>JAPFBE010000032.1:1437740-2037740 GCA_034336665.1 Luscinia megarhynchos
CTGAAGCTCCACCTAAACACACAGATATAGTATAAAAAGAAGTTGAGAATGGGGAAAAGTTAGTGAAGACTCCATCGTAGCTGCTGGGATCAGTTGATGGGCTGAACCAGTCTTCTCCCCCATAGAGATGCGTATTGGATAAGAATCAAACTCAACGCATGCTGAACATTTTAATGGGGATTAGAGCTTGTCTGTATATTCCTTCCAATATATTTTCACAGTCAGGCACTGTCACCGACAATCCTCGAACCTTAACCTGTCACAATGCATATTAATAAAGAATGTTATTCCATAAGCTGCTAGTGTGAATACTTGGGGGACGCTACCAGTCACCAGCAGTAGGTAACACAATGGCTAAAGGGGAAGACCTGCGGAGGGGTCTCCCTTAAACTGTTGGCGTGTTTCCCTAAGTCAGTCAAACCACCCTCTGATCCAGTAGGACTGATCAGTGCAGGATCCCCTCAATGGGACGCTGACAGACTGGTCGGGCACAAGGCTCTCGAGCTGCCTGAAATACAGAAAAATTAAACACTAAAGATTGAGTAAACCTCCCCACGACAAGGGTCGAGGAAGCCTCCCTTTTTCACGTGACACACGGCACTGAAAGAGCTGCTATGGGGAAATGAACTCCATCTTAGCAACACCCAAAATCACCATCATTGGGAGCCTGATTCCTAGCTGCCCTATGCTGCTGAAATTGCAGTTATAGAAGACAGATTGGTACCTGCCCTTCACGCAAATCAACATTCAGTCCCTAAATAATTTTCCCATTCCTAAAATCTGTAAACCACGCACCCCTTTCACACGGGAAGAATATGCCTTTTATTCTTTATGATGTTAGACCTTGGCTGGCTGCCAGCAGCCCTAACCACCTGTTTTCACATCACCCTTCCTCAACTGGACAGGAGGAGAAAGGAGGATGAAAAAAGCTCCTTCAGGACATAGCTACCTGCCAAATCTAAGGGCAGCAGGGAAATCACGGACACCAGGCAGCTTTACCCTTTCTTAAACTATGCTTACACAGGGGTGCCACCAGCTTTGCTGAGTTGCTCAGTTTAGGCTCTCAGGGAGTCTGGTGCCTAGCTGGTGAAAAACTAGCTGTGTCTATCACAGAGTAGACCTTGGCCTCTTCTCACAGGGGTCGTGCCCGCAGGCCACACTCTGTGTCCAGTTCTGATCCCCTAGAATTCAATAACAGGAGGCAGACAGATTGGAGAGGGTGCCAAGGAGGGCCATGAAGATGCTCAAAGGGCTGGAGAACCTGTTTTTGCTCACACCTTTCCCTGCGATTCTTTAAGTGGCCTAAAACACCCATTTGCACCAATTGGCATAGTCAGCAGGATGGCAAGAGACAGCACTGAATACTTACAGAAGCAGGGAATAAATACTCTGACAAATGGGCTCAGCATGATCCAAAAGCTGTGGAGGAACACTTAAAAGCAGCTGGAGGGGTTCATGAAGGCTAGCAATGACAAAGGAATTTGGTGCAAAATGTTAAGCACATGCCTAGGCTCAGGGGGGAAACTCCACACAGTAGTCCAGTACTTCAAGGGAGCCACATGGAGAAGACAAGGGACAACGGGCACAAGTCGCACCAGTCCCCATTGCTGCAGGTTTTCAAGTTGCGAATGGACAGGGTGCTAAATAATCACATTTAGGCTCCCTTTTGCACAAAAGGCTTCACCAGATGATCTTTCCAGATCCCTTCACCTCTGGGCTGGTCTAGGATCCTACAATTCTCCAGTGGATCTGTGATTCACAACCCTTGGCCCTCTCTGGTTTGGAGCTAAGTATCCACAACCAGGTTGCCTGCAAGGCAAAACATAAAATTCCACCAGGCGCCATCAACTTCTAAGACCTATGGCAATCACCCAGCATGCTGCTTTAAAAGTAAACCATCAGGAGTAATGAATCTCACACATCTACCTCACGAGACATTACAGGTCGGAGATACAATTTACTAAGCAGTTTACAATAAATACAATGATACAGGGAGAACTGCCTTTAACCCACAAAGTCAGAATATAAACTGACACCCTGTTGGCCAGAGTGATGGTCACAGTCCAGTCCTATCAAGTGGTGGTCGCAGTCCTGTTGGAAGTAATGGTCACAGTCCTGTTGAAGTTTTGGTCCTCCTTTGGATCTGTCGAGTGGTGGTGCCAAAAGTCCCAAAACCTAAAGATCATATATATGCTCAGGTTCCGGCGGGATTGCTCAGGACCTCCCCAAGGACACGAAGTTTCACAGTGGAGGAATGTAATACTGTGAGTCATGGGATATTTTGTGTTATGAGTGCCCAAGTCACTGCAGATGACTATGATCCTAGTGCCATTGAGTCCATTATGGCTCATTAGCAGAGATGACCCCTCAGGCAGGCTGGGAATATGCTGGTGCTTCCCCAGAGGGGAGTTATCAGGGCTAAGTCCTTTGTGTCAAGAAACACTACCCTGCCTCGCAGTGTTTGCCTCTATTTCCTTGTCTCATTTAACATCCATCTTGTAGCCTGAAATATCGGATGTGCCCTGAGCAGCTACTGCAAGCGATCCATCAATAAAAGTTCATCAGGAATGACCCAGATGGGGCTAGAATACACAGTTTGGTTATACCCACCACGGGTTAAACTCGCACCTTACTCCTTTAACCAGGACATTCTCCACCCCTATATATGTCACCTACATCATGCCAAAATTAATATCTTTTCTTCAACTATATACCTATATATATATAAACACAGAATTAAACATTACAGACAGTTCTCACTCAAAATTGGGTCCCCTTGAGGTACACAATGTGTTTCCCTATATTCCTGCATTACCTACCAAGTGTGACCAGGTCCTTGAGCACAATAATCCCACGTTTGGGTTTGCCTTTGTTTAAGGTTTGCCTAAATTAAACTGTCATTTTTAACATACCTCTTACATGTACCACAGGGACTTCATCTCCATCTACAGTATGCAAGGGTTCTGATTGAGTAGGACCAGCCCAACTGATGGAACCACAGGTATTGACCAAACAGGTGTCCTTCACTGAACGCTGCCCTCAGTGTCTGAAGGTTTCCTCGCCCAGCACATTCAAGGTGGTTTGTAGCAGCCCATTGCATCGTTCAAGTTCCTCAGCAACTTGCGCATGATAGGAAATATGATACACCCACTTAAAACTATGGTTATCCGGCCCAGATGTCGATGAGGCTCTTTATGGAACGCGTCCTGTTTTAAGACTCAATTCTCTCCGGGGATCCACGTCACCACAGCACTTGCTTTTCCGGGCCCAGGATGGTGTTCTGAGCAATAGCGTGAGGCACAGGCTATGTCTCCAGCCACCCGGTGGTTTCTTCTACCTTGGTCAGCACATAGCGCTCTTCTTGGCAAATTTGGGGAAGCGTGAGGTAATCACCTTGCCAGGCTTACCCATTACATTATTTTGACCACCACCCACCACACCACAGAAGCCTCAACCGCTTGGCCTGTGTGACTGAAGCACATGCCCCACTGTCATGGAAAGCCTGTGAGATACTGTCCATTATTATGTTCACTCCGCGATCACAAGCCCATCAGTATGTCATATCTCTCACCTGATGACCGGAGGCATCACAGGCCCACTGAGCTAGAAATAACTCTCGCTGGTGCTGCCAGTCCAGATCTAATTGAGGTACTTTAACCTTGGCAGATTGATCCAACTGCTTGTTGTTACGATGCACTTCATTAGCCTGACTCTTGGGTACGTGTGTCTCTACAGGATGGGCCTTCATGGTCAGCTTCTCTACCCAGGCAGTGATGTCTTGCCGCATCTCAGCAGCCCAGATGGGGTTCCCTCTGCACTGACACTTGACCTTTCTCCATTAATCTAGCCATCCCCACAGAGCATTTGCTACCAACCATGAGTAGTGGAGATGTGAAGTCTTGGCCATTTCCATCCAACTTCTCCCACAGTAGTTTCTGCAACTCACCATGTGGGTCTCCATACGTCTGCTTTTTATTTCTGGTTTGTCCCTACAATATGGCAGGAACCATTAGTGAAGAGGGCACACCGCTTTGAATTTTCTGCAAGTTGGTTATATGGGGTAGGCCTTCTCAGCAAATGTCACCTGCTCCTCTTCTTCTTCAGAAGACAGTCCAAAACTCGCACCTGCAGGCCAGTTTGTGATGATTTCCAAAATCCCAGAGGGATTAGGAACTTCTATCCGGGCTCACTGTGTGATCTGACCTATCCACTTACTCTATGTAGCATCTGTGGCATGATGTGTAGAAGGAACCTTTCTTTTGAACTTCCAGCCCTACACGGGTAGTTGGGGTGATAGAAGCAGCTGTTCTTCGGTGCCAATCACTTCTGAAGCGGCTCAAATCCCTTCGTAAGCTAGCAGGATCTCTTTCTCAGTTGGAGCATAGCTGGCCTCAGATCCTTTGTATCCCTGACTCCAGAAACCCAGCGGCTCTCCTCGCGTCTCCCTGGGTACTTTCTGCCAGAGGCTCCAGGAAGGACCATTCTCCCTGGCTTGCTGCAGTGTACAGCACGTTCTTCACATCCTGTCCTGTCCTGACTGGTCCAAGGGCTACAGCATGGACAGTCTACTGTTTGATCTGTTCAAAGGCTTATTGTTGTTCAGGGCCCCACTGGAAATGGTTTTTCTTCCATGTCACAAGGTAGAGAGGGCTTACATTCTGTCTGTACTCAGGGATATGCATCCTCCAAAAGCCCACAGCACCTAGGAAAGCCTATGTTTCATTTTTGCTGGTCAGTGGGGGCACAGCTGGTATAGTCTCAATCACTTCTTTGGGAATCTGGCAATGACCATTTTGCCACTTGACTTCTAGAAACTGAATTTCCTGAGCAGGGCCGTGAATCTTTTTTGGTTTAATGAAAAAAAACAGCTTTCAGGAGAATCTGGATGATCTTCTCTCCTTTCTCAAAAACTTTCCCGGCTCTGTTCCTCCATTCAAGGATGTTATCAACATACTGCAGATGTTCTGGAGCCTTATCCGTTTCCAGTTCAGTCTTAACCAGACCATGGGAAATGGTGGGACTGTGTTGCCACCCCTCAGGCAGTGGGTTCCAGGTGTACTGCAAACCCCTCAGGGTGGAAGCAAATTGTGTCCTGCACTCTGCTGACAAAGGAATGGAGAAAAATGCATTGGTGTTATGGGCCTCGGCTTCTCAGTGAGTTCCTTCCCATGAACCTTGTGTAGGCGGTGGGAAGGAAAAGGGGTAACTCTTAGATGAACAGCCAACAATCAAGACACAAAAGGAGTAGCTAATAGCCCTGGGATACCAACACAATTTTGTCTTGGGGAAGGCAAAGGAATAGGGGGTTGGGGAGTTTTAGCTGGGGGGGCGGCCTCTTCCATCCAGGGGATCTGCGAACTATCACATGGTGCTGTGGGAGGTTGTGCGCTCTGACCCGGAACTTTCCTGCGCTGCAACTCAGCATTACGACTGAGTTCTGCCTACCTTCCCCTCCCGTGGCTGCTGATGATGAGATGATTCCAGTCGCGAGCCGACCGCCACCCGCACTTTGACCCCTACTAGCACTGGGACCACTTGCCACCCACGTGAGTTTGCAGGGACCTTTTTGAAAGGGGAAGCACCCCCTTTTCCTCTCGCACCTCGGTGCCAGCCCAAGCCACCTGGGGAGGTTCCGAGCTCACATCGGAGCGGCCCCTGCCAGCTTTAAATCAGTTACTGCAGCTTTTGCCTTGACTCTCCTGGCGCTGTTCTTTTGGGTCTTTGAAATACCCACTCCTGAGGCAATCTATGCCGAGGATACACAGGGCCTCTGGACCAGTCACAATGGGGTGTTGGAGCCATTCCTTCCTGGTCAAGCTCACTTCAGCTTCCAGTACTGTCAGCTGTTGGAATCCCTCTGTCACATCAGAATCAGAGATGGATCCTGCCCCCACATTTCTCAATGGCATTAAAGTACATTGTGTGCCAGTGTCAACTAAAGCCTTATACTTTTTTGGGTCTGATGTGCCAGGCCATCAGATCGACACAGTCCAATAGACCCTCTTCTCTACCTCGCTAGAGGCAAGGTCCCTCTGGTTCTAGTCATGATACTTATTTTTCCCTTCCTGTACATATGAACTGGAGGTCACGTCAAGAGGATTAAACATAACATCATCACTCCTAAACTGCCGGGAGTATACCCTCATGGAGGGTACCCTTGCTCCTTTTCTGGGGGACGCCTGCTCCGAATAGCAGAGACTCTCATCTGTCCTGGCGAGATATGGAAGATTTTCTCCTTAAGCTCCTCTCTTAGTTTCTGGTAGTCCTCTTTAATTTTTTTCCATGCTCCTGACATGCTCAGCCAGTTTTGTTTCCACAGGCGAGATGTGGGCCTGCACTGGGGTGGCGACAGTGTCTTCATAAATGCTGAGTTTACTAACCAATGCACCCACCTTGTCTTCTCCCTCCCTCCATTGCAGTATCACTAAGTAACAGGAATATATTTCTGACCCAAGCTGAGTGAATTTCTGCCACATTTGTGATACTAGATACCACCTAGACTTTTAGGGAATCCCTTGTCCTCTGAAAAAACAATCTCCAGCACAGCTAACTCCCTCAAGCATTGGATACCTTGCTCCATCATGTTCCACTGTCCTTGCTGCACATGGAAATGCTCCTCACAAAGGCATCTTTCCCTCACACTTGGCAGCAGTTGCCACCAGAGGCTGAGAGTTTCCTGCATTTTCCTGATCCCCCAGTCAATAATCACACCCTGGAACAGGGAGCCCAGTTGCCTGGCTTCACTACCATTGAGAATTCTTCCGTTTAGCCATGGCATCCCAGATTCGGAGCAACCAGGTCAATACAGACTCATTTGCCTCACGTGTGAGCTCTCTACGCAGCTCACGCACCTTGCCCAGGGACAGAGATCGAGTGATATTTTCTGGCTCTGTCTCTTCTGCTGGTTGCGAACGTCATGCCTCTTCCTCATCATTCACTATGCAGGTTTTCTTTTCTGAACCAGGGCGACTGCTACCAGCTTAGGCTGTCCTTTTGGTTCAGCAATGGTTTGCGTGCATACGTTGACTGTTCATTTGTTTCCTTTTCCCTCAGGCTCAGACATGGTTTGTGCGGACTTGGTTCCTGTTGATTTGCTTTATTTTTCCTCCTCCTGAAAGTGTTGTACCATACCAAGCAGTCTCTGGTAAGCAATGGTGTTATAGTTTGACAGACAGGTATTTTGCCAAGAATGGCAGGAACTCCTCCCTGGATGAAGAATGTAAGCCCCCTCCCTCCCGATTATTATAATTTTTGAATCTGGGACTCTCAGGAAGAGGTATGGGGGTAGGAATAACAGCTCTTTACTAATATATCTAACCAGACAAACAGAAACAACAGCAGCTATGAAAATCAACAACAAAACAGAACAAATAACCCAGTTCCAGTCCCTTTTAAGCCGCAGGCACTCAATTCTCCGCACGGTCCTGGTGGACAATGGCAGGGCCCGCACTGCTGGAAAGGTAGGAGACAGGAGCAGGGAGGCGGCGGCGGCAGCAGCGCCGTGTCACATGCGAGAGAAGGATGGAGAAAGGCTCCCCGCTATCCGTTTGGGTCCTGGTGCTCAGCTGTGTGCTCAGAGGTAGGAGGCTGGAGTGGAGGAGATGGCTGGGCAGTGTCCGAACGCAGAGAACATGGTTCCCGTTGTTCAGATGGTGTGGGCTGGAAAAGAGCAGTCCCAGGACTACTCTCAAACCCCGATGAAGCTGAGGGATGCCACCCGGCAGGATTCCTTAGCATAATAATGGGAAAAATTCTCCAAAAAGAAGGAGAAGTAAGGGAAAAACCCCAACCCCCCAAAAATGGCCAGGGCCCACCATGTTGCTGTGAGTTGTCCATCTCTGGAGCTGTCAGAGCCTTTTCCCTTCACATAACTTATTATTTTAACAGGGTCCTGCAGTTGTTCAGAGGTGAACTTCCAGATCATTGGAGGAGAGAAGTTTTCCAAATACTGCTCCATCTCCTTCGACATCCCGGGCCACTCAGGATTATCTACTACCAGGGCAGGCCTCCAGACAAATTCCCTAGAAGCCTCTGTCCTGACTCTAAGCATGGCATAGACAATGCAAGGCATATAGAGAAAACTTAGCAGAACGAACAAGATAATGCTGTCCTTTACATCTAGAGGCAACTCAACATTCTCAAAAACTGTTGTAGCAGGCTGGAAGGGCTGAGGAAAAAACATCCTCTTCACTCCTCAGGCTCAATGCGTTCGATTGCTAAAATCCTCTACTGCATTAGTTCATAACACTGAACTCCATATAAAGTGTTAGCCAAATGACTTCACTTTTTGGTCAGACAAAACAATCTCTCTAGGCCTGAGATCCAAGGACACCCTACTGCCTCAGGCCCCAAAAAGTATAAACAAAAGTCAACTGGGAGGAGCAAACTGGCGGCATATGACTTCATTACCTGAAGCTGTAATTGGAGAATTAACCCCTGATACATCAATGGGCAAAATTTATATCTGTCTGAAAAACATTTGATTATAATCCATCTAAGGTGAAGCCTCTGAGGCTTCTGACTGCCCAAGGTGCACCTCTTTAAGGCTTGTGAGAAATACCTACTTTTATTCTCTTAACTTTGTCTAGCCTCTGTTCCAGGTAGGCACTCCAAGGAATCAGGCTGGGCGCCATTTTTAATGAGATCCCAGAGGTAGCTGTCCAAACTAGGACAGGCAAACAAGACTGAATACGCATTCCAAATCAAACCAATTGCCTCTGATGTTATCATTCCATAAACGCAGTAGAATCAGCAAAGAAATTTTGACTCCTCTCCTGAGTGTAAAGAGAGCATCATAATGGAAAAATACTTCCCCCTATGCAGAAATATGTAAGGGTACAACATACATGTAAATACACCCAGAAACATGATGATCAGGAAACTTTTCTATATCCCAATACGCAAATGCTTTAGAACAAAACTACAATTCCGACATCACTCAAGACTTACACTGGGTGCCTAAATATGTGTTGGTTTAAAAGCACACCGGCAGGAGAAATGAATCCCACTCACCTACCTCAAGAGACATTAAAGGTCAGAGTTACAGTTTACTAGAGATTACCAAAAATACAATGATACAAAGAAAACTGGTTTTAACCCACAAACTCAGTGTATAAATTGGCAAGCGGTTCGCAAGGTGACAGTAACAGTACTGTTGAAATTCTAGTCCTCCTTCGGATCTGTCAAGTGGTGGTGCCCAAAGTCCCCAAACCCAAAAATTATATATATGCTCAGTTTCAGGTGGGAATGCCCAGTACCTCCACCAGGACAGGGAGTTTCACAGTGGAGGAAGGTAATACTGTGACTCATGGGATATTTTGAGAGTCTTTGATGGTCTAACTCACTGCAGCTGTCTATGACTCTAGTGCCATTGATTCCATTATGGCCCATTAGTTGAGATGACCCCTCAGGCAGGCTGGGAAAGTGCTGAGGCTTCCCCAGAGGGGAGTTATCAGGGCTGAGTCATATGTGTGAAGAAAAAGAAACACTACCCTGCATTGCAGGGTTTGCCCCTCCTCCCTTATCTCATTTAAGGCTAAGATTGCAGCTTGAGATGCGAGGTGTACAGTAGGCAGCTACTGCAAGTGATCCATCATTACTAGATCAACAGAAATGACACAGAGGGTGGCACAACACACAGTTTGCTTACATGCACATTGTGCTAAACTGGCACCCTACTCCTGTAACCAGGACTCTCAAGTCCAACAGGAGGTGGATGCTTCCAACATGGTGCACCATGGTGAAAACACTCTTGGAAAGCATGCATGCAGCTCAAACACAGTATCTTCTACAGTTTTAGCAGCAGCCTCTGCGGTCTTTCTCTACATGGGCTTTCTCTACACTGGCATACCACTCCCAAAAAGCTAAGACTTTGCATCCCATCCTACAAGATGTGAGAGACTGCTAAGTGCTTCCAGTTTCATGCTTCAAATGAACAGGCAAATCACTATCTATCACTGAAATGCTGTTATCTGGCCGAAACATTTCATGTACTTGTAAGTCCAGGGAGACACCATTTGAACTTGCAGAACTACTTCCCCTCAGTAAGACGCGCAACACCGAGATGATATCCCCATGACAAATCTTTATTGTGCAACTGCTGCTCAAGGCTTTTATTACCTTCCACTGACACACGGCAAAACAAAAAAAAAAAAAAATTACACATCAAAAGCCGCTAGATTGATGGGCAAAAGATGAAATCCACTCAGTGGAGATTTGTGCACGTGCATCAACTCTTGCGGTGCCAAAATCTTAGCCAGGTGACCAGCCCAACTGACGGCCGCCCAGAACGGGTAGATGTATGCGATAGACAGACTGCCCACCCTCGGGCCCTTCATCCACAACCATCCGGAATCCATTGGTCAGGCACAGGTGAGCAACACACATCTCGCCAACAATCATTACATGCCCAAGAAGCTGGAGAAGGAAGTGCAAACCCATAAATAAGTAAAATATAAAGAAAAAAGGAACACATAAAGAGGGGAGAGGGCAGGAAGGGAAGGAACGAGAGCCGAGAACCACCCAGAGAAAGCAGCTAGCCAATTCCTAGCAATTCAACCATTGCATGTCAAATTAATGTCCGTCCAACCGCTGGCAACTGAAGCTTTCCAAACAAAGCTACAAAGGCCAATTGTGCACGGTATGGGGGTAAAAAAGAGCTCGGCAATTTTTCTCAAGCTAGACAATAAAAGCACTACAAGACAGCCACAGAAGGTGACGTGGCCTGCCGGTTAAAGGCCCCATTGTGTCTTCAGGAAACATAACCAATCCGGGTGGAAAATAAACTTTAGGCTGCCTTTTGCGTAGGTTTACAAAGACTTGAATTTGACTTACATAGATAAAAGCAAAACATCCAGCATCTCTCAACCACCTTTGTCCTTCCTTGCCCCTGGCCAGCCATAAACCCCAAGCCCTCTTCTCCATGTTAGAAGTACTACTCTTCTTAATCTAAACCACAACAATAGGCACCAGACTGTGCTCCAAAACAACACTGCATTTTGCACCAGAAGTACATACACAGGGACCACCACTGCTTTATAGCACTGCTTTTAGTTACAAAAAGCTCATACTCCATTGCAAGCTAGAGGCAGAAGATGATAGCGCCAGAAAACCCAAAGTAGCCTACTGTGCCCTGTCACGATGGAAAGGGAGGGATGGGAAAGAGTCTAGTAAATGAGGAACTATCTACAGGTACAGTTTAGCATACAGAAAACTCCCACAGTACTTACACATTCACCAGAATCTCCTGCTTCAGACAACTCGATAATTGGCTCCTTAGGCATGACTAGGAAAAGGGTCCCGTCTAGGGGCAAAAGATCATGGAACGCACAGCACTGCAGGAAGAGTAAACAGTTAAAATACAACTGGCTTCAGAGAAAGGTGAGACCTTATGCAAACCCATCTGCCCCGCTGAACTCCTACAGAAGCAGATTACCAGATACCCCAAACACAAGCCAGAACATTGGCTTTTCTTGCATGAATATAATGCCTTCGATACCCAAAATACAATCTATTTACAGAGCCTCCCTCCAGAAGCGGGATTCCTCGTGCAAGACGATGAGGGAAGGAGACAGGCCGCTACTTGCAATTAAAAACCTCCAGTAAGTTTTAGTTCGGGTTGATTCTTTCCTAAGCAGATTTTCTATTGGATGTGGTCCATGCAGAGACTGGAGACAAATGGCTTAACTGAATCATCAAAGAGTTTAGTGAAGTGGAAGAGCAGCGGCCATTCATTTCCCACATGACAGGGAGCTCAAGTATTGAACAAAGTATTATCACGAAAAGGCTGCAGGTGCATAGCACGAGGCTGTCTTCTATACTGCATGCAAACCCTACCTTCTAAAGCAGAAGGAATCCCTAACTGTTAACTTTCAGCATTTTAATAACTATATCATATGGGATATTACTTTAAAGTTAATATCGTATAGGAAACGGCTGCATTGTTCGCCCCAGCCCCCTCGCCCACCCCCTCGGGTCTAAGCAGCTCACTCCGGTTTCCAGTACCAACACTCGTGAACCTCACAAGCACGCTGTTATCACGGTCTAAATGCCCCACACAAACAAGTTCTGGAAAGCTATTGCAGCCTGCAGGATGAGCAATTTATATATATATATGTATTTTTTTTTGTTTTCACCAGAGAAAACCGTGATTCCTTGCCCCAATAATCCAGTTTGGGGGTTCAGAAGCAAAGACTAACACAGCGAAGCTGCGAATCCTCTTCGATGCTCTTCGTAGACACGTTGAGACCAAGTTACCGTCAGAGGTCCTTCTCTACGCGCGCACATGACACAGTAGGGTGGGATGCGAGGCAAGTCCGGACCATACCAGCAACCCAGAATGCCCGCAGCAGCCGGAAGGCTGGGGGTGCGGCACAGAACAAGCTTAGGGGATGGTGCAGCAGAGAACGCCATAAGCCAGAGAGCCCCGTGCGTCCCCCGTCCCTGCACCCACCCGCAGCGGCAGTGCCGCCGCACGCCCTGTTGCGCGCCCGGGTACCGCGTACCGGCTGTCCTCTGCTCAGATGCCCGCGAGCGTGCGTATAAGGGGGGAGGGGGAGGGGAGAGGGAGCGAGGGGGAGCAAATGAGCAAAGTGAGGGGGCAGGGGGGGGAATAGGAACCGCGCACAGAGCAAAATCCCGGCTACCTCCTAGTCCTCGTCGCTGACGATACCACAGAGACGCCTTGGCGACAATTTTTCCGAAGACAGTAGTGGCACCACCAGGGCGAGCGGACAGCAGACCGATACTCTCGTCAGCCAAGGACAACGCCCGTGTCCGCTCCGACACTTCCTCCACTAAGCCGGGCCCTCCCTGGCGCCCATTGGGCCGACGGATCCTGGCCTACGTCTCGATTTGCTGTCTCGCCTGCCGTTTTCGCTTTCCTCCGCCCCCTTGGCGGGTCCGCCCTCGTCGACCTGGTTCCCGCGGGGCGCGGAGGGATCTGCCCCGTGTAGTGATGCGACCCCGAGGGCGGCCTACGAGGTCGCAGAAGAGGCTGTAGTAGCTACGAGTACTATTTCTTGTTATTTGTAACCGCATCAAGTCCACCCCAAAGGTGCCTGTGCCTTTTTGATGCTGCTCCCTCCAGTCAAATGACTGCTTGGCCTGGGCAGGGAAGGCCTGGCCTTAACTTCTCAGGACATTTTGAAAAACCAACAGAAGTTGCTCTACATTGTTTGCTGAATGCCCTGCTTCCATTGCAGATAATTCTAAGCTGCACGTCTCCGGGAAGCAAATAAAATACAAAGTGTGCGTTCAGCAGTGCTGGCTTGAGGGGCTAAAGACAGTAGGATATGGGCTAATCTGGGTAGGAGGCTTTTAGAAAAATAGGCCGTACCCTCAAAGCTGCCCAAGGGTTGTCTGTGGTGCCCTGCACCCCCGGGGACAGTGAGCACCTTGAATGGTCCACACAACTGTCTTGTAACATATATAAACCCTGCTTCCCTCTATATCAGGCTAAGGATATCCTTGGCCGCCTTTGCGGCAAGGGCACATTGTCCTATTTTGCAAAGCTGCTTTCCAGCCAATTGGCCTCCAGCATGTACTGGTGCATGGGGTTGTGCCTCCCCAGGTGCATGACTTGTATATCCACAGGTTTGATGGGTGGTCCCAAAACAGATTGCTTCCTATGATAGAAGGCACTTTTTTCCCCAAGTCCCTGCACTGAGGTCCAGGATTTTGAGAGGTGTGGGAATATTGCTAGTGAAAACAGAGGAAAATAAAGCACTGAGTACCACAGCCTTCTCCATATTGCTGGCTGTAAGAGTTGGTCCGAAGTTTTCTCTGATCTGCCTCACGACCATCATCAGAGACTGAGACCTAAGATTGCACCACTTGCCCGGAACCCGAGCTCCAGCCTGGCCGAGGTGGATGCTTGCTGCCCAAGGACTGTTTGTAGCTGTGCTTGGTGCTTTTCATGGTACGCTGCAGGGTACTGGTTATCGCACCCTTTCCCCACACCTGTGTCATGGAGCTACGATCTCCACATACAATAGTCCATAAATCTTCCCACCTTTTGGCCAGAGGCCACTCGCTTTGAAAAAGGACTATAAAAAGTGACTTTCTTAAAGAAGACTTTGAGATCTCTTTCTTCCCAACGGATTGAAGACGCGTCTCGTCTAATCGGACGACCACGAGGATGCATCCTGTCTGTTGGTAGCTATATCCCATCCTTTCTCTCTCTCACCCTCTCCCTCTCTCCTTTTACTTCATTCCCTTTTTACCTATCTCTCTCTCCTTTCTCTGTTTCTCTCTCTCTGTCTCTCTCTGTCTCACTCTATTGCAAAACTGAATTGTTAGCACGCAATAAACTGTATTACTGCTTTCTTCTAAACAAACCTGAGTCTCTTGCCTTTTGTCTTTTGCACCCTGGGGTCGAACGAACCATCACAACTCCCGCTCGCTCGGGTTGAGCAGATCGTGACACTGGCCAGTAGACCTCCTGGTTCATTTGGTATTATAGAGGGGCGGGGAAGGGGGGGAGGGCGGGGCATGAGGGTTGTGTCCACATTCTTTAGTCTTTTTTTCGGACCAACGCACTTGTGGAAGCCCATCTTATGATTCTTTACAACCACCGCCAAATTCAACTCCAGCTTTACCTTAGCTTTTACTTAGCCATGCTCATCTCTTGCCTAACTTGCCTGATTTCTCACATTGACCTCATCCTCTTAATCAGGTGGCCTATAGTAGATACTGACCACAAGGTTTCCTTTGTTGGCATGTGTGGGATGATGCCCATGGAGCCAGGAAAGGGCTAAGGCTTACTGTATATGGCCAAAACCGTGTACCCTCCACGTTATCTTTACTGATGGAGATCCACATAGCTGACATCAAGAGGGGACAATATGGCCGAAGAAGGAGTTCATGGGCAGCTAGGATAGTACTGTTTTGGCTCTGATGAATGGCATGAAATGGAAAAAAGTCTTAAGAGCAGAACTCTGAAGGACACCAAGGCCAAAAAAGTAACGACTGCATGATTAAGGGTCATGTACGTATTAAAACGCACACTCATGCATACGCTAATAAGTTTACTGAAGTACATGCTACCACCTATATGATTATAATGCTCAGCTCTCCACTTAGATCATGCTATACGTAAGGAGGAGAAGTATTGGGTTGTATATAAGGAGGGTAGAAATTTCAGCGAGGTAGCAGGAATTCCCAAAAGATCTTGGGGACAGTTGCCGGTCTGTTCTCTTCTCCCTCCTCCCAATTGGGGTGCCCTCTTGGGAAGCTTCTGCATACCATTGCTATTATTAGTATTGCATGGTTTAGCATGATGTTATTAGAGTTCTATCACAGCTAGTGCGTTTCTGAATGGCAGTTCCAAATCCCTATTTCTGTAACTTCAGAAAACCACTCTATTCCTGAATCTGTGCTCGCAAAGATTCTTGGAGAACACAACCAGACTTATAGTGCTAAATTGGTTGCAATCGCAAATTGCACCTGACCCCACCCAGTCTCCTCTGATCTCTGAGGACCAGCTGGAACTCAAAGGGCTTTATTTTCTGCCAAATGTCTTACTCTTAATGCAACAGCTTGGCCTCTAATTTTCACCCATAAGCTCTCAACCACTTCATCCAGATTGCTGCCACCACCCTAACTAGCAGGGTGTCAGTTTGTATTCTGACTTTGTCAGTGGTTTTTCTCTTGTACTATTGCATGTGTTTTCTTTTTTCTCTTTTTTCCTATTAAATTGTACTTCTGACTTGGAGTATCCCACTGGTTTTGATTTCATTACCATTACATATTTTTGTCACCCAACGTGGGGCAAGAGGTACCTAGAAAAGTCAAAATTACAATTTTGTATTGTAGAAGCCACCTATTTGCTATGATGCTCAACATGCTTATCTAAGTCTTATATCTAGCTCTCTATATTTTTTCCACACATGGGAAACTATCTGCTGGTTGTAATGCCCCTGTGTAGACCAGAGCATGGCATAAAAATTGCTATATTAGTCTATTATGTATATTGCGTGCTAACCTCTGAGGCAATGAACATCATTCGAAATATATACTCAACTTTGTTTGCTTGTCCTAGTCTAGATTGCTACTTCTGGGGCCTCAACAATCGCACCCAGCCCCTGTGGGGAGGGGTAAATAATGATTTTTTCCAGCCTTTCAGGCCTGACACAGCAGTTTTTAAAAATGTTGAGTTCCCTCTGGATGCCAAGGACAGCACAGTATTGTTGTTAGCTTTGCTTTGTCTTCTCTGCATAGCCTGCAACATGCTTTAAAACAAAACACTACATAGTTTGATGCAGGGTATTCTTAAAGAAGAAGGAAAAAGAAGCAAAGTAACAGCATCCATGTCCCCTCAAAATGTCCCTTCACCAAAAAAAAAACAAACACACAAATGCAAAAAAACAGCATCCGTGTTTACGCAGACTTTTACAGAGGAAAAAGGAACCAAATGCAAAGCAACAGTGTCTGTGCCTATGCAGACTGTCACAAAAGAAAAAGAAACCAAAAGTACCATCAGCATCTCCACACAAACCGTCACCAAACCAAACCAGCCTAGACCAGCAGCAGTTGCCCCCGTTCAGAAAAAAAATTCAAAAAACAAATCGCCCAGAATAGTGACTGACGAAAATGCCACAGGACCTTCGCACCCAGCGGAAGAGACAGAGCCAGAAATCATCACTCACTCTCTATCCCTGGGTGAGCTGTGTGACCTGCGGAGGAAATTCACCCGTCAGACAAACGAGTCCATCCTGACCTGGCTGCTCCGCATCTAGGACGCTAAAATGACACCATTCTGAATGGAAGTGAGGACAGGCAACTGGAATCACTGTCCCTGGATGTGGTCATTGACCAAGAGATTGAAAGAACCCAAGAAACTCTCAGCCTTTGGCGGCGACTGCTGACAAGTGTTAAGGACAGATACCTTTGTAAAGAAGGCCTCCAGGTGCACCAAGAAAAATGGAGCACAATGGAACAAAGTATCCAATGCCTGAAGGAATTGGCTGTGCTGAAGATCATTTTCTCAGAAGATGAAAGGTTTCCTAAAAGCCCAGATTATGTCCGGTGCACATCGCAAACGTGGCTGAAATTCGCACGGCTTAGACCAGAGATGTACTCCCATTACCTGGCAACGCTGCAATGAAGGAAAGGCGAAGACATAGTAGGCGTCTTGGTCAATAAACTAAAAATTTACGAGGACACCGTCACCGCCCTATTTCGTACCCGTGTCTCGTCTGTAAAAACAAGGCTCGTTGAGCAAGTCCGGAGTTTGATTAAAGAGAGCCATCAGAAACTAAAAAAAGAACTTAAGGAAAAAAAGTACCACATCTCGCCAGAACCAACCAAAGTCTCTGCCATTAGGAGCCGGCATTCCCCAGCCAGGGAGAGAAGATACACTCCATGAGGTAACCTCTGGTTTTTCCTTCAAGAGCATAGAGAAGACATGAAAAAGTGGGATGGAAAACCCACCTCCTCCTTAGCAGCCCAGATACGTAAACTGAAAAGAGGGACACCTAACATAAGAAGCTCATCTAAAGTCAACCCTGCTCCAGTCTCTCGTGCACAGAACTCCAGACAGCATTGGAATGATGATATGACTGACCCTCTGAAAGGGACCGCAGAAACCTATTTACAGGAAGAGAGCAACGTGTACCACAATCAGGAATAGAGAGGCCCTGCCTCTAGCCAGGGAGACGAGAGAAACAATCAGATCTATCGAACTGTGTGGATCCGATAGCCTGGCACATCTGGCCCTCGAAAATATAAGGCTTTGGTTGACATCGGCACCCAATGTACCCTGATGCCATCAAAGTATGTAAGAACAAAATCCATTTCTATTTCTGGAGTAACAGGAGGATCCCAGCAGCTGACTGTATTGAAAGCCGAAGTGAGTTTAACTAGGAACGGGTGGCAGAAACACCCCATCATGACTGGCCCAGAAACCCCATGCATCCTTGACATAGACTATCTCAGAAATGGATATTTCAAAGACCCAAAAGGATATCGTTAGGCTTTTTGGATTGCTGCTGTTGTCTGGTCTCTCAGATGACCCCTCTGCTGTGAGACTGCTGAAAGTTAAAGAAAATCAGGTACCAATCGCCACAGCAACAGTACACCGTCGGCAATGCTGTACTGACAGAAACCCTGTAATTCCCGTCTATGAGATGATCCGTAAACTAGAGAGATAGTCAGCAAGGTTTGTTCACCTTTCAACAGCCCTATATGGCCAGTGCGTAAGTCCAGTAGAAAATGGAGACTGACAGTAGATTACCGTGGCCTGAATAAGGTCACACCACCACTGAGTGCTGCCGTGCCAGACACGTTGGAGCTTCAGTACGAAATGGCGTCCAAGGAAGCAAAGTGGTATGCGACCATCGAGATTGCCAATACCTTCTTCTCCATTCCTTTAACAGCAGAGTGCAAGCCCCAGTTTGCCTTCACCTGGAAGAGAGTGCAGTACACCTGGAACCAACAGCACCAGAGGTGGAAGCACAGTCCCACCATCTGCCATGGACTAATCCAAACTGCACTGGAAAAGGGCAAGGTTCCTGAACATCTACAGTATAGCGACGACATCATTGTATAAAAGAGCACAGCAAGAGAAGTCTTCAAGAAAGGAGAGAAGATTATCCAGACTCTGCTGAAAACTGCCATTAAGCGAAGTAAGGTTAAAAGACCGGCTAAAGAACTTCAGTTTCTAGAAGTCAAGCGGCAAAATAGACGTCGTCAGATACCAACAAAAGTAATCAACAAGATCACCGCTATGTCTCCACCAACCAGCAAGAAAAAACCACAAGCTTTCCTAGGTGCCATAGGCTTTTGGAGAATGCACATTCCTGAGTACACACAAATCGTAAGCCCTCTCTACCTGGTCACCCGCAAGAAAAACAATTTCCACTGGGGCCCTAAACAGCAACAAGCTTTCACCCAGATCAAAGAAAAAATCACTCATGCGGTAGCCCTTGGCCCAGTCAAAACAGAACCAAAAGTAAAGAATGTGCTCTACTCTGCAGCGGGGAGCCGTGGTCTGTCCTGGAGCCTTTAACAGAAGGTGCCTAGTGAGACCCGCAGTCGACCACTACGATTGTAATGCCAAAGTTACTAAAGGTCTGAAGCCATCTACACTCCCACAGAGAAAGAAATCTTGACTGCCTATAAAGGAGTTCAAGCGGCCTCAGAAGCAATTGGCACCAAAACACAGCTGCTTCTGGCACCCTGACTGCCGGTACTAGGATGGATGCTCAAGGAAAAGATTCCTTCCACACATCACGCCACCAACACCACAAGGAGCAAGTGGATTGTCCTCATCACTCAGCACGCCCGTATTGGAAATCTGAATTGCCCTAAAATTCTGAAAATAATTACAAACTAGCCTGAAGGTGAGACTTTTGGATTATCTTCTGAAGAAGAAGAGGAGCAAGTGGCAAGTGCCGAGATAGTCCCACCTTATAACGAGCTACCAGAGACTGAAAAGCAATATGCCCTCTTCACTGATGGTTCCTCCCAAATTGTAGGTGCTAACCGGAAATGAAAAACTGCCGTATGGAGCCCCACACGACAAGTTGCACAAGCTACCGAAGGACAAAGTAGATCGAATCAGGTTGCAAAGCTTAAAGCCGTCCAGCTGGCTTTAGATATCTGAATGAGAGAAGTAGCTGAGGCTCTATCTCTACACCAACACATGGATGGTAGATAATGCTCTCTGAAAATGGCTGGATCGCTAAAAAAAGGCCAACTAGCAGCGCAGCGGGAAACCCATCTGGGCTGCTGAGATTTGGCAGGACATTGCCACCCGAGTAAAGAGGATGACCTTGAAAAGGTTGACACGTAGATGCGCACGTACCCAAGAGTCAGGCTAATGAAGAGCATCACAATAACGAGCAGGTGGACTGAATTGCCAAAGTGAAACTATTACAAGTAGATCTAGACTGGCAACACGAGAAAAAATCATTCCCAGCTCGTTGGGCCCATGATGCCTCTGATCATCAGGGGAGAGATGCAACATACCATAGGCCTGTAACTGAGGGGTGGACCTTACTATGAACAACATCTCAGAGGTCATCCACAACTGCGAGACTTCTGCTGCAATCAAGCAAGCCAAGCAGATAAAGCCTCTGAAGCACGGTGAATGATAATTAAAGTACAGCTATGAAGAAGCCTGGCAAATTGACTACATCACCCTTCCCCAAACCCACCAAGGCAAGCACTACGTGCTGACCATGGTGTAAGCCACCACTGGATAGTTAAAGACCCACCCTGTGCCGCATGCTACTGCTGGGAACACCATCTTGAGCCTAAAAAAGCAAGTCCGGTGGAGACATAGCACCCCTGAAAAATTCAAGACTAACAACACAACCCATTCCAAAAACAGCCTTATCAACACCTGGGCCAGAAAACACAGTATTGAATGGATATATCATATCCCTTATCACACACCAGCTGCCGTGAAAGTTAAACAGTGCAATGGGCTCCTTAAGACTACCCTGTAAGCACTTGGCAGGGTTACCTTCAAAAATTAGAAAATGAACTTAACAAAGGCCACCTGGATGGTCAACACCCGAAGGTCCATAAATCGAGCTGGTCCTGCCCAGTCTGACCCCCTGCACAGAGTGGATGAAAACCAAGTGCCTGTGGTACACATGAAAGGTATTTTAGGAAAGACTGCTCACCTTAATCCCACTGTGGGAAAAGGCAAACCCATGCGTGGGACTGTTTTTGCTCAAGGACCTGGTTACACTTGGTGGGTAATGCAGAAAAATAGAGAAACCCATTGTGTACCACAAAGAGACCTAATTTTAAGTGAAAACTGTGTGTAGGGTTTCATTCTGAATTTTATATATATCTATAAGAGGGTATTGGTTTGGGTATGATGTAGATGGTAATAGAATAAGGGGTGGATTATGTCCTAGGTTACAATGTAAAGATATACCCAAAGGTATGTATTCTATCACCTTCTGCTGAAACCAGGTAGGGCAGTGATTCATATCTCTGTGGGGGACATCCTCTGCTAATGGGCCATGTGTTAATACCAGATGGGGCAATGTTCCTTATCTTTCCCATGACCCACCCTTCCTCAGGGAACATATCTTCTGTTAATGGGCCATTGAGTCCCATTGCATGACTGATAAAATTACATCATTCCATTGTGAAATCCTCCACCCAGGGGGAGGAGCTAAGCCTTTCCTACCTAGATAAAAAGAGAGATTTGGAACACCAAAGCTGCCCTTACCCACTGGTTTCCAGAAGACAAGAGCTACCAGGAACCGTGCCAGTATTTCTACAAGATCACACTTCGAGAAGAACACTTCATCCGGACTGATACCACCACCCTAACCAGCAGGGTGTCAGGCTATATTCTGACCCTGTCAGCGATTTTTCTTTTGTATTATTGCATGTATTTTATTTGTTCTCTTTTTTCCTATTAAACTGTAGTTATGACTTGGAGTCTCTCACTGGTTTTGATTTCAAAACCATTACAGTGAGATAAGGCAGTTTACTAAAGGAAAAGAGAAAGGTTTGGCACCAAAAAGCAAACAGGAAAAAACAAATAATTATATCCTCAAGTTCCCATCAGCAAGCACTATCCGACCACTTTCCACGAAGCAGGGATTCAGCATGCGTAGGGGTTGCTCCAAAAGGCAAATGTTGTAAATAACGAATGTGTACCCTTCCCTTTCCTTAACTTAGCTTTTATTTCTGAGCTGAAGCCATATGGTACAGAATAGCCCTCTGGCCAGTTTGGGTCACCTGGTCCAGTGGTGTCTCCTCTCAGGATCTTGCCCAGCCTACTGATGCTGGGGCGGAATGCTGGAGACACAGCACTGATGCTGTGCCAACACTCCTCAGTAGTAGCCAAAACACTGGTGTCTTATCAACACCTCTCTAGCTACCAATGGAAAGAACGGTGTGGGAAAATGACCGCAAACTCTGTGGACTGGTAACTGGAGATTCAATTAGAGGAAACTTAGGAGTTATATTAACATCCTTACAGGAGTTATAACAGTATGGGAATTATAGAGCAAATCCCAGTTGCTGCTCCTTGGATGGAATGCAGTTGGCATGACTTGAAGACTATTCCGTGATGATTCTGCATACAAAAACACCTGCTAACGGGGATGGGATGGAGGGTGGAGCAGAGCGAAGGCCAGGCTCTGTATAAATCCTTGCAGGGAAGGGAACTCAATGGTATTTTGCAGCTGATAAACTGCACACCACCTGTCAACCAGGGGAGGGAGATAGGGGAAGATGTATGTCTTACGGCTGAGCCAGCAACTGTGGTGAAATCACTCTCCTTAGACGAAATTGCTTCATTAAAGCCTAATAATAATATTAACGCACACCTCCATTCCAAAGTTAACCACCTTCAAAGTGCAACCACCTCTCATTGGACATGCACTCTATATTCTTTTTGACTGTATCTTTAAAACGAAAGCAAGACACTTTTACACCACTCAGTAACAAAGGTATGTATGACAGGAGTCACTCAAGCTCGGCCTAAACACACAGAACTAGCGTAAAAATAATTCAAGAATGGGGAAAAGTTAGGGAAGACTCCATCATAGCTGCTGGGATCAGTTGATGGGCTGAACCTATCTTCTCCGCCATAGAGATGCCTACTGCATAAGAATCATACTCAATGCATGCTGAACATTTTATTGGGGATTAGAGCTTGTCTGTATATTCGCTTCAAATATATTTTCACAGTCAGACACTGTCTCCGAAAAATCCTCGAACCTTAACCTGTCACAATGCATATTAATAAAGAATGTTATTCCATAAACTGCTAGTGTGAATCCTTGGCGGACGCTACCAGTCACCAGCAGTAGGTAACACAATGGCTAAAGGGGAAGACCTGCTGAGGGGTCTCCCTTACACTGTTGGCGTGTTTCCCTAAGTCAGTCAAACCACCCTCTGATCCAGTAGGACTGCTCAGTGAATGATCCCCCCAACAGGATGCTGACAGATTGGTCGGGCACAATGGTCTCAACTTGCCTGACACACAGACAAATTAAACACTAAAGACTGAGTAAATCTCCCCACGACAAGGGTCGAGGAAGCCTCCCTTTTTCATGTGACGCAAGGCACTGAAAAAGCTGCAATGGGGAAATGAACTCCATCTTAGCAACACCCAAATCACCATCATTGGAGCCTGATTCCTAGCTGCCCTATGCTGCTGAAATTGCAGTTATAGAAGACGGATTGGTACCTGCCCGTCACTCAAATCAACATTCAGTCCCTCATTAATTTTCCAGTTCCTAAAATCTCTAAACCACGCACCCCTTTCTACACGGAAGAATATGCCTTTTATTCTTTATGATGTTAGACCTTGGCTGGCTGCCAGCAGCCCAACCACCTGTTTTCACATCACCCTTCCTCAACTGGACAGGAGGAGAAAGGAGGATGAAAAAGCTCCTTCAGGACATAGCTACCTGCCAAATCTAAGGGCAGCAGGGAAATACGGACACCAGGCAGCGCTTTACCCTTTCTTAAATATGCTTACACAGGGGTGCCACCAGCTTTGCTGAGTTGCTCAGTTTAGGCTCTCAGGGAGTCTGGTGCCTAGCTGGTGAAAACTAGCTGTGTCTATCTCAGAGTAGACCTTGGCCTCTTCTCACAGAGGTCATGCCCGCAGGCCACACTCTGTGTCCAGTTCTGATCCGCAGAATTCAATAACAGGAGGCAGACAGATTGGAGAGGGTGCCAAGGAGGGCCATGAAGATGCTCAAAGGGCTGGAGAACCTGTTTTTGCTCACACCTTTCCCTGCGATTCTTTAAGTGGCCTAAAACACCCATTTGCACCAATTGGCATAGTCAGTAGGATGGCAAGAGACAGCACTGAATACTTACAGAAGCAGGGAATAAATACTCTGACAAATGGGCTCAGCATGATCCAAAAGCTGTGGAGGAACACTTAAAAGCAGCTGGAGGGGTTCATGAAGGCTAGCAATGACAAAGGAATTAGTTGTAAAATGTTAGGCACATACCTAGGCTCAGGGGGAAACTCCACACAGTAGTTCAGTACTTCAAGGGAGCGACATGGAGAAGAAAAGGGACAACAGGTACAAGTCGCAGCAGTCCCCATTTCTGGAGGTTTTCAAGATACAATTGGACAGGCTGCTAAATAATCGCATCTAGGCTCCCTTTCACACAAAAGGCTGAATCAGATGATCTTTTGAGGTCCCTTCACATCTGGGCTGGTCTAGGATCCTACAATTCTCCAGTGGATCTGGGTTTCATAACCCTTGGCTCTCTCTGGTTTGGAGCTAAGTATCCACAACCAGGTTGCCTGCAAGGCAAAACATAAAAGGCCACCAGGTGCCAGTGACTTCTAAGACCTATGGCAATAACCTAGCATGCTGGTTTAAAAGCAAACCGTCAGGAGCAATGAACCCCGCACATCTACCACAGGAGACACTACAGGTAGGAGTTACCATTTACTAAGCAGTTTACAATAAATACAATGATACAGGGAGAACTGCCTTTAACCCACAAAGTCAGAATATAAACTGACAGCCTCTTGGCCAGAGTGATGGTCACAGTCCTGTTGGAAGTAATGGTCACAGTCCTGTTGAAGCTTTGGTCCTCCTTTGGATCTGTCGAGTGGCGGTGCCCAAAGTCCCCAAACCCAAAGATCATATATATGCTCAGGTTCAGGCGGGATTGCTCGGGACCTCCCCAAGGACACGGAGTTTCACAGTGGAGGAATGTAATACTGTGACTCATGGGATATTTTGAGTCTTGGGTGGTCTAAGTCACTGCAGATGACTATGATCCTAGTGCCATTGAGTCCATTATGGCTCATTAGCAGAGATGACCCCTCAGGCAGGCTGGGAATATGCTGGTGCTTCCCCAGAGGGGAGTTATCAGGGCTAAGTCCTTTGTGTCAAGAAACACTACCCTGCCTCGCAGTGTTTGCCTCTATTTCCTTGTCTCATTTAACATCCATCTTGTAGCCTGAAATGTCGGATGTGCCCTGAGCAGCTACTGCAAGCGATCCATCAATAAAAGTTCATCAGGAATGACCCAGATGGGGCTAGAATACACAGTTTGGTTATACCCACCACGGGTTAAACTCGCACCTTACTCCTTTAACCAGGACATTCTCCACCCCTATATATTTCACCTACATCATGCCAAAATTAATATCTTTTTTTTAACTATATACCTATATATATATAAACACAGAATTAAACATTACAGACAGTTCTCACTCAAAATTGGGTCCCCTTGAGGTACACAATGTGTTTCCCTATATTCCTGCATTACCTACCAAGTGTGACCAGGTCCTTGAGCACAATAATCCCACATTTGGGTTTGCCTTTGTTTAAGGTTTGACTAAATTAAACTGTCATTTTTAACATACCTCTTACATGTACCACAGGGACTTCATCTCCATCTACAGTATGCAAGGGTTCTGATTGAGTAGGACCAGCCCAACTGATGGAACCACAGGTATTGACCAAACAGGTGTCCTTCACTGAACGCCGCCCTCAGTGTCTGAAGGTTTCCTCGCCCAGCACATTCAAGGTGGTTTGTAGCAGCCCATTGCATCGTTCAAGTTCCTCAGCAACTTGCGCATGATAGGAAATATGATACACCCACTTAAAACCATGACTATCTGGCCCAGATGTCGATGAGGCTCTTTATGGAACGCGTCCTGTTTTAAGACTCAATTCTCTCCGGGGATCCACGTCACCACAGCACTTGCTTTTCCGGGCCCAGGATGGTGTTCTGAGCAATAGCGTGAGGCACAGGCTATGTCTCCAGCCACCCGGTGGTTTCTTCTACCTTGGTCAGCACATAGCGCTCTTCTTGGCGAATTTGGGGAAGCGTGAGGTAATCACCTTGCCAGGCTTACCCATTACATTATTTTGACCACCACCCACCACACCACAGAAGCTTCAACCGCTTGGCCTGTGTGATTGAAGCACATGCCCCACAGTCATGGAAAACCTGTGAGATACTGTCCATTATTATGTTCACTCCGCGATCACAAGCCCATCAGTATGTCATATCTCTCACCTGATGACCGGAGGCATCACAGGCCCACTGAGCTAGAAATAACTCTCGCTGGTGCTGCCAGTCCAGATCTAATTGAGGTACTTTAACCTTGGCAGATTGATCCAACTGCTTGTTGTTACGATGCACTTCATTAGCCTGACTCTTGGGTACGTGTGTCTCTACAGGATGGGCCTTC
Organism: Luscinia megarhynchos; assembly: GCA_034336665.1. Taxonomy (NCBI): domain Eukaryota; kingdom Metazoa; phylum Chordata; class Aves; order Passeriformes; family Muscicapidae; genus Luscinia; species Luscinia megarhynchos. The sequence goes on from JAPFBE010000032.1 coordinate 1,463,899, forward strand.
ATGGGCAGCTTCTCTACCCAGGCAGTGATGTCTTGCCGCATCTCAGCAGCCCAGATGGGGTTCCCTCTGCACTGACACTTGACCTTTCTCCATTAATCTAGCCATCCCCACAGAGCATTTGCTACCAACCATGAGTAGTGGAGATGTGGAGTCTTGTCCATTTTACTCATTCAGCAGTATCCAAAGCCAGCTGGATGTCTTTGGACTCTGCAACCTGACTTGATCCAACTTCTCCCACAGTAGTTTCTGCAACTCACCATGTGGGTCTCCATACGTCTGCTTTTTATTTCTGGTTTGTCCCTACCATATGGCAGGTAGCATTAGTGAAGAGGGCGTATCGCTATTAATTTTCTGCGAGTTGGTTATATGGGGGGGCCTTCTCAGAACAAAGCCACCTGCTCCTCTTCTTCTTCAGAAGACAGTCCAAACTCGCACCTGCAGGCCAGTTTGTGATGATTTCCAAAATCCCAGGGGGATTAAGAACTCCTATCCGGGCTCACTGTGTGATCTGACCTATCCACTTACTCCATGTAGCATCTGTGGCATGATGTGTAGAAGGAACCTTTCTTTTGAACTTCCAGCCCTACACGGGTAGTTGGGGTGATAGAAGCAGCTGTTCTTCGGTGCCAATCACTTCTGAAGCAGCTCAAATCCCTTCGTAAGCTAGCAGGATCTCTTTCTCAGTTGGGGTATAGCTGGCCTCAGATCCTTTGTATCCCCGACTCCAGAAACCCAGTGGCTCTCCTCGGGTCTCCCTGGGTACTTTCTGCCAGAGGCTCCAGGAAGGACCATTCTCCCTGGCTTGCTGCAGTGTACAGCACGTTCTTCACATCCTGTCCTGTCCTGACTGGTCCAAGGGCTACAGCATGGGCAGTCTCCTGTTTGATCTGTTCAAAGGCTTATTGTTGTTCAGGGCCCCACTGGAAATGGTTTTTCTTCCATGTCACAAGGTAGAGAGGGCTTACATTCTGTCTGTACTCAGGGATATGCATCCTCCAAAAGCCCACAGCACCTAGGAAAGCCTATGTTTCATTTTTGCTGGTCAGTGGGGACACAGCTGGTATAGTCTCAATCACTTCTTTGGGAATCTGGCAATGTCCATTTTGCCACTTGACTTTTAGAAACTGAATTTCCTGAGCAGGGCCGTGAATCTTTTTTGGTTTACTGGAAAAAACAGCTTTCAGGAGAATCTGGATGATCTTCTCTCCTTTCTCAAAAACTTTCCCGGCTCTGTTCCTCCATTCAAGGATGTTATCAACATACTGCAGATGTTCCGGAGCCTTATCCGTTTCCAGTTCAGTCTTAACCAGTCCATGGGAAATGGTGGGACTGTGTTGCCACCCCTCAGGCAGTGGGTTCCAGGTGTACTGCAAACCCCTCAGGGTGGAAGCAAATTGTGTCCTGCACTCTGCTGACAAAGGAATGGAGAAAAATGCATTGGTGTTATGGGCCTCGGCTTCTCAGTGAGTTCCTTCCCATGATCATTGTGGAGGCGAAGGGAGGGAAAAGGGGTAACTCTTAGATGAACAGCCAACAATCAAGGCACAAAAGGAGTAGCTAATAGCCCTGGGATACCAACACAATTTTGTCTTGGGGAAGGCAAAGGAATAGGGGGTTGGGGAGTTTTAGCTGGAGGGGTGGCCTCTTCCACGCAGGGGATCTTCGAACTGTTGCATGGTGCTGTGGGAGGTTGTGCGCTCTGACACGGGTCTTTGCTGCGCTGCAACTCAGCATTACAACTGAGTTCTGCCTACCTTCCCCTCCCGTGGCTGCTGATGATGAGATGATTCCAGTCGCGAGCCGACCGCCACCCACACTTTGACCCCTACTAGCACTGGGACCAGTTGCCACCCACGTGAGTTTGCAGGGACCTTTTTGAAAGGGGAAGCACCCCCTTTTCCTCTCGCACCTCGGTGCCAGCCCAGGCCACCTGGAGAGGTTCCGAGCTCACATCGGAGCGGCCCCTGCCAGCTTTAAATCAGTTACTGCAGCTTTTGCCTTGACTCTCCTGGCGCTGTTCTTTTGGGTCTTTGAAATACCCACTCCTGAGGCAATCTATGCCGAGGATACACAGGGCCTCTGGACCAGTCACAATGGGGTGTTGGAGCCATTCCTTCCTGGTCAAGCTCACTTCAGCTTCCAGTACTGTCAGCTGTTGGAATCCCCCTGTCACCCCAGAAACAGAGATGGATCCTGCCCCCACATTTCTCAATGGCATTAAAGTACATTGTGTGCCAGTGTCAACTAAAGCCTTATACTTTTTTGGGTCTGATGTGCCAGGCCATCAGATCAACACAGTCCAATAGACCCTCTTCTCTACCTCGCTAGAGGCAAGGTCCCTCTGGTTCTAGCCATGATACTTATTTTTCCCTTCCTGTACATATGAACTGGAGGTCACGACAAGAGGATTGAACATAACATCATCACTCCTAAACTGCCGGGAGTATACCCTCATGGAGGGTACCCTTGCTCCTTTTCTGGGGGACTCCTGCTCCGAATAGCAGAGACTCTCATCTGGTCCTGGCGAGATATGGAAGATTTTCTCCTTAAGCCCCTCTCTTAGTTTCTGGTAGTCCTCTTTAATTTTTTTTCCACGCTCCTGACATGCTCAGCCAGTTTTGTTTCCACAGGCGAGATGTGGGCCTGCACTGGGGTGGCGACAGTGTCTTCATAAATGCTGAGTTTACTAACCAATGCACCCACCTTGTCTTCTCCCTCCCTCCATTGCAGTATGACTAAGTAACAGGAATATATTTCTGACCCAAGCTGAGTGAATTTCTGCCACATTTGTGATACTAGATACCACCTAGACTTTTAGGGAATCCCTTGTCCTCTGAAAAAACAATCTCCAGCACAGCTAACTCCCTCAAGCATTGGACACCTTGCTCCATCATGTTCCACTGTCCTTGCTGCACATGGAAATGCTCCTCACAAAGGCATCTTTCCCTCACACTTGGCAGCAGTTGCCACCAGAGGCTGAGTGTTTCCTGCATTTTCCTGATCCCCCAGTCAATAATCACACCCTGGAACAGGGAGCCCAGTTGCCTGGCTTCACTACCATTGAGAATTCTTCCGTTTAGCCATGGCATCCCAGATTCGGAGCAACCAGGTCAATACAGACTCATTTGCCTCACGTGTGAGCTCTCTACGCAGCTCACGCACCTTGCCCAGGGACAGAGATCGAGTGATATTTTCTGGCTCTGTCTCTTCTGCTGGTTGCGAACGTCATGCCTCTTCCTCATCATTCACTATGCAGGTTTTCTTTTCTGAACCAGGGCGACTGCTACCAGCTTAGGCTGTCCTTTTGGTTCAGCAATGGTTTGCGTGCATACGTTGACTGTTCATTTGTTTCCTTTTCCCTCAGGCTCAGACATGGTTTGTGCGGACTTGGTTCCTGTTGATTTGCTTTATTTTTCCTCCTCCTGAAAGTGTTGTACCATACCAAGCAGTCTCTGGTAAGCAATGGTGTTATAGTTTGACAGACAGGTATTTTGCCAAGAATAGCAGGAACTCCTCCCTGGATGAAGAATGTAAGCCCCCTCCCTCCCGATTATTATAATTTTTGAATCTGGGACTCTCAGGAAGAGGTATGGGGGTAGGAATAACAGCTCTTTACTAATATATCTAACCAGACAAACAGAAACAACAGCAGCTATGAAAATCAACAACAAAACAGAACAAATAACCCAGTTCCAGTCCCTTTTAAGCCGCAGGCACTCAATTCTCCGCACGGTCCTGGTGGACAATGGCAGGGCCAGCACTGCTGCGAAGGTACGAGACAGGAGCAGGGAGGCGGCGGCGGCAGCAGCGCCGTGTCACATGCGAGAGAAGGGTGGAGAAAGGCTCCCCACTATCCGTTTGGGTCCTGGTGCTCAGCTGTGTGCTCAGAGGTAGGAGGCTGGAGTGGAGGAGATGGCTGGGCAGTGTCCAAACGCAGAGAACCTGGTTCCCGTTGTTCAGATGGTGTGGGCTGGAAAAGAGCAGTCCCAGGACTACTCTCAAACCCCGATGAAGCTGAGGGATGCCACCCGGCAGGATTCCTTAGCATAATAATGGGAAAAATTATCCAAAGAGAAGGAGAAGTAAGGGAAAAACCCCAACCCCCCAAAAATGGCCAGGGCCCACCATGTTGCTGTGAGTTGTCCATCTCTGGAGCTGTCAGAGCCTTTTCCCTTCACATAACTTATTATTTTAACAGGGTCCTGCAGTTGTTCAGAGGTGAACTTCCAGATCATTGGAGGAGAGAAGTTTTCCAAATACTGCTCCATCTCCTTCGACATCCCGGGCCACTCAGGATTATCTACTCCCAGGGCAGGCCTCCAGACAAATTCCCTAGAAGCCTCTGTCCTGACTCTAAGCATGGCATAGACTGTGCAAGCCATATAGAGAAAACTTAGCAGAACGAACAAGAAGATAATGCTGTCCTTTACATCTAGAGGCAACTCAACATTCTCAAAAACTGTTTTAGCAGGCCGGAAGGGCTGGGGAAAAAACATCCTCTTCACTCCTCAGGCTCAATGCGTTCGATTGTTCAAATCCTCTACTGCATTAGTTCATAACACTGAACTCCATATAAAGTGTTAGCCAACTGACTTCACTTTTTGGTCAGACAAAACAATCTCTCTAGGCCTGAGATCCAAGGACACCCTACTGCCTCAGGCCCCAAAAAGTATAAACAAAAGTCAACTGGGAGGAGCAAACTGGCGGCATATGACTTCATTACCTGAAGCTGTAATTGGAGGATTAACCCCTGATATGTCAATGGACAAAACTTATATCTGTCTGAAAAACATGTGATCATCATCCATCTTAGGTGAAGCCTCTGAGGCTTCTGACTGCCCAAGGTGCACCTATTGAAGGCTTGTAATAAATACCTACTTTTATTCTCTTAACCTTGTCTAGCCTCTGTTCCAGGTAGGCACTCCAAGGAATCAGGTCGGGTGTGATTTTTAATGAGATCCCAGAGGTAGCTGCACAGACGAGGACAGGCAAACAAGACTGAATACGCATTCCAAATCAAACCAATTGCCTCTGATTCTATCATTCCATAAACGCAGTAGAATCAGCAAAGAAATTTTGACTCCTCTCCTGAGTGCAAAGAGAGCATCATAATGGGAAAATACTTCCCCCTATGCAGAAATATGTCAGGGTAAACCATACACGTAAATACACCCAGAAACATGATGATCAGGAAACTTTCTATACCCCAATACACAAATGCTTTAGAACAAAACTGCAATTCTGACATCACTCAAGACTTACACTGGGTGCCTAAATATGTGTTGGTTTAAAAGCACACCAGCAGGAGAAATGAATCCCACTCACCTACCTCAAGAGAGATTACAGGTCAGAGTTACAGTTTACTAGAGATTACCAAAAATACAATGATACAAAGAAAACTGGTTTTAACCCACAAACTCAGTGTATAAATTGGCAAGCGGTTCGCAAGGTGACAGTAACAGTACTGTTGAAATTCTAGTCCTCTTTCGGATCTGTCGAGTGGTGGTGCCCAAAGTCCCCAAACCCAAAAATTATATATATGCTCAGTTTCAGGTGGGAATGCCCAGTACCTCCACCAGGACAGGGAGTTTCACAGTGGAGGAAGGTAATACTGTGACTCATGGGATATTTTGAGAGTCTTTGATGGTCTAACTCACTGCAGCTGTCTATGACTCTAGTGCCATTGATTCCATTATGGCCCATTAGTTGAGATGATCCCTCAGGCAGGCTGGGAAAGTGCTGATGCTTCCCCAGAGGGGAGTTATCAGGGCTGAGTCATTTGTGTGAAGAAAAAGAAACACTACCCTGCATTGCAGGGTTTGCCTCTCCTCCCTTATCTCATTTAAGGCTCAGATTGCAGCTTGAGATGTGAGGTGTACAGTAGGCAGCTACTGCAAGTGATCCATCATTAGTAGATCAACAGAAATGACACAGAGGGTGGCACAACACACAGTTTGCTTACATGCACATTGTGCTAAACTGGCACCCTACTCCTGTAACCAGGACTCTCAAGTCCAACAGGAGGTGGATGCTTCCAACATGGTGCACCATGGTGAAAACACTCTTGGAAAGCATGCATGCAGCTCAAACACAGTATCTTCTACAGTTTTAGCAGCAGCCTCTGCGGTCTTTCTCTACATGGGCTTTCTCTACACTGGCATACCACTCCCAAAAAGCTAATGCTTTGCATCCTATCCTACAAGATGTGAGAGACTGCTAAGTGCTTCCAGTTTCATGCTTCAAATGAACAGGTAAATCACTATCTATCACTGAAATGCTGTTATCTGGCCAAAACATTTCATGTACTTGTAGTCCAGGGAGACACCATTTGAACTTGCAGAACTACTTCCCCTCAGTAAGACGCGCAACACCGAGATGATATCCCCATGACAAATCTTTATTGTGCAACTGCTGCTCAAGGCTTTTATTACCTTCCACTGACACACGGCAAAACAAAAAAAAAAAAATTACACATCAAAAGCCGCTAGATTGATGGGCAAAAGATGAAATCCACTCAGTGGAGATTTGTGCACGTGCATCAACTCTTGCGGTGCCAAAATCTTAGCCAGGTGACCAGCCCAACTGACGGCCACCCAGAACGGGTAGATGTATGCGATAGACAGACTGCCCACCCTCGGGCCCTTCATCCACAACCATCCGGAATCCATTGGTCAGGCACAGGTGAGCAACACACATCTCGCCAACAATCATTACATGCCCAAGAAGCTGGAGAAGGAAGTGCAAACCCATAAATAAGTAAAATATAAAGAAAAAAGGAACACATAAAGAGGGGAGAGGGCAGGAAGGGAAGGAACGAGAGCCGAGAACCACCCAGAGAAAGCAGCTAGCCAATTCCTAGCAATTCAACCATTGCATGTCAAATTAATGTCCGTCCAAGCGCTGGCAACTGAAGCTTTCCAAACAAAGCTACAAAGGCCAATTGTGCACGGTATAAGGGTAAAAAAGAGCTCGGCAATTTTTCTCAAGCTAGACGATAAAAGCACTACAAAACAGCCAAAGAAGGTGACGTGGCCTGCCGGTTAAAGGTCCCATTGTGTCTTTAGGAAACATAACCAATCCGGGTGGAAAATAAACTTTAGGCTGCCTTTTGCGTAGGTTTACAAAGACTTGAATTTGACTTACATAGATAAAAGCAAAACATCCAGCATCTCTCAACCACCTTTGTCCTTCCTTGCCCCTGGCCAGCCATAAACCCCAAGCCCTCTTCTCCATGTTAGAAGTACTACTCTTCTTAATCTAAACCACAACAATAGGCACCAGACTGTGCTCCAAAACAACACTGCATTTTGCACCAGAAGTACATACACAGGGACCACCACTGCTTTATAGCACTGCTTTTAGTTACAAAAAGCTCAACTCCATTGCAAGCTAGAGGCAGAAGATGATAGCGCCAGAAAACCCAAAGTAGCCTACTGTGCCCTGTCACGATGGAAAGGGCGGGATGGGAAAGAGTCTAGTAAATGAGGAACTATCTACAGGTACAGTTTAGCATACAGAAAACACCCAGCGTACTTACACATTCACCAGAATCTCCTGCTTCAGACAACTCGATAATTGGCTCCTTAGGCATGACTAGGAAAAGGGTCCCGTCTAGGGGCAAAAGATCATGGAACGCACAGCACTGCAGGAAGAGTAAACAGTTAAAATACAACTGGCTTCAGAGAAAGGTGAGACCTTGTGCAAACCCAGCTGCCCCGCTGAACTCCTACAGAAGCAGATTACCAGATACCCCAAACACAAGCCAGAACATTGGCTTTTCTTGCATGAATATAATGCCTTCTATACCCAAAATACAATCTATTTACAGAGCCTCCCTCCAGAAGTGGGATTCCTCGTGCAAGACGATGAGGGAAGGAGACAGGCCGCTACTTGCAATTAAAAACCTCCAGTAAGTTTTAGTTCGGGTTGATTCTTTCCTAAGCAGATTTTCTATTGGATGTGGTCCATGCAGAGACTGGAGACAAATGGCTTAACTGAATCATCAAAGAGTTTAGTGAAGTGGAAGAGCAGCGGCCATTCATTTCCCACACATGACAGGGAGCTCAAGTATTGAACAAAGTATTATCACGAAAAGGCTACAGGTGCATAGCGCAAGGCTGTCTTTTATACCGCATGCAAACCCTACCTTCTAAAGCAGAAGGAATCCCTAACTGTCAACTTTCAGCATTTTAATAACTAAATCATATGGGATAATACCTTAAAGTTAACAAGGCATAGGAAACGGCTGCATTGTTTCCCTTCTCCGCACCCCCCCACCCCGCGCCTGCAGTCTAAGCAGCTCACTCCGGTTTCCAGTACCAACACTCGTGAACCTCACAAGCACGCTGTTATCACGGTCTTAATGCCCCACACAAACAAGTTCTGGAAAGCTATTGCAGCCTGCAGGATGACCAATTGATAATTTTTTATTTTTTTTTAACCAGAGAAAGCCGTTATTCCTTGCCCTAATAATCCAGTTTGGGAGTTCAGAAGCAAAGGCTAACACAGCGAAGCTGCGAATCCTCTTCGATGCTCTTCGCAGACTCGTTGAGACCAAGTTACCGTCGGAGGTCCTTCTCTACGCGCGCACATGACACAGTAGGGTGGGATGCGAGGCAAGTCCGGACAATACCAGCAACCCAGAACGCCCACAGGAGCCGGAAGGCTGGGGGAGTGGCACAGAACAAGCTTAGGGGATGGTGCAGCAGAGAACGCCATAAGCCAGAGAGCCCCGTGCGTCCCCCGTCCCTGCACCCAATGGCAGAGGCAGCGCCGCCGCACGCCCTGTTGCGCGCCCGGGTACCGCGTACCGCCTGTCCTCGGCTCAGATGCCCGCGAGCGCACTTATAAGGGGGAGGGGAGGGAAAGCGGGGGGCAGCAAATGGCAAGTGGGGGCAGGGGGGGTGAATAGGAACCGCGCACAGAGCAAAATCGCGGCTACCTCCTAGTCCTCGTCGCTGACGATACCACAGAGACGCCTTGGCGAGAAACTTTTCGAAGACAGTAGTGGCACCACCAGGGCGAGAGGACAGCACCCGGATACTCTCGTCAGCCAAGGACAACGCCCGTGTCCCCTCCGACACTTCCTCCACTAAGCCGGGCCCTCCCTGGCGCCCATTGGGCCGACGGATCCTGGCCTACGTCTCGATTTGCTGTCTCGCCTGCCGTTTTCGCTTTCCTCCGCCCCCTTGGCGGGTCCGCCCTCGTCGACCTGGTTCCCGCGGGGCGCGGACGGATCTGCCCCGTGTAGTGATGCGACCCCGAGGGCGGCCTACGAGGTCGCAGAAGAGGCTGTAGTAGCTACGAGTACTATTTCTTGTTATTTGTAACCGCATCAAGTCCACCCCAAAGGTGCCTGTGCCTTTTTGATGCTGCTCCCTCCAGTCAAATGACTGCTTGGCCTGGGCAGGGAAGGCCTGGCCTTAACTTCTCAGGACATTTTGAAAAACCAACAGAAGTTGCTCTGCATTGTTTGCTGAATGCCCTGCTTCCATTGCAGATAATTCTAAGCTGCACGTCTCCGGGAAGCAAATAAAATACAAAGTGTGCGTTCAGCAGTGCTGGCTTGAGGGGCTAAAGACTGTAGGATATGGGCTAATCTGGGTAGGAGGCTTTTAGAAAAATAGGCCGTACCCTCAAAGCTGCCCAAGGGTTGTCTGTGGTGCCCTGCACCCCCGGGGACAGTGAGCACCTTGAATGGTCCACACAACTGTCTTGTAACATATATAAACCCTGCTTCCCTCTATATCAGGCTAAGGATATCCTTGGCCGCCTTTGCGGCAAGGGCACATTGTCCTATTTTGCAAAGCTGCTTTCCAGCCAATTGGCCTCCAGCATGTACTGGTGCATGGGGTTGTGCCTCCCCAGGTGCATGACTTGTATATCCACAGGTTCGTCGAGTGGTCCCAAAACAGATCGCTTCCTATGATAGAAGGCACTTTTTTCCCCAAGTCCCTGCACTGAGGTCCAGGGTTTTGAGAGGTGTGGGAATAGTGCCAGTGAAAACAGAGGAAAACAAAGCGCTGAGTACCACAGCCTTCTCCATATTGCTGGCTGTAAGAGTTGGTCCGAAGTTTTCTCTGATCTGCCTCACGACCATCATCAGAGACTGAGACCTAAGATTGCACCACTTGCCCGGAACCCGAGCTCCAGCCTGGCCGAGGTGGATGCTTGCTGCCCAAGGACTGTTTGTAGCTGTGCTTGGTGCTTTTCATGGTACGCTGCAGGATACTGGTTATCGCACCCTTTCCCCACACCTGTGTCATGGAGCTACGATCTCCACATACAATAGTCCATAAATCTTCCCACCTTTTGGCCAGAGGCCACTCGCTTTGAAAAAGGACTATAAAAAGTGACTTTCTTAAAGAAGACTTTGAGATCTCTTTCTTCCCAACGGATTGAAGACGCTGCCTCGCCTAATCGATCTACCACGAGGATGCATCCTGTCTGTTGGTAGCTATATCCCATCCTTTCTCTCTCTCACCCTCTCCCTCTCTCCTTTTACTTCATTCCCTTTTTACCTATCTCTCTCCTTTCTCTGTTTCTCTCTCTGTCTCTCTCTGTCTCACTCTATTGCAAAACTGAATTGTTAGCACGCCAATAAACTGTATTACTGCTTTCTTCTAAACAAACCTGAGTCTCTTGCCTTTTGTCTTTTGCACCCTGGGGTCAAACGAACCATCACAACTCCCGCTCGCTCGGGTTGAGCAGATCGTGACACTGGCCAGTAGACCTCCTGGTTCATTTGGTATTATAGAGGGGCGGGGAAGGGGGGGAGGGCGGGGCATGAGGGTTGTGTCCACATTCTTTAGTCTTTTTTTCGGACCAACGCACTTGTGGAAGCCCATCTTATGATCTTGGGGACAGTTGCCGGTCTCTTATCTTCTCCCTCCTCCCAATTGGGGTGCCCTCTTGGGAAGCTTCTGCATACCATTGCTATTATTAGTATTGCATGGTTTAGCATGATGTTATTAGAGTTCTATCACAGCTAGTGCGTTTCTGAATGGCAGTTCCAAATCCCTATTTCTGTAACTTCAGAAAACCACTCTATTACTGAATCTGTGCTCGCAAAGATTCTTAGAGAACACAACCAGACTTATAGTGCTAAATTGGTTGCAATCGCAAATTGCACCTGACCCCACCCAGTTTCCTCTGATCTCTGAGGACCAGCTGGAACTCAAAGGGCTTTATTTTCTGCCAAATGTCTTACTCTTAATGCAACAGCTTGGCCTCTAATTTTCACCCATAAGCTCTCAACCACTTCATCCAGATTGCTGCCACCACCCCAACTAGCAGGGTGTCAGTTTGTATTCTGACTTTGTCAGTGGTTTTTCTGTTGCACTATTGCATGTATTTTCTTTTTTCTCTTTTTTCCTATTAAATTGTACTTCTGACTTGGAGTATACCACTGGTTTTGATTTCAATACCATTACATATTTTTGGCACCCAACGTGGGGCAAGAGGTACCTAGAAAAGTCAAAATTACAATTTTGTATTGTAGAAGCCACCTATTTGCTATCATGCTCAACATGCTTACCAAAGTCTTATATCTAGCTCTCTATATTTTTTCCACACATGGGAAACTATCTGCTGGTTGTAATGCCCCTGTGTAGACCAAAGCATGGCATAAAAATTGCTATATTAGTCTATTATGTATATTATGTGCTAACCTCTGAGGCAATGAACATCATTCGAAATATATACTCAACTTTGTTTGCTTGTCCTAGTCTAGATTGCTACTTCTGGGGCCTCAACAATCGCACCCAGCCCCTGTGGGGAGGGGTAAATAATGATTTTTTCCAGCCTTTCAGGCCTGACACAGCAGTTTTAAAAATGTTGAGTTCCCTCTGGATGCCAAGGACAGCACAGTATTGTTGTTAGCTTTGCTTTGTCTTCTGCATAGCCTGCAACATGCTTTAAAACAAAACACTACATAGTTTGATGCAGGGTATTCTTAAAGAAGAAGGAAAAGAAGCAAAGTAACAGCATCCATGTCCCCTCAAAATGTCCCTTCACCAAAAAACAAACACACAAATGCAAAAACAGCATCCGTGTTTACGCAGACTTTTACAGAGGAAAAGGAACCAAATGCAAAGCAACAGTGTCTGTGCCTATGCAGACTGTCACAAAAGAAAAAGAAACCAAAAGTACCATCAGCATCTCCACACAAACCGTCACCAAACCAAACCAGCCTAGACCAGCAGCAGTTGCCCCCGTTCAGAAAAAAATTCAAAAACAAATCACCCAGAATAGTGACTGACGAAAATGCCACAGGACCTTCACACCCAGCGCAAGAGACAGAGCCAGAAATCATCACTCACTCTCTATCCCTGGGTGAGCTGTGTGACCCGCGGAGGAAATTCACCCGGTCAGACAAACGAGTCCATCCTGACCTGGCTGCTCCGCATCTAGGACGCTAAAAATGACACCATTCTGAATGGAAGTGAGGACAGGCAACTGGAATCACTGTCCCTGGATGTGGTCATTGATCAAGAGATTGAAAGAACCCAAGAAACTCTCAGCCTTTGGCGCGACTGCTGACAAGTGTTAAGGACAGATACCTTTGTAAAGAAGGCCTCCAGGTGCACCAAGAAAATGGAGCACAATGGAACAAAGTATCCAATGCCTGAAAAATTGGCTGTGCTGAAGATCATTTTCTCAGAAGATGAAAGGTTTCCTAAAAGCCCAGATTATGTCCGGTGCACATCGCAAACGTGGCTGAAATTCGCACGGCTTAGACCAGAGATGTACTCCCATTACCTGGCAATGCTGCAATGAAGGAAAGGCGAAGACATAGTAGGCGTCTTGGTCAATAAACTAAAAATTTACAAGGACACCGTCACCGCCCCTATTTCGCATCTGCGTCTCGCCTGTAAAAACAAGGCTCGTTGAGCAAGTCCGGAGTTTGATTAAAGAGAGCCATCAGAAACTAAAAAAAGAACTTAAGGAAAAAAGTACCACATCTCGCCAGAACCAACCAAAAGTCTCTGCCATTAGGAGCCCGGCATTCCCCAGCCAGGGAGAGAAGATACACTCCATGAGGTAACCTCTGGTTTTCCTTCAAGAGCATAGAGAAGACATGAAAAGTGGGATGGAAAACCCACCTCCTCCTTAGCAGCCCAGATAATGTAAAACTGAAAAGAGGGACACCTAACATAAGAAGCTCATCTAAAGTCAATTCCCGCTCCAGTCTCTCGTGCACAGAACTCCAGACAGCATTGGAATGATGATATGACTGACCCTCTGAAAGGGACCGCAGAAACCTATTTACAGGAAGAGAGCAACGTGTACCACAATCAGGAATAGAGAGGCCCTGCCTCTAGCCAAGGAGACGAGAGAAACAATCAGATCTATCGAACTGTGTGGATCCGATAGCCTGGCACATCTGGCCCTCGAAAATATAAGGCTTTGGTTGACATCGGCACCCAATGTACCCTGATGCCATCAAAGTATGTAAGAACAAAATCCATTTCTATTTCTGGAGTAACAGGAGGATCCCAGCAGCTGACTGTATTGAAAGCCGAAGTGAGTTTAACTAGGAACGGGTGGCAGAAACACCCCATCATGACTGGCCCAGAAACCCCATGCATCCTTGACATAGACTATCTCAGAAATGGATATTTCAAAGACCCAAAAGGATATCGTTAGGCTTTTTGGATTGCTGCTGTTGTCTGGTCTCTCAGATGACCCCTCAGCTGTGAGACTGCTGAAAGTTAAAGAACATCAGGTACCAATCGCCACAGCAACAGTACACCGTCGGCAATGCTGTACTGACAGGAACCCTGTAATTCCCGTCTATGAGATGATCCGTAAACTAGAGAGGTAGTCAGCAAGGTTTGTTCACCTTGTTCACTGTAATTAAAGTACAGCTATGAAGAAGCCTGGCAAATTGACTACATCACCCTTCCCCAAACCCACCAAGGCAAGCACTACGTGCTGACCATGGTGTAAGCCACCACTGGATAGTTAAAGACCCACCCTGTGCCGCATGCTACTGCTGGGAACACCATCTTGAGCCTAAAAAAGCAAGTCCGGTGGAGACATAGCACCCCTGAAAAATTCAAGACTAACAACACAACCCATTCCAAAAACAGCCTTATCAACACCTGGGCCAGAAAACATAGTATTGAATGGATATATCATATCCCTTATCACACACCAGCTGCCGTGAAAGTTAAACAGTGCAATGGGCTCCTTAAGACTACCCTGTAAGCACTTGGCAGGGTTACCTTCAAAAATTAGAAAATGAACTTAACAAAGGCCACCTGGATGGTCAACACCCGAAGGTCCATAAATCGAGCTGGTCCTGCCCAGTCTGACCCCCTGCACAGAGTGGATGAAAACCAAGTGCCTGTGGTACACATGAAAGGTATTTTAGGAAAGATTGCTCACCTTAATCCCACTGTGGGAAAAGGAAAACCCATGCGTGGGACTGTTTTTGCTCAAGGACCTGGTTACACTTGGTGGGTAATGCAGAAAAATAGAGAAACCCATTGTGCACCACAAGGAGACCTAATTTTAAGTGAAAACTGTGTGTAGGGTTTCATTCTGAATTTTATATATATCTATAAGAGGGTATTGGTTTGGGTATGATGTAGATGGTAATAGAATAAGGGGTGGATTATGTCCTAGGTTACAATGTAAAGATATACCCAAAGGTATGTATTCTATCACCTTCTGCTGAAACCAGGTAGGGCAGTGATTCATATCTCTGTGGGGGACATCCTCTGCTAATGGGCCATGTGTTAATACCAGATGGGGCAATGTTCTTTATCTTTCCCATGACCCACCCTTCCTCAGGGAACATATCTTCTATTAATGGGCCATTGAGTCCCATTGCATGACTGATAAAATTACATCATTCCATTGTGAAATCCTCCACCCAGGGGGAGGAGCTAAGCCTTTCCTACCTAGATAAAAAGTGAGATTTGGAACACCAAAGCTGCCCTTACCCACTGGTTTCCAGAAGACAAGAGCTACCAGGAACCGTGCCAGTATTTCTACAAGATCACACTTCGAGAAGAACACTTCATCCGGACTGATACCACCACCCTAACCAGCAGGGTGTCAGGCTATATTCTGACCCTGTCAGCGATTTTTCTTTTGTATTACTGCATGTATTTTATTTGTTCTCTTTTTTCCTATAAAACTGTAGTTATGACTTGGAGTGTCTCACTGGTTTTGATTTCAAAACCATTACAGTGAGATAAGGCAGTTTATTAAAGGAAAAGAGAAAGGTTTTGCACCAAAAAGCAAACAAGAAAAAACAAATAATTATATCCTCAAGTTCCCATCAGCAAGCACTGTCCGACCACTTTCCACAAAGCAGGGATTCAGCATGCGTAGGGTTTGCTCCAAAAGACAAATGTTATAAATAACGAATGTGTACCCTTCCCTTTCCTTAACTTAGCTTTTATTTCTGAGCTGAAGCCATATGGTACAGAATAGCCCTCTGGCCTGTTTGGGTCACCTGGTCCAGGGGTGTCTCCTCCCAGGATCTTGACCAGCCTACTGATGCTGGGGCGGAATGTTGGAGAAACAGCACTGATGCTGTGCCAACACTCCTCAGTAGTAGCCAAAACAGCGGTGTCTTATCAACACCTCTCTAGCTACCAATGGAAAGAACGGTGTGGGAAAATGACCGTGGACTCTGTGGATTGGTAACTGGGGATTCATATAGAGAAAACTTAGGAGTCATATCAACATCCGTATAAGAGTTATAACAGTATGGGTATTATAGAGCAAATCCCAGTTGCTGCTCTCTGGATGGAATGCAGTTGGCATGACTTGAAAACTATTCCATGACGATTCCCTATGCACACACACACACCTGCTAAGGGGGATGGTGTGGGCACTGCTGAAGGCCTGGGCAAAAGCTGTCAGGCCTTTTTCTCAAGCTCTACATATTTTTCTTAGGCCATGAAACTGTCTCAGCTCCAGCCAGGACTTTTCCCAGGCTAGAGCCTTTTCCTTTACTGTAAACACAAGAGAAAGAATCATAACAGAGATAAACCTCTGCAAGGTCCCTGAGAGAGCCAGGGAGAAGAGGTGTCGTTTTCTCTGACCAATGATCTGTTTGTATTTTCTTTTGCACGAACTTCCATATATAAGGCAATGGTTTCATTTAATAAATTGCTCTTCCTTGCTCTTTCCTGCACCAAGCAAGAAAGTGTCTTGTTGCTGTTTTTTCGCTGCTCCATAATTCTTTTCAAGGCAACATCTGGAGGTTCCACCGAGATCTTGTTACGCGAGTGAACCGAGATCGCCCTAAGCGATCTCTGACCGACGAACAGCACCGGGAAAACTCGGAGCTGACATCCTGCAAAAACCAGGACAGACCCTGGAGGCCTGTCGTAACCGGGGTGCAGCCCGTGCTGGGGCTTCTAGCCAGAGCTGCACCGAGCAGACTGGAAAACCCAGAAAACCAGGACTGCGATCCTGGGGCCAGGACCAGAGCCGTGACGACGGCCAGAGTCGAGAGCCATCTGGGACATAGCGGAGACCCCCCCCCCCGACTACGGCAGGACGGGAAGCCAGCAGAAATCGTCGGCTTTCCTCCTCTCCCACCGAGAGAGGTAATATGAGCTTTTAGCTCAGGAGCCCATTGGCTCATTTCGGATCTGCAGCGGCCCGGAGCCCCGCAGCGCCGAGCGGCCCGGAGTCCCGCGGTGCGGAGCCGAGCAGAGCGGCGCGGAGCCGTGCGGCCTCATCGAGTGCCGGGAGCCTGCACAGCGAGAGCTGCGAGCAGCGCCTGTCTGTTTTTCTGCCCCATCCGAGAAAGGTACTGTTTTCGTCCCTCCCCCCTGCTCCCGTCAGGATCAAGACATGGATTTTTCTTGGGAGGCTTGGGGAGATTTGGGAGACCGATTGTTTGAAGCCATATGGGAAGGGGACGCCTCATTCTCCCTCTGATGCGCGCCTGGGTGACCATTAATCAGAGATTAATGGACTCGGGCGAGGGGGGTGAGACAGGCTCTGGATGGAGCGAGGCAGGCTCAGAACAGAGCGAAGACGAGTTTGTCTGTGATTCTGAAAATTTCCCGAAGCCGGAGTTCCCCCCTTCCTGCTGCGGGTCAGGCACACACCGCGCTGACGGCGCTGGGCGCTGACAGCTTGGAGCGGCCGCTGGCTGGGAGCAGCCCCCCCGTGCAGCCCGCGCTGCCTGGGGGGGGCGGCCCCCTCGCCCTGGAGGGGCCGCTCGGTCCCAAGGAGGAGGTTTCTCCCTCTACCATGCCAGTGCCGTCTCTGGATCCGCCTGCCGGGGCAGAGCCGCCCCCTGAAAAGGTGAGGGTGGTGCTGGCCCGTCCGTCCAAGGTGCCGTCTGACCGTGTCCCGCCTGCTGAGAGGGAGCCATCTGCACCAGCCAGCCCAAAGGAGCTGGTGCCGGCGCCTCCCTCCTCTCCGATGTTGGCGAGCGACCTGTCCGCCCGAGCAGGGTTTCAGCTGCCTTTCTCTGCTTTAGCAGAGGCAGGGCCGCTCTCATTTCTTCCCTCAGCTTCCTCGTTCGTTCACCCGGAGGCGGTGCTGACCCCAGCGCTGGACCCCACGAACGGACTTCTCCCATCAGCATTTCCAGCTGCTTCGCCGCTCCCACCCTGCGCTGACAGCAACGATGGCTTTGCCCTCACTTTAAAGGGGGGAGCAGCGGGGCTTGGTTTCATTTCTGCTGTGGGCATGGGAGGAGGGAGTGCTGGGGCAGATGTTTCTGAGCTCTATTCCATTGTTCTAAGGGAAGAGCTGAAAATTTGTAATGATGATGTCCAAATGAGAGAGGCTCAGGTTCTTCCTGTGCCTGATGCTGTTCCTATTGTGGGAGAGCGAAATTGGAAAAAGAGAAAGAAAAGATCTAACTGATCCTGTTATTGTGAATCACCTTTGCCTCATTACAGGCTTCAGAGGAGACATGCCTAGGTCTTTGCTACTGACCATCAAGGTGTCCGCCCTGACCTGCACCAGGGGCAGAGTGTGATCACAGCTCAGCTTTCACATGCTGACCAGCTCACCACGCACCAACCAGATGAAAACACTGACCAGACGATCCCTCTACAAGCAGGGAATGGACATTCATCTGTTCATGTTGGAACTGTTAATATAGTTTTCATTGTTGTATTAGAATAATCACTTAGTGGTGGATTTTTCACTGTTTGATAAGTTTGGTGAATGGTGATGGGTTTTGTTATTGTATTAGAATTAAGTTTTAGAATTAAGTTTGTTAAAAGCACCAGATGTGAAGATTTTCCTAAGCACTTCAGATGTCAACAAATCTCCTGAGTGGTCCTGGGTGGTGTTCGTTCTCCTTCACAAGGGCCCTGTGAGGGATAACAAACACTTCTCTTTCTTTTTTTCCTTTTTTTTTTTTTTAAACCAAAACGGGGAATTGTGGACACTGCTGAAGGCCTGGGCAAAAGCTGTCAGGCCTTTTTCTCAAGCTCTACATATTTTTCTTAGGCCATGAAACTTTCTCAGCTCCAGCCAGGACTTTTCCCAGGCTAGAGCCTTTTCCTTTACTGTAAACACAAGAGAAAGAATCATAACAGAGATAAACCTCTGCAAGGTCCCTGAGAAAGCCAGGGAGAAGAGGTGTCGTTTTCTCTGACCAATGATCTCTTTGTATTTTGTTTTGCACGAACTGCCATATATAAGGCAATGGTCTCATTTTAAAAATTGCTCTTTCTTGCTCTTTCCTGCACCAAGAAATAAAGCGTCTTGTTGCTGTCTTTTCGCCGCTCTGTAATTTTTTTCAAGGCAACAGGATGGGATGGAAGGTGGAGCAGAGTGAAGGCCAGGTTCTGCAGAAATCCCTGCAGGGAAGGAAATTCAATGGTACTTTGCAGCTGGTAAACCGCACACCACCTGTCAACCAGGGGAGAGAGATAGGGGAAGATGTATGTCTTACTGCTGAGCCAGCAACTGTGATGAAATCACTCTACTTAAGTAAAATTGCTTCATTAAAGCCTAATAAAAAATATTAACGCACACCTCCATTCCAAAATTAACCATCTCCAAAGTGCAACCACCTCTCACTGGCCATGCGCTCTATATTCTTTTTGACTGTATCTTTAAAACCAAAGCAAAAGAGTTTTACACCACTCAGTAATAAAGGCATGTATGACAGGAGTCACACAAGCTCTGCGAAAACACACAGAAAAAGTAAAAAAATAAGTCGAGAATGGGGAAAAGTTAGGGAAGACTCCATTGTAGCTGCTGGCATCAGTTGATGGGCTGAATCTGTCTTCTCACCCATAGAGATGCCTACTGCAAAAGAATCATACTCAATGCATGCTGAACATTTTATTGGGGATTAGAGCTTGTCTGTATATACCTTCAAATATATTTTTGCAGTCAGACACTGTCACCGACAATCCTCGAACCTTAACCTATCACAATGCATATTAATAAAGAATATTATTCCATAAACCGCTAGTGTGAATCCTTGGCGGACGCTACCAGTCACCAGCAGTAGGTAACACAATGGCTAAAGGGGAAGATCTGCTGAGGGGTCTCCCTTACACTGTTGGCGTGTTTCCCTAAGTCAGTCAAACCACCCTCTGAACCAGTAAGACTGCTCAGTGAAGGATCCCCCCAACGGGATGCGGACAGACTAGTCGGGAACAATGGTCTCAACTTGTCTGAAACACAGACAAATTAAATACCAAAGACTGAGTAAATGTCCTCACGACAAGGGTCGAGGAAGCCTCCCTTATTCACGTGACACATGGCACTGAAAAAGCTGCAATGGGGAAATGCACTCCATCTTAGCAACACCCAAATCACCATCATTGGAGCCTGATTCTCAGCTGTCCCTTGCTGCTGAAATTGCAGTTATAGAAGAAGGATTGGTACCTGCCCTTCACTCAAATCAACATTCAGTCCCTAATTGATTTTCCCGTTCCTAAAATCTCTAAACCACCCACCCCTTTCTACAACGAAGAATATGCCTTTTATTCTTTATCATGTTAGACCTTGGCTGGCTGCCAGCAGCCCAATCACCTCTTTTCACATCACCCTTCCTCAATTGGACAGGAGGAGAAAGGAGGATGAAAAAGCTCCTTCAGGACATAGCTACCTGACAGATCCAAGGGCAGCAGGGAAATACGGACACCAGGCAGCGCTTTTCCCTTTCTTAAATATGCTTACACAGGGGTGCCACCAGCTTTGCTGAGTTGCTCAGCTTAGGCTCTCAAGGAGTCTGGTCCTAGCTGGTGAAAACTAACTGTGAGCAAACCTTGGCCGCTTCTCACAGAGGTGATGCTTGAAGGCCATACTCTTTGTCCAATTCTGATCCCCAGAATTCAATAACAGGAGGCAGACAGATTGGAGAGGGTGCCAAGGAGGGCCATGAAGATGCTCAAAGGGCTGGAGAACCTGTTTTTGCTCACACCTTTCCCTATGATACTTTAAGCGACCTTAAACACCCATTTGCACCAATTGGCATAGTCAGTAGGATGGCAAGAGATATCACTAAATACTTAGAGAAGCAGGGAATAAGCTCAAGATGTAAATACTCAGACAAATGGGCTCAGCATGATCCAAAAGCTGTGGAGGAACACCTAAAAGCATTTGGGGGGTCCATGAAGGCTAGCAATGACAAAGGAATTAGTCGCAAAATGTTAGGCACATGCCTAGGCTCAGGGGGAAACTCCTCACAGTAGTCAAGTACTTCAAGGGAGCCACATGGAGAAGGAAAGGGACAACAGGTACAAGTCGCAGCAGTCCCCATTTCTGGAGGTTTTCAAGATACAATTGGACAGGCTGCTAAATAATCGCATCTAGGCTCCCATTCACACAAAAGGCTGCATCAGATTATCTTTTGAGGTCCCTTCACGTCTGGGCTGGTCTAGGACCCTACAGTTCTCCAGTGGATCTGGGTTTCATAACCCTTGGCTCTCTCTGGTTTGGAGCTAAGTATCCACAACCAGGTTGCCTGCAAGGCAAAACATAAAATGCCACCAGGTGCCAGTGACTTCTAAGACCTATGGCAATAACCCAGCATGCTGCTTTAAAAGGAAACCATCAGGAGTAATGAACCCCGCACATCTACCACAGGAGACACTACAGGTAGGAGTTACCATTTACTAAGCAGTTTACAATAAATACAATGATACAGGGAGAAGTGCCTTTAACCCACAAAGTCAGAATATAAACTGACACCCTGTTGGCCAGAGTGATGGTCACAGTCCAGTCCTATCAAGTGGCGGACACAGTCCTGTTGGAAGTAATGGTCACAGTCCTGTTGAAGTTTTAGTCCTCCTTTGGATCTGTCGAGTGGTGGTGCCAAAAGTCCCCAAACCCAAAGATTATATATATGCTCAGGTCCGGCGGGATTGCTCAGGACCTCTCCAAGGACAGGGATTTTCACAGTGGAGGAATGTAATACTGTGACTCATGGGATATTTTGAGTCTTGGGTGGTCTAAGTCACTGCAGATGACTATGATCCTAGTGCCATTGAGTCCATTATGGCCCATTAGCAGAGATGACACCTCAGGCAGGCTGGGAATATGCTGGTGCTTCCCCAGAGGGGAGTTATCAGGGCTAAGTCATTTGTGTCAAGAAACACTAACCTGCCTCGCAGTGTTTGCCTCTATTTCCTTGTCTCATATAACACCCATCTTGTAGCCTGAAATGTCAGATGTGCCCTGAGCAGCTACTGCAAGCGATCCATCAATAAAAGTTCATCAGGAATGACCCAGATGGGGCTAGAATACACAGTTTGGTTATACCCACCACGGGTTAAACTCGCACCTTACTCCTTTAACCAGGAAATTCTCCACTCCTAGATATATCACCTAAGTCATGCCAAAATTAATACCTTTTCTTCAACTATATACCTATATATATATATACAGACAATGGAGCATTACAGACATTTCTCACTCAAAATTAGGTCCCCTTGAGGTACACAATGTGTTTCCCTATCTTCCTGCATTACCTACCACGTGTGACCAGGTCACTGAGCACAAATAATCCAACATTTGGGTTTGCCTTTCTTTAAGGTTTGACTAAATTAAACTGTCATTTTTAACATACCTCTTACATGTACCACAGGGACTTCATCTCCATCTACAGTATGCAAGGGTTCTGATTGAGTAGGACCAGCCCAACTGATGGAACCACAGGTATTGACCAAACAGGTGTCCTTCACTGAACGCCGCCCTCAGTGTCTGAAGGTTCCCCCGCCCAGCACATTCAAGGTGGCTTGTAGCAGTCCATTGCATCGTTCAAGTTTCCCAGCAACCGGCGCATGACAAGGAATATGATACACCCATGTAAAACCATGGCCGTCTGGCCCAGGTGTCCATGAGGCTCTTTATGGAACGCATCCTGTTTTAAGACTCAATTCTCTCCGGTGATCCACGTCACCACAGCACTTGCTTTTCCGAGCCCAGGATGGTGTTCTGAGCAATGGCGTGAGGCACAGGCTATGTCTCCAGCCACCGGGTAGTTTCTTCTACCGTTGTCAGCACATAGCGTTCTTCTTGGCGAATTTGGGGAAGCGTGAGGTAATCACATTTCCAGGCTACCCCGTTACCCATTTTTTGACCACTGCCTGCCACACCACAGAAGCTTCAACCGCTCGGACAGCTTGACTGAAGCACATGCCCCACAGTCATGGATAACCTGTGAGATACTGTCCATTATTAAGTTCACCCTGCGGTCACAAGCCCATCAGCATGTCACATCTCTCCCCTGATGACTGGAGCCATCAAAGGCCCACTGAGCTAGAAATAACTCTCGCTGGTGCTGCCAGTCCAGATCTAATTGAGGTACTTTAACCTTGGCAGATTGATCCAACTGCTTGTTGTTACGATGCACTTCATTAGCCTGACTCTTGGGTACGTGTGTCTCTACGGGATGGGCCTTCATGGCCAACTTTTATACCAGGGCAGTGATGTCTTGCCACATCTCAGCAGCCCAGATGGAGTTCCCTCTGCACTGACACTAGACTTTTCTCCATTGATCTAGCCATCCCCATAGAGCATTTCCAACCAACCATGAGTCAGTGGAGATGTGGAGTCTTGGCCACTTTTCTAATTCAGCAATATCCAAAGCCAGCCGGATGGCTTTGAACTCTGCAACCTGACTTGATCCAACTTGTCCCTCGATAGTTTCTACAACTAACCATGAGGGTCTCCATACGTCTGCATTCCATTTCTGGTTTCTCTCTACAATATGGCAGCAACCATTAAAGATCAGGGCATACCGCTTTTCATTTCCTGGGAGTTGGTTATATGGTGAGGACTTCTCAGCACATGCCACCTGCTCCTCTTCTTCTTCAGAAGACAGTCCAAAACTTGCACCTGCAGGCCAGTTTGTGACGATTTCCAAAATCCCAGGGGGATTAGGAACTCCTATCCGGGCTCACTGTGTGATCTGACCTATCCACTTACTCCATGTAGCAGCAGTAGGATGATGTGTAGAAGGAAACTTTCCTTTGAACATCCGGCCCTACAAGGGTAGTTGGGGTGATAGAAGCAGCTGTTCTTCGGTGCCAATCACTTCTGAAGAGGCTCAAATCCCTTCGTAAGCTAGCAGGATCACTTTCTCAGTTGGGGTATAGCTGGCCTCAGATCCTTTGTATCCCTGACTCCAGAAACCCAGCGGCTCTCCTCGGGTCTCCCTGGGTACTTTCTGCCAGAGGCTCCAGGAAGGACCATTCTCCCTGGCTTGCTGCAGTGTACAGCACGTTCTTCACATCCTGTCCTGTCCTGACTGGCCCACGGGCTACAGCATGGGCAGTCTCCTGTTTGATCTGTTCAAAGGCTTATTGTTGTTCAGGGCCCCACTGGAAATGGTTTTTCTGCCATGTCACAAGGTAGAGAGGGCTTACATTCTGTCTGTACTCAGGGATATGCATCCTCCAAAAGCCCACAGCACCTAGGAAAGCCTGTGTTTCGTTTTTGCTGGTCGGTGGGGACACAGCTGGTATAGTCTTAATCACTTCTGTGGGAATCTGCCAACATCCATCTTGCCACTTGACTTCTAGAAACTGAATTTCCTGAGCAGAGTCCTGAACCCTACATGGTTAAATAGAAAAAACAGCTTTCATGAGAATCTGGATGATCTTCTCTCCTTTCTCAAAAGTACTCCCGGCTGTGCTCCCCCATACAATGATGTTATCAACACACTGCAGATGTTCCGGAGCCTCATCCATTTCCAGTGCAGTCTGGACCAGTCCATGGCAAAGGGTGGGACTGCGTTGCTACCTCTCATGTAGTGGGTTCCAGGTGTACTGCAAACCCCTCTAGGTGGAAGCAAATTGTGTCCTGCACTCTGCTGACAAAGGAATGGAGAAAAATGCATTGGTGTTATGGGCCTCGGCTTCTCAGTGAGTTCCTTCCCATGATCATTGTGGAGGCAGTGGGAGGGAAAAGGGGTAACTCCTAGATGAACAGCCAACAATCAAGACACAAGGAGTAGCTAATACCCCTGGGATACCAACAGACTTTTGTTTTGGGGAAGGCAAAGGAATAGTAATTTGGGGAGTTTTAGCTGTGGGGGTGGCCTCTTCTACTCAGGGCATCTGCGAACTATTGCATGGTGCTGTGGGAGGTTGTGCGCTCTGACCATGGACTTTGCTGTGCTGTAACTCAGCATTACGATTGAGTTCTGCCTAGCTTCCCCTCCCGTGGCTGCTGCTCACGAGAAGATTCCAGTCACCAGCCGACCACCACCCGCACCTTGACCACTACTAGCACTATGACCAGCTGCCACCAACGTGAATTTGCAGGAACCATTTTAAAAGGGGAAGCACCCCCTTTTCCTCTCTCTGCTCGGTGCCAGCCCACCTGGGGAGGTTCCAAGCTTGCATCGGAGTGACTCCTGCTAGCTTTAAATCAGTTACTGCAGCTTTTGCCTTGCCTCTCCTGGAGCTTGTCTTTTGGGTCTTTGAAATACCCACTCCTGAGGCAATCTATGCCGATGATACACAGGGCCTCTGAACCAGTCACAATGGGGTGTTTACGCCATGCCTTCCTGGTCAAGCTCACAATCGCTTCCAGTACAGTCAGCTGTTGGAATCCCCCTGTCACCCCAGAAACAGAGATACATGCTGCCCCCAGATTTCTCAGTGGCATTAAAGTACATTGTGTGCCAGTGTCAACTAAAGCCTTATATTTTTTGGGTCTAATGTGCCAGGCCATCAGATTGTTGCCTTTCCAGGGCTGACAGTCTCAGTCCAGGGATCTTCCAGATGCATTCCCTCCTGCCTGGCTCGCCAAAATTACTTCAGAATTAAGAAAGACTTTGCTCCTGCACAATTTTTGACAACAAAGAGAAATGTAAATGATGGCGTATTTCAGGTGATTCCTTGTTTATGTTTCTATTCTATGTTTAATTATTGTTCTTCTTTATATAATATTTGATTATGTAAATTGTGGTTCTTGTTAAGTTGTTTACGATTATTAAGTTTATGTTTTTAGTATTAATTTGTTATTAGATATTTGCATAATATTAAATATTTATTTTTTTATTGTTAGACATTGATTAGTTATTAAGTTTCTGTTGTTAATGAAGTTTAGAATAGAGACTTGACAAGGTAGTAGAGGCCTTGTCAAGCCTCTAAAGGGAGGAAATGATGCCTTAAGATACGAGTTTTCTCTTCTGCTTGTGTATGCTTTCCATTGTGCTTTAGGGTGATAAAGGCGAAATATTCTGATACCAGCTATGGACTCAAGGACAGTTTCTTCAGATTCCAGGCCCAAAGTATAAACAACGTGAGAAGAGGAGGGCAGGCCAGCCACAAGAAGACGAGGAGGATACCTAACAATTTGAGACTATTAATTGGATGGTTGACTCCTGTATGTAAATGGACTGAAGTCTATAAAAATGTGAAATCATGTGACCAAGCCCTCTTTTCACTTCCATCTTGGAGCCACTCAGGCAGGGCAGGGGCCACGCTGTGACACTGTTACTGCCAAGGTGTGGCCTTTGAAAGCCTTTCAATAAATACCCTTTTATTTCCCCTAATTCTGTGAGATCTCTGTTCTAGCTCCTAAAGGCAACAAGATCAACACAGCCCAATAGACCATCTTCTCTGCCTCGCTAAAGGCCAGGTCCCTCTCGTTCTAGTCATGACACTTATTATTCCCTTCTTGTACATATGAACTGGAGGTCACATCAAGAGGATTGGACATAACATCATCACTTCTAAACTGCTGGGAGTAGACCCTCGTGGAGCGTACCCTTGCTCCTTTTCTGGGGGACTCCTGCTCCGAATAGCAGAGACTCTCATTGGTCCTGGCGAGATATGGAAGATTTTCTCCTTAAGCCCCTCTCTTAGTTTCTGGTAGTCCTCTTTAATTTTTTTTCCACGCTCCTGACATGCTCAGCCAGTTTTGTATCCACAGGCGAGATGTGGGCCTGCACTGGGGTGGCGACAGTGTCTTCATAAATGCTGAGTTTACTAACCAATGCACCCACCTTGTCTTCTCCCTCCCTCCATTGCAGTATCACTAAGTAACAAGAATATATTTCTGACCCAAGCTGAGTGAATTTCTGCAACATTTATGATGCGTACTAGATACCGCCTAGACTTTTAGGGAATCCCTTGTCCTCTGAAAAAAAGAATCTCCAGCACAGCTAATTCCCTCAGGCATCGGATACCTTGCTCCATCATGTTCCACCGTCCTTGCTGCACATGGAAATGCTCCTCACAAAGGCATCTTTCCCTCACACTTGGCAGCAGTTGCCACCAGAGGCTGAGAGTTTCCTGCATTTTCCTGATATCCCAGTCAATAATCACACCCTGGAACAGGGAGCCCAGTTGCCTGGCTTCACTACCATTGAGAATTCTTCCGTTTAGCCATGGCATCCCAGATTCGGAGCAACCAGGCCAATACAGACTCATTTGCCTCACGTGTGAGCTCTCTACGCAGCTCACGCACCTTGCCCAGGGACAGAGATCGAGTGATATTTTCTGGCTCTGTCTCTTCTGCTGGTTGCGAACGTCATGCCTCTTCCTCATCATTCACTATGCAGGTTTTCTTTTCTGAACCAGGGCGACTGCTACCAGCTTAGGCTGTCCTTTTGGTTCAGCAATGGTTTGTGTGCATACGTTGACTGTTAATTTGTTTCCTTTTCCCTCAGGCTCAGACATGGTTTGTGCGGACTTGGTTCCTGTTGATTTGCTTTATTTTTCCTCCTCCTGAAACTGTTGTACCATACCAAGGAGTATCTGGTAAGCAATGGTGTTATAGTTTGACAGACAGGTATTTGGCAAAGAATGGCAGGAACTCCTCCCTGGATGGAGAATGTAAGCGCCCTCCCTCCCGATTATTATAATTTTTGAATCTGGGACTCTCAGGAAGAGGTATGGGGGTAGGAATAACAGCTCTTTACTAATATATTTAGCCAGACAAACAGAAACAACAGCAGCTATGAAAATCAACAACAAAACAGAACAAATAACCCAGTTCCAGTCCCTTTTCAGCCGCAGGCACTCAATTCTCCGCACGGTCCTGGTGGACAACGGCAGGGCCCGCACTGCGGGAATGTAGTAGGCAGGAGCAGGGAGGCGGCAGCAGCAGCACTGTGTCACAGGTGGAGGAAGGGTGGAGAAAGGCTCCCCACGAACGGTTTGGGTCCTGGTGCTCAGCTGTGTGCTCAGAGGTAGGAGGCTGGAGTGGAGGAGATGGCTGGGCAGTGTCCGAACGCAGAGAACCTGGTTCCCGTTGTTCAGATGGCGTGGGCTGGAAGAGAGTAATCCCCGGACTACCCTCAAACCCAGCTGGAAAGCAAGAAAGGGAGAGAGGCCCTGCCCTTCTCTTTGTCTTGAGCAATGAAAAGCTGAGGGATGCCACCTGGCAGGATTCCTTAGCATAATAATGGGAAAAATTCTCCAAGGAGAAGGAGAAGTAAGGGAAAAACCCCAACCCCCCAAAAATGGCCAGGGCCTACCATGTTGCTGTGAGTTGTCCATCTCTGGAGCTGTCAGAGCCTTTTCCCTTCACGTAACTTATTACTTTAACAGGCTCCCGCAGTTGTTTAGAGGTGAACTTGCAGATCGATTGGAGGAGAGAAGTTTTCCATATACTGGTCCATCTCTATCAACATCCCGGGCAACTCAGGATTATCTACTCCCAGGGTAGGCCTCCAGACAAACTCGCTAGAAGCCTCTGTCCTGACTCTAAGCATGGCTTAGACCATGCAAGCTATATAGAGAAAACTTAGCAAAACAAACAAGAAGATAATGCTGTCCCTAAAATCTAGAGGCAACTCAACATTCTAAAAAGCTACTTTTATTCTCTTGACCTTGTCTAGCCTCTGTGCCAGGTAGGCACTCCAAGGAATCAGGCTGGGAGCGATTTTTCATGAGATCCCAGAGGTAGCTGCCCAGACTAGGACAGGCAAACAAGACTGAATACGCATTCCAATTCAAACCAATTGCCTCTGATGTTATCATTCCATAAACGCAGTAGAATCAGCAAAGAAATTTTGACTCCTCTCCTGAGTTTAAAGAGAGCATCATAATGGGAAAATACTTCCCCCTATGCAGAAATATGCCAGGGTACAACATACATGTAAATACACCCAGAAACATGATGATCAGGAAATTTTCTATACCCCAATACACAAATGCTTTAGAACAAAACTGTAATTCCAACATCAATCAAGACTTACACTGGGTGCCAAAAGATGGGCTGGTTCAAAACCAAACCGAAAGGAGAAATGAATCCCACTCACCTACCTCAAGAGAGATTACAGGTCAGAGTTACAGTTTACTAGAGATTACCAAAAATACAATGATACAAAGAAAACTGGTTTTAACCCACAAACTCAGTGTATAAATTGGCAAGCGGTTCGCAAGGTGACAGTAACAGTACTGTTGAAATTCTAGTCCTCCTTCGGATCTGTCGAGTGGTGGTGCCAAAAGTCCTTAAACCCAAAGATTATATATATGCTCAGTTTCAGGTGGGAATGCCCAGTACCTCCACCAGGAAAGGGAGTTTCACAGTGGAGGAAGGTAATACTGTGACTCATGGGATATTCTGAGAGTCTTTGATGGTCTAACTCACTGCAGCTGTCTATGACAAGTGCCATTGATTACATTATGGCCCATGAGTTGAGATGACCCCTCAGGCAGGCTGGGAAAGTGCTGGTGCTTCCCCAGAGGGGAGTTATCAGGGCTGAGTCATTTGTGTGAAGAAAAACTACCTGGCCCCAAGGGTTTGACTTTTCTCCCTTTTGTCATTTAACACCCACGTTGGAGCTTGAGATGTCAGGTGTACAGTAGGCAGCTACTGCAAGTGATCCATCACTAGTAGATTAACAGGAATGAAACAGGGTGGCACAAGACACACTTTGCTTTCATGCACATAGTGCTAAACTGGCACCCTACTCCTGTAACTAGGACTCTCAGGTCCAGCAGGAGGTGGATGCTTCCAACATGGTGCACCATGGTGAAAACACCCTTGGAAAGCATGCATGTAGCCTCACACACAGTATCTTCTACAGTTTTAGCAGCAGCCTACATGGCCTTTATCTACACTGGCATACCACTACCAAAGAGATAAGACTTTGCATCCTACAAGATGTGAGAGACTGCTAAGTGCAGTTTCATGGTTCAAATGAACAGGCAAATCACTCTCTATCTCTGAAACGCTGTTATCTGGCTGAAATATTCCACATACTTGCAGTCCAGGGAGACACCATTTGAACTTGCAGAACTACTTCCCCTCAGTAAGATGCGCAACACCGAGATGATATCCCCATGACAAATCTTTATTGTGCAACTGCTGCTCAAAGCTTTTATTACCTTCCACTGACACACGGCAAAACAAAAAAAAAAAAATTACACATCAAAAGCCGCTAGATTGATGGGCAAATGATGAAATCCATTCAGTGGAGATTTGTGCACGTGCATCAACTCTTGCGGTGCCAAAATCTTAGCCAGGTGACCAGCCCAACTGACGGCCACCCAGAACGGGTAGATGCATGCGATAGACAGACTGCCCACCCTCGGGCCCTTCATCCACAACCATCTGGAATCCATTGGTCAGGCCCAGGTGAGCAACACACATCTTGCCAACAATCATTACATGCCCAAGAAGCTGGAGAAGGAAGTGCAAACCCATAAATAAGTAAAATATAAAGAAAAAAGGAACACATAAAGAGGGGAGAGGGCAGGAAGGGAAGGAACGAGAGCCGAGAACCACCCAGAGAAAGCAGCTAGCCAACTCCTAGCAATTCAACCATTGCATGTCAAATTAATGTCCGTCCAACTGCTGGCAACTGAAGCTTTCCAAACAAAGCTACAAAGGCCAATTGTGCACGGTATGGGGGCAAAAAAGAGCTCGGCAATTTTTCTCATGCTAGACAGAGAATGACTACAAAACAGCCACAGAGGCTGAGCTTGTCTCCGGGTTAAAGCCCTCATAGTGTCTTCAGGAAACATAACCAATCCTGGTGGAAAATAAACTTTAGGCTGCCTTTTACATAGGTTTACAAAGACTTGAATTTGACTTACATAGATAAAAGCAAAACATCCAGCATCTCTCAACCAGCTTTGTCTTTCCTTGGCACTGGCCAGCCATAGACCCCAAGCCCTCTTCTCCATGTTAGAAGCACTACTCTTCTTAATCTAAATCACAATAGGCACCAGACTGTGCTCCAAAACAACACTGCATTTTGCACCAGAAGTACATACACAGGGACCACCACTGCTTTATAGCACTGCTTTTAGTTACAAAAAGCTCAACTCCATTGCAAGCTAGAGGCAAAGGTGATAGCGCCAGAAAACCCAAAGTAGCCTACTGTGGCCTGTCACGATGGAAAGGGCAGGAAGGGAAAGAGTCTAGTAAATGAGGAACTATCTACAGGTACAGTTTAGCATAAAGAAAACTCCCACAGTACTTACACGTTCACCAGAATCTCCTGCTTCAGACAACTCGATAATTGGCTCCTTAGGCATGACTAGGAAAAGGGTCCCGTCTAGGGGCAAAAGATCATGGAACGCACAGCACTGCAGGAAGAATAAACAGTTAAAACATAACTGGCTTCAGAGAAAGGTGAGACCTTAAGCAAACCCATCTGCCCCACTGAATTCCTACAGAAGCAGATTACCAGATACCCCAAACACAAGCCAGAACTTTGGATTTTCTTGCATGAATATAATGCCTTCTATACCCAAAATACAATCTATTTACAGAGCCTCCCTCCAGAAGCGGGATTCCTCGTGCAAGACGATGAGGGAAGGAGACAGGCCGCTACTTGCAATTAAAAACCTCCAGTAAGTTTTAGTTCGGGTTGATTCTTTCCTAAGCAGATTTTCTATTGGATGTGGTCCATGCAGAGACTGGAGACAAATGGCTTAACTGAATCATCAAAGAGTTTAGTGAAGTGGAAGAGCAGCGGCCATTCATTCCCCACAGGAGAGGGAGCTCAAGTATTGAAAAAACTATAAAAACAGGAAGCCTGCAAGTGCATAGCACGAGGCTGTCTTCTATACCGCATGCAAACCCTACCTTCTAAAGCAGAAGGAATCCCTAACTGTCAACTTTCAGCATTTTAATAACTAAATCATATGGGATAATACCTTAAAGTTAACAAGGCATAGGAAAGGGCTGCATTGTTTCCCTTCTCCGCAGCCCCCCACCCCGCGCCTGGGGTCTAAGCAGCTCACTCCGGTTTCCAGTACCAACACTCGTGAACCTCGCAAGCACGCTGTTATCACGGTCTTAATGCCCCACACAAACAAGTTCTGGAAAGCTATTGCAGCCTGCAGCATGACCAATTTAGAATTTTATTTTTTTTTAACTAGAGAAAGCGTAATTCCTTGCCGTAATAATCCAGTTTGGGAGTTCAGAAGCAAAGACTAACACAGCGAAGCAGCAAAACTTCTTCAATGCTCTTCGGAGACACGTTGAGACCAAGTTCCCGTCTGAGGTCCTTCTCTACGCGCGCACATGACACAGTGGGGTGGGATGCGAGGCAAGTCCGGACAATACCAGCAACCGAGAACGCCCGCAGCAGCCGGAAGGCTGGGGGAGTGGCACAGAACAAGCTTAGGGGATGGTGCAGCAGAGAACGCCGTAAGCCAGAGAGCCCCGTGCGTCCCCCGTCCCTGCACCCAATGGCAGAGGCAGCGCCGCCGCACGCCCTGTTGCGCGCCCGGGTACCGGGCACCGGCTGTCTTCGGCTCAGATGCCCGCGAGCGTGGTTATGAGGGGGAGGGGAGGGGGAGGGGAGGGAAAGCGGGGAGAAGTAATGAGGAAGCGGGGGAAGGGGGGGAATAGGAACCGCGCACAGAGCAAAATCGCGGCTACCTCCTAGTCCTCGTCGCTGACGATACCACAGAGACGCCTTGGCGAGAAACTTTTCGAAGACAGTAGTGGCGCCACCAAGGAGAGAGGACTTCACCTCGATACTCTCCTCAGCCAAGGACAACGCCCGTGTCCGCTCCGACACTTCCTCCACTAAGCCGGGCCCTCCCTGGCGCCCATTGGGCCGACGGATCCTTGCCCGCGTCTCGATTTGCTGTCTCGCCTGCCGTTTTCGCTTTCCTCCGCCCCCTTGGCGGGTCCGCCCTCATCGACCTGGTTCCCGCGGGGCGCGGACGGATCTGCCCCGTGTAATGATGCGACCCCGAGGGCGGCCTACGAGGTCGCAGAAGAGGCTGTAGTAGCTACGAGTACTATTTCTTGTTATTTGTAACCGCATCAAGTCCACCCCAAAGGTGCCCGTGCCTTTTTGGTGCGGCTCCCTTTAGTCAAATAATTGATTGGCCAGGGCAGGGCAGGCCTGGCCTCAACTTCTCAGGACATTTTGAAAAACCAACAGAAGTTGCTCTGCATTGTTTGCTGAATGCCCTGCTTCCATTGCAGATAATTCTAAGCTTCACGTCTGCTTGAAGCAAATAAAATACAAAGTGTGCGTTCAGCAGTGCTGGCTTGAGGGGCTAAAGACTATAGGATATGGGCTAATCTGGGTAGGAGGCTTTTAGAAAAATAGGCCGTACCCTCAAAGCTGCCCAAGGGTTGTCTGTGGTGCCCTGCACCCCCGGAGACAGTGAGCACCTTGAATGGTCCACACAACTGTCTTGTAACATATATAAACCCTGCTTCCCTCTATATCAGGCTAAGGATATCCTTGGCCGCCTTTGCGGCAAGGGCACATTGTCCTGTTTTGCAAAGCTGCTTTCCAGCCAATTGGCCTCCAGCATGTACTGGTGCATGGGGTTGTGCCTCCCCAGGTGCAGGACTTGTGTATCCACAGGTTCTTCGGGTGGTCCCAAAACAGCTCGCTTATTGTAATCGAAGGCACTTTGTTCCCCGAGTCCCTGCATTATGAATAAATCCTTCAAAGAGAGTTTTACCCTGTCCCAGCTCCCCTCTCCTGTCCCTGCGGGACTTCCTCTGGCTCTGCTCCCATCCCCTTTCCTGATCCCGCACTCACCTCCTATCTCTGCGGGACTGCCTCTGTGTCTGCTCCCGATCCTGATCCATCTCCCCGCTCCTGTCTGCGCGGGACAGCTGCCCCCGGTCAAGATCCAGCTCCCCCCTCCTGTCCCCGCGGGACTGCGGCCGATCCCGATCCAGTTCCCACTCCCCCTCCTGTTCCTGATGCCAATACTGTTCCCGCTCCCCCTCCTGTCCCTGATGCCGATCCCGACCTCATTCCCGCTCCCGTGGGAGGGAGGGGCATGCTGACCGTGGCTTCAACCCCTTGCTGGGATCCCAGGCAACGCAAGTGGTTTCACTGGGATAAAAAATTCCCGGGGACATCCCCCAGGGAAAATTCTCCGGCGGTCAAAGTTGTGTCTTTATAAACGTTTCTTGTTGTCTGTAATGTTAATTGTTAATGTTAAGTTCTTGGCCTCACCCTGTTTTTGGCCCCAATTGTCTTATCCCATATCCCTTTCCCCTCTCCTCGGGTTAATGCCCTCGCTGCCTCCCTAAAATGGCACCTGTGACAGAGAAGGAGGAGTGACGTCAGTGGAGTACATGCAAATGAAAGATGCAGAGAATGCTGGGACACCATTCAGAGCTGAAACCCCTAAAACAATGAGCCCAAATAACATCTAAGACTGAAAAGGCGTTCCACACCTGGGAAAAGTAACAGAGAAAGCAAGGTCACCCCCTGGAGCTGCTCTGTCTTGTCGC
Source organism: Luscinia megarhynchos (assembly GCA_034336665.1). NCBI lineage: Eukaryota > Metazoa > Chordata > Aves > Passeriformes > Muscicapidae > Luscinia > Luscinia megarhynchos. The sequence continues at coordinate 1,497,997 of JAPFBE010000032.1, forward strand.
CGTGACCTGAATAGCACCCTACCATTATGACCTCCCCTTAAGATAACGAGTCACTTCAGTCTTTCTAGGGACCCGTGAAGACGAAAGACCCAGCTCTGCCTGTGAAGACAGAGCTGCACTCCTTCTCCTCCTCCATGTCCCCTTTCAGGAGCAGCAGTGGTGTGCGCAGCCATTAGGGTTCCCCACCCAGAGCTGATCTCTAATAAAGGCTTTATTAAGGAGCAGGTCTCCTGGCCCATTTATTACACCAGCACTGAGGTCCAGGGTTTTGAGAGGTGTGGGAATACTGCCAGTGAGAACAGAGGAAAATAAAGCGCTGAGTACCACAGCCTTTTCCATATTGCTGGCCACTAGACTTTCTGGCTCATTTGGAAACAAGGGGGGGTGGGGGGGGAAGGCAGAGCATGAGGATTGTGTCCGATTTCTTTAGTCTTTTTTCCGGACCAACACAACTGTGGAAGCCTATCTTATGGTTCTTTAACACCACTGCAAAATTCAGCTCCAGCTTTACCTTAGGTTTTCTGATCCCATCCCTACAGACCTGGGAAGTGTCTTTAGATTCTTCCCAGGATGCGTATCCCTGCTTCCACTACCTATGTATTTCCACTTGGTGTTTCAGCTCGACCAGAAGAGAAGACCATTACTCAGCTATGCTCATCGCTTGCCTAACTTGCCTGATTTCTTACATTGACCTCATCCTCTTAATCAGGTGGCCTATAGTAGATACTGACCACAAGGTTTCCTTTGTTGGCTTGTGTGGGATGATGCCCATGGAGCCAGGAAAGGGCTAAGGCTTACTGTATATGGCCAAAACCATGTACCCTCCACGTTATCTTTACTGATGGAGATCCACATAGCTGACATCAAGAGGGGACAATATGGCCGAAGAAGGAGTTCATGGGCAGCTAGGATAGTACTGTTTTGGCTCTGATGAATGGCATGAAATGGAAAAAAGTCTTAAGAGCAGAACTCTGAAGGACACCAAGGCCAAAAAAGTAACGACTGCATGATTAAGGGTCATGTACGTATTAAAATGCACACTCATGCATATGCTAATAAGTTTACTGAAGTACATACTCCCACATATATGATTTTATTGCTCGGCTCTCCGCTTTTAGATCGTGCTATACGTAAGGAGGAGAAGTATTGGGCTGTATATAAGGAGGGTAGAAATTTCAGCGAGGTAGCAGGAATTCCCAAAAGATTTCGGCAACAGTTGCCGGTCTGTTCTCTTCTCCCTCCTCCCAAGTGGGGATGCCCTCTTGGAAAGCTTCTGCATACCATTGCTATTATTAGTATTGCATGGGTTATCACGATGCTATTAGAGTTCTATCACAGCAAGTGCATTTCTGAATGGCAGAATCTCTATTTCGGTAACTTCAGAAAACCACTCGCTTCCTGGATCTCTGCTCGCAAAGATTCTAGGAGAACGCAACCAGATTATAGTGCGGAATTGGTTGCAATCGCAAATTGCACCTAACTCCGCCCAGTCTCCTCTGATCTCTGAGGGGCAGCTGGAACTCAAAGGGCTTTATTTTCTGCCAAATGTCTTACTCTTAACGCAACAGCTTGGCGTCTAATTTTCACCCATAATCTCTCAACCTGTTCATCTCTGTCCTTCAAAGACAGCTCTGTACAGGAAATCCCTCTTATTTTTGCTTTACATAGATGGCCACCTCCTCCCTTTCTTCGTTCTGACCAGTTTATAGCCATTGATTGCAGAGCTCCAGTCATTTGAGTTGTCTCAGTATATTTCTACTACAGTGATTACACTGTTAGATTTCTGGCTGCACAGTGGCTTCCAGATCCTCTGTCTTATGCACACTGCATGCATTGGTACAGAGGCACTTCCATTGGGCTGTTGACCTTGTCCCTTTTCTGGACAAGAATCAAGTCCCAATTCCTTTGCAGCATTTCTCAAGTGCTCCCCTCTAGGTTCCCAACACATCACCAGTCCCTGGCTATTCTCTGTTGCTCAAAACTCCTTTGCCTTTCCCCGCTGAGTCTTGTTTGAAAGCCCTCCTTCTAAGTCAAACCATCTTACTGGCAAAGACGATCTTGCCCCACTTGGTCATGTGAAACCCATCAGCTTCCAACAGATCTGGCTTCTTAAAGGTAGATCCATGATCGTAGAAGCCAAAATCTGGAGTAGGGCACCAGCTACGCAGCCCGGCATTCAGCTTTTCAGTCCGTCTCCTCTTTCCTGGAACCCTTCTTCAAACTGGACACCAACAGAGGAGATCATCACCTGTGCTCCTTATCCTTTTAACATCGCTCCTACAGATATAATAGACTCCTGGGAGAGTTCTAAGTTGCCTCGTCACACCCGACAGAGAAGAGTAGGAGCAGATGATAATCTGTAGGGCTCACCAGCCTCGGTAGCCTGTCAGTTACACCATTAATGTGAGCTCCTGGAAGCGGCAGCGTTCTCTAAAGAAATCGTTGGGGTGGGAAATGGGTGTCTCGGTGTTTCTAACGAGGAAATCTCCAATTACTAATACCTTTATGTGCTTCTCTGGTCGCACTGGTTCTAACATGGGCGGGTGGATGGGTCAGCTTTGCATGTTTGGCTTTGTCCTTGGTCCTGTCCATTATTCATGTGCTCTTCAGTCTCCAAACCAGAAGCATCCTGTCTGTTATGTAGGGCAACTTCAGGAGATGGGGGAGGGTTCTTCCTTCTACCCTGAGCACAGAAAGGCATGTGGTCTCCTTCATCTCATGAGTTACTTATGTCAGTCACCCCGAGGTTACATTCTGCCTTACCTTCCTTTTGTGCACTCTGAAGGCAGGCCGTTGCTCAGCCTGGGACAGCGTACAATACGTGGCGTCAAACTCCTGTCTGTGTACCCAGATTCCATGCTTCCTGTCAAACTCCTTATTTAAAACTTACTTGTCCAAGGAGATCCTTCTGCTGGGCGCACTTGCAGGTATGACATTCACCACTGCCTTTAGGTTCTACAGGGGACTTGCAGATACTCGAGCTCTTGCCCGGCCCGTTGCTCATTGACCCTGTCCATCACTCCCGAGCAGGGCTGTTGATTATTCTCTCCCTCTCCCTCCTCACATCCTCTGTTTCAGTCTAAAGCCTTTCTAATGAGGTCAGCAATCCTACTGCCAAAAATATTTTTGCCCCTCTTAGTGAGGTTAAGCCCCAAACTCCCAAGCAGACGGTGGTCCAAAAACAGGGTCCCAGGCTCATAGAACCCAAAACGCTGTTGCAAGCACCAGCTCTGCAGCCAATTATTTACCTTTATTAGCAGTGCATTTATCCTAAACGACCTGGATGGCATCAAAGCATCTGTGGTGGGTTGACCTTGGTTCGGGATGCCATGTGCCCACAGAGTCGCACAATCACTCCCCCTGCTAAGCTGGACACACAGAGAAAATAAGATGGAAAACAACTCACTCAATGCTTGCTGAACATTTTATTGGGGATTAGAGCTTGTCTGTATATTCCTTCAAATATATTTTTGCAGTCAGACATTGTCACCGACAATCCTCGAACCTTAACCTGTCACAATGCATATTAATAAAGAATGTTATTCCATAAACTGCTAGTGTGAATCCTTGGCGGACGCTACCAGTCACCAGCAGTAGGTAACACAATGGCTAAAGGGGAAGACCTGCTGAGGGGTCTCCCTTACACTGTTGGCGTGTTTCCCTAAGTCAGTCAAACCACCCTCTGATCCAGTAGGACTGCTCAGTGAAGGATCCCCCCAACGGGATGCTGATGGACTGGTCGGGCACAACAGTTACGACTTGCCTGAAACACAGACAAATTAAACATTAAAGATTGAGTAAATCTCCCCACGACAAGGGTTGAGGAAGCCTCCCTTTTTCATGTGTCACATGGCACTGTGAGAGCTGCAATGGGGAAATGAACTCCATCTTAGCAACACCCAAACCAGCATCATTGGGGCCTGATTCTCAGCTGTCGTTTGCTGCTAAAATTGCAGTTATAGAAGACGGATTGGTACCTGCCCTTCACTCAAATCAACATTCAGTCCCTCATTAATTTTCCAGTTCCTAAAATCTCTAAACCACCCATCCCCTTCTACACGGAAGAATATGCCTTTAAGGCTTTATGATGTCAGAACTTGGCTGGATGCTACCAGCCCAACCAGCTCTTTTCTCAGCACCCTTCCTCAATAGGACAGGAGGAGAAAATAGGATGAAGAAGCTCCTTCAGGACATAGCTACCTGACAGATCCAAGGGCAGCAGGGAAATACAGACACCAGGCAGCGCTTTTCCCTTTTTTAAATATGCTTACACAGGGGTGCCATCAGCTTTGCTGAGTTGCTCATCTTTGGCTCTCGGGTAGTCTGGTGCCAAGCTGGTGAAAACGTTCTGTGTCTAGCACAGAGCAGACCTTGGCCTCTTCTCACAGAGGTCATGCCTGCAGGCCACACTCTGTGTCCAGTTCTGATCCCCAGAATTCAATAACAGGAGGAGGACAGATTGGAGAGAGTGCCAAGGAGGGCCATGAAGATGCTCAAAGGGCTAGAGAACCTGTTTTTGCTCATACCTTTTCCAGCAATTCTTTCAGTGACCTAAAACACCCATTTGCACCAATTGGTATAGTCAGAGGGATGGCAAGAGATATCACTGAACACTTACAGAAGCAGGGAATAAGCTCATGTCCTAAATACTCTGACAAATGGACTCAGCATGATCCAAAAGCTGTTGACAAACACCTAAAAGCAGCTGGGAGCTGCATGAAGGCCAGCAATGACAAACGAATTAGTTGCAAAATGTTAGGCAGATGCCTAGGCTCAGGGGGAAACTCCTCACAGTAGTCTAATAACTCAAGGGAGCCACATGGAAAAGACAAGGAACAACAGGCACAAGTCGCGCCAGTCCCCATTTCTGGAGTTTTTCAAGTTACGATTGGACAGGCTGCTAAATAATCTCATCTAGGCACCCTTTCGCACAAAAGGCTGCACCAGATGATCTTTCGAGGTCCCTTTACATCTGGGCTGGTCTAGGATCCTCCAATTCTCCAGTGGATCTGGCAAAACATAAAATGCCACCAGGTGCCAGTGACTCCCAAAACCTATGGCAGTCACCCAGCATGCTGGTTTAAAAGCAAACCGTCAGGAGTAATGAACACCAAACATCCACCTCAGGAGACATTACAGGTCAGAGTTACAATTTACTAAGCAGTTTACAATAAATACAATGATACAGGGAGAAGTGCCTTTAACCCACAAAGTCAGAATATAAACTGACACCCTGTTGGCCAGAGTGATGGTCACAGTCCAGTCCTATCAAGTGGCGGACACAGTCCTGTTGGAAGTAATGGTCACAGTCCTGTTGAAGTTTTGGTCCTCCTTTGGATCTGTCGATTGGTGGTGCCAAAAGTCCCCAAACCCAAAGATTATATATATGCTCAGGTTCAGGCGGGATTGCTCAGGACCTCCCCAAGAACAGGGAGTTCCACAGTGGAGGAATGTAATACTGTGACTCATGGGATATTTTGAGTCTTGGGTGGTCTAAGTCACTGCAGATGACTATGATCCTAGTGCCATTGAGTCCATTATGGCTCATTAGCAGAGATGACCCCTCAGGCAGGCTGGGAATATGCTGGTGCTTCCCCAGAGGGGAGTTATCAGGGCTAAGTCCTTTGTGTCAAGAAACACTACCCTGCCTCGCAGTGTTTGCCTCTATTTCCTTGTCTCATTTAACACCCATCTAGTAGCCTGAAATGTCAGATGTGCCCTGAGCAGCTACTGCAAGCGATCCATCAATAAAAGTTCATCAGGAATGACCCAGATGGGGCTAGAATACACAGTTTGGTTATACCCACCACGGGTTAAACTCGCACCTTACTCCTTTAACCAGGACATTCTCCATCCCTTTACATATCACCTAAGTCATGCCAAAATTAATACCTTTTCTTCAACTATATACCTATATGTATATACACACAATGAAACATTACAGACAGTTCTCACTCAAAATTAGGTTCCCTTGAGGTACACGTCTTTCCGCATCTTCCTGCATTATCTACCAAGTGTAACCAGGTCCTTGAGCAAAAACAATCCCATGTTTTGTGTGGATTGATTAGATACCCCTTTAGGCCCCCCTTGGAACCTTCTCCCCTGGCGAAGATGAATTTCACAAAAGAGCGGATTGCCTAACCTTTAGGGATTGCCTGCATCTAAAGACCTTGTAGCTGATCTCCTGCCTAGAAGTAGCCAGGAGTTGTCTTCGGAAAGTCTGTCCAGGCTTGCTGTGGCAGCCTGGAGCTGGGAACCCCGTAGCTCCGGCAGCTACCTATTGGCATGTAGTGTGTGCCTGGATCCCTGCCAGCACAGCCGTGAGCGGCGTTCACTGAATTGTTCGTCTTCGAGACGTCAACACCTTGGCGGACAGCCCTTTGTTATTTAAAGAGCTACCGTCCCCAAGGAGAGTCCAACAACCTCAGGAATCCGGAACTGAGACTGGACGACAGCCAGCACCAGGCAGCAGACCCTTACCCATTGGCTGAGATTTTCTGAGTATCTTTAGCCCCTTTCTAAGCACGCTTTTCATGTAAGGGTTACTGGTGTTTTTCGGGGGTTTTTTTCGCTTTTTTTCCCCTCTTTTTTCTGCTGGCTTGGCACAGGGTTCATGGGGTCAAAACCCTTTAGACCCCTCCTAACCACCATTGAGGGAGATCTTTATTCCCAAATTCTAACTATCCTATTTGCTAACAATTTCAAGTTTTCTAGAGGTAACCTTTCCAAAACTAACCTAAAAAGATTCATAAAATGTCTTTCCACTAAATTTTCTGACCTTAACACTGAAACTGTAACTCCAAATTCCTTCTGGGATGCAGTTGGAAATCATCTTTACTCTTTAGAGACAGAAGGCAAATTCCATGTCACCCCCTTTATTCCACCGTTCCAAGAAATCATACGTGCACGTAGAAACAAAACTTCCTTTTCCCCCAAATCACCAGCAGCTCCTCCTCGAGTGGCGAAAACACAGCCCCAGCCGGTCCTTCTCCCTCCCCCCTCCCCTCCCCTGCTGCTGCGTCGACACCAGCTTCCCCCCCCGCAGTCGCAGCGGCTTAGCCCCCTCTCTCCATAGTGGCGGCAGCACCTTTCCACCCCCGGCCACGAGAACGGCGCCTGCCCCCGTTTCCCCTTCAGCGGAGCTAGCACGCGCCGCCCGGCCGCCTGCCGCCCCACCCGCCTCACTCCCGCCGCCACAAAACCCGGGCGCAGCCAGTCTCAGCTTCTGTCATCTTTCCCGAATCCCGCCGGCGCGGTGCCCCCGCTCCCCGCGGCTCCCCCCGCCTGTCCACGCTGCCCAGCCCTCCGCGCCACTCTCACCAACCGCCCCGCTCCCCACCGCCACACATGCTGCCGCGCCACCCGGGCTCTCTGCGGTTTTCCCGCCTGTGCTGCCTGCCCCTCCGTGCCCCCCCGTCCATCCTACCCACTCTACCCTCCGTCCACAGCTCGTCCCCCGCCTTGGCCCCGGTGTCAAACTCCATTCCCATAGTAACTGCAACAACACAAAATGCCTCACTTCCCGCCGTAATTCGAACCTGTGTTTCCACGGAAACCGCCCCGCACTCGCTTTTCGGCATCCCCCATCCAGCGCAGTCCCAGGCGACCCCCTTCCAGACCACTCCACCCACCATTCCTGGACACTCCGGGGACCCTGCCCCCACGCCGACTTCGGTTCCCGCCGCGAATCCTCTTACTACTACCTCCCCTTTTCCGCTCCCCCTCCTCTCAACCTCCCCCGCAGTGTCCACTGCCGCCTCAGAACACATATCGAGTTTCCAATATCCCCCACACACCCTCCTGCCCTATCCTGCCTCCACAGCAGCCACCAGCTCAATCCCTACCGCACCACTGCCACCGTCTGACCAAAACATGCCGTGTGCCCACCTATACCAAGCCCAACCCCTTACTCCCCCTCCCAGCCCTGCCTCCCCCTGCAAGCCCCCGTGCCTTCTCCCCAAGTCCCCCTCGCCCTGCGTTTTAAGAAGCGCCGTGCTTGACACAGACACTCAGACACCCCTGAAGACAGCGATAGTGATTCAACCACCTCTGATTCAGAGGACTGAACAGATGGTGGAAACCTTTACAAGCCACATGTCCATTGAAAACACAGCAGCCCAGGCACTTGCAAAAAGCATTGCTGAAAGGGTTACAGGAGCTTTCGCAGCAGTGACCTCCAAAGAAAATGCCTCATGTTTTTACTGTGGGGAATTTGGACAGTTGTAAAAAATTGTCCAGAAAAGGCACAAACTCAAAACCCGCACACCAATTACCTTAAGCCCCAGAAACAGCAAAAGTACCAACAGCACTCGGGAAACTTCCAACGCAGCACAGGTATGACACCGCGCAGGGACAACAAATCAAAGGCCATCTCACACACCGCTCCACCTCTGAAAATCAGTCCATCATCCCCTAAAATTCCAGATTACATGAAGAGGTCCCACATAGGGAGTGTTACAGATGGAAACCAGGAAGAGGTTGGTAACTGTGTTGTCTTTGAACATTACAGATGGCAATTTTTACCGTGTTCCCACAGGCAAAGTGGACCACCAGGCGGTCCTTGGGACATTCTAATACTTGGTGACACTTTCCAAAACCCAAAACAAATTTTTGTTTTGCCAGAGATACAATCTGTATTATCTGGACAGGAAATCTCTGTTCAACTCCGTTGCACAGGCACTCCTTTTTTCCTTCCACAGGACACACAAATTGCACAAGCCTTTTTGCTCCCGAAGAACCACAAGGAACAGATCCCCCTCAACCCCACCATATCATGGGTGCAGATCATGCACTCAAAGAAACCCAACATTGAATGCAAAATCCTCTGCAAAGGGGAAAGGATCCTCAGACCAGGGATGCTCGACACTGGAGCTGATGTCACCATCATCGCTCAGAATGGCCAGCCAACTGGGAACTGCAACTGGCAGCTGGCATGGTTTCCAGAATTGGTGGTGTTGCTGTGTCCATGCAAAGCAGGAACAATGTCATCATCAAAGGACCTGAACGCAAGTTAGCAACAATCTGCCCGTTCGTGGTGAGGGCCCCCATCACCCTGTGGGGTAGGGATGTCCTATACCAATGAGGGGCTTTCCTTCGAATTCAGAACTGGGATTTCTGATTGGGGCCACTGAAATGTGCGCTCTCCAACCAACACCTCAGCTCACCTGGAAAAATGAGGATCCTCTCTGGGACAAGCAGTGGTCCCTCTCAAAAGTCAAACTGCACACATTGCATGCCCTGGTGGAAGAGCAACTTGCCAAAGGCCACATCATCGAAACCACGAGCCCTTGGAACACTCCAGTCTTTGTTCTGCAGAAACCCGGGACAGATAGGTAGAGATTCCTCCAAGACCTTCGCAAAATCAACGACGTAATCAAGGACAGGGGTCCCCTCCAGCCTGGTCTGCCATCGCCATCAATGCTGCCTCAAGACTGGACACTTGCTGTCATTGACATCAAAGACTGTTTCTTCAGCATTCCACTGCACACCCAAGATGCCTCGTGGTTTGCTTTCTCCATCCCCTCTCTAAACAGAGAGGCTCTCCTCAAGAGATACCACTGGCTTTTCCTCCCCCAATGACTCAAAAACTCTCCCACCATATGCCAATGCTACGTGGCTCACGTTCTCTCCCCTGTTCAGAGCTCATTCCCAGATGCGATCATCTACCACTACATGGATGACATTCTGGTTTGTGCATCAGAAAAGACTTACTTGGACAAAGCAGTGAAAACAACTACTGAAACCATTGAAAAAGTAGGATTCAAGATTCGTGAAGACAAAGGGCAGTACACCAGCCCATGGACTTACCTTGGACTCCAGATCCATGAGAAGACCATTGTACCCCAGCAGCTCTCCAGTCCAGATGACCCGAAAACCCTAAGAGACCTACACAGTCTATGCGATCCATCAACTGGATATGCCCCCTTCTGGGAATCATGACAGAAGATCTCATCCCCCTGTTCAACCTTGTCTGTGGCAACGAAGACCTGGACTCCCCACGCACCCTCACACCAGAAGCCCAAAATGCCATTGCCAAAGTCCAAGAAGCCCTCTCCTCACAGTAAGCTCATTGATTCGAACCCAACCTGCCTTTCCAGTTTGTCATCTTAGGAAAAACCCTCGTTTCCATGGACTGATTTTCCAATGGGACCCTCAACTCACAGACCCTCTGCTGATCCTCGAATGGATCTTCACAAGCAATTAACCCACAAAGACAATTACCACTTTCCAAGAAATCGTGGCACATCTGATAAAAAAGGCCAGAACTCGCCTCCGCTCCTTTGCAGGGTGTGAGTTCACATGCATGTACCTGCCATTGACCACTGGAGACCTGGAGCATTTGCTCCAGACCAAAGAACACCTCAAATTTGCTCTAGATAGCTATACAGGCCAATTTTCCATCCATTAACCAAAACACAAACTCTTCAATCAGAATGCAGTTTTTCATCTGGTCCTAAAATTAGTCCAAAGTAGGACTCCTCTCAAAGGTCTAACTGTTTTCACAGAGGGCTCAGGCTCTTCCCACAAGTCAGTGATGACTTGGAAAGACCCTAAAAGCCAAAATTTGGAATCAGATGCCCAAATAGTGGAGGGATCTCCAGAAATTGCCAAGTTAGCAGTCGTTGTTAGAACCTTTGAGAAATTCAAAGACAAACCCTTTAATCTGGTCACAGATTCAGAAAATGTGGCTGTCACATGCATTTTTTCATCAAAATGTACCAGCTCTCATCTGAATGTTTAAGTTTCAAAAAGATCAGGCAAAAGCCACTGTGCCAACATGCTTGAACTGTCAAAATTACCAGATACCCTCTATGGGTACAGGAGTCAATCCCAGAGGCCTGAACAGCTGCCAGCTGTGGCAGACTGACGTGACCCACTTCCTGTCATTTGGGAAGTCAAAATACGTGCACGTGTCAGTCGACACATTTTCTGGATCAATTTTTGCATCAGCTCATGCAGGAGAAAAAGCCACTCTTGCTATTAAGCATTTTCTCCTTGCATTTGCCACTCTGGGAGTCCCAAAAAAGATCAAAACTGACAATGGACCCGCCTACAAATCTCGAGAATTAAAAAGGTTTCTCAGTGAATGGGGAATTGGACACATTAGAGGCATTGCTTCAAACCCCACAGGACAATCCATTGTAGAGAGAACCCATCAAACCCTAAAAAGAGTCCTCAACCAGCAGCAAAGAGACACAGAAATCTTATCCCCAGCAGAAAGACTCTGCAAAGCTCTCTACATCATCAACTTTCTAAATTGTACAGCATCAGAACCTGATCCCCCAATCCTCTGCCACTTCGCAAACTCAACCCAAGCCAAGCTCCCTGAGAAATGACCAGTGCTGGTGAAAGACCTAGAAACACACCAAATTTCTGGGCCCTTTCAATTGATCACCTGGGGAAGGGGATACGCCTGTGTATCTCTGTCATCTGGCCCAAGATGGTTCCCAGGAAAAAACATAAAACCATACCTAGGCACTGCAAATACCACCTCCTCAAACACCAGCAAAAATTCTCCTGAGTCCAACACAAAACCTCCTTAAAACCAAACCAGATCTGCTTGGAGACGCAGACGTCGCAGAACACCCACATACAAAAGAAAAGATAATCCTATCACACGACAGCAGATGAAGCAGAAAACCAAGCAGCATTCTGCTGCCTTACTTAAGTCCTAGGCCAGACTTAGTCTGGTCACAAGTAGTTTTTAGTCCAAATGTTATTAACCCTGCTGAAAGAACCTCTATTGTCCCTCTCTATAACCCCTTTTAAAACCCCTAACCCTATACCCACTCCCCTATCCTTAGTGCCAGGAAAAAAAAAAAAAAAGGAGGAGGGGAAAGGAAAGGGATGAAGGACAGAACCCTATTCCTCCCCTCCCATCATAAAGATAACAAATTTTGCTTCTATTCCCTATCAGAAGCCCCATCCTTGTCCAAAGATGAAAATTATCTCCGTTGGTGTTGTCCTCACTGATGCCTGGATGCTCTTCACCGTGCCACATGCCTTCGGCTGGATAAGGCCACAACCCAACCATAATGTTTGGGTAACCTTAGCAAAGATATTAAAACAAGATAACGTGTTTATCCCTGGGCAGCCTTGACAACCCACTTTCTACATGGTTGGTGGGAATTCCCTTTGTAGCAGATGACTGGCCCATTTATAACTCAGAACTCCTCCACACCACAGGTAAGAGACCCAACCCAGTGGACACTTGGGAGGATTGGACAAAAATACTGCCAAATGCTCTCGAGGAACCCCAAGAACTGGATTTGCTGGGGTCCTCCAAGGCAACATACTGTGTCAAATTCTACTTTAAACGCCCAAGACAAAATTTGCATGATTTTATTTGATCAGGAACACATACAGAAAAGACATATCGCCCATCAATAAAGCATGCAATTATCCAGATTGGTGTAACTACACCATTCCCACAATTTCTGAGTCTTCTCTCTGCTCCAAAACATTGCCCAGGGGAATGTTTCTCATCTGTGGTGATCGAGTTTGGGCCGGGATCCCCTCTCATCTCCAGGGGGGACCCTGTAGCCTTGGCAGGCTTTCTACCCTCACCCCCAACATTACCTTGTTACATAATTGGAAAAAAGAAAGCAAATCAAAACCCGAAAAAAGATCCTACACTGAATGTGATGAGAGCTGTGATCTCAAATTATAGAATTGGAAAAAACCCAAAAGAATTGCTGCCTCCCTGTTCCTACCATGGGTGGCGGACAGCAAAAGCCCTTGGTGAAATGAATCATTTAGGGTGCTGGCTTAGTAAGCAGGCCAACACTACATCTGCTGCTCTGAGTGATCTTTTCCAGGATGAAGAAACCATAAGACATGCATCCCTGCAAAATTGAGCACCAATTGTTTCCTGCTGCTTGCCCACGGACATGGCTGGCAAGACTTTGAAGGGATGTGCTGCTTCAACCTCTCTTCACGTTCCACATCCATCCACGCAAACATCCAGAAGCTGAAAAACCTCGTGAAGGACCTGAAAGTGGAAACCGCCCCTGACTGGGTCAACAACATCTTTGGCCAATGGGGACTGACAGGATGGGCTTCATCCTTGGTTAAGGGAATATAGTGGATTTTCATTGTCATTGTTATTGTGTTACCTATGTTTTCATGCCTTGTTCAATGTCTCAAAAAAGCTGTTGGGGACACTCTTTTTGTAAATACAGAGAGAACAATTGTGGATGGTTCAGATATCCCTTTAAGGTCCCCTTGGAACCTTCTCCCCTTAGACAAGAAATCCTTCCTTAGAATGACTCATGTTAGAGAAATTTTCACCCCCCTGCAGACCTCCGGTAATATTTTAGAGCTGCTATTGCTCTTTATCTTTACTAGGTGATTGGTCACTTCATTACCAAACAACATTAAGTAATTGGATAGTTTTCAACTCATAATTTTACTGGATAATTTCCAAACCTCCTTAACCTTATAAAACCCCCTTGATATTCTATGTATTTGGATTTGCTAACCAATCTCTTTGTAGAAATAAAGTTGTCTGCGGAATCTCTGCAGAGCGGTCCCAGATCTCTTTTTCTCTTAGCTGGCTAAGAAGGTCTTGCAGGCAAAGATGAATCTCACAAAAGAGCTGTTTGCCTAACCGTTACGTATTGCTTGCATCTAAAGACCTTGTAGCTGATCTCCTGCCTAGAAGCAGCAAGGACTTCTCTTTGGAATGCAAATCCGGGCTTAATGTGGAAGCTTGGAGCTGGGAACCCTGTAGCTCAGGCAGCTAGAGTTTGGGTTTAACTTTGGTTTAGATGTGATTAACCTAAACTGTCATTCCTAACATACCTCTTATATGTACCACAGGGACTTCATCTCCATCTACAGTATGCAAGGGTTCTGATTGAGTAGGACCAGCCCAACTGATGGAACCACAGGTATTGACCAAACAGGTGTCCTTCACTGAACGCAGCTCTCAGTGTCTGAAAGTTTCCTCGCCCAGCACATTCAAGGTGGTTTGTAGCAGTCCATTGCATCGTTCAAGTTTCCCAGCAACTGGCGCATGACAGGGAATATGAGACACCCACTTAAAACCATGGCTGTCTGGCCCAGGTGTGCATGAGGCTCTTTATGAAATGTGTCTTGTTTTAAGACTCAATTCTCTCCGGGAATCCACGTCACCACAACACTTGATTTTCCGAGCCCAGGATGGTGTTCTGAGCAATGGCGTGAGGCACAGTGTATGTCTCCAGCCACCGGGGAGTTTCTTCTACCGTTGTCAGCACATAGCGTTCTTCTTGGCGAATTTGGGGAAGCGTGAGGTAATCACATTGCCAGGCTACCCCGTTACCCATTTTTTGACCACTGCCTGCCACACCACAGAAGCTTCAACCGCTCGAACAGCTTGACTGAAGCACATGCCCCACAGTCATGGATAACCTGTGAGATACTGTCCATTATTAAGTTCACCCTGCGGTCACAAGCCCATCAGCATGTCACATCTCTCCCCTGATGACCGGAGCCATCACAGGCCCACTGAGCTAGAAATAACTCTCGCTGGTGCTGCCAGTCCAGATCTAATTGAGGTACTTTAACCTTGGCAGATTGATCCAACTGCTTGTTGTTACGATGCACTTCATTAGCCTGACTCTTGGGTACGTGTGTCTCTACGGGATGGGCCTTCATGGCCAACTTTTATACCAGGGCAGTGATGTCTTGCCACATCTCAGCAGCCCAGATGGAGTTCCCTCTGCACTGACACTAGACTTTTCTCCATTGATCTAGCCATCCCCATAGAGCATTTCCAACCAACCATGAGTCAGTGGAGATGTGGAGTCTTGGCCACTTTTCTAATTCAGCAATATCCAAAGCCAGCCGGATGGCTTTGAACTCTGCAACCTGACTTGATCCAACTTGTCCCTCGATAGTTTCTACAACTAACCATGAGGGTCTCCATACGTCTGCATTCCATTTCTGGTTTCTCTCTACAATATGGCAGCAACCATTAAAGATCAGGGCATACCGCTTTTCATTTCCTGGGAGTTGGTAATATGGTGAGGACTTCTCAGCACATGCCACCTGCTCCTCTTCTTCTTCAGAAGACAGTCCAAAACTTGCACCTGCAGGCCAGTTTGTGACGATTTCCAAAATCCCAGGGGGATTAGGAACTCCTATCCGGGCTCACTGTGTGATCTGACCTATCCACTTACTCCATGTAGCAGCAGTAGGATGATGTGTAGAAGGAAACTTTCCTTTGAACATCCGGCCCTACAAGGGTAGTTGGGGTGATAGAAGCAGCTGTTCTTCGGTGCCAATCACTTCTGAAGTGGCTCAAATCCCTTCGTAAGATAGGAGGAACTCTTTCTCAGTTGGGGTATAGCTGGCCTCAGATCCTTTGTATTCCTGACTCCAGAACCCTAACAGCTCTCCTCGGGTCTCCCTGGGTACTTTCTGCGTGAGGCTACAGGAAGGACCATTCTCCCTGGCTTGCTGCAGTGAACAGCACGTTCTTCACATCCTGTCCTGTCCTGACTGGCCCAAGGGCTACAGCATGGGCAGTCTCCAGTTTGATCTGTTCAAAGGCTTATTGTTGTTCAGGGCCCCACTGGAAATGGTTTTTCTGCCATGTCACAAGGTAGAGAGGGCTTACATTCTGTCTGTACTCAAGGATATGCATCCTCCAAAAGCCCAAAGCACCTAGAAAAGCCTGTGTTTCGTTTTGGCTGGTCAGTGAAGACACATCCATCTTGCCACTTGACTTCTAGAAACTGAATTTCCTGGGCAGGCCCATGAACCTTTCTTAGTTTACTGGAAAAAACAGCTTTCAGGAGAATCTGGATGATCTTCTCTCCTTTCTCAAAAACTTTCCCGGCTCTGTTCCTCCATTCAAGGATGTTATCAACATACTGCAGATGTTCCGGAGCCTCATCCGTTTCCAGTGCAGTCTGGACCAGTCCATGGGAAATGGTGGGACTGTGTTGCCACCCCTTGGGCAGTTGGTTCCAGGTGTACTGCAAACCCCTCCAGGTGGAAGCAAATTGTGTCCTGCACTCTGCTGACAAAGGAATGGAGAAAAATGAATTGGTGTTACGGGCCTAGTCTTTTCAGTGAATTCATTCCCATGATCATTGTGGAGGCAGTGGGAGGGCAAAGGGGTAACTCCTAGATGAACAGCCAAGAATCAAGACAGAAAAGGAGTAGCTAATACCCCTGGGATACCAACACACTTTTGTTTTGGGGAAGGCAAAGGAATAGGGAGTGTGGGAGTTTTATTTGGGGGGGGGGTGGCCTTTTCCACACAGGGGATCTGCGAACTATCACATGGTGCTGTGGGAGGTTGTGCACTCTGACATGGGAGTTTGCTGCGCTGTAACTCAGCATTATGATTTGAGTTCTGCCTACCTTCCCCACCCGTGCCGGTATGTGATGAGCATTTTTCAGCGTCCAGCAGCTTGCCACTCGCACCTTTACCACTACTAGCACTGGGACCAGCTGCCACCCGCGTGAGTTGGCAGGAGCTTTTTCAAAGGGGAAGCACCCCCTTTCCCTCTCTCATCTCGGTGCCAGCCCAGGCTACCTGGGGAGGTTCTGAAGGCTCATCGGAGCGGCCCTGGTCACCTGCAAATCAGTTACTGCATCTTTTGTCTTGCCTCTCCTGGCGCTGTTCTTTTGGGTCTTTGAAATACCCACTCCTGAGGCAATCTATGACGAGGATACACAGGGCCTCTGGACCAGTAATAATGGGTTGTTTGGGCCATTCCTTCCTAGTCAAACTCACTTTAGCTTCCAGTAAATGCAGCTGTTGGGATCGCCCACTCACCCCAGAAACAGAGATGGATCCTGTCCCGACATTTCCCAGTGGCAATAAAGTACATTGTTTGCCAGTGTCAACTAAAGCCTTATACTTTTTTGGATCGGATGTGCCAGGCCATCGGATCAGCACAGTCCAATAGACCCTCTTCTCTACCTGGCTAGAGGCAAGGTCCCTCTGGTTCTAGTCATGATACTTATTTTTTTCCCATTCTGTACATATGAACTGGAAGTTACTTCAAGAGGATTGGATATAACATCATCACTCCAATACTGCCGGGAGTATACCCTCGTGGATTGTACTCTCTCTCCTTAACTGTGGGACGACTGCTCCTAATGGCAGAGACTCTCATCTGTCCTGGCCAGATATAGAAGATTTTCTCCTTAAGCTCCTCTCTCAGTTTCTGGTAGCCCTCTTCAATTTTCTCCTCCAGGCTCCAGGCATGCTCAGCTAGTTTTTTTTCCACAGGCAAGATGTGTGCCCGAAACAGGCGGGGGGCAACAGTGTCTTCATAAATGCTGAGTTTACTAACCAATGCACCCACCTTGTCTTCTCCCTCCCTCCATTGCAGCATCGCTAAGTAACAGGAATATATTTGTGACCCTAGCTGAGTGAATTTCTGCTACACTTGTGATGCGTACTAGATACCGCCTAGACTTTTAGGGAATCCCTTGTCCTCTGAAAAACAATCTCCAGCACAACTAATTCCCTCAGGCATTGGATACCTGCCTCCATCATGTTTCACCATCATTGCTGCACATAGAGATCCTCCTTACAAAGGTATCTTTCCCTCAAACTTGAGAGCAGTGGCCACCAAAGGCTGAGAGTTTCCTGTCTTTTCCTGAACCCCCAGTCAATAATCACACCCT
This sequence comes from Luscinia megarhynchos, assembly GCA_034336665.1. Taxonomy (NCBI): domain Eukaryota; kingdom Metazoa; phylum Chordata; class Aves; order Passeriformes; family Muscicapidae; genus Luscinia; species Luscinia megarhynchos. Next base: position 1,515,631 of record JAPFBE010000032.1, read on the forward strand.
GGACAAAGGGTGCTCAGTTTCCTGACTTCACTACCATTGAGAATTGTATCGTTTAGCCATGGCATCCCAGATTCGGAGCAGCCAGGTCAATAAAGACTCATTTGCCTTGTGTGTGAACTCTCTATGCAGCTCACGCACCTTGCCCAGGGATAAGGGATCAAGTGATATTTTCTGGCGCTGTCTCTTCTGCAGAATGAGAAGCTTCTGCCTCTTCCTTGTCATTCACTCTGCGGTTTTTCTTTTTTGAAATAGGGCAACTGCTACCAGATTAGACTGTCCTTTCAGTTCAGCAACAGTTTGCGTGCATACCGTGATTAATCATCTGTTCCTACTACAACTACTCCCAGGGCAGGCCTCCAGACAAATTCCCTAGAAGCCTCTCTCCTAACTCTAGGCATAGCTTAGACAGTGCAAGCTGTATAATGAAAATTTACCAGAACTACCAAGAAGATTATGCTGTCCTTAACATCTAGTGGAAACTCAACATTCTCAAAAAATGTTGTAGCAGGCCTGAAGGGCTGGGAAAAAACATTCTCACCTCTTCACTCCATTGGCTCAATGACATGTATAGTTTAAATCTGCTACTGCATTAATGTGTAACACTGAACTATATATAAAGTGTTAGCCAACTGTCTTCACACTTGTCAGACAAAACAATCACTCTAGGCCTGAGATCCAAGGACACCCTACTGCCTCAGCCCCCGGAAAGTATAAACAAAAGTGAACAGCGGGGGGGCAAACTGGTGGCATATGACTTGATTAATGGAAGCTGTAATTGGAGGATTAACCCCTGATAAATCAATTTACCAAATTTATATCTGTCTGAAAAACATGTGACCATCCTCCATCTTGGGTGTAATCTCTGGGGCTTCTGACTGCCCAAGGTGCACCTCTTGAAGACTTGTAATAAATACCTACTTTTATTCTCTTAACCTTGTCTAGCTGCTGTTCCAGGTCGCCACTCCAAGGCATCAGGCTGGGTGCGATTTTTAATGAGGTCCCAGAGGTAGCAGCCCAGATTAGGACAGGCAAGCAAGACTGAATACACATTCCAAATCAAACCAATTGCCTCTGTTGTTATCATTCCATAAACTCAGTAGAATCAGCAAAGAAAATTTGATTCCTCTCCTGAGTTTAAAGAGAGCATCATAATGGGAAAATACTTCCCCCTGTGCAGAAATATGTCAGGGTACAACATACACATGAATACACCCAGAAACATGATGATCAGGAAACGTTCTATACCCAAATACACAAATGATTTAGAAGAAATCCAAAAAATCCAATAATCCTGTAAATCCAATATCTCTCAAGACTTACACTGGGTGCCTAAAGATGTGCCGGCTTAAAAGCAAATTGGCAGGAGAAATGAATCCCACACACCTACCTCAAGAGAGATTACAGGCGAGAGTTAGAATTTACTAGAGATTAAAAAAAATACGATGATACAAAGAAAAATGTTTTTAACCCACAAATGCAGAGAATAAATTGGCAAGCGGTTCGCAAGGTGACAGTAACAGTACTGATGAAATTCTAGTCTTCCTTTGGATCTGTCGAGTGGTTGTGCCCAAAGTCCCCAAACCCAGAGACTATATATATGCTCAGGTTTGGGTGGGAATGCCCAGTAGCTCCTCCAGGACAGGGAGTTTCACAGTGGAGGAAGGTAATACTGTTAGTCATGGGATATTTTGAGAGTCTTTTATAGTCTAAGTCACTGCAGCTGCCTATGATCCTAGTGCCAAGGATACCATTATGGCCCATTAGCCAAGAGGACCCCTAAGGCAGAGTGGGAAAGTGCTAGTGCTTCCCCAGAGGGGAGTTATGAGAGCTGAGTCATTTGTGTAAAGAAAAAGAAACACTACCCTGCATTGCAGGGCTTACCTCCCACCCTCATCTCATTTAACACCCAGATTGGAGCTTGAGATGTCAGGTGTACAGTAGGCAGCTACGGCAAGTGATCCATCATTAGTAGATCAACAGGAATGACACAGAGGATGGCACAACACACATTTAGCTTACAGGCACATAGTGCTAAACTGGCACCCTACTCCTGTAACCAGGACTCTCAGGTCGAACAGAAGGTGGATGCTTCAAACATAGTGCACCATGGTGAAAACACCCTTGGAGAGCATGCATGTAGCCTCACACACAGTATCTTCTACAGTTTTAGCAGCAACCTCAATGAGCTTTCCATGAGTTGCCGTAAGACTCCCAAAGAGCTAAGACTTTGCATCCTACAAGATGTGAGAGACTGCTAAGTGCTTCCAGTTTCATGCTTCAAATGAACACGCAAATCACTATCTCTGAAACGCTGTTATCTGGCTAAAACAGTCCCCGTACTTGCAGTCCAGGGAGACACCATTTGAACTTGCAGAACTACTTCCCCTCAGTAAGACGCGCAACACCGAGATGATATCCCCATGACAAATCTTTATTGTGCAACTGCTGCTCAAGGCTTTTATTAACTTCCACTGACACACGGCAAAACAAAAAAAAATTACACATCAAAAGCCGCTAGATTGATGGGCAAATGATGAAATCCAGTCAGTGGAGATTTGTGCACATGCATCAACTCTTGCGGTGCCAAAATCTTAGCCAGGTGACCAGCCCAACTGATGGCCACCCAGAACGGGTAGATGTATGTGATAGACAGACTGCCCACCCTCGGGCCCTTCATCCACAACCATCCGGAATCCATTGGTCAGGCCCAGGTGAGCAACACACATCTCGCCAACAATCATTACATGCCCAAGAAGCTGGAGAAGGAAGTGCAAACCCATAAATAAGTAAAATATAAAGAAAAAAGGAACACATAAAGAGGGGAGAGGGCAGGAAGGGAAGGAACAAGACCAGAGAACCACCCAGAGAAAGCATCTAGCCAACTCCTAGCAATTCAACCATTGCATGTCAAATTAATGTCCGTCCAACCGCTGGCAACTGAAGCTTTCCAAACAAAGCTACAAAGGCCAATCATGCACGGTATGGGGGGAAAAGAGAGCTCGGCAATTTTTCTCAACCTAGACAGCAAAGAACTATAAAACAGCCACAGAAGGTGACCTTGTCTCCGGGTTAAAGCCCCCATTGTGTCTTCAGGCAACATAACCAATCCTGGTGGAAAAAAAACTTTAGGCCAGCTTTTGCATAGGGTTACAATGACTTGATTTTGATTTACATAGATAAAAGCAAAACATCCAGCATCTCTCAACCACCTTTGTCATTCCTTGCCCCGGACCTGCCATAAACCCCAAGCCCTCTTCTCCATGTTAGAAATACTACTACACTTTCTCTAAACCACAACAATAGGCACCAGACTGTGCTCCAAAACAACACTGCATTTTGCACCAGAAGTACATACACAGGGACCACCACTGCTTTATAGCACTGCTTTTAGTTACAAAAAGCTCAACTCCATTGCAAGCTAGTGGCAAAAGATGATAGCGCCAGAAAACCCAAAGTAGCCTACTGTGCCCTGTCACGATGGAAAGGGAGGGATGGGAAAGAGTCTAGTAAATGAGGAACTATCTACAGGTACAGTTTAGCATACAGAAAACTCCCACAGTACTTACACATTCACCAGAATCTCCTGCTTCAGATAACTCGATAATTGGCTCCTTAGGCATGACTAAGAAAAGCGTCCAGTCTAGGGGCAAAAGATCATGGAACGCAGTACACTGCGGGAAGAGTATACAGTTAAAACATAACTGGCTTCAGAGAAAGGTGAGACCTTATGCAAACCCATCTGCCCCACTGAACTCCTACAGAAGCAGATTACCAGATACCCCAAACACAAGCCAGAACATTGGCTTTTTTTGCATTAATATAATGCCTTCTATACCCAAAATACAATCTATTAACAGAGCCTCCCTCCAGAAGCGGGATTCCTCGTGCAAGACGATGAGGGAAGGAGACAGGCCGCTACTTGCAATTAAAAACCTCCAGTAAGTTTTAGTTCGGGTTGATTCTTTCCTAAGCAGATTTTCTATTGGATGTGGTCCATGCAGAGACTGGAGACAAATGGCTTAACTGAATCATCAAAGAGTTTAGTGAAGTGGAAGAGCAGCGGCCATTCATTTCCCACAGGACAGGGAGCTCAAGTATTGAACAAACTATAATCAGAGGAAGCCTGCAAGTGCATAGCGCGAGGCTGTCTTCTATACTCCATGCAAACCCTACCTTCTAAAGCAGAAGGAATCCCTAACTGCTAAATTTCAGCATTTTAATAACTAAATCATATATCATATTTCCTTAAAGTTAACACTGCGCAGGAAACTGCTGCATTGTTTTCCCCCCCGGTCTAAGCTGCTCGCTCCAGTTTACAGTACAAACACTCGTGACCCTCGTAAGCACGCTGTTATCACGGTCTTAATGCCCCACACAAAGAAGTTCTGGAAAGCTATTGCAGCCTGCAGCATGACCAATTTAGAATTTTAATACTTTTTTTTTTTTAACTAGAGAAAACCCTGATTCCTTGCCCTAATAATCCAGGTTTTGGGTTCAGAAGCAAAGACTAACACAGAAAAGCTGCGAAACCTCTTCCATGCTCTTCGGAGACACGTTGAGACCAAGTTACCGTCAGAGGTCCTTCTCTACGCGCGCACATGACACAGTAGGGTGGGATGCGATGCAAGTCCGGACAATACCAGCAACCCAGACCGCCCACAGAAGCCGGAGGGCTGAGGGTGCGGCACAGAACAAGCTTAGGGGACGTTGCAGCAGAGAACGCCGTAAACCAGAGAGGCCCCGTCTGTCCCCCGTTCCTGCACCCAATGGCAGAGGCAGCGCCGCCGCACGCCCTGTTGCGCGCCCGGGTACCGCGCACCGGCTGTCCTCTGCTCAGATTCCCGCGAGCGTGGTTATGAGGGGGAGGGGAGGGGAAGCGGAGGGTTAGGGGAAGCGGGAAGGAGGAGGTAATAGGAACCGCGCACAGAGCAATGTCCCGGCTGCCTCCTAGTCCTCGTTGCTGACGATACCACAGAAATGTCTTGGCGATAATCTTTCCGAAGACAGTAGTGGCACCACCAGGGCGAGAGGACAGCACCCAGATACTCTCCTCAGCCAAGGACAACGCCCGTGTCTGCTCCGACACTTCCTCCACTAAGCCGGGCCCTCCCTGGCGCCCATTGGGCCGACCGATCCTGGCCCGCGTCTCGATTTGCTGTCTCGCCTGCCGTTTTCGCTTTCCTCCGCCCCCTTGGCGGGTCCGTCCTCGTCGACCTGGTTCCCGCGGGGCGCGGAGGGATCTGCCCCGTGTAGTGATGCGACCCCGAGGGCGGCCTACGAGGTCGCAGAAGAGGCTGTAGCAGCTACGAGTACTATTTCTTGTTATTTGTAACCGCATCAAATCCACCCCAAAGGTGCCTGTGCCTTTTTGGTGCTGCTCCCTCCAGTCAAATGACTGCTTGGCCTGGGCAGGGAAGGCCTGGCCTTAACTTCTCAGGACATTTTGAAAAACCAACAGAAGTTGCTCTATATTGTTTGCTGAATGCCCTGCTTCGATTGCAGATAATTCTAAGCTTCACATATCCTGGAAGCAAATAAAATACAAAGCGTGCATTTGGCAGTGCTGGCTTGAGGGGCTAAAAGCAGTAGGAGTTGGGCTAAGCTGGGTAGGAGACTTTTAGAAAAATAAGCAGTGCCCTCAAAGTTGCCCAAGCGTTGTCTGTGGTGCCCTGCACCCCCGGGGACAGTGAGCACCCTGAATGGTCCACACAACTGTCTTATAACATATATAAACCCAGCCTTCCTCTACATCGGGCTATGGATATCCTTGGTTGCCTTTACAGCAAGGGCACTTTGTCCTATTTTGCAAAGCTGCTTTCCAGCTGATTGGCCTCCAGCATGTACTGGTGCATGGGGTTGTGCCTCCCCAGGTGCAGGACTTGTGTATCCACAGGTTCCTCGTGTGGTCTCGAAACACATCGCTTCCTATGATGGAAGACTCTTCCCCAAGTCCCTGCACTGAGGTCCAAGGTTTTGAGAGGTGTGGGAATACTGCCAGTAAAAACAGAGGAAAATAAAGCGCTGAGTACCACAGCCTTCTCCATATTGCTGGCAAGTAGACCTCCTGGCTCATTTGGAAGCAAAGGGGGGGGGGCGGGGGGGGGGGGGCAGGGGGGAGAAGCACGTCATGAGGGTTGCATCAGCTTTCTTTAGTTTTATATTCTGACCAACGCACTTGTGGAAGCCCATCTTACGATTCTTTACAAGCACTGCCTGTGAGGTTCTTGACCTCCAGTGCTCTAAGGCACCAACTGTTAGGTATCACCTTTGAGCTCTTGGTTCCAAATTCCTCGGGTTGTCTTCTAAATAAGCAAAAGCAGCTAATAGTTCAAAAGATTATTTATTTCAAAGCACATCAGTCTCAAAAGACAATGGCAAAAAGCAATGGCAAAAGCAGTAGCAACGCAAAAGCCTGGCAAAGAGCAGATGGCCATAAGCCATGGCAAAAGCCAATGGCTAAAAGCCAAATGGCTAAAAGCCAGACTGGCTAAAAGCACCCATCTCTCCAAAACATACTCTGATATAGGATTTTTCCAGAAGCTAAGATGCAAACGCGGACCACCACTCCTTAACCTATTAAAATTATAGCTTCTTATCATGCTAAGTTTCATATAAGACTACGCGTACAACCTATCTTGTTCTATCTGAAAAATGAAAGCAATATTCTTACTATAGCTCTATTATGTCAAAGTTCTGTTGTCTCGGTTTAGGACAAATTAGGGGAAGAATCTCCAAGAGGAGCTCCCTAAGAAACAAACTCCCTAAACTCCTCTCCCTCCTCCCCTGGGCTCGGGAAGGATTTCCTCAGGGGAAAAGTGAAAAAAACTTGTTTATTTAGCAAACACACAGGGAAAAAAACTCTCCCCAACACAAGGAAGAAAAAAAAACAGCCACAGGTGACGAGGGAAAAACTTAACCCGTCCGAGTGGATGTTCAGGCTTGGGACATCTCTGGCACTGGGGAGGGCAGAAATGCGTATTTCTTGTCATGAAACAGACGTCCGGGGATTTTCTTGATGTCCAGGGTATTCCTAGCTAATAAGGAAAAATAAAGCGAAGGAAAAGAAAAGGGAGGGGGAAGCAAGTGAGCAGCAAAGTAAACTACCAAGCCAAGCAGCAGCAGCAGCAGCAGCAGCAGCAGCAGCAGCAGGAGGGGGCTTGCCGGCAGGCTGGCGGCAGCTGCTCGTGCCCGGAGAGAGGGATGCTGCCTGGCTAGACAAAACAAACCCTCCAGGCATGCGCAACACACACAATTTGGGGATACAGAGCACTGCGACGTCACCTCAGGACACCTGTCTACCACTGTGGGCCTGGAGCCTCTATTGAAAATATCAGCATGTTTCTCAACCTTCACTAGAACTCACATTGCTACTGTGGAATCTAAACCTTTCACATACTAAAAGCATAAGAGCTCACCCAAAAATTTAATAACTTACTTCTACTTAAATGTCTACTTTATGTGTGAGTGGCTTAATATACTTCAATGCATCCAAAGGCTTTAATTCAATCCCTGCACTGTGATTTCTCTCTGAAGAATTCAGGGAGACCCCTGACTCACTGTCTGCAACAACTGCCAAATTCAGCTCCACCTTTACCTTAGCTTTTATGATCCCATCCCTACAGACTTGGGTGGCATTTTTACATTCTTCCCAGAATGAGTGTCTTTGCTTCCACTACCTAGGCATTTCCACTTCGTGCTTCAGCTTGACCAGAATAGAATGACGTTACTCAGCCATGCTCATCTCCTGCCTAACTTGCCTGATTTCTCACATTGACCTCATCCTATTAATCAGGTGGCCTATAGTAGATACTGACCACAAGGTTTCCTTTGTTGGCTTGTGTGGGATGATGCCCATGGAGCCAGGAAAGGGCTAAGGCTTACTATATATGGCCAAAATCGTGTACCCTCCACGTTATCTTTACTGATGGAGATCCACATAGCTGACATCAAGACAGGACAATATGGCTGAAGAAGGAGTTCATGGGCAGCTAGGATAAACCTCTTTTGGCTCTGATGAATGGCATGAAATGGAAAATGCTTAAGAGCAGAACTTTTAAGGACACCCAGGCCAAAAAAGTAACTACTGCAGGATTATGGTCATGTACATATTAAAACACACACTCATGCATATGCTAATAAGGTTACTGAAGTACATGCTACCACATATATGATTATATTGCTCAGCTCTCCGAATAGATCATGCTATACATAAGTAGGAGAAGAGTTCTGTCTGTATATAAGGAGGGTAGAAATTTCAGCGAGTGTAAGAGTCCGTCTGAAAGCCTCTCGCTTATTCTGCCCAATGACCCTCGCCTGAGGCCTAAGAAGACCCCTCAAACTGCAGTTTAAAGGCGCTGGCCAGGGATGGGAGGAACGCCAAGTGATTTTTCCAGGTGGTGCTCATTGGACCAGGACTGGTCTCTCATGAGACTGGTTTACTCAACAATGCTCCCACAGGTGTGAGAACAATGAACTGGTCACAAGGACTGTTGGTGTGCCTGGAGCTTGCCATGGTGCGCTGCTCTCGAGCAGGCTACTTGCTGTAGCGTCCTGTTTCCACCTGTTTCTTGGAGCAACGATCTCCACATACAATAGTCCATAAATTTTCCCACCTTTTGGCCAGAAGCCACTCGCTTTGGAAAAGACTATAAAAGGCATCCTTAAATTAAAGACCCCGAGATCTCCCCAGACGGCAACGGACATCTATTGGCTGGTTCCACGAGGATCGTCTGCCCGTCTTGGTAGCTATAATCCCAACCCCTTTTCTCTCTCTCTCTCTCTGTCTCTCTCTGTCCCCCTATCGCATTTTGTTAGCACTAAATAAAGTGCATCTTTTGCAAAAGTAAACTGGTTTTGTCCCCTGCTGTATCTTTTGCGCTTTGAGATGCCTAAAAACAATCACTTTTCAAGGAGGGCTTCAGAACGCGTACGGTTTGCTCCGAAAGACAAACATTGTAAAAAACAAATGTGCTCCCTTCCCTTTCCTTAACTTAGCTTTTATTTCTGAGCTGAAGTCATATGGTACAAAATAGACCTCTGGCCAGTTTGGGTCACCTGGTCCAGTGGTATCTCCTCCCAGGATCATGCCCACCATACTGACGCTGGGGCAGAATGTTGGAGAGACAGCATTGATGCTGTGCCAACACTGCACAGTAGTAGACAAAACACTAGAGTCATATCAACACCTCTCAAGCTATCAATGTTAACAACAGTGTGGGAAAATGACAGGGGACCCTGTGGACTGCTAACTGGTGGTTCAATTAGAGGAAGCTTAGGAGTTATATTACATCCTTACAGGAGTTATAACAGTATGGGAATTATAGAGCAAATCCCAGTTGCTGCTCTCTGGGCGGAAGGCAGTTGGCATGACTTGAAAGCTCTTCTGGGATGATTCTTCAGACACACACACCTGCTAAGGGGAATGGGATGGAGGGTTGAGCAGAGCAAAGGCCTGACTCTGCAGAAATCATTGTAGGGAAGGGAACTCAATGGTACTTTGCAGCTGATAAACCGCATACCACCTGTCAACCAGGGGAGGGAGATAGGGGAAGATGTATGTCTTACGACTGAGCCAGCAACTGTGGTGAAATCACTCTCCTTAGATGAAATTGCTTCATTAAAGCCTAAGAATAATATTAACGCACACTTCCATCCTACAGTTAATCACCTCCAAAGTGCGACCACCTTTAACTGGACATGTGCTCTATATTCTTTTTGAGTGTATCTTTAAAACCAAAGCAAGAGAATTTTACACAAATCAGTAACAAAAGTCTGTATGACAAGAGTCACTCAAGCTCCACCAAAACACACAGAAATAGTATAAAAATAAATCAAAAATGGGGAAAAGTTAGAGAAGACTCCATCGTAGCTGCTGGGATCAGTTGATGGGCTGAACCAGTCTTCTCCCCATAGAGAGAGCCTATTGGATAAGAATCATACCCAACAGCAGGCTGAACTTTTTATTGGCGATTAGAGCTTGTCTGTATATTCCTTCAAATGTATTTCTGCAGTCAGACACTGTTGGCAACAATCCTCAAATCATAACCTGTCACAATTTATATTAATAAAGAGTGTTATTCCATAAACTGCTAGTGTGAATCCTTGGAGAACGCTACCAGTCACCAGCAGTAGGTAACACAATGGCCAAAGGGGAAGACCTGCTGAGGGGTCTCCCTTACACTGTTGGCGTGTTTCCTCAAGTCTGTCAAACCACCCTCTGATCCAGTAGGACTGCTCACTGAAGGATCCCCCCAACAGGATCCTGGCAGAATGGTCGGGCTCAACTCTCTCAAGTTTTCTGAAACACAGGCAAATTAAACCCTAAAGATTGAGTAAATCTCCCCACACCAAGGGTCGAGGAAGTCTCTTTTTTCACGTAAAACAAGGCACTGTGAGAGCTGCTATGAGGAAAATGGACTTCATCTTAGCAACACCCAAACCAGCATCATTGGGGCCTGATTCTCAGCTGTCCTTTGCTGCTGAAATTGCAGTTATAGAAGACAGATTGGTACCTGCCCTTCACTCAAATCAACCTTCAGCCCCTCATTAATTTTCCCGTTCCAAAAAACCCTGAACCACCCATCCCCTTCTACACGGAAGAATATGACTTTTAGGCTTTATGATGTTAGACCTTGGCTGGCTGCCAGCAGCCAAACCAGCTGTTTTCTCATCACCCTTCCTCAATAGGACAGGAGGAGAAAAGAGAATGAAAAAGCTCCTTCAGGGTATAGCTACCTGACAGATCCAAGGGCAGCAGGGAAATACGGACACCAGGCAGCGCTTTTCCCTTTTTTAAATATGCTTACACAGGGGTGTCACCTGCTTTGCTGAGTTGCTCATCTTAGGCTCTCAGGGAGTCTGGTGCCTATCTGGTAAAAACTAGCAGTGTCTAGCACAGAGCAGTCCTTGGCCTTTTCTCACAGAGGTCATACCTGCAGTCCACACTCTGTGTCCAGTTGTGATCCCCAGAATTCAATAATAAGAGGCGGACAGATTGGACAGGGTGCCAAGGAAAGGCACGAAGACGCTCAAAGGGCTGGAGAACCTGCTTTTGCTTATACCTTTTCCAGTGATTCTTTAAGCGACCTAAAACATCCATTTCCACCATGTGGCATAGTCGGAGGGATGGCAAGAGGTATCACTGAACACTTACAGAAGCAGGGAATAAGCCCAAGTTATAAATACTCTGACGAATGGGCTCAGCATGATCCAAAAGCTGTAGAGGAACATCTAAAAGCAGCTGGGGGCTGCATGAAGGCCACCAATGACAAAAGAATTAGTTGCAAAAGGTTAGGCACATGCCTAGGCTCAGGGGGAAACTACCCCTAGTAGTCCAGTCCAGACAAGGGACAACAGGCACAAGTCGAACCAGTCCCCACTGTGTTTCCCTATCTTCCTGTATTACCTAACAAGTGTGTCCAGGTCCTTGAGCACAAACAATGCCACGTTTGGGTTTGTCTTAGTTTGAGGTGCGACTAATCTAAACTGTCATTCCTAACATGCCTCTTACAAGTACCATAGGGACTTCATCTCCATCTACAGTATGCAAGGGTACTGATAGAGTAGGACCAGCCCAACTAATGGAACCACAGGTATTGACCAAACAGGTGTCCTTCACTGAACGCAGTCCCCAGTGTCTGAAGGTTTTCCCGCCCAGGGCATTCAGGGTTGCTTGCAGCAGTCCACCTCATTGTTCAAGTTTCCCAGCAACTGGAGCATGATAGGGAATATGACACCCACTTAAAACCATGGCTATGTGGTCCAGGTGTCTATGAGGCTCTTTATGAACTGCGCCCTGTTTTAAGACTCAGTTCTCTATGGGAATCCACACCACCACAACACTTGATTTTCCAGGTCCCGGTTGGTGTTCTGAGCAATAGCATGAGGCACAGGGTATGTCTCCAGCCACGCGGTGATTTCTTCTGCCTTGGTCAGCACATAGCGGTCTTCTTGGCAAATTTGGGGAAACGTGAGGTAATCACCTTGCCAGACTTACCCATCACCCATATTTTGGCCACCACCCACCACACCACAGAAGCTTCAACCGCTTGGCCTGCGTGACTGAAGCACATGCCCCACAGTCATGGATAACCTGTTAGATATTATCCATGATTAAATTCACCCTGCGGTCACAAACCCATCACCATGTTGCATCTCTCCCCTGATGACCGCAGGCATCACAGGCCCACCGATCTAGAAATAACTCTCGCTGGTGCTGCCAGTCCAGATCTAACTGAGGTACTTTAACCTTGGCAGATTGATCCACCTGCTTGTTGTTATGATGCTCTTCATTAGCCTCTTGGGTGCATGTGTATCTACGTGATGGGCCTTCATGGTCAGCTTCTCTATTCGGGCAGTGATGTCTTGCCACATCTCAGCAGCCCAGATGGGGTTCCCTCTGCACTGACACTTGACCTTTCTCCATTGATCTAGCCATCCCCACAGAGCATTTGCTACCAACCATGAGTCAGTGGAGATGTGGAGTCTTGGCCACTTTTCTTATTCAGCAATATCCAAAGCCAGCCGGATGGCTTTGAACTCTGCAACCTGACTTGATCCAATTTGTCCCTCGATAGTTTCTACAACTAACCATGAGGGTCTCCATACGTCTGCTTTCCATTTCTGGTTTCTCTTTACAATATGGCAGGAAACATTAGAGAAGAGGGCGTATCGCTTCTCATTTTCTGTGAGTTGGTTATATGGTGGGGCCTTCTCAGCACATGCCACCTGCTCCTCTTCTTCTTCAGAAGACAGTCCAAAACTCGTACCTGCAGGCCAGTTTGTGATGATTTCCAAAATCTCAGGGGGATTAGGAACTCCTTATCTTGCTCACTGTGTGATCTGACCTATCCACTTACTCCATGTAGCATCGGTGGCATGATGTGTAGAAGGAACTTTTCCTTTGAACATCCAGCCCTACTTGGGTAGTTAGCGTGATAGAAGCAGCTGTGCTTCGGTGCTAATCACTTCTGAAGCGGCTGACATCCCTTCATAAGCTAGGAGGAACTCTTTCTCAGTTGGGGTACAGCTGGCCTCAGATCCTTTGTATTCCTGACTCCAGAACCCCAGTGGCTCTCGTCGGGTCTCCCTGGGTACTTTCTGCCAGAGGCTCCAGAAGGACCATTCTCCCTGGCTTGCTGCAGTGTAGAGCACTGTGTTGGTTTCACGTGCTAGGGGAATGGGGTGCATTCGCCTGAGGGCAGCAACATGAGGCTGAGGAGTGGGGGGGCTCTTCCGTCTCTGGGGGCTTCCCCTGTGGCCTGCTGGAACAAATCAGAGAGCTGATTTGGTGTTGGACATCTCGGGAAACCAATTAGAGCTTGTTTTGCTTTCACAAATCACATTGGATCAGGCTGGCTAACTCTCTTTGGCCTTCCGGCCGCTATGCCGATACTGACTCCTGGACCCCTGGCCCTGGGTGGCCCCCGCGCAACCTCGGCTCCTCCCCGGCTCCGGGCAGCCCCAGCGCTGACCTGGTGGCCCTCTGGCTCTTCATGGCTTCGGGCCGCATGGCTCCGGCACCGGAAAGCATGGCTCCAGCACCGGCCGCATGGCTCCGGCACGGCCCCGGCCCTGCTGGCCCCTGGCTCGGCTCGGCTCTCCACCATGCAGAAGAGGCCTCCAGCTGCCCATGTGGCTTCTTCAAGATCTGGATACAATTCTAACTCTTTTCAATGCCTGGATAAGATTCTCAATCTCCTGAGCTCCCCTGAATGAGAAGAAATAAAGCATGGAGTCACAGAAGTCAGCAGAATGAAGATAAAGTTCCTGATGGGAAGAGATTGAAAAGATGCAACTGATAAGTAGCTGAAAACATTTCTTTGTGGGCTAAGGGGAAAGTGACTACACTAAAATTCCTTTAAACTGTGAAATATACTTGGAGAGGTTTGGTTGCTTGAGAAGAAGACTTTTTGCCTCGGGGAAATGGAGCTCTCTGTTTTGGGACTGGAATATTGACAGAGACATTTGATAGAGAAGGAGGTGAAGAGAATTTTGTTTTTCAGCAGCCTGCCGTTAAAACTGGTACCCCAAGTTTGTAACATAACCCATAGCACAAGTCTGGAAGGACTGTAGAGATGTGAGGAAAGTCATAATCTGCAATATTTTTCGGGGCGGATGTAGATTGTGCAAGTGAAGACACTCCCTAAGCCTAAACCAAACAAAGGAACTTTTCTCTCTTAAGTAACTTGAAATGAATATTTGGGTGGATAACTGACTGAAGGCTTTTCTGAATGATGTTGTTAAGAAATATGGAATCAAGGGAGAAGGGAATAATCTATGAATCTTATTATCAATTCTTTTTGTGATATTAATAAATTTCTTCTCGCACCCTTTTAAGTTTTGAGCCTGCCTTGTCTATGCTCATAAATCCTATCTCTAAAAGAAATTAAACATATAAGAATTGGCAAAACCCAAGTCACACCGTGACAAGCATGTTCCTCACATCCTGTCCTGTCCTGATTTGCCCAAGCGCTACAGCATGGGCAGTCTCCAGTTTGATCTGTTCAAAGGCTTATTGTTGTTCAGGGCCCCACTGGAAATTGTTTGCCTTCCATGTCACAAGGTAGAGAAGGCTTGCATTCTGTCTGTACTCAGGGATATGCATCCTCCAAAAGCCCACAGCACCTAGAAAAGCCTGTGTTTCGTTTTGGCTGGTCGGTAGGGACACAGCCGGTATTGTCTTAATCACTTCCGTTGGAATCTGGCAATGTCCCATCTTGCCACTTGACTTCTAGAAACTGAACTTCCTGAGCAGGGCCATGAACCTTACTTGGTTTAATGGAAAAAAGAACTTTCAGGAGAATCTGGATGATCTTCTCTCCTTTCTCAAAAACTTTCCCAACTGTGTTCCCCCATACAATGATGTTATCAACATACTGCAGATGTTTTGGAGCCTCATCCGTTTCAAGTGCAATCTGGACCAGTCCACGGCAAATGGTGGGACTGTGTTGCCACCCCTTGGGCAGTTGGTTCCAGGTGTACTGTAAACCCCCCCAGGTGGAAGCAAATTGTGTCCTGCACTCTGCTGACAAAGGAATGGAGAAAAATGCATTGGTGTTACGGGCCTAGGCTTCTCAGTGAATTCCTTCCCATGATCATTGAGGAGGCAGTGGGAGGGCAAAGGGGTAACTCCTAGATGAATAGCCAAGAATCAAGACACAAAAGGAGTAGCTAATACCCCTGGGATACCAAGAAAATTTTCTATTGGTGAAAGGAAAGGAATAGGGAAGTTTTAGCTGGGGGGATGGTTTCTTCCACACAGGTGATCTGCGAACTGTCGCATGGCTCCATGAAAGGTCGTGCGCTCTTACCCACAAGTTTGCTGCACTGCAACTCAGCATTGAGTTCTGCCTACCTTCCCCACCCGTGCCTGCTGCTCATGAGAAGATCCCAGTCGCCAGCCGTCCGCCACCTGCACCTTGACCACTACTAGCACTGTGGCCAGCTGCCAAATGCGTGAGTTGGCAGGAACCTTTTTGAAAGGGAAAGCACCTCCTTTGCCTCTCTCATCTCGATGCGAGACCAAGCCACGTGGGGAGGCTCTGAGCCTGCATCAGAGCGACTCCTGCCAGCTTTAAATCAGTTACTGAAGCTTTTGCCTTGCCTCTCCTGGCGTTGTCCTTTTTGATCTTTGAAATACCCACTCCTGAGGCAATCTATGCAGAGGATACACAGGGCCTCTGAACCAGACACAATGGTGTGTTTGTGCCATTCCTTTCTGGTCAAGCTCACTTCAGCTTCCAGTACATGCAGCTGTTGGGATCCCCCTGCCACCCCAGGAATAGAGATTGATCCCGCCCCCACATTTCTCAATGGCATCAAAGTACATTGTGCGCCAGTGTTAATGAAGCCTTATACTTTTTTGGATCGGATGTGCCAGGCCATCGGATCAGCACAGTCCAATAGACCCTCTTCTCTACCTGGCTAGAGGCAGGGTCCCTTTGGTTCTATTAATGATACTTATTTTTCCCATTCTGTACATATGAACTGGAGGTCTCTTCAAGAGGTTTGGATATAACATCATCACTCCTATACTGCCGAGAGCATATCCTCGTGGAGCATACCCTCTCGCCTTAGCTGGGGGACGCCTGCTCCTAATATCAGAGACTCTTGTCTGTCCTGGCAAGATATGGAAAATTCCCTCTTTAAGCTCCACTCCCAGTTTCTGGTAGCCCTCTTTAATTTTCTCTTCAAGGCTCCAGACATGCTCAGCCGGTTTTGTTTCCACAGGCGAGAAGTGTGCCCGTAACGGGGCTGAACCAGTGTCTTCATAAATGCTGAGTTTACTAACCAATGCACCCACCTTATCTTCTCCCTCCCTCCATTGCAGCATCGCTAAGTAACAGGAATATATTTCTGACCCTAGCTGAGTGAATTTCTGTTACATTTGTGATGTGTACTAGATACCGCCTAGACTTTTAGGGAATCCCTTGCCCTCTGAAAAACAATCTCCAGCACAGCTAATTCCCTCAGGCATCGGATACCTTGTTCCATCATGTTCCACCATCATTGCTGCACATGGAGATCCTCCTTACAAAGGTATCTTTTCCTCAAACTTGAGAGCAGTTGTCACCAAAGGCTGAGAGTTTCCTGTCTTTTCCTGATCCCCCAGTAAATAATCACACCCTGGAACAAGGATCCCAGTTGCCTGGCTTCACTACCATTGAGAATTGTATTGTTTAACCATGGCATTCCAGATTCGGAGCAGCCAGGTCAATACGGACTCATTTGCCTCGCGTGTGAACTCTACGCAGCTCATGCACCTTGCCCAGATAGGGATCGAGTGATGTTTTCTGGCTCTGTCTCTTCTGCTGGTTGTGAAGCTTCTGCCTCTTCCTCATCATTCATTATGCAGATTTTATTTTCTGAACAATGGCAACTGCTACCAGCTTAGGCTGTCCTTTTGGTTCAGCAGTGGTTTGTGTGCATACGTTAACTGTTCATTTGTTTCCTTTTCCCTCCGGCTAAAACGTGGTTTGTGGGGACACGGTTCCTGATGATTTACTTCTTTTTTCTTCCTCCTGAAACTGTTGTACCATACCAAGAAGCGTCTGGTAAGCAACAGCCTGGGGTCAGCATCTTCCTGTGTGTTGTCCATCTCTGGAGCCGTCAGAGCCTATTCCCTTCACATAACTTGTCATTTATCAGGGTCCTGCAGTTCTTCAGAGGTGAACTTCCAGATCATTGGAGGAGAGAAGTTTTCCAAATACTGCTCCATCTCCTTCGACATCCCGGGCCACTCAGGATTACCTACGCCCAGGGCAGGCCTCCAGACAAATTCCCTAGAAGCCTCTGTCCTGACTCTAAGCGTGGCATTGAAAGTGCAAGCTGTATAGAGAAATCTTACCAGAACTAGCAAGAAGATTATGCTGTCCTTAACATCTAGTGCAAACTCAACATTCTCAAAAAATGTTGTAGCAGGCTTGAAGGGCTGGGAAGAAACATTCTCTCCTGTTCACTCCATAGGCTCAATGCCTTTTATTGTTCAAATCCTTTACTGCATTAGTGCATAACACTGAACTCCATATAAAGTGTTAGCCAACTGTCTTCACATTTTGGTCAGACAAAACAATCACTCTAGGCCTGAGATCCAAGGACACCCTACTGCCTCAGCCCCCGGAAAGTATAAACAAAAGTGAGCTGGGGGGGAGCAAACTGGGGGCATATGACTTCATTAATGGAAGCTGTAATTGGAGTAATAACCCCTGATATGTCAACGGACCAAACTTATATCTGTCTGAAAAACATGTGACCATCATCCATCTTGGGTGTAGCCTCTGAGGCTTCTGACTGCCCAAGGTGCACCTCTTGAAGGCCTGAAATAAATACCTACTTTTATTCTCCTAAACTTGTCTAGCTGCTGTTCCAGGTAGCCACTCAAAGGCATCAGGCTGAGTGCGATTTTTAATGAGGCTGTCCTGGATTGAAGAACAGGTGTCTGCCAATAAAGGCAGAAGCTTCTCTTTGAAATGGAAAATGCAAACCCTCTTCCTCCAGATTATTATTATAATTTTGAAATCAAGGGGCTCACAGGCAAAGATAGAGGAATTAGGAATAACAATACTTTTCCAGGAAAATTAAAATAAAAATACAGTATTAAAATAACAATCCCAAAAACACGAACAGAGTCAGAATACAACCTGACACCCCGTCAGTCAGGGTGTTGGTAGCAGTCTGATTAAATGGTGGCTACAGACCTCTTACAATGGCGGATGTGGTTCTGTTGACTCAGTGGTCCTGTAGAAGGGTGCAGTTTTCCTCTGCAGGTCCAGGGATGATGTGGAAAGGT
The DNA here is from genome assembly GCA_034336665.1 of Luscinia megarhynchos. Taxonomy (NCBI): domain Eukaryota; kingdom Metazoa; phylum Chordata; class Aves; order Passeriformes; family Muscicapidae; genus Luscinia; species Luscinia megarhynchos. The sequence goes on from JAPFBE010000032.1 coordinate 1,533,920, forward strand.
CTCGTTTTCCTCTGGAATCCAATGGAAAGAAGGTATCTTTCTGTCCAAAATCTCAGATTTTATCTAGGTAGGAAAAGCTAAGCTCTTCCCTCTGGCTGGAGCATCTCCCAATGAGATGATGCAATTTTATCAGTCATACAGTGTTACTTAATGGTCTATTAGCAGACGATATCTTCTGTGAGGGAGGATGGGTTGTAGAAAAGATAAAGATGACTGACCTACCTAGTCTTAAAAATGGCCCATTAGCAGATAATATGTGCCACGGGGATAAGGGTCAAGGCCCCACCCAGCTTCAACAGATGGTGATAGAATACACATTTCTGGCCACATCAACCCAACACATTAACCACCCCTTATTCTATAACCATCTGGATATTGAAAACCTTACACACAGTTCTCACTTAAGATTAGGTTTCCCTGTGGTACACAATGGGTTTCCCCATCTTTCTGCATTACCTACCAAGTGCAACCAGGTTCTTGAGCAAAGACAATCCAACGGATGGGTTTGTCCTTTCCCGAGGTAGGACTAATCCAAACAGTCTTTCCTAAAATTCCTTTTATGCGTACTACAGAGACTTTATCTCCATCCATTGTATGCAAGGGTTCAGATTGGGCAGGACCAGCTCGATTGATGGCCCCTGGGGTGTTGACTATCCGGGTGGCCTTTGCTAAGTTGGTTTCCCAATTCTTGAAGGTTCCCCCAACCAAGTGTTTTCAGGGTAGTCTTGAGTAGACCATTGAACCAATCAACTTTCCCGACAGCTGGTCCATGGTAAGGGATATGATATATCCATTCAATGCCATGTTCTCTGCCCCAGGCGTTGATAAGGCCGTTCTTGAAATGGGTCCCGTTGTCTGACTTGATTCTCTCAGGGGTGCCATGCCTCCAGAGGACTTGCATTTACAGGCCCAGGATGGTGTTCTGAGCAGAAGCATGAGGCACAGGGTAGGTATCCAACCATCCGGTGGTGGCTTCCACCATGGTCAACACAGAGCGCTTCTTTTGGCGGGTTTGAGGCAGTGTGATATAGTCAATCTGCCAGGACTCCCTATATTTATATTTGGACCATCGCCCACCATACCAGAGGGGCTTCACCCGCTTGGCCTGCTTGATGGCAGCACATGTCTCACAGTCAGAGATAACCTGAGAAATACTGTCCATGGTTAGATACACCCCTCGGTCTCGTGCCCACTTATAGGTGGCGTTTCTGCCCTGATGACCTGAGGAATTGCGGGCCCATCGAGACAGGAACAATTCTCCCTTGTGTTGTCAATCTACATCTATCTTTGACACCTCTATCTGTGCAGCCTGATCTACCTGCTCATTGTGTCGGTGCTCCTCATTTGCCTAACTCTTGGGGACACGGGCATCTACATGACGGACTTTCACGGGTAGCTTCTCTGCCCGAGTGGCAATGTCTTTCCACTCAGCAGCAACCCAGATTGGCTTTCCTCTACGTTGCCAGTCAGCCTTTTTCCACCTTTCCAGTCAACTCCACAGAGCATTGGCTCCCATCCATGAATTAGTGTAAAGGTAGAGCTTTGGCCACTTCTCTCTCTCAGCAATGTCCAGGGCCAGCTGAACAGCTTTGAGTTCAGCAAGTTGACTTGATCCACCTTCTCCTTCGGTAGCTTGTGCAACCTGTCGTGTGGGGCTCCATACGGCTGCTTTCCACTTCCGGTTCACTCGCACAATGTGGCAGGAACCGTTGGTGAAAAGAGCGTAAAGTGTTTCATCAGCTGAAAGTTGGTTGTATGATGGGGCGCCTTTGGCACAGGTCACTTAATTCTCTTTGTCAGTAAGACCAAAACCTTCACCTTCTGGTCAGTTTGTAATTATCTCCAAAATCCCAGGACGATTTGGGTTGCCAATACGGGCGCACTGCATGATGAGGGCAATCCACTTGCTCCATGTTGCGTCGGTGGTATGGTGGGTAGAGGGAACCTTTCCATTAAACATGCACCCCAGCACTGTTTGTCAGGGTGCCAGGAGAAGTTGTGCTTCCATGCCAATCACCTCTGATGCAGCTTGAGCTCCTTCATAGGCAGCCAAGATTTCCTTCTCTGTGGGAGGGTAATTGGCTTCGGACCCTCTGTATCTTCTGCTCCAGAATAGTAGAGGTCGGCCTCGAGTCTTACCAGGCACATTATGCCAAAGGCTCCAGGACAGACCATGGTTCCCGGCTGCAGAGTAGAGCAGATTCTTTACCTCTGGTCTCACCTTGACTGGGCCAAGGGCTACCGCATGAGCAATCTCCTGCTTGATCTGGCCGAAGGCTTACTGTTGTTAAGGGCCCCAGTGGAAATAGTTCTTCTTGCGGGCAACCAAGGAGAGAGGGCTAACAATCTGGCTGTACTCAGGGATGTGCATTCTCCAAAAGCCTATGGCACCTAGGAAACCTTGTGTTTAATTCTTGCTTGTTGGTGGAGACATTGCGGTGATTTTATTAAAGACCTCAGTGGGGATCTGGCGCTGTCCGTCTTGCCACTTCACTCCCAAGAACTGGACTTCTCAATAAGGTCCTTTGACTTTGCTTTTCTTGATGGGGAAGCCAGCTCCCAGCAAAATCTGGGTGATCTTTCCTTCCTCAAATGCCTCCATTGCCGTGTTCACCCACAAAATGATGTCATCGATGTACTGCAAATGTTCAGGAGCCTCACCCTTTTCCAGTGCAGCCTGGATCAGTCCGTGCAGATTGTGGGGCTGTGTTTCAACCCCTGGGGCAGTCGGTTCCAGGTGTACTGCACGCCGCTCCAGGTGAAAACAAACTGAGGCCTGCACTCTGCTGCCAGAGTAATGGAGAAAAATGCATTGGCAATGTCAATGGCGGCATACCACTTTGCTGCCTTGGACTCCAGCTCGTACTGGAGTTCCAGCATGTCCGGCACAGCAGCGCTCAGCGGTGGAGTCACTTCATTCAAGGCACGATAGTCCACAGTCAATCTCCATTCTCCATCAGACTTGTGCACAGGCCAGATGGGGCTGTTGAAGGGTGAGTGGGTTTTGCTGACCACCCCTTGGCTCTCCAGCTCATGGACCATCTTGTGAATGGGGATCACAGCATCTCGATTCGTCCGGTAATACCGGTGGTGCACTGTCATGATGGCAATTGGTACCTGTTGCTCTGTGACTTTCAGGAGTCCCACTGCAGATGGGTTTTCTGACAGTCCAGGCAAGGTGTTCAACTGCTTAATGCTCTCTGTCGCTACAGCAGCTATTCCAAAAACCCACCTGAACCCCTTTGGGTCTTTGTAGTAGCTGTTCCAGAGGAAGTCTATGCCTAGAATGCGCGATGCCCCTGGGCCGGTTACAATCGGGTGTTTCTGCCACCTCCTCCCTGTCAGGCCCACCTCAGCTTCCAGCAAAGTCAATTCCTGCAATCCCCCCGTTACCAAAACAAGGGAGACAGGTCCCTCCCCTAGATGTCCCGATGGTATTATGGTAGACTATGAACCAGTATCAACTAACACTCTATGTTTCTGTGGCTCTGATGTGCCATGCCATCAGATCCACGCCATCCAATAGATCCTGTCATCCCTTGCCTCCCCCTGGCTAGAGGCAGGGCCCCTCTAGCCCTGGTTATTATTTCCTTCCTGAGCATACATAGTAGAGGTTCCTTCAAGTGGGTCTGACCGATCACCCTCCCTTCTGTAATACCCTGCACCTTGGTTTTGGGAGGTCGAGGCTACCTTCGCTTCAGTAGAACTCCTTTGGTTAGTGCTTCCCTCCCTGAGATGACACACCCGTGCTGCCAGGACAGAAGTGGGTTTCCCATCCCATTTTCACATCTTCCCCATAGTCACGCAGAAAAAACCACAGGTCAGCTCGTGGGGTGTACCCTCTCTCCCTAGCTGGTGGGCGTTTGACTCGAAATTTGGGGCCTGTGACTCGCACAGGTGCTGCATTGACCTTCCTCATCTCCTCCCTCATCTCCTCTGGGAGGCTCTTGACCATGGCAGAGACAAGAGCCTGAATTTAAAGAGAGCATCATAATGGGCAAATACTTCCCCCTATGCAGAAATATGTCAGGGTACAGCATACAGGTGAATACACCCAGAAACATGATGACCAAGAAAGTTTCTACACCCCAATACACAAATGCTTTAGAACAAAACTGTAATTCCGACATCTCTCAAGACTTACACTGGGTGCCTGAAGATGTGCAGGTATAAAAGCAAGGCGGCAGGAGAAAGGAATCCCGCACATCTACCTCAAGAGAGATTAAAGGTCAGACTTACAATTTACAAGAGATTACAAAAAAAAACAATGATACAAAGAAAACTAGTTTTAACCCACAAACGCAGAGAATAAATTGGCACGCTGTCCGCAAGGCGATGGTGACACAACTGCTGACATTCTGGTCCGCCTTCGGATCTGTCGAGTGGTGTTGCCAAAAGTTCCCAAACTCAAAGATTACATATATGCTCAGGTTTAGGTGGGAATGCTCAGTACCTCCACCAGGACAGGGAGTTACACAGTGGAGGAAGGTAATACTGTGTGTCATGGGATATTTTAAAACTCTTTGATGGTCTAAGTCACTGCAGCTGCCTATGATCCTAGAGCCAAGGATACCATTATGGCCCATTAGTGGAAATGACCCCTCAGGCAGGCTGGGAAAGTGCTGGTGCTTCCCCAGAGGGGAGTTATCAGGGCTGAGTCATTTGTGTGAAGAAAAACTACCCGGCCCCAAGGGTTTGTCTTTTCTCCCTTTTGTCATTTAACACCCACGTTGGAGCTTGCGATGTCAGGTGTACAGTAGGCAGCTACTGCAAGTGATCCATCATTAGTAAATCAACAGGAATGACACAGAGGGTGGCACAACACACATTTAGCTTACAGGCACATAGTGCTAAACTGGCACCCTACTCCTGTAACCAGGACTATCAGGTCGAACAGGAGGTGGACGCTTCCAACATGGTGAACCATGGTGAAAACACCCTTGGAAAGCATGCATGCAGCTCAAACACAGTATCTTCTACAGTATTAGCAGCAGCCTACATAACCTTTCTCTACGCGGGGGTGCCACGCCCAAAGAGCTAAGATTTGGCATCCTACAAGATGTGAGAGACTGCTTAGCGCTTCGGCCTCATGCTTCAAACAAACAGGCAAATCACTATCGATCTCTGAAACGCTGTTATCTGGCTGAAACATTCCACGTACTTGCAGTCCAGGGAGACACCATTTGAACTTGCAGAACTACTTCCCCTCAGTAAGACGCGCAACACCGAGATGATATCCCCATGACAAATCTTTATTGTGCAACTGCTGCTCAAAGCTTTTATTACCTTCCACTGACACACGGCAAAACACAAAAAAAAAAATTACACATCAAAAGCCGCTAGATTGATGGGCAAAAGATGAAATCCATTCAGTCGAGATCTGTACACGTGCATCAACTCTTGCGGTGCCAAAATCTTAGCCAGGTGACCAGCCCAACTGACGGCCACCCAGAACGGGTAGATGTATGCGATAGACAGACTGCTCACCCTCGGGCCCTTCATCCACAACCATCCGGAATCCATTGGTCAGGCCCAGGTGAGCAACACACATCTTGCCAACAATCATTACATGCCCAAGAAGCTGGAGAAGGAAGTACAAACCCATAAATAAGTAAAATAAAAAGAAAAAAGGAACACATAAAGAGGGGAGAGAGCAGGAAGGGAAGGAACGAGAGCCGAGAACAACCCAGAGAAAGCATCTAGCCAACTCCTAGCAATTCAACCATTGCATGTCAAATTAATGTCCATCCAACCGCTGGCAACTGAAGCTTTCCAAACAAAGCTTCAAAAGCCAATCATGCATGGTATGGGGCAAAAGACAAAAGAAAGCTATGCAATTTTTATCAAGCTCTACAGTAAAGGACTACAAAACAGCCACAGAAGGTGACCTTATCTCCGGCTTAAAGCCCCCATTGTGTCTTCAGGCAACATAACCAATCCGGGTGGAAAATAAACTTTAGGCTGCCTTTTGCATAGGTTTACAAAGCCTTGAATTTGACTTACCTAGATAAAAGCAAAACATCCAGCATCTCTCAACCACCTTTGTCCTTCCTTTCCCCTAACCTGCCATAAACCCCACGCCCTCTTCGCCGTGTTAGAAGCACTACTACTCTTACTCTAAACCACAACAATAGGCACCAGACTGTGCTCCAAAACAACACTGCATTTTGCACCAGAAGTACATACACAGGGACCACCACTGCTTTATAGCACTGCTTTTAGTTACAAAAAGCTATACTCCATTGCAAGCTAGAGGCAGAAGATGATAGCGCCAGAAAACCCAAAGTAGCCTACTGTGCCCTGTCACGATGGAAAGGGCGGGATAGGAAAGAGTCTAGTAAATGAGGAACTATCTACAGGTACAGTTTAGCATACAGAAAACTCCCACAGTACTTACACATTCACCAGAATCTCCTGCTTCAGACAACTCGATAATTGGCTCCTTAGGCATGACTAGGAAAAGGGTCCCGTTTAGGGGCAAAAGATCATGGAACGCACAGCACTGCAGGAAGAGTAAACAGTTAAAACATAACTTGCTTCAGAGAAAGGTGAGACCTTAAGCAAACCCATCTGCCCCACTGAATTCCTACAGAAGCAGATTACCAGATACCCCAAACACAAGCCAGAACTTTGGATTTTCTTGCATGAATATAATGCCTTCTATACCCAAAATACAATCTATTTACAGAGCCTCCCTCCAGAAGCGGGATTCCTCGTGCAAGACGATGAGGGAAGGAGACAGGCTGCTACTTGCAATTAAAAACCTCCAGTAAGTTTTAGTTCGGGTTGATTCTTTCCTAAGCAGATTTTCTATTGGATGTGGTCCACGCAGAGACTGGAGACAAATGGCTTAAACGAATCATCAAAGAGTTTAGTGAAGTGGAAAAGCAGCGGCCATTCATTTCCCGCATGAGACTTGAGCTCAAGTATTGAACAAACTATAATCACAGGAAGCCTGCAAGTGCATAGCACGAGGCTGTCTTCTATACTGCATGCAAACCCTACCTTCTAAAGCAGAAGGAATCCCTAACTGCTAACTTTCAGCATTTTAATAACTATATCATATGGGATAATACCTTAAAGTTAACATCGCATAGGAAATGGCTGCATTTCGCCCCCCACCCCGCCGGTCTAAGCAGCTCACTCCACTTTCAAGTACCAACACTCGTGACCCTCACAAGCACGCTGTTATCACGGTCTTAATGCCCCACACTAACAAGTTCTGGAAAGCAATTTCAGCCTGCAGGAAGACCACTGAGAATTTATTTTTAATTTTTTTTTTTTTTTTTAACTAAAGAAAGCCGTAATTCCTTGGCTAAAAATCTAGTTTGGGGGTTCATAAGCAATGACTAACACAGCGAAGCTGCGAAACCTCTTGTTCTCGTTGAGTTACCGTCAGAGGTCCTTCTCTACGCGCGCACACGACACAGTAGGGTGGGATGCGAGGCAAGTCCGGACAATACCAGCAACCCAGAAAGCCCGCAGAAGCCGGAGGGCTGGGGGTGCGGCACAGAACATGCTTAATGGATGGTGCAGCAGAGAACGCCATAAACCAGAGAGGCCCCGTCTGTCCCCCGTCCCTGCACCCACCCGCAGCGGCAGCGCCGCCGCACGCCCTGTTGCGCGCCCGGGTACCGCGCACCGGCTGTCCTCTGCTCAGATGCCCGTGAGTGAGATTATGAGGGGGAGGGGAGGGGAAGCGGGGGGGAGGGGAAGGGAAGCGTAAGGGATGAGAGGGGATAGGAACCGCGCACAGAGCAATGTCCCGGCTACCTCCTAGTCCTCGTCGCTGACGATACCACAGAAACGCCTTGGCGACAATTTTTCCGAAGACAGTAGTGGCGCCACCAGGGCGAGAGGCCTGCACCGCGATACGCGCGTCAGCCAAGGACAACGGCCGTGTCCGCTCCGACACTTCCTCCACTAAGCCGGGCCCTCCCTGGCGCCCATTGGGCCGACGGATCGTGGCCCGCGTCTCGATTTGCTGTCTCGCCTGCCGTTTTCGCTTTCCTCCGCCCCCTTGGCGGGTCCGCCCTCGTCATACCTGGTTCCCGCGGGGGGCGGACGGATCTGCCCCGTGTAGTGATGCGACCCCGAGGGCGGCCTACGAGGTCGCAGAAGAGGCTGTAGTAGCTACAAGTACTATTTCTTGTTATTTGTAACCGCATCAAGTCCACCCCAAAGGTGCCTGTGCCTTTTTGATGCTGCTCCCTCCAGTCAAAGGGCTGCTTGGCCAGGCCAGGGTAGACCACGACTTAACTTCTCAGGACATTTTAAAAAACCAACAGAAGTTGCTCTACATTGTTTGCTGAGTATCCCGTTTCCATTGCAGATAGTTCTAAGCTGCACGTCTGCTGGAATGAAATAAAATACAAAGCGTGCGTTCAGCAGTGCTGGCTTGAGGGGCTAAAGACTGTAGGATATGGGCTAATCTGGGTAGGAGGCTTTTAGAAAAATAGGCCGTACCCTCAAAGCTGCCCAAGGGTTGTCTGTGGTGCCCTGCACCCCCGGAGACAGTGAGCACCTTGAATGGTCCACACAACTGTCTTGTAACATATATAAACTCTGCTTCCCTCTATATCAGGCTAAGGATATCCTTGGCCAGCTTTGCGGCAAGGGCACTTTGTCCTATTTTTCAAAGCTGCTTTCCAGCCAATTGGCCTCCAGCATGTACTGGTGCATGGGGTTGTGCCTCCCCAGGTGCAGGACTTGTATATCCACAGGTTCATCAGGTGGACTCAAAACAGATCGCTTTCTATGATGGAAGGCACTTGGTTCCCCAAGTCCCTGCACTGAGGTCCAGTGTTTTGAGAGTTGCGGGAATACTGTTAGTGAAAATAGAGGAAAATAAAGTGCTGGGTACCACAGCCTGCTCCATATTGCTGGACAATAGACCTCCTGGCTCATTTAGCAACATGGGGGAGCGGGGGGGGAGGAAGTCAGACCAGGCGGGTTGTGTCCGCTTTCTTTAGTTTTATTTTTGGACCAATGCACCCATGGAAGCCCATCTTATGATTCTTTAAAACCACTGCCAAATTCAGCTCCAGCTTTATATTAGCTTTTCTGATCCCATCCCTACAGACCTGGGCGGCATTTTTACATTCTTCCCAGAATGCGTATACCTGCTTCCGCTACCTAGGCATTTCCACTTCATGCTTCAGCTCGAGCAGAATACAAGGCCGTTACGTAGCCACACTCATCTCCTGCCTAACTTGCCTGATTTCTCACATTGACCTCATCCTATTAATCAGGTGGCCTATAGTAGATAACAACCCCAAGGTTTCCTTTGTTGGCTTGTGTGGGATGATGCCCATGGAGCCAGGAAAGGGCTAAGGCTTACTATATATGGCCAAAATCGTGTACCCTCCACATTATTTTTAATGATGAGATCCACATAGCTGACAGCAAGACAGGACAATATGACAGAAGGAAGTGTTTATAGGCAGCTAGGATAGTCCTCTTTTGGCTCTGATGAATGGCATTGTAAGGAAAATTAATCCACAAACACCAAAGGTTTATGTCCAAAAAGGAGACAGAGGAGTCCTTTTTGCTTTATTCGAATAAAGGGAGAGGCCATAGGGCATTCCCCTGGGATCTCTCGGATTTTTGGAGGACGCAGCCTCCTTTTATCCTAATTTCCCGGCCGCTTTTCCCTCTCTCTTTCCCCATAGGCTGAGGTACTCGAGAGGCACAGACTTCCCGGAACGCCTGACACCTGACATTCCCCTCTAATGTATAACCCTCCCTTTTAATTTTTAATTCTTGTAGAATTCATAGTTTCCCCCCCGTTGCTTCTTTCATCTTCTGTTACCCAATTTCATTTACCAGAAAACCTACAGTTTGTTTGTAAAGGCAAATCTCTTTTTCCATTCATCAATCAGTGTAATCCCTCCCATTGTTTCTTTTATCTCTAGGTGCTAACTTTAACTACCAACAGATCTACAACTTGTTTGTAAAGACAAATGTAACATTCCTCTCAATCCCTCCTCTTTTTATTTTTAACAATTGTCTTTACGAACTTTAGCTATCATTGACTTAATTTCTTGTTCTTGTGTCTTTTTTGGTTTTGCAATTATTTGTAGTGACATCAATTTCTGTCCTTTAGTAGCCATTTCTGGATCAGTAGGCATGGCTACTACCTGCATCCCTTTGATCACATGTTGAATAAGTTGTACTAAGCAAGGGATCATGCATGGTAAAAAGATTAGAGTTGCTACAGCACATAAGAGGAAAAAAAGTAGTTGTTTAACCCACAATCCACCAGGTAACCACGAAAACATGTCCCATTCCAATCCTTTCCATGTTTGGACCGGTACATGAGCCAACTTTCTTATTTCTTTTGTTATTTGTTTCACCACCTTTCCATTGTCATCTATTTGCAAACAGCAGTTTGAGTCATTTAATTTGCCACACACACCCCCTTCTTCTGCTAATAAATAATCTAATACCATCCGGTGTTGAAATATTGCATTCCTCATCTGAGTAGATTGGTCAGCGAGAAGGTCAAGAGCTGTAGCTGTCTGGTTACTTACTATTTCAAAGACAGCTTGTAACCTAATTATCCGATTTAAATTATAAATGGGTTCTCTGGCACCTGATATTAATTCATTAGGATTCCAAGTGGCTGGTCCATAGTGTTTTATGATTCGTTCAGGTGGCCATTCATCATCACCCCACTTTTGGGTGCTCCCCCCAGCCAGGGACATATCAATTGACCGCTTTTCCCTAATTAGATCATCATATACCTTGATTCCTAACTGGTTTCCCTGGACTTGTGGTAGCAGAAAGAACAGTGGTCTGATATACCCCACATAACATATTCCTGACCAGTCTGGGGGTAACCTGCGATAGGCATGTTGGCCACAAATCCAGTAATGCCCCTTTAAAGCCCAGGTCCCGTTGGCAAAGGGACCTTCCCAATTTTCATGATCCACTGGGGGATCAAAATACAGCTTGCTTCCTGGGCCTAGTGGTCCCCCAACAATAGTTGCCCCACCATGGGAATCACAGTATTTGCACTTCCATGCTCCCACATGAGGTTTCCAGCTGCAGTTACACCCCAGATCTGTTTTATTAGACTTGGACCAGAACCTGCTAAAAAGAGTCCGAGTTCCATTCCAGTGTTGCCACTTTCCACTGATATTCACGAACAACATGTGTCCTACTTGTGGAATTATCTCGGGGGCAGCTTAAAAATAAGGAGTCAAAAAACTTATCCCTCCCCACTGCTTTACAGCCTTCCAAATCTTTCCTGTAATTATGGTAGGAACACTTTACCCAGCTACCATTTGAGAGTTTAACATGAGTTTGATACCATCTGCCTTGATATTTGGAACAATCATAAGGAAGGCAGTTGGGAGTCCAACAATCTAAACCCAAAGATAAAGTCCAGTTACAAACACTTTTTCCCACGTACCTGCTTCCTGTTCTGTTTAGACAATAAGTGCCTCTTTCAGAAGAATGAAGCCGCCATGGACTTCCTTCTTCATCCCAAAATCCTGTTCCATTATGGACCTCACTCAGGGTGCTAACCCACCATTTAGGTTCGACTGGGCTGGCCACCCATGGCCAGTTTTCAGATCCCCCTGGCCCTCCACAGACCCAGCAATTGCTAAGGTTAAAGGTTTTTGCTACTTCTTCTCCTAAGGTTAAAAACTTGTTTTCCCATTCTTGGCCCCACCCTAACTGACAATATAAAGGTAAGATCATTAAGAGAAACATTCTAACAGTGTCATGTAATTTCCTAACCTAATTTGCACTTTCACCTTGTCTTCCCGCGACCTGTGGTGAGTGAAGGCACAGAAACAGCTTAACATAAAAACAGTGACAGCAAAGGGCTGGCCCCCCAGTGACTGGAGATCCGAGAGGAGGGATGCCCACACAAACTGTTTCAGCAGGCAGTCCGTGGGTGGGCACACGAGGCTTCCCCCGATGTCAACACACTTGCTACTGCTCCAGTCCGGCCCCTCGCGGAGTGTCAGTCGTGGCTTCCCGTCCTTCTCCTCCAGCTGAGATGTCCAAATCTCTGGGGCCTCACAGACCTTGACCCGAGTGTGATGGGTCCATCCGTGTTCAGCTGTCTTGACGGCTGTTTCTGTGGTCAGCAACACCTGGAAAGGTCCACGCCACTTCACCACCAGCGGTGCTTCTTTCCACTCCTTAACTAGGACCCAGTCTCCTGGCTGAATGTTGTGAACAGCAAAGTCCAAAGGCAGGGTCTGTGCCAGCTGAGCCTCCTGTCGAAGAGATTTCACAAGAGACAGTATCCGAGCCACATAACGTTTTCAAATACACATCACTTATCTCTACCCCCCACTAGGCTGAGAGCTGCAAGGGTAAGGAATCCCAAACATTAACTCAAAGGGAGATAACTGAATATCTTCTCTGGGTCTGGCCCTTATTCTTGCTAAAGCCAGGGGCAGGAGTCGTACCCACGGCATCTTGGTTTCTATTACCAGCTTCAGAAGGTGTTTCTTTATTTCTCCATTCATTTTCTCAACCCGACCCGAACTCTGGGGGTGCCAGGGGGTATGCAGGTTCCATTGTATCCCTAAAGCAGTCATAACTCCTTGAAGAATTTTTCCTGTAAAATGAGTTCCCCTATCCGAGTCTATTGCTTCCACAATCCCATATCTTGGAATTATTTGTTCCAAAAATACTTTAACAACTGATCCTGTAGTTGCTGAAACAGTAGGGAATGCTTCTGGCCACCCTGTTAATTGACATACTATTACCAGAAGATATTTAAATCTTGCCACTCTGGGCATTTCAGTAAAATCCACCTGACATCTCTGGAAAGGACGTACAGCCCAAGGCCTCCCTCCCCTGGCAAGTTTCTTTGTAACTTTGTTATTGGTTTTGTTGCCCGATCCGAAGAAAACACAAACAACCGAAGTCGTTTATGCGGTGCTTTATTGAGGGCCCGGGAGCCTGCGGACTAGCGTCCAAAGGCAGAGCCCCATCTCACAGAAAATTTACAGGGTTTTTATATGTTTCTGTACATGATTTCTTCATCCTAACAAATTCTTACTTCATTTTCGATACCTGGTACCATAATCTCTCTGACATTTAAGTTTTGCCAAAAGGTACATTCCCTAGATAAATGGATACACTCCTTAAGATAAGTGATTATTTCTTAACTACACTGCTTACATTACGAAATGTGCTATAAAGTTCATCTGCAGGTTACATGAGGCCTACTAAGCCTTAGCATAACTACTACTAATGTCAGCTAATAAGGTTCACTTCTATCTTAATACAGTTTATTGAATCAAAATGGCAACAATTCCCCCCTTTTGAGCATTCTTCAGTCTTCTGCAAGGATGCTCAATTCTCAGTCATTATCAGGTCTTTCAAATGCCGGATTTTCTTGCCCGATAGCGACTTCATACTTTGGAGGAGACAGGTGAGACAAGTGTATCTCGTTGGTTCTTGTCAAGGCTTTTATCACTCTTCTGGTACGTTTTGTTTCCTTTTCGATGACTCCTAAAACACACTTGTACACTAGCCAAACAATTAATAATAAAACTACAATTAACAGAATGTACTGTATTACTGACGAAACCCATCCAGAAACCTGAAGTCCTAATGAGTCAAAAATTTCTCCGATCCAATTATGTTGTGCTTCTTTTTCAATGTCTTTTGTTTTGGATTCAATTGTTGCTAATTGAAAAATATCTTTTTCTACTTCGATAGTCATGTTTGGAATATGGATGCAGCAATGATCAAGTTCCGTTTTTAGATACTGACACACACCATGCTCTTTTAACAAGAGCATATCTAATGCCATCCTATTCTGTAAAGTCATTCGGGATGTGGCTTGCAATTGCAAATTCATATCTTTGAATCCTTTCTTAGTGGCTGCTGCTAATCTCTCAGTCTGCCCTAGTAATTTGTACAGCATGTCTAGCATCCTAGCCACCTCTTGTACTATTCCTGCTATAAAGTGTGGGCCTCTATCTGATGACAATCCTAACGGCACCCCAAATCTAGGAATGATTTCCTTCAACAATGTTTTGACTACTTCTTTCACTTGATTTGTTCGGCAAGGGAAGGCTTCAGGCCAGCCTGAAAAGGTGCATACATACACTAGGAGATACTTAAAGTTCTGTGCTTTTGGTAATTCTGAAAAATCTACTTGCCAGTAATCCCCTGGTTCTGGTCCCACTTGTAGTTTTCCTAACTGGATCTGTTTCCTAACTACTGGGTTGTTCTTCAAACAAATTGGACACATGGCATTCACCCGTTTTGCCAATGTTAACATCTGGTTAGAAATTACCTCTCTTTTTAGAAATTTTACCAACACTTCTGCTCCCCAATGGCATTTATTATGTTCTGTTTCCAGGATTGCTTTCATAATTCTGGCAGGCACTACAACCTGTCCCATTCCGGTTACATACCATCCAGTTGCATTCTTTTGAGCTAGCAGCAATGATGCCAGTTTCTCATCATCTGGAGAGTACTTTGGTTCCTGTAATAAATGTGGAGTTACTGGGCTCACCTTGACTGGTACCAGAGCCATTTGAGTCCATACTTCTCTAGCCACCTCTCGGGCTGTCCAATCTGCCATCCAGTTTCCTTCGTGAGATTTTTTCCGTCTTCTTTCTGATGTCCTCTAACATGCATCACAGCCACTTTCTCAGGTTGGTGAACCGCATTCAGTAGAGCAAGAATTTCAGTTTTATATTTGATAGTAACTCCTTGAGAGTTCAATAACCCCCGTTCCTTCCACAAAGCTCCGTGAATATGTACAACTCCAAAAGCATATTTAGAGTCAGTCCAGATGTTTACCTTTCTCTCCACACTCAATTCCAAAGCTCTTGTTAATGCAATAATTTCTGCCCGTTGGGCTGAGGTTCCGGGAGTCAAGGCTTTCGCCTCTACCACTGTCTTTACTGTTGTTACAGCATACCCCGCATACCTGGTTCCGTTTTCCACAAAACTGGATCCATCAGTAAACAATTCCCAGTCCGGGTTTTCCATTGGGGTGTCCTTCAAATCAATTCTGCTAGCATGCACCTGTTCAATCACTTCCATGCAATCATGTGCCAAGTCTCCTTCTTCCTGCTCACTGCGGAGAAATTCTGCTGGATTAACATGATTAGTTATTTTCAGTTCCACATCGTCCTGTTCTCTCAGGATTGCTTGGTATTGTAGCATCCTGCTGGATGAAAGCCAGTGACCCCCCTTTTGTTCCAAAACTGCCAGTACCATGTGAGGCACAAATACCTCTATTTTCCTCCCCAAAGTCAATTTCCTGGCCTCCTGGATGAGGATCACTGTGGCCGTAACTGCCCGCAAGCATGACGGCCATCCAGCACTAACTGGATCCAGTTGTTTTGAAAAATACCCCACCGGGCGTTTCCAGGATCCAAGTCTCTGAGTCAGCACCCCGAGTGCTAACTTTTGCCTTTCATTCACATACAACTGAAAATCTTTGTTCAGATCTGGGAGGCCTAATGCAGGGGCCTCCTTCAAGGCCTGTTTTAAGTCCTCAAAGGCCTTTTTCCTTTGTCGATCCCAGTGTAACTGTGGTTCTTTCAGGGCCTCATATAAGGGCTTAGCTAAGAGTCCAAAGTTCAAAATCCACAGTCTGCACCATCCTACCATCCCTAAAAAGGACCTGAGCTCTTGATGGTTTCTTGGGAGAGGTATGGCGCATATTGCTTCTATTCGATTGACTCCCAGCCTCCTTTGTCCTTGCATGATTTCGCATCCCAGATAAATTACACTTTCTTTTATTAACTGTGCTTTCTCCTTTGACACTCGGTAGCCAGCCTGACCCAACATATTCAACAATGCAATGGTCAATTTCAGGCACGTTTCCTTTTCTTCTGTTGCTAGAAAAATATCATCTACATACTGGAGAATGACATAAGAGAAAGGTGACTCTCTTACCTCAGCAGTCTTCCACTCTTCTAATTCCTTTGCCAATTGATTTCCAAATATTGTAGGACTGTTTTTGAAACCTTGAGGCAGCCGAGACCAGGTGAGCTGTCTCTTTCTTCCAGTGTCAGGACTTTCCCATTCGAATGCAAAATATTTTCTACTTTCAAATGCCAGAGGGATGCAGAAGAAAGCATCTTTCAAATCAATAACAGAAAACCATTTAAATTTTTCTGACACAGACGTTAATAGGGTATATGGATTGGCAACCACTGGGTGAATGTCTTTGACAATATTATTAATTGCCCTTAGATCCTGCACTAACCGATACTTACCATTTGGTTTCTTTACTGGAAAAATAGGAGTGTTAAATTCTGATTCACATTCCTGCAGAATCCCTTGTGCCAAAAACTGAGTTATCAAAGGAGCAACACCCTTCTTTGCTTCTAATTTAATTGGGTATTGTTTTATTCTGACTGGCTGAGCTCCTTCTTTTAATTCTACTACTACTGGCTGGGCAGCCTTTGATTTTCCAGGGTTTCCTGTTTCCCATACCCAAGGTACTACAGCTTGATCTACTTCGATGGGAATAGGAGAGGGATCAATTTCCTTTATGATAAATAATTTAGCAATCTCTGCCTCAGGGAATTCCAATTTAGCTCTCCCTTTTTCAAAAATTATTTTCACATTCAGTAATGATAATAAATCTCTGCCCAGCAATGGCTTTGGACAATTTGGCATGTACAAAAATTGGTGATCCAACTCTTTTCCCCCTAATTTTAAATTTAATGGCTGTAAGAAAGGTCTTTCTTCTAGCTGTCCTGTGGCTCCTACTACTTGAATGATAGTGTCACTGATTGGCCCTAATCGTTTATTTAAAACAGAATATGTTGCTCCAGTATCCACAGTGAATTCTTGTTCTTGTCCTCCAATATCTATTCTCACCTTTAAATCCTGTTCTAGTCAGCTCTGATTCTGATAGTTGCCCAACACCAATGCTTGGGCGACCCCTTCTGGGTTCATTGGGTAACTCCCTGAATTATTCATGACCACTCCAGGTGCCCCTCCCAACCCAGCTTTCACAGGGCACTCATTTTTCCAATGTCCTATTTGTCGGCAAAAAGCACATTGATTAGGGGCCAGTCCTCCTTGTTGGGGTCCTGGGGAAACCATCCCTCTTCCCCCTGTTCCCATATTTTGAAACCCTGCTCTTCCTTGCCCTCGCCCCCGCCCGAAACCACCTCTGCCCCTCCCTCTGCCAGTATTCGTTTGTTGCAGCACTGCCAAAAGGCTCGCTTGTTGCCTTTTGTTAGCTTCTTTGTCCCTATTATTGTAAACTTTCCAAGCTATTTCCAGCATTTTATCCAAGTCTCGAGTATCACGTCCCTCTAATTTCTGCAGTTTCTTACGTATATCTTCCTGTGTTTGACCTAAAAAGATTAGAGCCAGCTGCAGCTTTCCTGCTTCACTGTCGATTTCTAAATCAGTGAAGCGTCTAGCAGTTTCCTTAAGTCGCTCTAGAAACGCCGAAGG
This sequence comes from Luscinia megarhynchos, assembly GCA_034336665.1. NCBI lineage: Eukaryota > Metazoa > Chordata > Aves > Passeriformes > Muscicapidae > Luscinia > Luscinia megarhynchos. The sequence continues at coordinate 1,551,338 of JAPFBE010000032.1, forward strand.
TGATTCATTCTTATCTTGTCTAACTGAATACAATTTTGACCAATTTAATGTTTTAGGCATTCCAGTCCTAATTCCTTCTACTAACAATTCCTGGTATTCCCTGATAGATTCCCTTCCCTCACCCCTGTTCGGATCCCATCCCGGATCATCACTCGGTACCAAGTCACCCACGGTTCTTCCAACCGAATGCAATCTAATCATTTCTCGAGCACGCTCTTTCATTGCCCGCAACACCATCTCCTTTTCGGTAGAATCCATTAAGGTATCTAACAAAACTTGCATGTCATTCCAGTCTGGATTCTGGGTTTTAATAATCATTTTGACCACCCGTGCCACTCTTTCAGGGTTCTCTCGGTAACTGCCTGCTGACTGCTTCCAAATTACCAGATCTCCTGGGGAGAAAGGTACTTTCACAAGCACCTTCTCTCCTTGGGGTCCCATAGCTTCCCTTAAAGGGGCAATGAGCTGGGGTTCCCCATGATTCTTACGTCCTTGTCTAGTTCGTGCCGCGAGCGGGGTGTTTTTCCGATTTTGGGGAGAAACAGGGGAAGGGGTTGGGGGACGCACAACAACCTTTTTAGCATTCCCTGGTACTACTGTTATGTTTGCCACCTCCTCCTCCTCCTCCTCCTTGTTCCTCCTCTGCACTGCTCTTTGGTAACGGTGGATACAAAGCAGAATGGGATGAAACAGAGGGGAGGGGGAAGACAGCAGGAGGGGGTGAGACAGCAGGAGAGAGTGGAGCGGGAGGCGCACTGGGTGACACCATAAAAGACAAATCCTCTTCTGGTCGAGAGGTTACGGCTAAGCACTGAACACATTTAGATCTCTCTTTGCAACCCCCGCACCCAGATTCTTTCATCTCCAATACCATTATTCCACATTCAGTCTGCCACTCCTTTTTTACTGCGCAGTAAATAAAACAAGTCCAAATACTGGATCTCATCCCATTTTTCATTCTCCCTCAAATACTGCATCAATGAATGCAGGGTATCATATTCTACAGTACCATTCTCTGGCCATGCCGGCCCCTCTCGCTCATATTCTGGCCACCAATGATTACAATAATCAATCATCTTACCCCTACTCATTTCTTGGAAAAACCCTTCACTTTTCCACCTCTTCAACAAGCATCCTAACGGAGTATTTTCGGGTATACCCTTAGAGAACTGAACCATAGACTTAAGTGCTCTGACTGGCATTTTAAGGTCTCACTTACAACTATACAACAACTCAACAACCGATCGCAACAACCAATATGCAGCAACGTACGCGAAACAATAATAACCACAACCAATATTAACAATGTAACAGAATCAATCATACCACACACTCATATTCACACAAAAATAAATACCAAAATAAATACCAAAATAAATACCAGACCAATCCAACTTGCCGCTTCTCGACGCCGAGGGGCAAGTGCCGGACCTGCGCAGCTTTCGCCGCGTCTGACAGCCGGCGCCTAGGCTTCCCAGACCAACCAGACGTCTTAGCCCAACCCTGCGAGGATCGCCGCCTCGTCTTATGGGCAGGCACCCAAACCAGAACCAGAAAAATAAAGCACCTTCGGGCTTACCTTTTGCAGTCGTCCGTCAGGGCGCAGGGGTCGGGCACGAACCGATGACTCCCCGAGAATCACTCGGTGCCGGGCGTGGAGTGGATCAGAACGCCGAACCGCCCCCAGCCGCCTCCTCGAGTCCTGCCGCGGTCGCCAGAAAACTGTTGCCCGATCCGAAGAAAACACAAACAACCGAAGTCGTTTATGCGGTGCTTTATTGAGGGCCCGGGAGCCTCGCGGACTAGCTGCCCAAAGGCAGAGCCCCATCTCACAGAAAAATTTACAGGGTTTTTATATGTTTCTGTACATGATTTCTTCATCCTAACAAATTCTTACTTCATTTTCGATACCTGGTACCATAATCTCTCTGACATTTAAGTTTTGCCAAAAGGTACATTCCCTAGATAAATGGATACACTCCTTAAGATAAGTGATTATTTCTTAACTACACTGCTTACATTACGAAATGTGCTATAAAGTTCATCTGCAGGTTACATGAGGCCTACTAAGCCTTAGCATAACTACTACTAATGTCAACTAATAAGGTTCACTTCTATCTTAATACAGTTTATTGAATCAAAATGGCAACAGTTTTAGCACAAATCAAACAACCCTCAGTAGCTCGCTTTGCCAGGCTGAAAAGACCCACAGCAGCATACACTTTTAGGAGGGCTTCTGCCAGCCCCCGAGAGCCCCAATGACTGCCTTCATGAAGTTGCTTTAACAATTGTAAGGCCAGAGCCTTTGGGATCCACTGCCTCCCATCCCTTGTAAACCAATTATTTCCTCTTTCCTCTGCACCACTTTTCTGAATTATCTCAAGTTCCTCTGGTGGAAAAGACAGTTTCTCTGGCAGCGGTGCAGTTACTGGGAGTAAGGGGAGGATCTTAGATACTTCTGGCAACAATGCAGCCTTCCCGAGCTTCTTCATCAGCCAGTCGGTTTCCTATTGCCTCCTCTGAGTACCCTGCCTGGTGCCCCTTAATGTGGATTATTGCCACCTTTTCTGGTAAATTCACCACCTCCAAAAGGCGAGAGATTAAGTTCTCATGGGCTAACGTCTTTCCCCTGCAGGTTAATAAACCTCGTTCTTCCCACAGTTTCCCAAATGCATGTATCACCCCATATGCATATTTAGAATCAGTAAAAACATTCACTGTTTTATCCCGGTATAGTTCACAGGCTCTGATAAGCGCATACAGCTCAGCTGTCTGAGCTGACCAGGTGGGCGGTAACCTTCCCCCTTCTTTTAATTGTTTCCCATTCACTATAGAGTATCCTGTAAAACGCTTCCCATTGATCACTCTTGATGACCCATCAATGAACACATTCTCTCCCTCAGGCCAGGGAGTATCTCTTAAATCTTCCCTAGCTCTAGTCTGAAGATCTATAACCTGAATACAATCATGGGTTTCTTCTTGTCTTCCCCTTTCTTCAGGACCATTCAAACAGGAGGCTGGATTAAAATTTTCCCCATTTTTAAATTCTAGATCCTCCTGTTCCATTAAACAAGATTCATACTGTAATAATCGAGCGCTCGTCATCCACTTAGAGGCTCTCTCAGTTAACAAAGCTTTAATCTGATGTGAAACCCTTACGATCAGATGCCCTCCCCTTGTAAGCTTTCGGGCCTCAGCCACCATCAGAGCTGTGGCTGCACAGTTCTGTAGACAATGGGGCCAGCCTCTGGCCACTGGGTCTAACCATTTAGAAAAATAGGCGACAGGCCTCCGTGTTCCCCCATGCTCCTGTACCAAAATTCCTTTAGCATGTCCCTGTTTAACATCTACATGTAGTTGAAATTCTTTTTCTGCATCTGGGAGAGCTAAGACTGGGGCATTAACTAATTTGTCCTTTAATTTTCTAAAGCTTTGCTCTCCTTCCGGTGTCCATACCACGACATTAGGACTGTTTTGGGTTAAGAAATTATATAAAGGTCTAGCCACAACAGAAAAATCCTCGATCCATGCTCTACAGTACCCCACCAATCCTAAAAATTGCCGTAACTCCTTTTTAGTCTGTGGTAATGGTATTTGCAAAATCCCTTTTATTCTTTCTGGATCGATACACCGTAACCCCTCAGTCAGAATGTGTCCCAAATATTTGACCTTCCTTTCTACTAACTGTGCTTTCTTTTTAGACACTCTAAGCCCTTTTTTAGCAAGGAAGTTAAGCAGCTTTATAGTAGCCTCTTCAACCACCTTTTCCTGTTCCCCCGATAACAGCAAATCATCTACATATTGCAATAGCTTAACTCCTGGGGGTGGAATAAACTCTCTTAATATTTTCTGCAACGCTTGTCCAAACAAAACCGGTGACTCTGTATATCCCTGAGGAAGAACTGTCCATGTTAATTGTTGTTTTATCATCTTCCCTCCTTCCTCTTGTTCCCATTCAAAGGCAAAATACTGTTTACTATCTTCTGTAATAGGACACCCCCAGAAAGCATCCTTCAAATCCAGTACAGAATAATACCGATGTGAAGAAGGGATCTGAGTCAAGATTGTATATGGATCCGGAACTGTGGGATGCCTCGGTTTAACAATTTCATTTATTATTCTTAAATCTTGCACCATTCTGTATGTTCCATCTGGTTTCTTAACCGGCAGGATGGGGGTGTTATAAGGAGACATACATGGCTCCAAAAGACCTGCTTTCAGCAGGGACTCAATAACAGGCTGTAACCCCTTCTTTCCCTCCCTTGAAAGAGGATACTGCTTTTTAGACACCACTTGTCCTGGCTGCTTCAAAGTAATTTGGAGAGGTTCTATATCTAGTTTTCCATATTTCCCTGGGGCTGCCCACACTTCCGGATTTATTTCAGTATAAGCCTTCTCAGATATTTTACACAAAGATACTACAGTTTTGGACTCCGTGTCACTTCTTACAATACTAATTTGCATTCCCATTCTAGCCATCAAATCTCTTCCCAGTAAATTACAATCACAATTGGGAACAAACAGGAACTCATGCAGTTCAAACCTATCCCCCACATCGATTAACAGTGGTTGAATAAAATACACTCGCTCATCTTTCCCGCTCACTCCTTGAATAATCACAGATCTTTTTGACAATTTCCCCCCTTTTGGTATAAAATTTAAGGTGGATCGGGAGGCCCCTGTATCTACCAGAAAACACACCTCCTCCCGATCCGGACCCACCTTAAAAGTTATCAAGGGCTCCTGAGTGGTGGGTCCTTGGTATAATTGGAGCCCCTGACACCCCTAACAATCCATTTCCATTATCCTCTGGACTTCCTCCTCCTGAGGGTCCGGCTGTTTCTGCGGACACTCATTTTTCCAATGCCCTTCTGCCCTGCAGATAGCACACTGGTTCCTCCCCAGCTGCAGTTTGGGTCGGCTATCCCCTGCCGAGGAGGGAATACCTCTGCCCCTTCCCTGTGGCCGACCCCGTTCCCTCTGTCCCGGGGGACCCCTTGAACCCTGTGGTTTATTTCTCCGGGGCTGCAAAAACTCTGCCATCATCTTTGCCTTAGCCTTTGCCTTTTCCTCATCCCTTCTTACATAAATCTGCTGTGCTTTTCTAACCAACTCTTCTAGAGGCTTATTTTGCCACTCTTCATCTTTCTGTACTCCTTTCCTTATATCAGGCCAAGCCTTAGTAACAAATTGTACCTTCAGCAATGTGTCAAAGGCTGGTCCCTCAGGATCCATCCCCCCATGCTTCCTCAAGGCATCCCTAATCCTCTCCAACCAATGAGAGGGACTTTCCTGCTTCTCCTGTTCTAATGACATAGCCTTAGCTACGTTGTTAGTTTTGGGAGCGGCTGACTTGATGGCCCTGATCAGATAAGCACGGTAATCACGGAGGCGAGCCAGCCTAGCCTGGCCACCTGGGTCCCACTGGGGGTCTGCCTGGGGGATGGCATCATCCACCGTTGGTGCATTGGGTCCAGCCCCTCCCGCTGCTTGTGGATGCCCATCCCTCCCACAGCTGCTGAGCCCTCTGCAAAACCATTCCTCTCTCTGATGACCCAAACAGAATTCCCAAAAGAAAATCCCAATCCTTCCATGTATAATCCGCATTTCCCAAATATTCCTCTATCTTTTTCCCCCCACCCCTATGGGATCATCCAAATATGGGGGTAATTCTTTTTCAACCCTCTTATATCCTGGGTAGTAAGTGGTACAATCACAAACCCAAATCCTCCCCCTTGGCCCCCCCAAAGGGACCTGACGGAGTGGCATCTGGTGTACCCCTGTCTCTTGGGGGAACTTCTGATGTCCTAAACTGAGTTCCTCTTCTCGTTCTAGGGGGTGATACCACATACTGCTCCTCTCCCCTTGCATCATTATTCTCAGGTGGGGCTGTAGGAATAACATTTTCCCGATCCCTTTGCTCTGGAAGTTGAGGATACAGGGGACCTGCAGCTGGCCCTGGGTCAGCTGGCAACACTGGAAGACAAGGCGGGGGAAGGTGCTGCAAAACATCCCAATCCTCACCATTTTCCTCCCCCTCCCCTTTTTCCTCTTCTCCTTGTTTTCTTAACACATAGATTTCTCTTGTTGCTTGTCTAACCCATATTAATCCACATTCCCTTTCAATCCATCCTTTCCAATTCTCCTCTAAATACCTCCACAAAATACGACACAAATGAATTTTATCCGATCCATAACATGGCCATATTAGCCCCCTTGCCAACTTATACTCCGGCCACACAAAATAACAATATTTTACCATCATTTCCATAGTTACCTCTGGGTGAATATACAATCTGTCCCAAGACCTCAGCATTCTCCCCAAGGGACTTTCTGGGGGTATGATGGGATCCTTTTTGCTGGGGACCTTTCCCCGCTTTACCCTTTCAACCCTCCATGGGTGTACTGTTTCACCTGTGCTACCCTCCATGGGTGCCCTCCCAGGTGTACCTGTGCAACCCTCCATGGGTGCCCTCCCAGGTGTACCTGTGCTGCCCTCCATGGGCGCCCTCCCAGGTTTGCTCCCTGAGGATCCCATTTTACTCACCGGTGAGATTTTCAGTGGTCCTTCCCTGCGGACTCTTCACGGACCCCCCTGGTCCGCCACTCGTCTGTCTCCTGGACAGTCTCGGGAACCCGATCGATCGCCCGGTGCCAGCCGGCACCCAGGGGAGCTGATCACCGAAACTGGGTGAGGCGCGCCTTCAGCTCCACCCGCTGCCCGCTGCCCCGGACGGTGGAAATATCCCGGACAGCCCCCAATTTGTAAGGAAAATTAATCCACAAACACCAGAGGTTTATGTCCAAAAAGGAGACAGAGGAGTCCTTTTTGCTTTATTCGAATAAAGGGAGAGGCCATAGGGCATTCCCCTGGGATCTCTCGGATTTTTGGAGGACGCAGCCTCCTTTTATCCTAATTTCCCGGCCGCTTTTCCCTCTCTCTTTCCCCATAGGCTGAGGTACTCGAGAGGCACAGACTTCCCGGAACGCCTGACACCTGACATTCCCCTCTAATGTATAACCCTCCCTTTTAATTTTTAATTCTTGTAGAATTCATAGTTTCCCCCCCGTTGCTTCTTTCATCTTCTGTTACCCAATTTCATTTACCAGAAAACCTACAGTTTGTTTGTAAAGGCAAATCTCTTTTTCCATTCATCAATCAGTGTAATCCCTCCCATTGTTTCTTTTATCTCTAGGTGCTAACTTTAACTACCAACAGATCTACAACTTGTTTGTAAAGACAAATGTAACATTCCTCTCAGCATGAAATGGAAAAAATCTTAAGAGCACAACTTTTAAGGACAGCAAGGCCAAAAAAGTAACCACTGCATGATTAAGGGTCTTGTACATATTAAAAAGCCCAGTCATGCAAATGATAATAAGCTAACTGAAGTACATGCTACCTCATATATGATTAAACTGCTCAACCCTCTCCTTAGATCATGCTATATGTAAAGAGGACAAGATGGTGCAGTATATAAGCAGGGTGGAAATTTCAGCTAGGTAGCAGGAATTCCCAAAAAATGTCAGAGACAGTTGTTGTCCTGTTCTCTTCTTCCTCCTCTCAAGCAGGGCCACATTCTTGGGAAGGTGCTGCATACCATTGCTATTATTAGCATTGCATGGGTTAGCACTATGTTATTAGAATTGTATCACAGCTAGTGCGTTTCTGAATGGCAGTTCCAAATCTCTATTTCTGAAAATTCAGAAAACCACTCTATTCCTGAATCTGTGCTCGCAATGATTCTTAGAGAACGCAACCAGATTATAGTGCCGAATTGGTTGCAATCGGAAATTACACCTGACCCCACCTAGTCCCTCTGATCTCTGAGGAGCAGTTGGAACACAAGGGGCTTTATTTTCTGCCAAATTTCTTACTCATAGTGCAACATCTTGGCGTCTAATTTTCACGCATAATCTCTCAACCTGTTCATCGCTGTCTTTCAAAGACAGATCTGTACAGGAAATCCCTCTTATTTTTGCTTTACATAGAGGGCCACATGCACCTCTCCTTCCTTCTGACCAGTTTATAATTATTGGTTGCAGTGTTCCAGTCCTTTGAGTTGTCCCAGCACATTTCTATTACAGTGATTACATTGTTAACTTTCCAGTTGCACAGTGGCCTCCAGATCCTCTGTCTTATGCATACTACATGCATTGGTACAGAGGCACTTCCATTGGGCTGTAGACCTTGTCCCGTTTTGGACAAGGATCAAGCACTACTTCCTTTGCCACATTTCTCAAGTATTCCCTTCTTGGTTCCCAACACATCACCAGTCCCTTGCTATTCTCTGTTGCTCAAAACTCCATCGTGTTTCCCCATTGAGCCTCGTTTAAAACCCTCCTTGTAAGTCAAACCAGCTTACTGGTGAAGACGATCTTGCCTCGCTTGGTCACGTGAAACCCATCAACTCTAAACAAACCTTGCTTTTTAAAGGTAGATCCTTGAACGTAGAAGCCAAAACCTTGAGTATGGCACCAGATACGCAGCCTGTCATTCAGCTGTTCAGTCCGTCTCTTCCTTCCTGGACCCTTTCCTCAGACCAGAACCCAATAGAGGAGACCATCACCTGTGCTCCCCATCTATTTACCATCACTCCTACAGACATAATAGTCTCCTCGGAGGGTTCTGATTTGTCTTATCAATGCCTATAGAGAAGAGTAGGAGCAGATGATAATCTGTAGGCTTCACCACCCTCAGCAGCCTCTCAGCCACACCATGAATGTGAGCTCCAGGAAAGCAGCAGAGTTTGCTAGAGAAATCGTCAGGGTGGGGAATGGTATTTTCAGTGTTTATAAGGAGGAAATCTCCAATTACGAATACCTTTATGTGCTTCTCTCGTCGCACTGGTTCTAACATGGGCAAGTGGTGAGGTCAGCTTTGCATGGTTGGCTTTGTCCTTGGTCCTGTCCATTATTCATGTGCTCTTCAGTCTCCAAACCAGAAGCATCTTGTCTGTTATGTAGGGTCACTTCAGGAAATGGGGGAGGGTTCTTCCTTCTACCCTGAGCACAGAAAGGCATGTGATCTCCTTAATCTCATGAGTTACTTATGTCAGTCACCCCGAGGTTACATTCTGCCTTACCTTCCTTTTGTGCACTCTGAAAGCAGGTCGTCACTCAGCCTGGGACCGCATACAATACTTGGCCTCAAACTCCTGTCTGTGTATGGAGATTCCATGCTTTCTGTCAAAGTGCTCTTTTAAAACTTACTTGTCCAAGGAGATCCTTCTGCTGGGCACACTTGCAGCTACAACCTCCACCGCTGCCTTTGGGTTCTAAGGAGGACTTCCAGGGACAGGAGCTCTTGCCCTGCCCTTTGCTCATTGACCCTGTCCATCACTCCCATGCAGGGCTGCTGATTTTTCTCTCCCTCTTCCTCCTCACATACTCAGTTTTAGTTTAAAGCCTTTCTAATGAGGTCAGCAATCCTACTGGCAAAAATATTTTTGCCCGGCTTAGTGAGTTGGAGGCCAAGTCTCCCAAGCAGATGCTGATCCAAAAACAGGGTCCCATGCTCATAGAACCCAAAATGCTGTTGCAAGCACGAGCTCCACAGACAATTATTTACCCGCGTTATCACTGCCCTTAATCTACACTACCTGAATGGCATCAAAAGCATTGGTGATGTGTTGTCCTTGGCTGGGTGCCAGGTGGCCACAGACCCATTCTATCACTCCCCATTCTCAGCCTGACACAGAGGAAAAATAAGATGGAAAACAACACACAGGGCAAGATAAAGCAGCTTACTAAAGGAAAGGGAAAGGTTTTGCACAAAAAAAGCAAAAAGGAAAAGCAAATAATTATATCCTCTACTTCTCATCAGCAAGCACTGTCCGATCACTTTTCAAGAAGAAGGGCTTCAGCATGGGTAGGGGTTGCTCCGAAAGGCAAACATTATAAATAACAAATGTGCGCCCTTCCCCCTCCTTAACTTAGCTTTTATTTCTGAGCTGAAGTCATATGGTACAGAATAGCCCTCTGGCCAGTTTGGGCCACCTGGTCCAGTGGTGTCTCCTCCCAGGATCTTGCCCAGCCTACTGATGCTGGGGCAGAATGTTGGAGAGACACCATTGAGGCTTTGCCAACACTGCTAAGTAGTAGCCAAAACACTGGCGTCTTATCAACACCTCTCTAGCTACCAATGCAAAGTACGGTGTGTGAAAATGACTGGGGACCCTGTGGACTGCTAACTGGGGATTCAATTAGAGGAAATTTAGGAGTGATATTAACATCCTTACAGGAGTTATAACAGTATGGGAATTATAGAGCAAATCCCAGTTGCTGTTCCCTGGGCGGAAGGCAGTTGGCATGACTTGAAAGCTCTTCTGGGATGATTCTTCAGACACACACACCTGCTAAGGGGGATGGGATGGAGGGTTGAGCAGAGCAAAGGCCTGACTCTGCAGAAATCATTGCAGAGAAGGGAACTCAATGGTACTTTGCAGCTGATAAACCGCATACCACCTGTCAACCAGGGGAGGGAGATAGGGGAAGATGTATGTCTTACGACTGAGCCAGCAACTGTGGTGAAATCACTCTCCTTAGATGAAATTGCTTCATTAAAGCCTAAGAATAATATTAACGCACACTTCCATCCTACAGTTAATCACCTCCAAAGTGCGACCACCTTTAACTGGACATGTGCTCTATATTCTTTTTGAGTGTATCTTTAAAACCAAAGCAAGAGAATTTTACACAAATCAGTAACAAAAGTCTGTATGACAAGAGTCACTCAAGCTCCACCAAAACACACAGAAATAGTATAAAAATAAATCAAAAATGGGGAAAAGTTAGAGAAGACTCCATCGTAGCTGCTGGGATCAGTTGATGGGCTGAACCAGTCTTCTCCCCCATAGAGAGGCCTATTGGATAAGAATCATACCCAACGCAGGCTGAACTTTTTATTGGCGATTAGAGCTTGTCTGTATATTCCTTCAAATGTATTTCTGCAGTCAGACACTGTTGGCAACAATCCTCAAATCATAACCTGTCACAATTTATATTAATAAAGAGTGTTATTCCATAAACTGCTAGTGTGAATCCTTGGCGGACGCTACCAGTCGCCAGCAGCAGGTAACACAATGGCTAAAGGGGAAGACCTGTTGAGGGGTCTCCCTTACACTGTTGGCGTGTTTCCTCAAGTCTATCAAACCACCCTCTGATCCAGTAGGACTGCTCACTGAAGGATCCCTCCAATGGGATGCTCACAGACTGGTCGGGCTCAACGATCTCGACTTTTCTGTAATTCATACAAATTAAACCCTAAAGATTGAGTAAATCTCCCCACACCAAGGGTCGAGGAAGTCTCTTTTTTCACGTAAAACAAGGCACTATGAGAGCTGCTATGGGGAAATGGACTCCATCTTAGCAACACCCAAACCAGCATCATTGGGGCCTGATTCTCAGCTGTCCTTTGCTGCTGAAATTGCAGTTATAGAAGACGGATTGGTACCTGTCGTTCAGTCTAATCAGCATTCGGTCCAACATAAATCTCCCGTACCTAATATCTCTAAACCACCAACCCTCTGCAGTTAAGAATGTCTTTTAGGCTTTATGAAGTCAGACTTTTGCTGGCTGTCAGCGGGCCAACCAGTTGTTTTCTCATCACCCTTCCTCAATAGGACAAGAGGAGAAAAGTGGATGAAAAAGCTCTTTCAGGACATAGCTACCTTGTTGCATTTAGGTGTAGCTTTGGGTGAATGATCAGGAAAGGCCTTTGCAGAGTTTTACAAAGATGTTTATTTCAGCCACGCCTGGGTCCAGGGTTCGGGGAAGAAAGGCAAAGGCCCTTTTGAGGGTCCAGGTTTTGTACATGGGATAAGCAGGGCGGGGAGAGCATCAGGGACCAATTATCAGGGGACACGAGGGTGGCACAAGGGAAGGACGAGGGCAAAGGACCAACAGGGAATTAGGGTGGGAGTGACCGAAAGGCTGACAAACAGGGAGAGGGTCCAGGCTTGACTCAGGGAACAGAACAGGGGTTGCATTCCCTAGTTGGGAAAACCTCTCTGGGTCTCCACACTACCTCACAGACCTAAGGGATGCAGGGAAATACCTGCCCCAGACAGCGCTTTACCTTTTCTTAAACATGCTTACACAGGGATGCCACCAGCTTTGGAGAGATGCTCAGCTTAGGCTCTCAGGGAGCCTTGCACCAAGCTGGTGAAAACTAGCTTTGTCTAGCACAGGGAAGACTCTGGCCTCTTCTCACAGAGGCCATGCCTGCAGACCACACTCTCTGTCCTATTCTGATCCCCAGAATTCAATAATAAGAGAGGGTGCCAAGGAGGGGCATGGAGACGCTCAAAGGGCTGGAGAACCTGCTTTTGCTCATACATTTTCCAGCAATTCTTTCAGTGACCTAAATAACCCATTTGCACTAATTGGCATAGTCAGAGGGATGGCAAGAGATATCACTGAATACTTACAAAAGCAGGGAATAAGCCCAAGTGCTAAATACTCTGACGAATGGGCTCAGCATGATCCAAAAGCCATGGAGGAACATCTAAAACCAGCTGGGGGCTGCATGAAGGCTAGCAATGACAAAGTAATAAGTTGCAAAATGTTAGGCACATGCCTAGGCTCAGGGGGACACTTTTCACAGTAGCCCAGTACTTGAAGGGAGCCACATGGAGAAGACAAGGGACAACAGGCACAAGTCGCACCAGTCCCCATTGCTGGAGGTTTTCAAGATGCGATTGGACAGGGTCCTAAATAATCTCATCTAGGCTCCCTTTCACACAAAAGGCTGAATCAGATGATCTTTCGAGATCCCTTCACATCTGGGCTGGTCTAGGATCCTACAATTCTCCAGTGGATCTGGGTTTCATAACCCTTGTCTCTCTCTGGTTTGGAGCTAAGTATCCACAACCAGGTTGCCTGCGAGGCAAGACATAAAATGCCACCAGGTGCCAGTGACTTCCAAAACCTATGGCAATAACCCAGCATGCTGCTTTAAAAGGAAACCATCAGGAGTAATGAACCCCGCACATCTACCACAGGAGACACTACAGGTAGGAGTTACCATTTACTAAGCAGTTTACAATAAATACAATGATAGAGGGAGAACTGCCTTTAACCCACAAAGTCAGAATATAAACTGACACCCTGTTGGCCAGAGTGATGGTCACAGTCCAGTCCTATCAAGTGGTGGTCGCAGTCCTGTTGGAAGTAGTGGTCACAGTCTTGTTGAATTTTTGGTCCTCCGTCAGATCTGTCGAGTGGTTGTGCCAAAAGTCCTCAAACACAAAGATTATGTATATGCTCAGGTTCAGGTGGGATTGCTCAGGACCTCTCCAAGGACAGGGATTTTCACAGTGGAGGAATGTAATACTGTGAGTCATGGGATATTTTGAGTTATGAGTGGCCCAAGTCACTGCAGATGTCTATGATCCTAGTGCCATTGAGTCCATTATGGCCCATTAGCAGAGATGACCCCTTTAGGCAGGCTGGGAATATGCTGGTGCTTCCCCAGAGGGGAGTTATCAGGGCTAAGTCATTTGTGTCAAGAAACACTACCCTGCCTTGCAGTGTTTGCCTCTTTTTCCTTGTCTCATTTAACACCCATCTTGTAGCCTGAAATGTTGCATGTGACCTGGGCAGCTACTGCTCCATCAATAAAAGTTCATCAAGAATGACCCAGAGGAGGCTAGAATACGCAGTTTGGTTATACCCACCACGGGTTAAACTTGCACCTTACTCCTTTAACCGGGACATTATCCACCCCTATATCTATCACCTACTTCATGCCAAAATTAACATCTTTTCTTCAACTATGTATCTATATATATACACACAGTATATATACACAATACAGACAGTTCTCACACAGAATTAGGTCCCCTTGAGGAACAAAATGTGTTTCCTTATCTTCCTGCATTACCTACAAAATGTAACCTTGTCGTTGAGCCAAAACGATCCCACGTTTGATTTTGACTTTGTTTGAGGTGTGACTACTCTAAACTGTGATTTCTACCATACCTCTTATATATACCAGAGGGACTTGATCTCCATCTACAGTATGCAAGGGTTCTGATTGAGTAGGACCAGCCCAACTGATGGAACCACAGGTATTGACCAAACAGGTGTCCTTCACTGATTGCAGCTCCCAGTGTCTGAAGATTTCCCCACCTAGTGCATTCAAAGTGGTTTGTATCAGTCCACTGTATTGTTCAAGTTTCCCAGCAACTGGCGCATGATAGGGAATATGACACACCCACTTAAATCCATGACTATCTGGCCCAGGTGTCTATGAGGGTTTTTATGAAATGCATCCTGTTTTAAGACTCAATTATCTCCGGGTACCCACGTCACCACAACATTTGCTATTCCGAGCCCAGGATGGTGTTCTGAGCAATGGCGTGAGGCACAGGGTATGTCTCCACCCACCCAGTTGTTTCTTCTACCTTGCACAGCACATAGCATTTTTCTTGGTGAATTTGGGGAAGCGTGAGGTAATCAACTTGCCCGGCTTACCCATCACCCATATTTTGACCACTGCCCGCCACACCATAGAAGCTTCAACCGCTTGGCCTGCGTGACTGAAGCAAATTTCCCACAGTCATGCATAACCTGTTAGATACTATCCATGATTAAATTCACCCCGCGGTCCAAAGCCAATCAGCATTTTGCATCTCTCCCCTGATGACCGCAGGCATCACAGGCCCACCGATCTAGAAATAACTCTGCCTGGTGCTGCCAGTCCAGATCTAATTGAGGTAATTTAACCTTGGCAGATTGATCCACCTGCTTGTTGTTATGATGCTCTTCATTAGCCTGACTCTTGGGTGCATGTGCATCTATGTGATGGGCCTGCATGGTCAGCTTCTCTATTCGGGCAGTGATGTCTTGCCACATCTCAGCAGCCCAGATGGGGTTCCCTCTGCACTGACACTTGACCTTTCTCCATTGATCTAGCCATCCTCACAGAGCATTTGCTACCAACCATGAGTCAGTGGAGATGTGGAGTCTTGGCCACTTTTCTCATTCAGCAATATCCAAAGCCAGCTGGATGGCTTTGAACTCTGCAACCTGACTTGATCCAATTTGTCCCTCGATAGTTTCTACAACTAACCATGAGGGTCTCCATACGTCTGCTTTCCATTTCTGGTTTCTCTTTACAATATGGCAGGAACCATTAGTGAAGAGGGCATACCACTTCTCATTTCCTGGGAGTTGTTTATATGGTGGGGCCTTCTCAGCACATGCCACCTGGTCCTCTTCTTCTGCAGAAGACAGTCCAAACTCGCACCTGCAGGCCAGTTTGTGATGATTTCCAAAATCCCAGGGGGATTAGGAACTCCTATCCGGGCTCACTGTGTGATCTGACCTATCCACTTACTCCATGTAGCATCGGTGGCATGATGTGTAGAAGGAACTTTTCCTTTGAACATCCAGCTCAGCTTGGGTAGTTAGGGTGATAGAAGCAGCTGTTCTTCGGTGCCAATCACTTCTGAAGCAGCTCAAATCCCTTCATAAGCTAGCAGGATCCCTTTCTCAGATGGGGTATAGCTGGCCTCAGATCCTTTGTATCCCTGACTCCAGAACCTCAGAGGCTGTCCTCGGGTCTCCCTGGGTACTTTCTGCCAGAGGCTATAGGAAGGACCATTCTCCCTGGCTTGCTGCAGTTTAGAGCACGTTCTTCACATCCTGTCCTGACCTTGTGATAGATAAGGAACTTTTTGTTCGCCTGACAGACCTTGAGAAAGATATCGCCTGGGCCTGTGGAGCCAAGATGTCGTAAATTGTTTTATTGCTTTGCTTTGCGTGCCAAGAAGCTGTTAATTGTTTGGCTTTGCTAGCCAGACAGACCTTGAGAGTTAATCGCTTTGCTTTACTTGCATAAATCACATATCTAAGTGTTAGTAAGTTCCCAATAAACCGCCGAATCACCCTATAAGGAGGAGGGGGGTTAGCAAGAGAAAACAGAGAAAGAGGCTCCTCACCTTCATCCCTCGACCACCAGAAGGCAGAAAAAGACCAGAAAAAGACCCCTAGCAACTGGAAGAGCATGCGCAAATTACTAAAAACACGTAATCCAGAAACAACTTAAAAAGGAACAAACTGAAAGGGGGGTTGCGGCAGTTGGTGGAGCGAGCTCGGCTCGACTCCCTTGCCGCCCGGCGCAGCGCTGATCTTTACTTTTGTTTTCTGTGACCAATAAATTTTTCAATTTTGATTCGATCTCGCATGGTCCATTGTACTCATTTATAACAATTTGGTGCCGTGACTCGGATCGAGATTTCGGAGGGGCTCTCCACCTGCGGGAAGGCGCGCCCCACCATTTTTGGTGGCCCCGGGGACGGGGGCAGCCCCATCCCAACCTCGACCGACGAATCTAAAAGTTAGGAAAGCAAAAGTAAAGGAAGGAGGGCTCGGTTGACCCCTTAAATTTTGTGCACAAAGTCCGGACGAAGACGCAGGACGCATAAGTATAAGGGGATTCGTTCGGGCAGGGTCAGGATCCTGGAGTACGGCGACGTGGTGTGTGTGTGAGAGGGGAACTGGCAGCCAGATTCCCCAAGTGAGTGTGAACCCTCAGTAGTGCGGTTCCCACTGGCCCGCGAGGGCGTGGGCCACGAAACAGGGGAAGCGAAAGTGATTTTGGCATGAGTGAAGGTACTCCGGAAGAATGGGGCAGGGGAAAAGTAAACCTCCTGCAGACGTTAAACTTTCGCCCATACCTAGAGATAGTCCCTTGGGATTCCTGCTAGAGAATTGGGACCATTTTCCTGGGACGGGAGGGAAGGATAAGGCTAGGATGATACATTATTGTGTGGAAGTCTGGGGTGGGAAGGAGATTTCAAGAAAGGTGTTTTGGCCGATATTTGGGTCAACAGAGGATTGGGTAAAGCAGAGATTGAATATTTGGGTAAATACCAAAAAACCTGTTTGCTTAGAGGAAAGTGAATATGGAAAAATCTGGATAGCCCGCCCCGAGGTTTTTATCTTCAAATTGACCGAAAAATCAGAGGATGGCAAAAATAAGAAACAGGGGGGTAGGAAAGAAGAAACTCTGATAGTACCCTCCCCATATGTGCCCAGTGCACCTCCCCCAGAGGAAAATTCTGACTCTGATCATTCAGACTATTCAGGACCAGTCACTAGAGGTAGATCTAGGAAACAACAAGAAAATTTATTCCCATTGAGAGAAATGCCAATGGGAGGGCCCCAGGCAGGAATAGGATTTATATCTGTACCCCTCTGTTCAGGGGATGTTAGGGAGTTTAAGAAAGAAATGGGACATTTATTAGAAGACCCACTGGCAGTTGCTGAAAGAGTGGATCAATTTTTGGGTCCTAATATGTACACCTGGGAGGAATTACAATCTATTTTGAACATCCTGTTTACTGCTGAAGAGAAAAATATGATTAGGAGGGAAGGGATGCCTATCTGGGACGCCCAGCACGCTCAGGGTCCTGCAGCTAACATCAAATGGCCCCTGCAGAATCCTCAATGGGATCACCAGAATCCTGCACATCGAACACACATGCAGGACTTAAGGACAATTATAGTTCAGGGAATTAGGGAATCAGTCCCGAGGGGCCAGAACATCAATAAGGCATTTAATGAAAGACAAAAGAAAGATGAAACCCCCACAGAGTGGTTAGAGAGGTTGAGAAAAAATTTCCAGCTTTATTCAGGAATGGATCCAGATGGTCAAATGGGGCAGGCGGTGTTGAAGGTACATTTTGTGTCTAAATCTTGGGAGGATATAAGGAAAAAGATACAAAAGCTGGAAGATTGGCAGGATAGAGGCTTAGATGAGCTGTTGAGAGAGGCCCAAAAGGTGTATGTCCGGAGGGAAGAAGAGAGCCACAAACGACAGGTTAGAATGATGGTTGCTGCGGTACGAGAAAGTAAGGAACAAGATCGGAGGGAGACACAGAGGCGACCAGTAAAAGAGTCTAGAGAATCTGGGAATTCTAAGGAGAGACAGGATATCAAGGTGTGTTTTTATTGTGGGAAAAAAGGGCATTTCAAGAGAGAGTGTAGGGCCAGGATTCGGGATGAGAAGGAGTTCAAGACAGATTAGAGGGGCCAGGGGCTCTATCTCTTGGGGACCCGGAGACATCATAAGGAGCCCTTGATAAAACTAAAAGTGGATCCCCACGGCCAGGAAATAGTTTTTCTGGTTGACACAGGCACTGAGAGATCAACTATTCAGTTTTTGCCAAAAGGATGTAGTTTATCCAAAGAGACTGCCACAGTGATAGGAGCAAAAGGAGAACCCTTTGAGGTGGGGGTTATTAAAAGGGTGACAGTTGAATCAGAGTCAAAAATTGGGTTAGGAGATTTCTTGTTAGTATCAGAATCTGAATATAATTTATTAGGGAGAGACATGATTATAGAACTAGGAATTAAGATAGAAGTAGTAGAGAAGGAACTACAAATTAAACTCTGTCCTCTTAGGGTAGAAGATGAAGAAAAAATAAACCCTGAAGTATGGTATAACCCGGGAAACGTAGGGCAGCTAAAAATAGCCCCATTTTCGGTGATTATTAAAAATCCAGAGGTCCCGGTAAAAATAAAACAATATCCCATATCCCTTGAGGGCCGACGGGGATTGAAACCTGAGGTAGGCTGTTAAGCAAGGGGCTGTTAGAACCATGTATGTCACCCTTCAACACACCAATACTCCTTGTGCGCAAATCAGATGGCACTTATCGGTTAGTACACGATTTAAGAGAAATCAATAAATGCACAGTGGCTTGATTCTCCGTGGTGGCAAATCCATATACACTCTTAAGTAAATTAGGGCCTAATAACCTGTGGTATAGTGTCATAGATTTAAAGGATGCCTTTTGGGCTTGCCCTCTCGACGAGGCAAGCCGGGATTACTTTGCATTTGAATGGGAGGACCCCGATACCGGAAGGAGGCAACAGTTAAGGTGGACAGTGTTACCCCAGGGGTTCACAGAATCTCCAAATTTGTTTGGACAGGCATTGGAACAAATCTTGCAGGATTATCAAACAGGACCGGGAGTAACCCTGATACAATATGTAGATGATATGCTTCTGGCGGGGGAATATGAGGAGGATGTGAGAAAAGAAAGTATAAGGCTATTGAATTTCCTAGGACTTAAGGGGTTAAAAGTTTCCAAAACTAAACTTCAGTTTGTAGAAGAGGAGGTAAAATATTTGGGGCACTATTTAAAGAAGGGGGAGAAGAGAATAGACCCTGAAAGGATCCAAGCAATTATGTCACTACCTATTCCAAAGAACAAGAGACAGATTCGTCAAATTTTGGGACTCACTGGGTACTGTAGACAGTGGATTGAAAATTACAGAAGTAAAGCTAGATTTCTTTACCATAAATTAACACAGGAAGGACTAGTAAAACGGAGTCAGGAGGACACAGAAAAACTTCAAGAATTAAAGGAAAGCTTAGTCCATGCCCCGGTCTTAAGCCTCCCAGATTTGAGGAGACCATTTTTCTTGTTTGTGAATATAGAAGACGGCATTGCGTTTGGGGTACTTACCCAGGACTGGGGAGGGAAAAAAAAAGCCTGTTGCATATTTATCAAAAATTTTAGATCCTGTGAATAAGGGCTGGCCGACCTGTTTACAAATAGTGGCCGGATGTGCCCTATTGGTGGAAGAAGCTAGAAAAATCACCTTTAATGGTAATATTAATGTCCCCTCACAACATCCGGAGTGTATTACAACAAAAAGCAGAGAAGTGGATTTCAAATGCTAGACTTCTAAAGTATGAAGGAATTCTGGTAGAGGCACCCAATTTGACGTTAGAAACCACTACACTACAGAACCCGGCTGCCTTTTTATACGGCGAGCCAGAGCATGAGTTCTTAGCCCATGACTGTATAGCTACAAGAGAGGAGCAGACAAAGATCAGACCGGATTTGGAAGAAGAGGAGTTAGAAAGTGGTGAAAAACTCTTTGTGGATGGATCCTCCAGGATAATAGAGGGAAGGAGGAAATCAGGGTATGCAATAGTGCAAGGTCCAAACTTACAGGTGGTAGAGTCGGGTGCATTAGATAAATCATTGTCTGCACAGGCATGCAAATTATATGCAATATTAAGGGCCTTAAAACTTCTTGAGGGGAAGGAAGGGACAATATACACTGATTCCAGATATGGATTTGGAGTAGTACATACATTTGGAAAGCTATGGGAAGAAAGGGGCCTCATTAACTCACAGGGGAAAGATTTGATACATCAGAAACTTATAGTTGAAATATTAAAAGCCCTGAGAGGGCCGAGGAAGTTAGCAGTGGTACACTTAAAGGGACACCAACGAGGAATGGATTTGAGAAGCAGGGGAAACAACGCTGCGGATCAGGAAGCAAAACGGGCAGCCCTAAAGGAGATGGTCCTAAAAGAAAAAGGGGGGCAAAGAGATGAGGGTGGAGTCGATAACAATGAAAACACTGACACAATTTTTACGAATGAGGAAAAAGAGAAACTTAAAAGGATGGGGGTTACAGAAGAATCAGGAAAGTGGATATTAGCAGATGGCCGAGAGGTGCTACCAAAAGCAGTAGCTCAAAGAATACTGTATAAGTTACATCAGAAAACTCATTGGGGAGCCCAGGGGCTGGTAGATCACTTTGCCACTAAATACATGAGCATCGGACTCCACGATTTAGCTAAACATATCACAAAGGGATGTCCTACCTGTCTCCAGGTAAATCGAAGTAACCTCAGAAAACTACCCCATGGGGGAAGGCCTCTAGCAAAGCGACCCTTTGCAAATATCCAAGTAGATTTTACCGAATTGCCAAAGGTAGGAAGGATTAAATATCTTTTGGTGGTAGTAGATCATCTCACCCACTATGTGGAAGCCTTCCCAACATCAAGAGAAACTGCACGGACAGTAGTAAAAGTTTTACTAGAGGAGACAGTCCCCAGATATGGTGTACCAGAAACAATTGACTCCGATAGAGGGCCGCAGTTTACATCAAAGATAACTCAAGAGTTAGCAGAAGCATTAGGAATAAAATGGCAACATCATACTCCCTGGCATCCTCAGAGTTCAGGCCGAGTAGAAAGAATGAATGGGGAAATAAAGAAACAGCTGACTAAGTTGGTACTAGAAACAAAGCTGTCATGGGTTAAATGTGTTCCATTAGCCTTGCTAAATATTTGGACTCAACCCTGAGCAGATCTAGGGATTTCCCCATTCGAAATGTTATATGGTATGCCTTATAATTTAGAAAGGGCACAGACAAATCCAAACGTTAGTGAACGATACATTAACGAGTATATAGTAACCCTGATGAAATTCAGGAAACAGTTATGGGAAAAGGGAATGTTGGCTCAGAGACCACCATTAAATCTTGTATTGCATCAGGTTCAGCCCGGAGACTGGGTACTAGTCCGGAGTTGGAAGGAAAATCCGATAACACCTAAGTGGGAAGGACCTTACCAGGTGTTGCTGACAACGGACTCAGCAGTACGCACTGTAGAAAAAGGGTGGACTCACGCAAGCCGGATCAAAGGACCAGTAAATCCGTCTAAATTCACCAGCCATCCTGAGTGGGAGGTAAGAGGCACACCTGGGGATTTAAAGCTAACACTGCAGAAGAAAGTGCAACCTTGAAGGACTTTATTCTTCTACTTCCTTTTGGGACATGAAACCTATACCGACACCACATGGATGCTGAACCTTGGGATCCACAGTACTTTTCTTTCACAATAGAAAACAGAAAAACAGGGGTACCACTAGAAGGTGGGGAAAGTGTACTAAGTGCAGAGGTTAAACTCAAATGTAATGCTGAAAACTGCTGGGGAAATTGTAATCCGTTTGTATGCTTTGTCTGTTTAGTTTGTAAGGAGGAGTGGTGGGCCCATTGCCGCAACGGTTACATCCCTAGGGGGGTGTGTCACAATTGCTACTGGAGCCAAAGGAGGCTCACTTCTCAGGTCCTAGCCACCGTAGTGGCTGTGGGAGGCCTTTCGGTGGGATCTGAAAAGTGGTGGGAGATTTTTTCAAAGGGAGTGAACCCTCAATTTTACTGCTACCACTCTAATGAACCTACCCCATTTGTAGCCAAAATTGTAGCTGCCCTGTGTAGGCGGTGGGTACCCGAAATCAGTTGCTATACTCCTCTAATTAAAGCCCACAAGTGGAGCAGGTATATTAAACGCATCAAAAAGCATGGGGCAAACACCCCTCCTGAAGAGTACTCTTGCTGCCGAGAAGATGGAACCCCCCATAGCTCGCTGCAACCGAGTTGATGGGCGAGGCAGAGGAGAAAATGTTTGTGGAGTGGGTCGCCCACGGGCACAGAGGAGACTAAAGGTGGGGACCCAAAGACGATGGGAGGACAGGTTACAGAAACAATGGGATAGTAATCATCACTGGCAGACAGGTTGCGGGCATTGGGGAAGCTACTACCTCCGGTTAGGAATAATTTGTTTAATGTCCCTAAAAGGAGTACATGCAAGCCACGAACCGTTTAAATGGTCACTTATAAAATGGGAAGGTCAGAGAGAAATTCAAACACAAACTACTTCGGGAAGTCCTAGCTTTAACATAACTCTGGATGACCTACTTGACAGGACAGGTTCTAGCCCCTATAGTGTATTCTACATGTGTCCAGCATCTAACCCAGGGAGGTCATACTGTAACTACCCCGGAGAATTTTACTGTAGATATTGGGGCTGTGAAATCGATTTCCCTAGGATGGTCGGTACAAATCCAAGATAAGTACTTAAGAGTTGAAAGAGGTCCACATGGATGTAAAAAACCCTGGACAGATCCATCAGGGGTGGTAACTTATATCGGCACTTGTAAATGGGTCTATCTTAACGTCACGCAACCCCAAGACCCGGGATGGGTAGTAGGAAAATTCTGGGGAGTTAGAATATGGGAACCCGGGAAAGACCGAGGAGGACATATTGTTATAAAGAAGGAAATTATACCCCACGATCCTCAGCCTGTTGGACCAAATCCTATAATGACAGACTCAAAAGCCACAATAACGGATCAGAGTAACTTAGACAACATAACCCAAGAAAGTTTTACAGAGGCCAACAATGAATCACAGCTACTAAAGACAACAGCCGTGACACAACCCAGTAAAGGGCCCCTGTGGAAGATCCTACAAGCCACCTTTAGGGTGTTAAATAGTACATACCCCAATTTGACTAAAGAGTGCTGGTTATGTTACAGTATTAACCCACCCTTTTATGAGGCCTTAGGTTCTGTAGCAAAATCTAAAAGAATAAATGGGACCAATCCCTCCTTGTGCCTTTGGAAAAGGGGAAAAGAAAGCACCCCAGGGGTATCGATGGCGCAGGTAAATGGGAAGGGGAGGTGTATAGGCAACATACCTCGAGATAAAGACCACCTCTGCGGGGTAAAAATGGCTGTAACCGACTCCCGCAAACCTGCCCAATGGTTAATCCCTGCTGCAAACACCAAGTGGGTTTGTAACACATTAGGGGTAACCCCGTGTATATCAATACCTAATTTCAACGAAACATCCGAATGCTGCATTCAGGTCATGATAGTTCCTCGAATCGTATACCACCCAAAGGACTATGTGTACAATCATCAAACCACTCCAGGACACCACCTGGTAAAACAGAAACCGTTTACAGCCCTTACAGTTGCTGTATTATTAACATTAGGAGGTGCTGGAGTAGGAACAGGAGTAGCTTCTTTAGTAAACCAACAGCAAGAATTTAAAAATCTTAGAGTCTCAGTGGATGAAGACCTAAGTAGAATAGAAAAAGCAATAGACGGTCTTGTAAAATCAGTAAGATCTCTTTCGGAAGTTGTATTACAGAATAGGCGGGGATTAGACCTGTTATTTTTACAGCAAGGGGGATTGTGTGTAGCTTTACAGGAAGAATGTTGTACCTATGCGGACCACACTGGGATAGCAATTGACACTATGGCTGAGCTCCGAAAACAACTGGAGCAACGTAAAAAGGATAGAGAAGCCCAACAAAGTTGGTATGAATCTTGGTTTAACTATTCTCCCTGGTTAACAACTTTTTTGTCTACCATAGCAGGACCATTAATCTTGCTAATCTTAGGACTCACCTTTGGCCCTTGCATCTTTAACAGAATCATTAGCATAGTAAAGAGTAGGTTAGAATCAGCTCACCTCATGTTAATACGAGCAAAATATGAAACCTTGAATGGAAAAGAAACAGAAAACGATTTAGAATTAAGCAAAAGAGAATTACAAAGATTTAGTGAACAAAAGTAGAATATAGAAAAAGGGGAGATTGTTATAGATAAGGAACCTTTTGTTCACCTGACAGACCTTGAGAAAGATATCGCCTGGGCCTGTGGAGCCAAGATGACGTAAATTGTTTTATTGCTTTGCTTTGCTTGCCAAGAAGATGTTAATTGTTTGGCTTTGCTAGCCAGACAGACCTTGAGAGTTAATCGCTTTGCTTTACTTGCATAAATCACATATCTAAGTGTTAGTAAGTTCCCAATAAACCGCCGAATCACCCTATAAGGAGGAGGGGGGTTAGCAAGAGAAAACAGAGAAAGAGGCTCCTCACCTTCATCCCTCGACCACCAGAAGGCAGAAAAAGACCAGAAAAAGACCCCTAGCAACTGGAAGAGCATGCGCAAATTACTAAAAACACGTAATCCAGAAACAACTTAAAAAGGAACGAACTGAAAGGGGGGTTGCGGCAGTTGGTGGAGCGAGCTCGGCTCGACTCCCTTGCCGCCCGGCGCAGCGCTGATCTTTACTTTTGTTTTCTGTGACCAATAAATTTTTCAATTTTGATTCGATCTCGCATGGTCCATTGTACTCATTTATAACAACCTGACTGGCCCAAAGGCTACAGCATGGGCAGTCTCCTGTTTGATCTGTTCAAAGGCTTATTGTTTTTCAGGGCCCCACTGAAAATCGTTTGCCTTCCATGTCACAATATAGAGAGGGCTTACATTCTGTCTGTACTCGAGGATATGCATCCTCCAAAAGCCCACAGCACCTAGAAAAGCCTGTGTTTCATTTTGGCTGGTCAGTGGGGACACAGCCGGTATTGTCTTAATCACTTCCGTGGGAATCTGGCAATGTCCATCTTGCCACTTGACTTTTAGAAACTGAATTTCCTGACCAGGCCCATGAACCTTACTTGGTTTAGTGGAAAAAAGAACTTTCAGGAGAATCTGGATGATCTTCTCTCCTTTCTCAAAAACTTTCCCAACTGTGTTCCCCCATGCAATAATGGTTTCAACATACTGCAGATGTTTCGGATCCTCATCCGTTTCAAGTGCAGTCTGGACCAGTCCATGGCAAATGGTGGGACTGTGTTGCTCCCCTTTGGGCAGTGGGTTCCAGGTTTACTGCAAACCCCACCAGGTGGAAGCAAATTGTGTCCTGCACTCTGCTGACAAAGGAATGGAGAAAAATGCATTGGTGTTACGGGCCTAGGCTTCTCAGTGAATTCCTTTCCATGATCATTGTGGAGGCAGTGGGAAGGGGAAAGGGCTAACTCCTAGATGAACAGCCAACAATCAAGACACAAAAGGAGTAGCTGATAGCCCTGTGATACCAACACAATTTTGTTTTTGGGAAGGAAAGGATTAGGGGGTTATGGAGTTTGAGCTGTGGGAGTGGGCTCTTACACTCAGGGGATCTGCGAACTGTCGTGTGGTGCCGTGGGAGTTTGGTTGTTTTGTTGTTACAATAGTATTTGCTGTTTCATCTGTTGAGCCGTCGGGGGGGAGTTTTCGGGTCTGCGACAAAGACACGACACTCATAGTTCACTGTAACAAAATTTAAACCCCTTTATTGTCTGTGAGCATGCTTTAATAGGGTGCTTGATTTTTCCCGGTCTCGCACAGGTGATTGATTACAACTTCTGTCATTCACTTTCTCAACCAGTAATAAATCCGCACTTAGGGTCTTATAGATGAGCAATGATTTTCACCCAGGTACCTGCTGGCTTAATAGGCTGGCTGGGTTTCAAATTGCATCTTTTAGAAAAGCTGCAATATTCACTACCACAATTCACAATTTTCCAGTTTAAAATTAAAAATTTAAAATTTTGGTTTTGGATTTTATAAGCTTCGTATTCCAATTTATCGATGCGCTTGATATATCATTGGAGTTGTGGTGTTTTTATTTAGAAAACTGTTAACATCATAGTTTTTAGCTCGATATGTTACAAGCTCAGGACTTAGTAACTATAACATAACAATTCAACATTAAACGTGAACCATTCCCTTCAAAACCATTAACATTTTGAAAAACAAGAAACCATTTAACTTAAAACAATTTCAGAAAAGAACATACATATTTCTTTTATTCCTTGCTCCCTTTCTTTGTTTGTATTTAAAAAACAATAAACCATTTAACTTAAAACTTTAAATTAAGAACACACATATTTCCACCTCTCCTTTCTCCATCTTTCTTTGTTTTTAGACATTATAACAGGAAGAAAGCATGCACTTTTGAATTACCTCAGTGTGGTGAGAATTATAACTGCTGATATGTCACAATAAAATTTTAGTGTTTAATACTTTTGAGGAGTTTTCCTTTAAATAATAACTTAGGAGAATCTTCTCCAGATAAGATTCTTCATGTTTATCCCAAAGGAAAAGTTTTTTGCTTTTGCAAGGCTGAATCACCTAGTCAAAATGACTTGCTTTCATTTTTAACTCAGAAATATCTGGATTTTATAATTTTCTCTCCTTTTCAGTCAAATTTCAATCTGGCCATAATTGAAACAGACTGAGAAGGCTTTGATGGTAAACATTTCCTTTTGCTTAGTTAAAATCTCAACCTGGACAGGGTTGAGACTTTAGACTAGGCAAAAAATTTCTATTATATTTTAAAACAAACCTTTAGTAAATTTTAAACATTGTAAACAGAAGTGATAAGAGGTAGGTATTTTAGAAAATTGTGCAATTGTAATTTGTCAATGAAATATCTTTTACTAAACTAATCCACATAGATTTGATTTGTTGAACTTCTAATATTAGAGTAAATAAGATTTTCAAATTTTTCAGGATGGCTGATTATGATGCTAGTGCAATGTATATGAGTAAAGTTGACAAGCATTCTACTGTGAACTTCAACTCACACTTAAAAATAGTAGACTATATTTGCAGCATTGATAAAACACTTTTTCAGCAACTGTAAATGAACTAATTTGTGCAACAGATTTTAGGACATATGTAGCAAACTGCAACCCATAATAGCAGTATTGGCATGGTATTTTCACTCCAACTGCAAGAAAACAGGTTAACAAGGCAAATATTGACTTAATAAAGTTCGCAAAATGTACAGGCTTTAGCAAAGTTAAATTAGAGGTGGGTGAAACAGCTGTTGAGCTCTGCTGGAGGTGAACATTGTTGTTTACATTGCCTTGGTTGGTGTCATTAAGTTCTCTAATTTTCATTTTCACTGTCTTAAGACATGAGGCAAGTAACATGTTATTACATTTGTTGAGAAGATGGTTTGTTCTTTGCTGCAGTGTTCTAGCTTTTCTATGTGTCTGGTGATATCTCTTTAGGTTGGTTTGTTTGTTACTGTCTCTATGAAGCTTTATTTTAGTAGTTCTTTTCCTGCTGCTTTTCGCTCAGTGAGCATTCTGCAGGGATTTTTCCCACACTCTAATTTTTGGTTCTGATGCTAGTATAGGTGCTTGGGTCCCACTCCCTACGCAGGATGGTGGCTTTTCATGTGATTGAGGCTGTTTAAAAATGGCACATGGTTGCAGACATTGCCCTTTTATATCTGTGTTTCTCCCCCCCACAGCTTAGTGGAGGGTTAGTGTGTAGGTGTTTATTTCTTGGGGAGAGATTTCCCTGTACCCACAGATGCTAAGTGTTAATTAAACTAGGGACTTGAAAATCTCCTCCCTCTACCCTTACAAACTTACAGTTTTCGGTTGGAGGTGTAGATAGGCTTGGAGGTGTGGTCAGAGGCTTAGTTTTGAAGATCACAGCAGGATCAGAGCTGTTATTTGAAGCAGAAGTTGAGTTCGGAGCTTTGGTGTTTTTACTTCCTAGTTCTGGTGGGCTTCTAGTTGCTTCGTCATCAGTTTCTTTCTCCAGGCAGTTGTTGGCAGGGGTTTCCCTGGTGACTTGAGGTGGAGGCACGCTTTCTTGCTGGGGCGAAGACACGGCCTCCAAAGGCTGGACTGGGGTCGGGATCTCTCCCCTCTGAGGCTGGACCGTGATCGGGGGTACCACCCACCAAGGCTGGATTGAAGGAGGGGGTAGCTCCCACCAGGGCGTGGTCAGAGTAGGAGGCGCGCCCCACCAGGGCTGGACTTGGGGCGAAGCTGTGCCCCATGAGAAAGGCTAGGTTTCTTTTTTCCCCACTGGTGACCACAAGGCTGCCACCATCTTGGGGTTTTTCCCGGGCTTTTTCTTCTCCTGCCATCTTTAGAATTTTCCTCGGGCCCTCCCACAGCGGTTTGGGATACATTAGGGGTCTCTGAGCTGGCTACTAAGGATTTGCCGGTCAGTAAAGTCTCTCCGCAGGGAGTAAGCACGTTTTCTTCCATACTGCTGCTAGAGAAATCGGCTTTTACCTCTTTTAGCAATTTTAAAACAATTCTCCAAGGTTTTAAATCCTTAATTGCATTTTTGTAATCTTTTAAAGCAGCATTTAATATTTGTTCTCCAATTTTAGTCAAATCATTTATATTAAATGCAGTTTCGTTAGTTCTCTCCCTTCGCCTTTTGTCGATGATATTAAATCAAAAAGCGATTCTTCTTCAGAATCTATCTCCCATCCTTGTAAAAACTGGGTCCATACCTGGATTACTGGATGCTTTTCTGTGGAGATGTATCCTCCCATGTTTTCCTTAGCTAAAATTTTCTTTCCGTCTCTTGGACGTCCCTGGCTCTTCGGCCAAAATGTCCTTCCTGTCTCTTGGAGGTATCTGACTCTCTTGGCCATAAATTCCCATCTCTTATTTCCTGGGCGTTTCACCCTAGCTCTTGGCTAGTTCCTCTCCCGTCTCGCTACATGGATTTTGTCTCTCCTGCTTTTCGCAGGTTGTGGCTAGAGCCGAATCACGCCGGGTCACCAGTTGTTACGCTGTTACAGTAGTTTCTGTTGTTTCATCTGCTGGGCTGTCGGGGGATGTGGTTTCGAGACAAAGACACAAGACTCAGAGTTCACTGTAACAAGACAAGCCACTTTGTTGTCTGTGAGCACACTTAAATAGGGTGCTTGATCATCCCCGGGTTCCCACAGGTGGTTGGTTACAACTTCAGTCATTCACTTTCTCAACGAGTGATACATCAGCAATTAGGGTCCAATATACGAGCAGGGATTTTCATCCAGGTACCTGCCTGCTTAACAGGCTGACTGGGTTTCAAATTCGATCTTTTAGAAAAGCTTCAATATTCACTACCACATTTGTGCGCTCTGACCCGGGGCATTGCTGCGCTGCAACTCAGCACTACGATTGAGTTCTGCCTACCTTCCATACCCGTGCCCACTACAGATGAGAAGATTCCAGTTGCCAGCCGTCTGCTACCCTCACCTTGACCACTACTAGCATTGGGACCAGCTGCGACCCGAGTGAGTTTGCAAGAACCTTTTTGAAAGGGGAAGCATCTCCTTTTCCTCTCTCATCTCGGTGCCAGCCAAAGACACCTCAGGAGGTTGCGAGCTCACATCGGAGTGGCTCTGGCCACCTGCAAACCAGTTACTGCAGCTTTTGCCTGGCCTCTCCTTGCAATATTCTTTTGGGTCTTTGAAATACTCACTCCTGAGGTAATCTATGCCGAGGATACACAGGGCCTCTGGACCAGTCACAATGGGGTGTTTGTGCCATTCCTTCCTGGTCAAGCTCACTTCAGCTTCCAGTAAATGCAGCTGTTGGGATCCCCCTGTCACCCCAGAAACAGAGATAGATCCCGCCCCCACATTTCTCAATGGCATCAAAGTACATCGTGTGCAAGTGTTAACTGAAGTCTTATACTTTTTTGGGTCTGATGTGCCAGGTCATCGGATCAACACAGTCCAATAGATCCTTTCTTCTACCTGGCTAGAGGCAGGGTCAGTCTGGTTCTAGTCATGATACTTATTGTTCCCATTCTGTACATATGAACTCGAGGTAACTTCAAGAGGACTGGACATAGCATCATCACTCCTATACTGCCGGGTGTATACCCTCATGGAGGGTACCCTCACACCTTAGCTGGAAGACAACTGCTCCTAATAGCACAGATTTTAGTCTGTCCTGGCTCCTCTCTTAGTTTCTGGTAGCCCTCTTTAATTTTCTCTTCCAGGCTCCAGACATGCTCAGCCGGTTTTGTTTCCACAGGCGAGATGTGGGCCCTTAACGGGGTGGCAACAGTGTCTTCATAAATGCTGAGTTTACTAACCAATGCACCCACCTTATCTTCTCCCTCCCTCCATTGCAGCATCGCTAAGTAACAGGAATATATTTCTGACCCAAGCTGAGTGAATTTCTGATACATTTGTGATGCGTACTAGATACCACCTAGACTTTTAGGGAATCCCTTGTCCTCTGAAAAAACAATCTCCTGCACAGCTAATTCCCTCAGGCATCGGATACCTTGTTCCATCATGTTCCACCATCATTGCTGCACATGGAAATGCTCCTCACAAAGGTATCTTTCCCTTACCCTTGAGAGCAGTTGCCACCAGAGGCTGAGAGTTTCCTGCATTTTCCTGATCCCCCGGTAAATAACCACACCCTGGAACAGGGATCCCAGTTGCCTGGCTTCACTACCATTGAGAATTGTATCGTTTATCCATGGCATTCCAGATTCGTAGCAGCCAGGTCAATACAGACTCATTTGCCTCGCGTGCGAGCTCTCTACGCAGCTCATGCACCTTGCCCAGGGATAAGGGATCAAGTGATATTTTCTGACTCTGTCTCTTCTGCTGGATGTGAAGGTCCTGCCTCTTCCTCATCATTCACTATGCGGATTTTCTTTTCTGAACAAGGGCAACTGCTACCAGCTTAGGCTGTCATTTTGGTTCAGCAATGGTTTGCGTGCATACCTTGACTGTTCATTTGTTTCCTTTTCGCTCTGGCTGAGATGTGGTTTTTGTGGACACAGTTCCTGATTATTTGCTTTATTTTTCCTCCTCCTCAAAGTGTTGTACCATAGCAAGAAGCGTCTGGTAAGCAATGGCCTGGGGCCAGCATCTTCCTGTGTGTTGTCCATCTCTGGAGCCGTCAGAGCCTATTCCCTTCACATAACTTGTCATTTATCAGGGTCCTGCAGTTCTTCAGAGGTGAACTTCCAGATCATTGGAGGAGAGAAGTTTTCCAAATACTGGTCCATCTCCTTCGACATCCCGTGCCACTCAGGATTATCTACTCCCAGGGCAGGCCTCCAGACAAATTCCCTAGAAGCCTCTGTCCTGACTCTAAGCATGGCATAGACAGTGCAAGCCATATAGAGAAAACTTAGCAGAACGAACAAGAAGATTATGCTGTCCTTTACATCTAGAGGCAACTCAACATTCTCAAAAACTGTTGTAGCAGGCCGGAAGGGCTGGGGAAAAAACATCCTCTTCACTCCTCAGGCTCAATGCATTCGATTGTTCAAATCCTCTACTGCATTAGTGCATAACACTGAACTACATATAAAGTGTTAGCCAACTGTCTTCATAAAGAGAGCATTAGAATGGGGAAATTATTGCCTCTATGCAGAAATATATCAGGGTACAACATACACGTGAATAAACCCAGAAACATGATGATCAAGAAAGTTTCTATACCCCAATACACAAATGCTTTAGAACAAAACTGCAATTCCGACATCACTCAAGACTTACACTGGGTGCCTGAAGATGTGCGGGTTTAAAAGCAATCCGGCAGGAGAAATTAATCCCATTAAACTTCCTCCAGAAACATTACCAGCCGGAGTTGCAATTTACAAGAGATAAGAAAAAATACAAGGATACAAAGAAAACTGGTTTTAACCCACAGTCGGAGTATAAACTGGCACGCTGTTCCAGAGGTGATGGTGACACAACTGCTGAAATTCTGGTCCTCATTCGGATCTTTCGATTGGTGGTGCCAATAGTCCCCAAACGCAAAGATTATATATATCTGCTCAGGTTCAGGTGGGAATGCCCAGTACCTCAACCAGGACATGGAGTTTCACAGTGGAGGAAGGTAATACTGTGAGTCATGGGATATTTTGAGAGTCTTTGATGGTCTAAGTCACTGCAGCTGCCTATGATCCTAGTGCCAAGGATACCGTTATGGTCCATTAGCCAAGATGACCCCTAAGGCAGGGTGGGAATGTGCTAGTGCTTCCCCAGAGGGGAGTTATGAGAGCTGAGTCATTTGTGTGAAGAAAAAGAAACACTACCCTGCATTGCAGGGTTTGCCTCCCACCCTTACCTCATTTAACACCCACGTTGGAGCTTGAGATGTCAGGTGTACAGTAGGCAGCTACTGCAAGTGATCCATCATTAGTAAATCAACAGGAATGACACAGAGGGTGGCACAACACACATTTAGCTTACAGGCACATAGTGCTAAACTGGCACCCTACTCCTGTAACCAGGACTATCAGGTCGAACAGGAGGTGGACGCTTCCAACATGGTGAACCATGGTGAAAACACCCTTGGAAAGCATGCATGCAGCTCAAACACAGTATCTTCTACAGTATTAGCAGCAGCCTACATGGCCTTTCTCTACGCGGGGGTGCCACGCCCAAAGAGCTAAGATTTGGCATCCTACAAGATGTGAGAGACTGCTTAGCGCTTCGGCCTCATGCTTCAAACAAACAGGCAAATCACTATCGATCTCTGAAATGCTGTTATCTGGCTGAAACATTCCACGTACTTGCAGTCCAGGGAGACACCATTCGAACTTGCAGAACTACTTCCCCTCAGTAAGACGCGCAACACCCAGATGATATCCCCATGACAAATCTTTATTGTGCAACTGCTGCTCAAAGCTTTTATTACCTTCCACTGACACACGGCAAAACACAAAAAAAAATACACATCAAAAGCCGCTAGATTGATGGGCAAAAGATGAAATCCATTCAGTGGAGATTTGTGCACGTGCATCAACTCTTGCGGTGCCAAAATCTTAGCCAGGTGACCAGCCCAACTGACGGCCGCCCAGAACGGGTAGATGTATGCGATAGACAGACTGCCCACCCTCGGGCCCTTCATCCACAACCATCTGGAATCCATTGGTCAGGCACAGGTGAGCAACACACATCTCGCCAACAATCATTACATGCCCAAGAAGCTGGAGAAGGAAGTACAAACCCATAAATAAGTAAAATAAAATAAAAAAAAGAACGTATAAAGAGGGGAGAGTGCATGAAGGGAAGGAACGAGAGGAGAGAACCACCCAGAGAAAGCAGCTAGCCAATTCCTAGCAATTCAACCATTGCACGTCAAATTAATATTTGTCCAACCGCTGGCAACTGAAGCTTTCCAAACAAATCTACAAAGGCCAATCATGCACAGTATGGGGGGAAAAGAGAGCTCAGCAATTCATCTCAAGCTAGACAGCAAAGCACTACAAAATAGCCACAGAAGCTGACCTCTTCTCCGCGTTAAAGCCCCCATTGTGTCTTCAGGCAACATAACCAATCCGGGTGGAAAATAAACTTTAGGCTGCCTTTTGCGTAGGTTTACAATGTCTTTGAACTTGGCTTTTATAACTAAATGCAAAACATCTAGCATCTTTTAACCACCTTTGTCCTTCCTTGCCCCTGAACTGCCACAAGACTCAAGCTCACTACTCCATGTTAGAAGTACTACTCTTCTTACTCTAAACCACAACAATAGGCACCAGACTGTGCTCCAAAACAACACTGCATTTTGATCCAGAAGTACATTCACAGGGACCACCACTGCTTTATAGCACTGCTTTTAGTTACAAAAAGCTCAACTCCTTTGCAAGCTAGTGGCAGAAGATGACAGCACCAGAAAACCCAAAGTAGCCTACTGCGCTCTGTCAGGGAGGAAAGAGGGTATGGGAATGAATCTAGTAAATGAGGAACTATCTACAGGTACAGTTTAGCACTCAGAAACCTCCCATACTACTTACATATTGACCAGAATCTCCGGTTTCAGTCAACTCAATAATTGGCTCCTTAGGCATGACTAGGAAAAGTGTCTCAGCTAGCAGTAAAAGTTCATGGATCACACAGCACTGCAGGAAGAGTAAACAGTTAAAACATAACCAGATTTCGAGAAAGGTAAGAACTGTTGCAAGCCCATCTGCCCCACTGAACTCCTACAGAAGCAAATTACCAGATACCCCAAACACAAGCCAGAACCTTGCTTTTTCTTGCATGATTGGATGTTATTAACACAGAGGCAGGAGGCAAATGGCTTAACTGAAGCATCAGAGTTTAGTGAAGTTGATGAGCAGCGGCCAGTCATTTCCCACAGGACAGGGATCTCAAGTATTGAAGACATGCTTAATGACAGGAAGCCTTCAAGTGCATAGTCTTTCTTCTATACTGCATGCAAACCCTGCCTTGAAAAGCAGAAAGGGTCTTTAACTGTTGACTTTCAGCCTTTTAATAACTACATCATATGGAATATTACCTTAGAGTTTACACTGCATAGGAAATTGCTGCATTGTTTCCCCCCGGTCTAAGCAGCTCACTCTAGTTGCCAGTACCAACATTCGTGACCTTTGGAAGCATGCTGTTTTCATGGTCTTACTTCCCCACAGAAACAATAACTGTGAAGGTTGGCAGCCTGTAGGATGACAATTTTCTGGATATTTTGTTTTTAAAGAAAGAGGAGAAAAAGGTATCATTCCTTGCCCTTATAATCCGGTTTGGGGGTTCAGAACCAAAGCCTAGCACAGCAAAGCTCAGATACCTCTTCGAAGATACATTGAGACTGGCATTTCTCCTGTGTTAAACAACTCATTTCAATCAATAATCATACATGCACTGTTTACATATGCACAGTCATGCAATGCCCGAGATTGACTGCGTCTGCCTAAAATATGCTTCCAAAACTATCATCTTACATGAGGTAAAACCATTCTCATCCCTCAGCAGCAAATGTTAAATGACTTGCAGGGCCAAAGGGACATCACATGGTAAACGTCTGTGGCTAAGAGCAAGTACGTTACGGTTGGAAGTGCTTCTCTACGCGCTCACATGACCCGGTGAGGGTGGGATTCGAGGTGAGTCTGGATAACACCAGCAAACCAGTATGCCCGTGGCAGCTGGAAGGCTGGAGGTGCGTCACAGAAAAAGCTTAGGGTATGGTGCAGCAGAGAGCACCACAAGCCAAAAAGGCCCCGTCTGTCCCCTGTTCCTGCACTCACCCATGGCAGCAGCACTGCCGCATGCCCTGCCGTGCTCCCTGACACCACACACGTGGCCCTTGGCTCAGGGTTGCTGCGAGAAAGGGAGGAGGGGGAGGGATAGGAACTGCGAACAAAGCAAAACTGCAGCTACCTCCAAGTCCTCGTCATTAATGGTACCGCTGAACAGCTTAGCTGCTGATCTTTCCAAAGAGAATAGTGATGCCACCGGGCCACACGGCCTACACGCTGATATTCTCATCAGCGAAGGACAAAGACGGCTTTGGCCCTCGTGCTTTTTCCATTTGGCCGGGCCCTATGCAACCCCCATTGGGCCAACTTCGCTTTAACTTCTTAGGACATTTTGAAAAACCAACAGAAGTTGCTCTACACTGTGTGCTGAATGCCCCACTTCCATTGCAGACATTTCTAAGCTGCACATTTCCTGGAAGCAAATAAAATGCAAAGCATGCGTTCAGCACTGCTGGCTTGAGGAGCTAAAGACAGTAGGGTATGGGCTAAGCTGGGTAGGAGGCTTTTAGAAAAATAGGTAGTGCCCTCAAAGCTGCCCAAGGGTAGTCTGTGGTGCCCTGCACCCTCGGGAACAGTGAGCAGTCTGAGTGGTCTACAGTCCTGTCTTTGAATATATATGAACCCTGCTTTCCTCTATATTATGATAAGTGTATCCTTGGCCACCTCTGCAGTAAAGGCATGTTGTCCTTTTTTGCAAAGCTGGTTTCCTGCTGATAGACCTCCAGCATTTACTGGTACATGGAGTTACCGCTCCCCAGGTGCAGGATTTGTGTACATTACTTTGGTTTGAAAGCCAGGTGTTTGCCAAGGAAGGCGGGAGCCTCCCTTGGAATAGAAAATGTGACTTCCTTCCTTCTGAATTATTATAATTCCAAAATGATGGGGCTTTCAGGCAAAGATATGGGAAAAGGAATAACAGTTTTTTACTAGCATGCCATTGTATAACCAGGCAAACAAACAACAACAATGGCGGCAACAACAAACAAAACCAGAAACCTAATAACAGCCTTGTCTCAGCTGTCAAGCACCTTCCCCTTTGGTGTAGTTATGGTCACAGCTGGCAGGGATGGTGGTGGCTCCTGGCAGGGCAGGTTTGATGATTCCCCGCAGCTGCAGAGGGCGCTGTCGCACGAGCTCAGCCGCCTGTTTGTACAGTTAATGGCGACTCAGCCGGCAAGAGAGATAGCATAAGGGGCTTCCTTTACAACCTCACAGAGGCAGCCGTTCCCAGTTCCTCTCCAGATAGCAAAATGGGCTGTAGCAGGAACCTTGGAGCAGCGGATGGAACTTCAGAGGCAGGCACACCCGGACTGGCAAATAAAATGTAGCAGAAACTCGGCATCTGTAGCAGGAGCTGCGAGGTGTCTCGGCAGGCACAGGGTGCTGGGTTACAGTGTATCGAAAACTTGGAGCACTGGCAGAAAAATGGCAGTGTTATAAATTACCACAATCGGGTAGGTTAATCAATAAGGTAAATTATTAATTCGTTGATAAGGAATGGACAAGCAGCACTGAGGATGTGGGGAGTCTGTGCTCCACCAACATGTCTGTCCTACCCCTGGTCGCTGCCCCTTTTATAGGCAGTTTCTGGTGGGGCCGTGTGTGAAAAACACGGTTCACTGTTTTTGGAGAATTAAAAGGTTTAATAAAAAAGACAATAGGAGACATACATAAAGCAAAGGGCTAAAACCGCCGGGTGCTTGGCATGCTGCCAAGAGCACACCGCTGCTTCGGGAACACCCTTTTAAATACGTTTTACGATCTGTCCATTTGTTACATATTCATAGACCTTCATGCATAGTCAACTGTTTTTGGGAACTGTTTAGCATGGCCACTCCTTGGGTCCGCCTTTTTAGAGCATGCGTGTTTCTTGGCTTGTGGTTTTATTCTTCACCTTATCCCTTTTTATTTGGGTGGTGGTCCTAGCCGGTGAGTGTTGATAATTGTCTTGTCAGCTGCAGGGGTCCCCATTACATGTTCACGGGCTGTTATCTTTGACTAAGCGGGTAGTTTAAGCATACTATCTCTAAAAACTTATGTCTAACTTTTACTATTAACTAAGACTATATCCATATAGAAATGCTATTTTAACATTATACATATAGCATTGATCCCAATACTTGCAAAGAGCCAACAACATGTCATGCATTCATAACATGTGTCATGCCTCCTGTGCTGGGGTACAAGTCTGAGCAAGCCCGAACGTGTTGGCTAGCACTCAAGCAGCATTGGCTACAAGCCCCCACCAAGTCTAGACAAGGTTCAAACGTTGTCAGGTTACACTCCTTGCAAGCAGCTAACAGCAGTAACAAGTCTGTTCATGTTTGCACAAGCCCGCGTTTTCCTTATACATAAAATTGGATACAATTCATAATTATAGTGGCAAAAAAATGAAAAATACATAAAAACAAAAGCCAACAATTCACAGCACAGTGATTAAAAAAATGCAATAATTATATTTTCCTGTGTCTTATGTCCGTGTTTTAGTTTGAGTTCATTATTTTTGTTTATATTGATCCCATGGTGCATTTTTCATAATGACACGAATCACTATGTTACATCTCACAGTGGGGCTGGGCAGAGGCAGCCTGGCTCCCTCAAACAGCTGGGAGAGGCTCCCTCAGAGGGTCTCGGGGCTCGGGGTCCCAGGTTTTTCCCTGAGGCACCCGAGTAGATGGTGAGGGTCCTTTCCAGTGAGGTAGGGTGTTAATAAGGTCCCAGTGCAACGGCCACTCTTACGACCAGACCCTCACGTTAGGAGAAA
This sequence comes from Luscinia megarhynchos, assembly GCA_034336665.1. Taxonomy (NCBI): domain Eukaryota; kingdom Metazoa; phylum Chordata; class Aves; order Passeriformes; family Muscicapidae; genus Luscinia; species Luscinia megarhynchos. Next base: position 1,589,336 of record JAPFBE010000032.1, read on the forward strand.
GTAGTAGATGAAACTGCAGTGGTGCCAAATTCTTCCCACGTCGACAGCAGTCTCTCTCCCTTCTGATCCCGAGGCTGAGAGAGCAAGATGAGCCCTCTCACCCCCCAGTAAAAATCTCGTGCTATCTCTGCCCTTCCAAAAGAAAGCCCCTCAGCTATGAGAGTTCAGCTGTACCCTTTCCCCTACCTTGGCCATTTCTTTTGTCTCTTAAGTACCAGTTATTATTATCTCTTAGGCACCAGATGGCAGAAATTTCCCTGAGAAAAAAAAAAAAAAAAAAAAAAAAAGGAAAAATCCTGACCTCCAACAACATACAGGTTCCTCAGGTGGTCTCAAAACAGATAATTTCCTATGATGGGAGGGACTTAGTTTCCCAAGTCCCTGCCTTAAGGTTCAGGATCTCAAGAGATGTGAGAACAGTGATTGCCAGTGAATATGGAGATAAATAACTTGCCTGGTACCACAGCCTTCTCCATGTTTCTTGTCGCAAGACCTCCTGACTTGTATAATGGCAGGGGGGATGCAGATGGCGTCTTTAGTCTTCCTTTTCTAACCAATACACATGTGGAAGCCCATCTTATGATTCTTTACATCCCATGCCAAATTCAGCTCCAGCTGTGCCTTAGCTTTCCTGATCACATCTCTACACAAATCAGGCGGCATCTCTAGATTCTCCCTAGGATGCGTGGTTCCACTTCCAATTCATTTCCTCTTAGTACTGCAGCTTGACCAGAAGGAAAGGCCCTTAGCTTTCGTTGGATACTGCTGGGAACCAGGGAAGCAGCCTTGGATTTCTCACGCTGCTCAAGAAAACATAAGAGAAAGGAATTATAACAATGGTTATGCACCTGCAGGGTGCGTGAGCTACATGACCAGGGGTGTCATCTCTCTTGTACTGGTGTCACCTCCCTTGCACCAATTAGATCATGTCTATTGCTATCACGAACTACCCTATATGTGTAGTGTTTCTTTAAATAAAGGTTCTCTCTTTTTGCCCCTCTATTACACGAAGAACTTTGTTGCATTATCCTTTTCGCCACTCCTATAGCCCAAATGCAACACTCATCCATGCTGGTTTCCTGTCTAACTTGCTTGATTTCTTACTGTACTGGTTTTGCATTGGAGGCAACCTGCGGGGGAGAGCACACTCACAAGTTTTTCCATGAGAACTTCCTCTGTGAATTGATAGGACCAATTGGAGGCTGATTTAGTAATTGACAGCCTGGGAAACCAATTAGAGAAGCTATTTTGTTCCATTAATCACATTGGTAAAAGCAAGAAAACGTCAGAAAAGCTCTATTTTTATTTCCGGCCGTTCACCAGGTCACATCGGCTCACCAGGTCACGTCGGCCCAGCCTGAGCTCCCCCCCCCATGCATACCAGGCCTGGCAGGGGTGGGGTGCGGAACCGCCCGGCCCCATTCTCAACCAGGGGCCCTGATGGCCAGGGGGGAGGAGAGGCCCTTTGTTAAGATCCTAGCCCTGCCCCCTAGAGTGGCCACAGCTCGGCGGGGCCCTGCCGCCGTCTCGGAGCAGCCATGGGGAGGGGAGAAGGCCCCCAGGCGCCCAGGCGGCTTGGAGGAAGGCAGCTGGGCTCCGTTTTGGCGAAGCCCCTTCCATGCACTTGCTTGCTGGACTTTGCAGTTTAGTCCAGCCCCCCCCCCCCACCCCCCCCCCTAGGGCGGCCTGCGAGGCCTGAGATCCTGGCACGGCTCCAGCATGGCCTGGCCCAGCCCCTGCATCTTCTGTGTGAAATTTTAACCCTTCCAATGCTCAGATAAGACTTGCAGACCTCCTATTCTCCCCTGAGTAAGAGGAAATAAAGCAGAAAATATATACCAAAGTTAGTGAAGTAAGAGATAAATTTCCAGATGGGAAGAGATTGAGGAGACATCATGAAAGTTGGCTGAAAAAAATCTTTTTGTAAGCTATTGGGGTGGACTGTACTGCACTGAAGATTCCTATAAATCATGGATAAAACATGGAGAGGTTGAAATGTTTGAGAAAAAGATCCTTTGCCCTCGAGGAAGAGGGGGGACCTCTCTTCCTGAGAATGAAGTATGAACAGAGGAATTTGAGGAAAGAGAGATGAAGAGAATTTTTGCCTTTGAACAGCTTACCCTAAAAATAATACCCCATGAGTTTGACATGGCCCACAAACATAGCTTGGGAAGGCTGTGAAAATGGGAGGAGTTTCATGATTTTGCAGATTTCCCGGGAGGCTGCTATTCGTGTAAGTGAAGACAAAAGAGAACTTTATTTTTCTCTTGGAAAAATCCCTATTGCCAAACAAGAAGAAACTCCACTCGCTGAAGCGAACTGAAACGATTATTTAAGTGAACGACTGACTGAAGTGTCTCTGTATGTTGTTAAGAAGGTGTCGGAGGTGCGGAGGAGGGAGTGGTCTGAAAATCTTATCTTGAATTTCTTATTTTATCTGTGCTGTTAATAAAGTTTTTCTTTATACCCTTTTAAGTCTGCCTTGTTTTTGCTCCTAATCCTATCTCACAACAAAAATGGAGTATATTAAAATTGGCAAACCTAAACTAAACCAAGACACTTACGCACAGCAATGAAGAGCTATTGTGCTCTGAGAAAAATGTCTCTCAAGAGCTGCCAGCTCCATTCTGCTTCTTTATAATTCCTGAGGGCAGTTTCGCAGGGGCTGCCATCCATTGGTTCTTTAAAGACCTGAAAGTTCGCTCTCCTAAAATTCAGTCTTGACTTTACTCTTTCCTGTGAACAGGATGCTTCTGGTGGTTTAAGTAAGAAGGCTTCATTGACCTTCTCTCCTTTATCAGGTGGCCTATAGTAGACACCAAACACAAGATTTCCTTTTTTTGCTTGTGTGGGATGATTACCATGGATCCAGGCAAGGACTTATGGCTTCCTATCCACAGCCTACAGTGTTTACCTTTTGCGTTATCTTTCCAGATCATGACCTGCATAACTGACAGCAAGGAAGGGCAAGTTGGTCGAAGGAGGAGGTCCCAGGCAGCTAAGTTATTCCTCTTTTGGCTCTGATGAACAGAACAACATCATATGACTGAAACTTTGAAGGACATCAAGGCCAAAAAAGTAACCTTTGCATGATTAAGGGTCATTTAAGTTGAAACACACTCCCCTGTGTATGGTAATAAGCTTAATGAAGTACATGTGTTGGGGTTTAGGTTTTTTTCCTTTTGTGAAAAATGAGATTTACAATTCGTAGTTTTTTAAAAGTTTAATAAGGGATAAAAGAAGGACAAAAATTTTAAAAAATTTACCAGTGCTGGAGTGCCCTTGGTGTTTGGCCAAAAAGCACACTGGGTAAATTTGGGCAGTGTGATCTATATATTGGTACATTACTGAGGTACATACATATTCATGTGCTTCACACATTATTCAGACATTCTTGTGAGTTTTTGATGTTTCAGGAACTCTTTCATTTGTTTTCTTTACGCTCTAATTTTATCTGCATGACATCCTGTAAATCAGAATGATATGTTTTATTTCTTCTTGTGTCTCCATCCTGTTGTTCCACATCCTCTGATAAGGAGTAACCAAATTCTTCTACGATTCTTCTCTGGTGCTCTGGTTTTTGTCACGTTTCTCTTATCTCTTGGAGAGGTCAGTCAGCAGATGTGGGAACCAACGTAATTGTTTCACACCATTCTCTTAGTATTTTAATATTTCATGTTTTGCTAAGGCCTATGTTATAATACATTCATCACACCACTATTTCTATAAACTATATGGTTTCTATAAACTATACTTAAACTAATAGATTATGCTATACTAAGGAATAGCTAAATAGAATTATACATTGTACTATATCCAAATATTTGTGGTCAATACCATCATGCAAAAGCTAATACATAAATGTGAAATCCAATATTACATTGTAGTTTTTAACACCTTTTATATCTTTCTCTTAGGGAATTTTCTCCCATTTTTTTGCTAAGAAACAACATCCGGTACTTGAGACAAAAGAAGCAACCACAGAGAAGGGGGAGGAGTGCATCTGGCTTTTCTATTTTAACTGAGGGACATTATCCTGGGACTGGCAGAGATATCCTGAGATTTCGGCTGAAGGAAGGGGTTTGGTGCTGCTCCTAGCTCTCTCTTGCTTTCTCAGCATTTGGAGAGGAAAGAGGCTGCAGTCTCTGTGGGAAGAATTTGCCACTACTGCGGGATTCTGTCTCCTGCTGCCTCTCTTCTACTGTGAGTGGAGCTCTGCTCGTAAGAGAGGAGGTTGCACTGGGACCATATTAACACCCTACCTCACCAAACAAAGGACCCTTCACCATCTGCTCGAGTGGGAAACTCTGGGATCCCCGAGCCCCTTCCCCATCCAAGTGAGCCGCTCCCGTCCATGTTTGGGAGCCGGGTTGCTGCTGCCCAGCCCCCGTCGTGCCTCTGCTATTGCTCTGGTGTTTTTTGCTACACTGTAGCCCTTCATCCCCTAGCTGCTGGGACACCCTGAGGTTCCAGCTATAGCTGCTGAGTTTCTGTTGCCTCTTGCTTGCTACCTCAGGTGAGCTCATTCCTGCCATTCCTACTTGCTGCTTCCGAGGCTCTTGCTGGGGCACTAGGATCGGCTGCTCCTGGGGGTTTGTGGACAAAACGCCTTTTCCATCCCTTCCGGCGACACGTCCGCCATTACCATATGAACGAGACGACCGAACTTGTGCCAGAGCGCCCTCTGCAGCCGCGGGGGAATCATCACACCTGTCCAGCCTGGCTGAGGAGCCACTAGCACCCCTGCCGGCTGTGACCATAACTGCACCAAAGGGGAAGGTACTTGGCAGCCGAGAGAAGACTGTTACTGGGTATCGGTTTTTGTTTGTTGTTACTGCTGTTGTTGTAGTTTGTTTGCTTTGTTATACACATACATACTAAAAAACCTCTGATATTCCTTGTCCCATATCTTTGCCTGAAAGCCTGTTAATTTGAAAGTTATGATAATTCGGAGGGAAGCAGGTCATATTCACCATTCGAAAGGAAGTTTCCCACCTTCCTCGGCAAACACTTGTCTTTCAAACCAAAGCACACACATGATTATATTACTTAGGTCCTGTTTAGATCACGGTATAGGCAAAGAGGAAAAGTTCCGGCTGTATATAAGGAGGGCAGAAATTTCAGCTAGGCAACAGGAATTCCCAAAAGACCTTGGAGGCAGTTGAGGGTCTGCTCTCTTCTTCCTCCTCCCAAGCAGGGCCACATTCTTGGGAAGCTTCTGCATGCGATTGTTATTATTAGCATTGCATGGGTTGGCACGATGTTATTAGAGTTCTATAACAGCTAGTGCATCTCTCAATGGTAGTTCCAAATCTCTATTTCTGAAAATTCAGAAAACCACTCTATTCCTGAATCTGTGCTCGCAAAGATTCTTAGAGAATGCAACCAGACTTATAGAGCTGAATTGGTTGCAATCAGAAATTATGCCTGACCCCACCCAGTCCCTCTGGTCTCTGAGGACCAGCTGGAATGCAAAGGGCTTTATTTTCTGCCAAATTTCTTACTCTGAGCGCAACAGCTTGGCCTCTGATTTTCACCCATAATCTCTCAACCTGTTCATCACTGTCTTTCAAAGACAACTCTGTGCAGTAAATTAGTCTTATTTTTGGTTTACATAGAGGGCCACCTCTGCCTCTCCTTCCTTCTGACCGGTTTATAGCCATTGCTTGCAGAGCTCCAGTCATATGAGTTGTCCCAGCACATTTCTACTACAGTGATTACATTGTTAGCTTTCCGGCTGCACAGTGGCTTCCAGCTCCTCCTCTTTGTTATGTATACTGTGTTCATTGGTACAGAGGCACTTCCAGTGGGCTGGCAATCACATCACTATTTACAGGATGAAGCCCCAATTCCTTTGCAGCGATTCTCAAGTATTCTCCTGTCCTGGTGTCACGATCCGCTCAACCCGAGCAAGAGTTGTGATGGTTCGTTTGACCCCAGGGTGCAAAATACAAAAGCAAGCGACTCAGGTTTGTTTAGCAGAAAGCAGTAATGCAGTTTATTGCGTGCCAAAGAGAGAGAGAGAGAGGGTGAGAGAGAGAAAGGATGTGATATAGCTACCAACAGACGGGACGCATCCTCATGGTCGTCTGACGAGACGTGTCCTCAATCCGTTGGGGAGAAAGAGATCTTGGGGGTATTTAGTTTGAGGATGTCTTTTATAGTCTTTTCCAAGGCGTCGGGCGACTGGCCAAACAGGTGAGGAGTTTCAGGTACGCTTTGTGTTCCGTTGGAGAAACAATCCCAAAACATGCCCAAGCGAAATCCTTGTCGATGAAACAAACACAGGGCACTCCATCTCTGACCAGTTAATTGTTCTCACACCTGTGGGAGCCTTGTCGAGTGTGTTGGTTTCACGTGGTAAGGGGGAGGGGTGGATTCACCTCAGGGATGGCTCCATGAGGTGGGGAGTGGGAGGCACTCTCCCGTCTCTGGGAGCTTCCCCTGTGAGCTGCTGGCACCAATCAGAGAGCTGATTTGGTGATGGACAGCTCGGGAAACCAATGAAAAAGTTATTTCGCTTTCACAAATCGCAATTGCATCGAGTTAACTGTCTCTTTCGGTTTCCGGTCTCCGGAGGTGGGGGTCCCTGGCTGGGGACTCCGGCCCGGCCCCGGGCTCGGTCTGGGGTCCGGCCCTACACCCTGGTTCTGCGGGGGGCCCGGCTCGGAACCCCGGCCCCGGGCTCGGCGGGGGAGGCCCAGCCCAGCACTGGCTCGGCGGGGAGCGCCTGGCTTGGGGGCCCCGCGGCTCCACATGGCTCCGGCACCGGCTCCGCACGGTCCCAGCACCAGCCGCATGGCCCCAGCACCAGCCACATGGCCCCGGCCCTGCCGGCTGGGCTCGGCTCGCCTTTCCACGTGGCAGAGAACTCCAGCTGCCCACGTTTGTTTCTTCACGATCTGGATACAATTGTAACTTCTTTACGCCTGGATGGAATCCTGGATCTCCTAAGTTCCCCTGAATGAGAAGAAATGAAGTATGGAGACTACAGAAGTCAGCGGGATGAAGACAAAGTTGCTGGTGGGAAGAGATTGAAAAGATGCAAGTAGCTGAAAACCTTTTTTGTGGGCTGTGGGGATTGTGACTTCACTAAAGTTCCTTTAAACTGTGGAAAATACATGGGGGGTTGAAATACCTGAGAAAAGGATCCTTTGCCCCGAGGGAATGGGGGTCTCTGTTCTGGAACTGGAATATGAACAGAGACATTTGATAGAGAAGCCAATGAAGAGAATTCTGTTTTTTAGCAGCCTGCCTTTAGAGGTGGTACCCCATGTGTGCATCGTAACCCATAACACGGCTCTGGAAGGACTATGTAAATGGAAGGAAAATTCATAGTTCTGTGGTTTTCGGGCCGACGCAGACTGTGAAGGTGAAGATACCCCCTAAGCCATAACCAGAAAAGGGACTTTTCTCTCTGAAGTAAACTGAACTGATTATTTGAGTGTATAACTGACTGAAGTGTTCTCTCTGTATGTTGGTTGGTAAGAAATGTGGAATGAAAGGGAGGAGGGAACAATCTAGGAATTTTATCCTGAATTCTAAATCTTTTTTTTTTGTATTATTAATAAATTTCTTCTTGTACCTTTTTAAGCTTTGAGCCTGCCTTGTCTCTACTCCTGGGTCCTGTCTCAAAAAGAAATTAAATATATTAAAGTTGGCAAACCCAAGTCACACCGTGACATCGAGTAAACACAGTTCAGTGCATCGTGATTAGCCGTAAACCAGTCTCATGAGAAACCAGTCCTGGTCCAATGAGCACCACCTGCGAACAATCACTTGGCGTTTCTCCCATCCCTGGCCAGCGCCTTTAAACTGCAGTTTGAGGGGTCTTCTTAGGCCTCAGGTGAGGGTCGTTGGGCAGAACAAATGAGAGGCTTTTAGACGGACTCTTACACCTGGTTTGAAGGACAGGTGTCTGCCGATAAAGGCAGAAGTTTTCCTTTGAAATAGAGACTTTAATTCCACTCCTCCCAAGTATTATAATTTTTTGAATCAAGGAATCTGAGGCAGAGATAAGGCGGTAGGAATAACAGCTCTTTTAGTAATATATCTAACTGTACAATCAGAAACAACAGCAGTTGTTAAAATTCCCAACAACACAGAACAGATAACTTGGTCCCAGTCCTTTCTTTAGCTGCAGGCACACTCTGTCTGCACTCGGTCCCGGTGCTCCAGAGAGGCAAAGCCCGGCAGCTGCAGAGAGCAGGCGGGAGCGGAGGCGGGAGGGGGCGGCAGCGGCCATGCCGGTCTCAGGTGGGAGCGGGCTGGAGAGGGCAGGTCCTCGCTCACCGTTTGTGTCTGGGTGATTAGCTGTGTCCGCAGAGGCAGGAGGCTGGAACGGGGAAGATGCAGGGCAGGTGATCGCAGAGGGTCTGGCTCTCCTGCGTTCGGCCACGTGGCTGGACACTGGGGTCCTCCTCAGAGCTCGCTGGAAACACGAGTCCCCCTCCGGAAGCCGCTCCTACATACCTCTTTTGTTTAGAGTCATCAAAGGTCCTGGGTGTAACCTGGCCAGCTCCATTGGCATGATAATGGCAAAAATTCTTTAAATTGACACAGTAATAGAAAAACACTCAACCCCCAACATCCCCTTTCATTTCCAAACACATCACTAGCCCCTGGCCCTTCTCTTCTGCTTAAAACTCCTTTGTCTTTTTTCTGACTCTTGTTCAAAGCCCTCCTTGTAAGTCTGGCAAGCTTGCTAGTGAAGACGATCTTGCCCCGCTTGCTCGAGTGAATCCCATCAGCTCCCAAGAAACCTGGCTTCTTAAAGGTAGATCCATGATCATAGAAGTCAAAAGCTTGAGTATGTCACCAGCTAAGAAGCTCTACATTCAGCTGTTCAGTCCATCTCCTCTTTCCTGGACTCCTTCCTCAGACCGAACACCGATAGAGGCTGTGCTCCTGATCCTTTTAACATTGTTCCTACAGACATAATAGACTCTTGGGAGGGTTCTAAGTTGCCTCGTCAGACCCGACAGAGAAGAGTAGGAGCAGATGATAATCTGTACTGTTCCCTAGCTTCGACAGCCACTCAGTTACACTATGAATGCGAGCTACTGGTAGGCAGCAGTTCTCTAGAGAAATCGTTGGGATGGGGAATGGATGTCTCGGTGTTTCTAAAGAGGAAATCTCCAATTACAAATACCTTTATGTGCTTCTCTGGTCGCACTGGTTCTAACGTGGGCAAGTGGTTAAGTCAGCTTTGCACGGTTGGCTTTGTCCTGGGTCCTGTCCATTATTCATGTGCTCTTCGGTCTCCAAACCAGGAGCATCCTGTCTGTTATGTAGGGGCATTTCAGGAGATGGGGGAGGGTTCTTCCTTCTACCCAAGCACAGAAAAGCATGTAGTCTCTTTCACATCTGGATTTACTTGTGTCAGTCAGCTCAAAGTTGGATACCTTTGCATCACTTAGTGAGTTGAAGCCCCTCTATCCCAAGCAGATGCTGATCCACAAACAGGGGCCCATGCACAGAGAACCTAAATCTCTGTCTCCAGCAACAGCTCCGCAGCCATTTATTGAGCCACATTATCAGTGCCCTCCTCCTCCTTCCCTTTCATGTCAGTGACAGGACTGAGGTGAACACCCCCTGGTCCCCCATGCCCTTGACTACCACCCTCAGAGCTCTGGGGTTGTTGCAGGGGGAAACCTGGTGTCATGTATGCATTCCACCTGTTTGATCTACCTGAACTTTGGCCCAGCCAGATGCTCAAGAAGTAGGACTATTGAGGCTATTTGTGAGAAACCAGCACCAAAGCTAACAAATCGGTTTGGCTGGAGGCTGGACTGATGTTATGATCTGGTTATTAAAGTTATTAGGCATGCCTCTGCTAGAATTAAGGTGCAAATGAGACCATATGCCAAAGTCAATAGTATGGGTTTTATTTGATAGTAAATATAAGGGGGGGGGGATGTTACTGTGTGGGGCTGTGGAGAGGCGAAAGGACACAGTAACATGACCCCCTTTTGCATGCAGCAAGAAAGAGCAATTTATTGAAGAAAGCCATGGCCTTTATATAAAATAGATTGTGCAAAACAAAGCAGAAAAGATTCATTGGTCAAAGAAGGCAATATCTCTTTGGAAACATGCTTTAAGCAAAACATCACATCTCTCACGCGCCCTGCAGGTGCATAATCTTTGTTTTAATTCCTTGACCTTGTAAAGGCCTGAGAAAGGCAAGGCCTCAAGGCTTCTTTTTCCCTGGTTCCCAGCAGTATCCTATGACATGTCTCCCTTTCCGAAAAATATTTTAAAACATGAAAAATATGTATCTGTGCTTTCCAGCAGGGCCCTTTGCTAGGGAGGACAAACACGTACAGGAGACCTGAGGATACTAGACTGGGAAGATTCCAAATTTGTTGACCTTCTTTGCAAAAAATTAATCACCAAAGCACTATTTCTAATACAATAATCAAATTCTGCTACAGTTCCCAGGAAGTAAAATCCATCACCATACTTAATACATTGTAAAAGTCTGGCTAAAAACTTAAGAAAAGGTAATACAATTCCTCAGAACTACAATCCAAAATTTGCCCATTGATTTCAATAAAATCCATTACCATTACTAATACATTTAAAAAATCTAGCTTAAAACCTAAAAGGCGCTATATCTAATACATAATACAATTCACCAGAACTAAAAAATTTTTTAATTGTCCATTAATTTCAAAGCAGTTCTGAGTTCAAAACAAGAACCTCCAAAGCAGTTCAACAGTTCTGATGTTAAAACAGATCCATCTTGTAGAAATGTCATCTGGTGAGCAACACTTGACAGGCCAGCAACAAACTGGAAGGACACACTCTGTCTTCAGCATCACAGGTCAACAGCAGCCTCAGCCTGAAGCAAGCATGTCCCATCTGTCCTGTAGCAAAGCAAGCGATTCACCAGAAAAAGATAAAGATTATTCAAATATTTTTTCTCTTTTTCCAATCACGCTGTTCAGTCTTAGGAAAAGCAGCAAGAAAAGTATCAAACAGAAGCAGTTTGGGTTTCTGTCACTGAAATACTATTATCACAATTTTCCAACAATGCTTTCAAAGAAATCAAGTCGAGCTTAGAAGCATCTGCTCGAGCCCTCTGCCCCACCGCCACTGCGCAAACGCCATGATCCCCGGGACTCCCGAAGATCTCCGTGTGCCCCATCGAACCCCAGCCATACTGCCACAACATAGGAGGCTTGGCTGCTCCCCAAATCTGCTGAGGCGTTGATGGAAGCAGTTCAGCCGCTTGTGGACCAACAAGGACGTCTTCTCTGGCCAGCAGGGCTGAAAGCTGTGGCATTGGGGGCGGCGGGGTTAGCGCCGTCTCTGGTGAACGGAAAGAGGAGGTTATCACTTCCGGGTTGATGACCTGTGATCCTGGGGGAAAGTAGAGGAAAACCGCGCCTCTGTCGAGACAGAACCCGCCCCGATGGGCGGTGGGTTGAGCTCTGACATCAGAGGCGAGGGAGGAGTGGGCGCTGCCCCTCTATCTGGGGACGGAGGCGCCCGTGGCTCCGCCCCACTGAGTGGGTCAAGTTCAAACGCCAGCGCTGAGGGACAGGCTGGTGCCGCCCCCATCCCAGCAATGGGCGGTGCCTGTCTCTCCGTCTCAGCAGGTGGGTCCAGAGACACCGCGGACTGAGACAACAGAGACGGGGGAGGGGCAGGACCTGCCGCCGCACCCACGGTGTGCAGCGCCTGCAGCCCCGATTGAACGAGCGCAGAGGAGCACGCGCTCGGCTCCGCTCCGTCGGGCGTGGGGAAAGCCCCGCACGGACCCGCACCGGCAGCCGCCAGTGTCACCACCGCAGTGTGCACCGCGGCTGCCATCCGCTCTATAACTGCCGCCTTTGCGTGATCAACTGCCACCCGCATGACCGTATCCAAAAGGGCTTCGGTCATTCCCGCAGGCAGCGGGGGGGAGGGGCGCTGGGAGAGACCTCCGCAGTGACGTCAGCGTCCGGCCAACCCCATGGGAGTGACCCGGACGCCGGCGCCTGTGAGGGTGGAAAAACGAATTCACCCCGATGCGCAATCCCAGGGAAGGATACGCGAACGAAACAGGGTCCCCAGGCAAAGAGCGCGCTGCACAGGGGACTGCCTCGATCGACGGATTTTTAGGAAAAGTTTCAGAGGAAAGAACCCCGGTGCAGTCTAATTCTGCCAAAGCACCTCTCCATGTTGAGAGTGCAGCTTCCCGTTTTTTAGATTGTTGAGTCCCCATTTGTCCAAGTTTGGACAAACTTAGGGAAAAAACTTCAGAAGAGCTTTTCAGGAAATAAACTTTCAATTTTTTATTTTACTGGACTTAAGAAAAAAAATTTCACTCAGGGGGAAAAGTGGAAAAAACCTATTTATTAACACATACAAGAGAAACACTTCTCAGCACAGACCCAGATGACAAAAAAAGTTTTCACCGAGAGAGAGAAACTTGGACGCTTGATTTTCACTAGAAGGGCTGAAGCTTCTCTGGCGGTGTCCAGCGGCAGGCCGCAGGGTTCCTCTGGAGCTAGTGCTGGAATCCCTCGCGGTGAGGGGAGAAGGGAGAGGGGAGAGAGAGAAAGAAAAAACAGCCGGAATAGCCAGCAAGCCTTAAACAGCAGCGAGCTAAACTAAATAATTTAAGCGATATAAAGTCAAAAAAGAATTAAGCAAAAACAGCTAACTAACAAACCAGGGCCACGAGCCACCACCACAGCAGCGATAGCCACACGCAGCAGCCAGAGCCAAGCAGCGCAGCACAGCGGAAAGCCCCCAAGCCAAGCCCGCGGCAAACCAAGGCCATTTCGCAGAGCAGAGCCCAGGCGGCCCCTCCCCGAGGGAGCAGACAGCTTTATGGCCAAGGGGGGACAGGGTGAGGAGTCAGTCAAAACATCAACCCAGGACACCATTTTAAAGAGAACTCCTTCCTAGCAAAAGCCAGGAGTTGGCCGCTCTGAAATGAGCCAATAGGCTCTTGAGCTAAAAGCTCATGTTACCGCTCTCGATGAGGGAGGAAACTGCCGACGATTTTCGTGGCTTTCCCGTCCCCTTGCAGTCAGGAGGGGTCCGCGATCTTCCCAGATGGCTCTTGACCCGCCGATACCCGGCTGGTTCTGGCCCCAGGCTTGCAGTTCTGGTCTCTGAGTAACTCAGTCTGCGCAGTGCAGCTCTGGCTAGAAAAACCTAGCACAGGCCGTACGCCGGTTACGACAGGCCTCAAGAGTCCGTCCCGGTTTTTGCAGACTGTCAGCTCCGAGTTTATCCCGGTGCTGTCCGTTGGTCAGAGATCGCTCGCTGCGATCTCGGTGCAACCTCCAAATGTTACTGTATGGGGCTGTGGAGAGGCGAAAGGACACAGTTACATGACCCCCTTTTGCATGCAGCAAGAAAGAGCAATTTCTTGAAGAAAACCATGGCCTTTATATAAAATAGATTGTGCAAAACAGAGCAGAAAAGATTCATTGGTCAAAGAAGGCAACACCTCTTTGGAAACATGCTTTGAGCAAGACATCACATCTCTCAAGCACCCTGCAGGTGCATAATCTTTAGTTCCTTGACCTTGTAAAGGCCTGAGAAAGGCAAGGCCTCAAGGCTTTTTTCCCTGCTTCCCAGCAGTATCCCATGACAGGGGGAGGGGGGGAGAGAGAGAGAGAGAAAGAACGAAATAGAAAATATGTGGGGGGGACAGAGAGAGAGTGACAGAGTCAGAATAAAGAAAATATCACCATCTGGATACCAATGATGTTCTGTTGATCCTCTCCAGCTGGTCTTGGTGGTGAAAGCTCCCCCTAAAAGCATAGAATCTGATGGGTTAATATACACTTAGGCTTTGTAGGACAACCCAGGTACCTCCCTGGCGGGGGGTGGGGGGGTGGGGTGGGGGGTGTGTTTGCCATTGTCTCTTACAAGAGACTCCAGATTTGTTGCATCACATGCAGTCCTGTGGTGCAAGGCCTCAGGAATGAGTCTGGAGTGCCCTTTGATTGATCTTTGATTGATTAAGGCACCCCCTCAGTTGCTGCTCAAGTGAATGTCCCATGGATATAGCCTTCCTGAGGTTGGGGGTTCCATAGCCAGTTTGCATAAGGGAGGATGGGATCACTGCCTTTGAGCAGAGGTTACAACACACTGAAACTTCTTCCCCCCCCTCGGCTGGGGGGAATATCTGTGCAAACCTGCTCCTAGCAAATGGATCTGTGGGCTATGGCCTTTCCCACCCCAAAGCAAGCCAGAGATGATTCTTAGCATGTCTACTGGGTTTGGCTCTCATTCTTTTCCTTGTTTACTTCTCCTCAGGCCTGAGATGATTGAAGAATGGGTTTCCCTTTATCTAATCTGCATTGTTTGACTTTCAGTCCAAAGTTCCAGCCAGGCATTCTTTAGGGAGGGGTGTGTCACAGTACAAGCTTGTTTGTTGCTGGGCAAATCAGTTCTCCATGAGGGGAGAGACAGCCTGATGGGACAGTAGTCCCTCCAGGGAACAGGATAGGACAAATTTGGAAACAGACAGCTATTCAGACCTATGGGTTCCAGCCTGGGCTGCAAAGGCTATTGGTCAGAGGGCAAGGACAGCCTCAACTTTGGCCAATCACAAGTGCTAGCCAAGGAACATTAATAAAGTTATTTAAGCAGCAAGCTGAACAATAAAGGTGCTTTTTGTAGCATGACCACAGAGTGTAGTGTCTCTGTCTCGGCACCTACGCTGTTGATGTCACAGGGGTGGTCTTTGATGGCTCCTTTATACAGTTTTGCTACAATGAGCAAAACTTCAGATCAGTGTATGAGGCATGAATTATTTCAGTCAGCTGCATTGCCTAACCCTCTTGACACAGTCTTCAGCAGTCCCTTATACCTCTCAATCTTTCCAGAGGTTTGTGGGTAATAGGGGTGTGATACATCCTCTCAATGCATGTTTCTTTGCCTAAGAATTTATGAGGTTCTTTCAAAAATGAGCATCATTGTCTGATTCCATTCTTTCTGGGGGTACTATGTCATGACAAAATGTCTCTCAAAGCCTAAGATGGTGTTTTGAGCAGCGGCATGGTTTACAGTACTAATGGTATTGAACAGCTTACATAAGGATGAACAAGGAAGGAGGGAGCCTGCATTCTAAAACCATCCACATTAGTCCTGGGTAGGGAGTGGGAGAGGCATTCCCTCATCATCCCCAGAAAATAGCTCCCCCAGCACAACAAAGCCCTGGGGCAGTTGATTCCAGGTGTATTGGACACCCCGCCACATAAAAGCAAACTGTGCTCTGCACTCTGCTGCCAAAGAAATTGAGAAAAATTCATTGACAATGTCAAGTGCAGCATACCACCTGACTCCCTTTGACTCCAGCTCATATTAGAGCTCTAACATGTCTGGTACAGCAGCATTCAGTGGGGGTGTGTAAGAGTCCGTCTAAAAGCTTCTCGTTTGTTCTGCCCAACGACCTTCACCTGAGGTCTAGGAAGACCCCTCAAACTGCAGCTTAAAGGCGCTGGCCAGGCATGGGAGGAACGCCAAGTGATTGTTCCAGGTGGTGCTCATTGGACCAGGACTGGTCTCTCATAAGACTGGTTTACCCAACAAGCTCCCACAGGTGTGAGAACAATGAACTGGTCACAAGGACTGTTGGTGTGCCTGGAGCTTGCCGTGGTGCGCTGCTCTCGAGCAGGCTACTTGCTGTAGTGTCCTGTTTCCACCTGTTTCTTGGAGCAACGATCTCCACATACAATAGTCCACAAGCCTTCCCACCTTTTGGCCAGAAGCCACTCGCTTTGGAAAAGACTATAAAAACATCCTCGAAAAAAGACCCCCTGAGATCTCCCCGGACGGCAACGGACATCTATTGGCTGGTTCCACGAGGATCGTCTGCCCGTCTTGGTAGCTATAATCCCAACCCCCTTTTCTCTCTCCCTCTTTCTGTCTCTCTCTCTTTCTCTTTGTCCCACTATCGCATTTGGTTGGCACAAAATAAAGTGCATTTGTTGCAAGAGCAACTGATTCTGTCCCTTTGTGTGTCTTTTGCACCCTGAGTTTCTTAAAAGAACCTTCACGACCCCCGCTCTAACTAGGCGGACCGTGACAGGGTGTTACTTCATTCAGGCCACGATGGTGTACTGTTAACCTCCACTCTCCATCAGACTTCTGCACCAGCCACATGAGGCTACTAAAAGGTGAATGAGTCTTGCTGATCACTCCTTGGCTTTCCTTATCCACCTTTTCTTTGTCACTTCTGGGGGCAATTACTGTAGTTTTTGTTTGGGTTCCTGTTGCAGTGCAAGTTTAGCTTGTGCTGTGGTTGCCTTGGAGACCTGGCTGGGTTCCATGGGCCGGCCCCTGAGTGGATATTCATCCAATCAGGTTCCACCTAGTCTGCAGACATATGATTGGGCAAAGGAGCTGGGCAGCGAGACCTCGACCAATGATATGGTTAGGCAGGCAAATTTTGAACCCCCTATAAAAGGTAGCCTCCATGAATCAACTGTCACTGTTATCCTTGAATGAGCAGAGGAGTGTGTTGTGTCTGTCTCTGACCTCTCCCCCACGATGCACCAGCAAGCACCACAAAGTAATGAGCTCGGTTACAGGTTCCTATCTCAGCCATAGTGTCCTCAAATGCAGTTTGGGTCCCTGCCTCAGCCATACTCCTCTGACGGTACTGAGCTGTGGGTCAATAGGCATAGGCCAGCCCCCCCGTACAGGGTGAGAAACCACTGGGTTTCATCACGGTTGGTAAGACACTCTTCTATCAGGTGACACATCAGTTTGCCAGGGTTCATTACCTGTTTAGGTGTAAACTCCCAGGCAATGGGAAGTGATATCCACTCTAGGAACCTGCCCAAATCCTTCCACACACACTGTCATCCAGGGATCAGCCACTTCAGCGTACATTTCAATATATCCTCACCTAGTTTGTTTTGTCTTACAGCAGGATGACACCAGATTCCACAAACCCCATAGTGTGTCAACAGTATTAGTTAATAGTATTAATAGTATTCAACCTCTTATATAAGGATGAACAAGGAACATGGGAACCTGCATTCTAAAACAATTTACATCAATCCCAGATAGGGAGAGGGAGAGGGATTCCCTCATTGTCCCCAGAAAATAGCTCCCCCAGCACAACAAAACCATCAATGTCACAGCAAAGCACAGAGCCACTGTTTGTATTAACATGTTCCCAAACTCAACAAAACAAAGAGATAAGCAGCGTACCTGACAAACTCCATGTCCTGCACAGGAGCTTGCTACTCAATAACTACTATTACTATACCATGCAAGATATATAACTGCCATTGTCTCGGCCCATGCTGGGCGCCAAAATGACTGTGGTGAGTTGATCATGTGTGGATGCCAGGTGCCCACTAAGCGGCTCTATCACTTCTCCTTCTCAACTGGACAAGGGAGAGAAAATAAGATGAAAAACAACTTGGAGGTTGAGATGAGGCAGTTTACTAAAGCAAAAGTGAAAGTTTGTGCGCAAAGAAGCAGAGGGAACCCCCCCCCCCCATATTTATTGTCTAGTTACAATCAGCAAGCGCTGCCTGGCCACTTCTCAGACCGCAGGGCTTTAGCACACGTAGGAGTTGCTCCAAGTGGCAAATGTTTTAAATAAGAAATGACCTTGCTTCCTCCTCCTATTTTTGCCTTTTTTATCTGAGCTGATGTCATTTGGTATGGAATAATATCTGGCTAATTTCGGTCAGCTGTCCTGGTTGTTACTCCTCCCAAGATCTTGTTCACCCATAGCCTGATGATGCTGTGGCAGAATGTTGGAGAGACAGCACTGATGCTGTGCCAACACTGTTCAGCAGTAGCCAAAACACTGGTGTGTTATAAACACCTTTCTAGCTACCAATGCAAAGCATGGCACTGTGACAGCTTCTGTAGGGAAATGAACTCCATCTCAGCCACACCTAATGCAGCATCATTGGTGCCTGATTCTCAGCTTTGAGTATCCTTTGCTGCTGAAACTCCAGTTATGGAAGATGGATTGGTACCTGCCCTTCAGTCAAATCAACATTCAGTCATACAACTTCCCAATAAAAGGGTTGGAAATTACATCGCCAGTCTTAATTATTGTCCTTTTACTGTTCACCCCCTCAAGGCCTTCCCTAAAGCCCTGTCTTAAGTTTAGCCAGAGAAACCTTACATCTCCTCCATGACCTCTTTATAGCTGGTCCTGGGTTTCCAGCACGCACACACAAACTTGGAGCACTCAACAGGCTCTGCACATTTTCATCCCTTTATGTGCAGGAGTTTGAATTCTTTGACACTTGTATTTCTAAGTGATAAAAAATGGAGACTAGATCCTTTTTCTCACAAGAACCTCTTATTGCTCAGAAAAAAGGCTTTTTCCATTGAAACTTCTCCCTCTCAAAGTGACTGGAATCCCAGATATCACCAGACTTTCCTAACGCCAAAATTTCCTGTTCCTAAAATCTCTAAACCACCAACTCCCTTCTACATGGAAGAATATGCCTTTTAGGCTTTCTGATGCCAGATCTCAGCTGGCTGCCAGGGGCTCAACTATCTATTGTCTTACCACCTCATCTCAATGGGCCAGGAGAATAAAATAAGATGGAAAAGTTCCTTCAGGACTGTCCTGGGGTGACTTTGTGATGCTGGTATCCCCATCATCTCTTTTTTGCCAATAAATGGGTCCTGTAGCTTTAAACTAGGCCCAGACAGACAGAGAGGGTGAAGGGGGGAAGAAGCTGATGCCTTAAGTTTTAGCCTTCATATTTTCCAGATTCTGTACTGTATTAGTATGTAGAAAATTATGGACTTCTGGTAAAACTCCTATATGGAGCATTAAAAGCAGCCAAAAAAGAAATTATCATATGTACTGAAAACACTAGAGCAGCTTTTAAACAGTTGAAACATTCTCTAATGTAATCTCCAGCACTGGGACCGCAAGACATAACTAAACCTTTTGAACTTCTTACATATGTGAGACTGAATGTGGCTTTGGGGGTACTAGCACAGCGCCTTGGAAACTAATGAAGGGCTGTGGCCTACTTTTCCAAACAGTTAGACAGTGTTGCCCAAGGCTAGCCAGGATGCCTGAAGGCCATGGCAGCCACTGTCATCTTGATCCAGGAAGCCCGAAAACTCACCCTTGGGCAACACATTGTAGTGTATGTACCCCATGCAGTAATAGCTGTACTTGAACAAAAGGGGGGACATTGGTTGTCTGGCAACTGGATGCTTAAATACCTGTTGTGTGGCGACCTGGTTCCAGCCCGGCACGGCTGCTCTAACCCCGAGCCACTCGGTCCATGTGCTCCTTACACCAATATGGCAGACAGCAAATGGCGTTTATTGAGGGGTCACAGTGGTTTTTATGGTAGGCTATCAGTGTCATTTCCTTTAGCTCACGTCCGGCCGGGTGTGACCAGGTACAGAGCAAGGGTCTGACCACAAGGGGTGGGGGGAAGAGGTGTCCCTGGCTGTCTGTCACAACCCGATATCTTCCGTACGCAAATCCCTAACTCTCCACATCTCCCCCCTCCCTCATGATTAGTAAAAATCATAAAAAGTTATAAAATTTAGACATTATAAAATTTCATGGGTTAGTAAGGTTAGTATAAAATTGTGTGTTAGTAACAGGCATGCCTTAAAGTAATTGTCGGCGTTCGACAAGCATAATGTTAACTGTTTCTAAACGCTTTTTGACAAATAGCACTAATTTGTTAAATATGCAAGGCCCGAAGATTAATGTTAGTAAGAGTATAGTGACTGGGCCTATTAGGGTAGAAATTAGGGTGGTGAGCCATGAGGAATGGTTGAACCACGATTCGAACCAGCCCTTTTGAGCTTCCCTGTCCATTTTTCTCAGGTTCAGTCGGTCTCTCAGTTCGGCCATGGAGTCTCTGACGACTCCGGTGTGGTCCGCATAAAAGCAGCATTCCTCTTTCAAGGCGGCACACAGGCCTCCTTGCTGCATGAACAGAAGGTCCAGTCCTCGCCTGTTTTGGAGGACGACCTCTGAGAGTGAGGAAAGGGATTTCTCTAGGGACGAAATGGATTTCTCGATCCTCTGCAAGTCCTCGTCAACAGTCATCTGCAGTTGAGCCAGTCCTTGGTGTCGGGTTGCGAGGGCCGAGACGCCAGTGGCAGCGCCGGTAGCTCCTAAACCAAGGAGGATTGCGATGGTGATGCCCGTTACCACTTCCCGCTTGTGGAGCCGGTCGGGTTCCTCGAGCAGGTGGTACACTTCCTCTTCCTGGCGATACAGGACTCTGGGGACAATGAGAACTTGGACACAAAAGTCGGTAGAGTGATCAAATTTGTTAAGGAGTACACATGGGCTTACCCCTGACTGTTGAAAGACCCACATTCCCGATGCAGCTGGGATCACCCACTGGAACTTCCCCCCCTTTAATTTGACAAATTCTCGGCAGACGTTGCCCATCTGCTTTGCCAAGGTTGCATTGCCGAAGCATTTGCCCTGACCCGTGACCTGGCTTAGGGTAATGCCTCTCCGAGGGGTGTCCCATCTGCATTGATGTGGACTTTCTGACTTTGAAAAGATGAATGGGAGATCGAGGGCAACCCCTAACCAGCATGATTCTGTAAGGTTCGGGTTAGATTGGTTTAATGATAGAAAGGTAGCATTCAACATGTTTAGGAATGGGTTGTAGAGGGTTGGTCTGGCTAGGAGATTGGCTGGGGCGGAGGTAGGTTTCTGCATTTGTATTCTGTGGCTAGAGTTATGGTTTGCTGTGATCTCTTTCCCGGGTCTACTTATTGCAAGAACCGGATTGGATCCGACTGATTGGGATATTGAAGGTGGGGACCTGATAATTTGTATGTTTGCCCAGATGCGGCGATCATGATAAACGAACGCTGTCCAGACTTTGCCCGTGGCCCAACTATCATGGGTCGGCTGCAGAATTGTCATTATGTAGCCGGTGCAGGTGTGCTGCTTTCTGCCTTGGGGCATGAGTACTACCTTATCCATGCTGAATTTTGGTTCGATACAGCCGTGGGGAATATAGTTAATTTGCAGGAACTTGTCTGGATGTTGAGGCTTCCATCTATTGCTTGTCACAATAGTTTCACACCCCCAATATCCACAATATCCATACCCTGGGTAATTACAGTAACTCTTCCCTGGGTTGGAAGCGGGACACCAATATGTTTGAAACAATGCTATCTCATCAAATTTGGGGAATCCCGTGTGAAAGGGAAAAATGTCTTTTAGCCTAAACTCAAAAGATGGAGTGTCAACTGTGACAATTTCTTTGATGGCCCTCTCACTTGAAAGATGGCATAGAACCCACCTGAATGGCTGGTGAGGGTAATGCTTTGTGTCTGCCTGTCCTCCGCCCACTAACCCTAGGAACAGAATGACACAGAGATACCGTTGCTGCTTTGGTTTTGCGGGTGCGAGCTTCTCAGGTGACGCCGGGGTGCTCGGTGGTCTCTCTCTCTTTCCCGGTAGTGGGGCGTACAGGTTGCGGAGGCGTCCGATGATCCAGTCCTGCAAACAAAGCCTCACAATTCTCATTAGCTGCACTTTGAAGGTCTGGTTTGATAGATTTGAGTGGACACCATTTAATGTTCCCATCCCTTCTAATGGCCTCATACCCCCGCCCTGTGAGCACCAGCCTCCAACCTTGTTCCCACTCCCCTAGTTCATTTTTGATCACCACCCGCAGACCTGTCTCTAGTGCCTGAGTGGCCCAGTGTTTCTGGGCAGGACTGTTTGTTTCGTCCCCCCTGGGGAATTGATTCAATGCTAGCAGCGCGGTTGCTAGTCTGTGCGCCTGGTCACTCGAGGGAATAGCATTGGTGAAGCCTTCTGTATTTGCTAGCACTTCCAGTTTAGTTTTCAGAGTCTGATTTGCTCTTTCAACGATGGCTTGTCCGGTGCTGTTGTATGGGATGCCATGTACCAAGGCGATGTTCCATTTTGAGATGAATGCTTGGACCATCTTTGAAGTGAAGTTTGTGCCGTTGTCTGTCTTGATTTGTTTTGGAACTCCAAGCCATGCCATGGCTGTCAGTCAATGTTGGATGGTCGCTTTGGAATCGGTCTTGGAATGCTGTGTGGCCACAATCATACCGCTGTATGTATCCACGGTAGCTGCGAGCCATGCTTGGGGTCTTAACAGCTGGCATAGTGTAAAGTCTGTCTGCCATATTTCCGAGGCTTTGAGACCTCTGGGGTTGACACCGCTCGACCACAGTGGTGATTTCTGGTAGTGAGGGCACGTGGCGACGACGTGCTTTGCGTCTGCGGTAGAAATTCCGCACTTATTCGCAAGTGCTTTCACTCCGATGTGAAGGGATTCATGCAGATGTCGGGCTTCTTTCAGCGTCCATACGCCTTTTGCGGCAGTGCCAGCCTTGTTATTGCCAATCTGGTAAAACCCTTTGATCGGGTCATGGCTGTTGACGTGGATGACTGATATGGTGCCTTTCCGTGAATACAGTGCTTCTTCTAGCATCGTTGCCACCGTGGACACGGACACACCTGGTCCGGACATGGCTAGGCAGAGCTTGGCCACAAATATGGAGTCAGTCACAATGTTAATGTGTTCTTCTGGGAACAGTCCGCACGCCAGCACTACTGCTGCTGCTTCTAGTTGTTGGACTGACAGCATGGGGTCGGTTGTCTTGACGCATTGCAGTTGGTCTCCTTACTGCCATACTGCCGTTGCGGTGGAGGTCCGTGACGATGCATCTCTAAAGATGGTTGGTCCTGCCTGCGGTTGGTCGATTACCTTGGGTGGGAGGTCAATGTCGACAACGGAGAGCAGCCGAGTCCAAGGGGGTTTTGCTGCATAGCGAATCTCTCCTTCGAAGCCTGCAAGGGCCAAGGCCAGGTATTCGGATATTGTTGTGGACTGCGCGGAGAGCTGTTTGCGGAAGGGCAAGTATATCTTGGCAAGTTCAATGCCCAGATGTCTCAGAGTGAGTTTCCTGCCTTTCATGATGAGGCTGCTCAGGCACTCAACTCCCGGGGAAAAGGCACGTGACGGTTTCCCCAAGACTACCCATTTTATTGGTTGGGCTTTGTCGGGGGGTCCTTGGGCTAAGGCTCCCACTCCCCCCTTTTTTGTGAAGTGGACATACAGATCAACCGGTGCACTTGGATCCCATCTGGCGAGTGTGCTCACTGACATCTGGTGTTCGATGAAGTTGAGCGAGCTTATCGCTTCTGGTGTCAGGGTCTTCTGCTCCCATGGGTTCCTTCCTTTCAAGAGGTCGTTTAAAGGGTCCATGACCTCAGGAAGAATCAGGACGATGTTGCGGAGCCACTGTAAGGATCCTACCAGCTGCTGCACGTCATGGAGCGTGTTGATGTCTCGGTGGATTTTTATCTGGGGAGGGGTTATGTAGGAGCTTGTGATTCCCACTCCTAGGAAGGTCACTCACGGTCCCTTCTTTATTTTAGCGCTTGCTATTTCAAAGCCATTTCTCTTTAGGGTCTCAGAGATGGTTGATATCAGCTGGTCCACCTGTCTTGTTGACGGTGTGGCAATCAGGATATTGTCCATATATTGCAGGATGGTCACAGTTGGATGGCTCTGCCGGACTGGTGCTAGCGCTTCGTCTACTGTGATCTGGCAGATGGTAGGGGAGTTGATCATACCTTGGGGTAACATTCTCCATTGAAAGCGTAGGTTAGGCCGTTGGCTGTTTGGAAAGACGATGGAAAAGGCGAACCGCTCCTTGTCGTCTTCGTGCAGGGGAATAGAAAAGAAGCAGTCTTTGATGTCAAGCACTGCGCAGGGCTGTCCTCTCGGTATCATCGAGTTCATGGGCAGCAAAGTCTGTACTGGGCCCATCGGCTGGATTCTCTTGTTCACTTCCCGCAGGTCGTGCAGGAGACGAAAGCCTTCACCGGACTGTTTGGGTATTACGAAGATCGGGGTGTTCCATGGGCTCGTGGAGGGTTCTATGTGATTCTTGTGTAACTCACGGCCAACCAGCTCTAGGAGTGCAGTCATTCGAGGCTTGGACAAGGGCCACTGTTCGGTAAACACGGGGTCAACTGATTTCCAAGTTAGTTTGATGGGCAATTGCGGGTATACAACAGTGGCCCTTAGAATAAATTTGTCACCCTAACGTCCAGCTGGGCTAGGGCATCTCTCCCCAGCAAGGGTGGGCAACCCGACATAACGTATGTTGTAAGGGTGATAGTCCTTCCTGGTCCTCTCTCAGTGCAGAGTGTTATTGCTATTAGCTGGGTGCTTTTGAAGGCCTGGGATTCTCCTCCAACTCCGCACACCATGGGGGCTTCTTTTAGCTTCCACGGTAGAGGCCAGTGTATGTCTGGGATGACGGTGACGTCTGATCCTGTGTCCACCCAGAAGGGAAGGCAGATGGCCGTGTCGTTGGAGCTGTTGTGGAGACAACACTCTGCCCACACGATCAGTGGATGCCTGCCTATCTTCACAGCAAAGGCCACCCATGGGTCTCGCTCACGGGCTTTCATGGCCAAGGCCACCCAGGGGCGTCGGCCCCAGGGAGCTGTTGTGGGTATTCCTGAGGTGCAGGTGGGTTTGATTGTGCTACTTGTTGGGCGATAAAGTTGGCCATTTCCTGAGGGGGTAATGGGCATGGAAGCCCTGTGCCTCATTGGGGGTTGCTGCAGCGGGGCCGCTTCATGTTCCAGGAGGGAGGGGGTTGAGTGCGGCCCGGCTGCCCCCTCTCCTTCCCGTTTCCCTGAGGCTTGGATCTGCATTCCTTGGCTAAATGCCCCTTCTTCCCACATGCCCAGCACAGTCCCCTAGGTTTCCCCTGGCGCGGTGGAGCAGCTGCAGGTGGGTGTCCTGGCTGGGGGCAGTTTACTGCTACGTGGCCTGCCTGGCCACACTTGAAGCATGCCATCACGCTGGTTATTGCAGTGCGAACTGCTGCCTGGATGGGAGCAAGGTGCTCCTCCTTTACAACATGTCTGATCATGGTTGCGACATTAGACCCAGGTGGCAGTGATCTTAAAATGTCCTTTGTGGTTGAATTGCATTGCTGCCTCAAGCAGTTGGCTATCACTGGACCTTTTGCCTCTGAAGGTAATGCAGAGGAATCTACTGCTGTTTGGAGGCAGTCCACGAACTGAGTGAAGCTCTCACTCTCACTTTGCTTTATGGTGGACCAAGGCGACTGTTTAGCTAGTACTTTAGAAACAGTACGGATGGCTTCCCTGGCAGCACGGGTTGTTGTCATGACCTCATGGGCTCGCAGACCCTCTGCCTGTGTTTGTGGGGTGATCATAGTCGGGTCTCTGCCCATTAGCCTCTGTAAGCTGGAGCCATGCAGTGGGTGGTTTCCCCCTGTTACCAAAGCTAGCTGCTTTGCACAGTTATCCTCCCATTCTTGCTTAAAAACAATCATCCCCGTCCCATCAAAGATTAGCCTGCAAGTCTCTTTGATATCAAAGGGAAGCATATCGTCACCTCCAAAAACACTATCAACAAGTGTGGAAACCATGGCAGAATTAATTCCCTTATCTGCAACCGCTTTTACGATAGTCTGTATGTCTTTCGGATTTACCGGCGAGTAGGTTTGTTGGTTCCTGTCTGCCCCCCCAACCCGGACTGGGAACACTAGTGTGGCTGATGGTGCCCACTCCGCACATGCTATTTTAATTTTTCTCCAGTCCGTGAGTGGAGTGCGGTCTTTCCCTGGTACCCCCTTAACCCAGGCTGGAGGGTTGCGGCTAGTGATCTTGTAAGCCGCGGTATCCTTTTTGTTAAACCCCCAGTCGGTGTCCGATCCGGCGTCAGACCATCCCTCCGACCAGCTATCTCAGCTGGAGTCTGTCACGGTGTGACTTGGGTTTGCCAACCTTAATATATTTAATTTCTTTTTGAGACAGGACCCAGGAGTAGAGACAAGGCAGGCTCAAAACTTAAAAAGGTACAAGAAGAAAATTTATTAATAATACAAAAAGAAGATATAGCATTCAGGATAAAATTCCTAGATTGTTCCCTCCTCCCCTTCATTCTACATTTCTTACCAACATACGTACAGAGAGAACACTTCAGTCAGCTATACACTCAAATAATCAGTTCAGTTTACTTCAGAGAGAAAAGTCCCTTTTCTGGTTATGGCTTAGGGGGTGTCTTCACCTTCACAGTCTGCGTCGGCCCGAAAACCACAGAACTATGAATTTTTCCTCCCATTTACACAGTCCTTCCAGAGCCGTGTTATGGGTTACGTTACACACTTGGGGTATCACTTTTAAAGGCAGGCTGCCGAAAAACAAAATTCTCTTCATCTGCTTCTCTATCAAATGTCTCTGTTCATATTCCAGTCCCAGAACAGAGAGAGCTCAATTTCCCCAAGGCAAAAAGTCTTCTACTCAAGCATCCAAACCTCCCCAAGTATATTTCACAGTTTAAAGGAACTTTAGTGAAGTCACAATCCTCACAGCCCACAAAAAAAGGCTTTCAGCTACTTGCATCTTTTCAATCTCTTCCACCAGGAACTTTGTCTTCATCCCGCTGACTTCCGTAGTCTCCATGCTTCATTTCTTCTCATTCAGGGGTATTCAGGAGGTCCAGGATTCCATCCAGGCATAAAGAAGTTACAAATGTATCCAGATGACAAAGAAACAAAAGTGGGCAGCTGGAGTTCTTCTCTGCCACGTGGAAAGGCGAGCCGAGCCCAGCCGGCAGGGCCGGGGCCATGCGGCCGGTGCTGGAGCCATGCGGCCGGTGCTGGGGCCATGCGGCCGGTGCTGGGGCCATGCGGAGCCCGGGGGCCCCCAAGCCAGGGGCTCCCCGCAGAGCCGGTGCCGGGCCGGGCCGGGCCGGGCTTCCCCCGCCCCGAGCCCGGGGCCGGGGTTCCGAGCCGAGCCCCCCCCGCAGAGCCGGGCTGCCGGGCGGGACCCCAGACCGAGCCCGGGGCCGGCCGGAGCCCCCAGCCGGGCCTCCCACCCCCCCGGAGGCCGGGAACCGAGAGAGCTCAATCAACTCGATGCAATTGTGATTTGTGAAAGCGAAATAACTTTTTCATTGGTTTCCCGAGCTGTCCATCACCAAATCAGCTCTCTGATTGGTGCCAGCAGCTCACAGGGGAAGCTCCCAGAGACGGGAGAGTGCCTCCCACTCCCCACCTCATGGAGCCATCCCTGAGGTGAAACCACCCATCCCCCACACCACGTGAAACCAACACAAGTCAGAGTCACAGCTGGAAGTCGACTGACTGGATGTTTCCGGGCTGCTCAGCCTTTTCCTCGGGCTCTGCCCAAGCCTCCGCCCCTCCTCCCTGGGGCCGGGCCGTTCCCTCCCCCTGCGCTCCCCCCGCCTCCTGCTGGGGGAGGTTCTTGCCTTATAAGAATCTGCTTTAAAATGAGCTCTCTGATTGGTCTGACGCTTTGTCCCGGGGGCCGCCCCTCCTCCCTGCTCGCCCGCGCTTGCGCCGTTCAGTGAGCCTTCTGTGGCTCCTCCCCCTGAGCCCTTGTTCCAATCCTGACCACGCGGTTCGGCGCCATGTTCAAATGCATATGGAGGGGGTTTTGTATCCTCCGCGGCTTGTATTTCTGATATTATAGCAGCATTCCGCGCCTCCTCTGCCAACCCCTGCCACAGTGCCCGTGCGCGCTCTCCCTCCTCTGCTTCTGGTGAGTCTCGGCTCGCGGGCCGCGGGGGTGGATCCAGGGTCTCCGCGTCCGCGCAGCTGCCCGACTCAAACCCCCCCGCGGTTTGCGTAGCGGCCCCGATCCCCAGCTGCGGCGTAGCTAATAAACAAGTCCGCACGGCTTTCCAAGTCTCCTGTTCTTGCCAGGCAGTTTGCAGAGCCTGGATAACCTTCCCCCATGCTTTAAGTGCTCTCCCCGAGCCGGAGGACATGGTGTCCTCAGCCAGGGCATTTGTGCATTTAGCCCATATCTCCGGATGGAGAATATCTACCGGGCTCTCTATAGCCCCGATCTTTATAAGTCTCAGCACAGCTAGTGAGAAATCTTTAAGCTTACAATTCAAACCCCACTGCGTGTGGATTTCACTCACGACCTTAGCGATGGACTCCATGCTCCTCGCTGGTCCGGGGACTTCTCCCCACACCACACAAGTCCAGCTGTGTGGTCGCTGGTTCTCGTCCAGGCAATCCCCGAATCCCGGGTGGTTTCTCGCTTCCCGGGTTTCGGCACCACTTGTTTCTTGGCAACCTGGTTCCAGCCCGGCACGGCGGCTCTAACCCCGAGCCACTCGGTCCATGTGCTCCTTACACCAATATGGCAGACAGCAAATGGCGTTTATTGAGGGGTCACAGTGGTTTTTATGGTGGGCTATCAGTGTCATTTCCTTTAGCTCACGTCCGGCCGGGTGTGACCAGGTACAGAGCAAGGGTCTGACCACAAGGGGTGGGGGGAAGAGGTGTCCCTGGCTGTCTGTCACAACCCGATATCTTCCGTATGCAAATCCCTAACTCTCCACAATACCAATCACTGCTATTAGAGTAGGATGATGCTACCTTGAAAACAACTTCTATTGTTAACCCTGCCATGTTTCTGTCCTCCGCCTTAATTGATGATGTGCCTGAGCATGAGTGCAGAAAATTGAAGAAGTCTATTCCAGCTGGCCAGACCTGAAAGACGTGCCCCTGAAAAATCCAGATTGGGAGCTTTTTACAGATGGGAGTGAAGCTGTTTTTAAAGTTGGATGCTTTCCAACTTCGGATTCTGCCGCCCTAAGTCCAGATATTTCTGAACTCCAGCTGTTTAACCCACAGATACTCACTAGCGAAGTGTGAAAGGCTGAGACCATTTAGCACAGATTCCAAAGATAACTTTATTTCTCCGAAGGGAAAATGCTAAGAAAAGTCTAATTACATCAGATAACGAAGAGTTTATATAGGTTTTCAAGGGATTGAATTTTCTACCAATAAGAACTACAACTTAAAAACTAACCAATTATCTTAAAATTCTAAGTAAGAAAAGAACCAATAAACTGGTGACTTTAAGAGCCAATAAAAATCCTAAGAGATAACACGGTTTTCCATAAGGGAGAGGGAGTCTTGTTTCCAGGCATTTAGTATTATGGGATAGAGTTCCAGGGGTACACTTTAGAGGGAGTAACATTTTCTACATGGGAGCAGCTCATGAGAAATGATAGGTGAATGACAGGCTATGCAGTGCCTACGCAGGACAAGGTGATTGAGGTGAAGGCCCTGCAAGCAGATATGTCATCACAGAAAGCTGAACAGATTGCACTGATGAGAGACCTAGACCTGAGCGAAGAAAAGAAGGTAAATATATGGACTGACTCTAAATATGCATTTAGTGTTGACCATGCCCATGGAGCCATCTGGAAGGAGAGAAGACTTCTGAACGCTTGAGGTAATCAAATCAAACATGCTGAATAAATACTTGCCCTCTTAGAGGGCATTAAAAAACCCGCAGAAGTAGCTATCATGCATTGTAGGGGTCACCAAAAAGAGAAAACCACTACAGAAATGGGAAAGTGCTTTGCTGATAAAGCAGCAAGAAGAATTGCAGAAAAAGGTATTCTCTCAGTAATTCCAAAAAAAAGATTGATTTGTCAGGGTTCACCCCAAAATATGATCAAGCAGACCACAAACTAAGTTTCTTAAAGCTGAGATCACAGAAAGTGGATGGGCTGTTACAACAGCAAATAAGGTTGTAGTCCCACCCCTGATGCTTTTGGAGCTAGCTCAAAGAGAAAATGAAAACACACATTTCGGGGTTAAAAATCTTTTGAAACATCTGTCCTGGTTTGAAGGAGAGGTGTCTCCCAATAAAGGCAGAAGCTTCTCCTTGAAATGGAGAATGTAAACTCCCTTCCTCCAAATTATTAATACGATTTTGAAATTAAGGAGCTCCCAGGAAAAGATGGGGGAATTAGGAATAACAATACTTTACCAGGAAAATCAAAATAGAAATACAGTATTACAAAGAACAATCCCAACACTAACAGAGTCAGAATGCAACCTGACACCCCTCAGTCAGGGTGTTGGTAGCAGTCCAATTAAATGGTGGCTACAGTCCTCCTGCAGTGGCAGATGTGGTTCAGTTGGAGCAGTGATCCTGTAGAAGGGTGCAGTTTTCCTCTGCAGGTCCAGAGATGATGTGGAAAGGTCCGGTGCTCCTCTGGAATCCAGTGAAAAGATGGAATAACTTGCTGTTCAAAATCTCAGTTTTATCTAGGTAGGAAAGGCTTGGCTCCTCCCCCTGGCTGGAGCATCTCCCAATGGGATGATGTAATTTTATCAGTCATACAGTGAGACTTAATGGCCCACCAGCATATGATATCTTCCTGGAGGGAGGATGGGTTGTGGAAAAGATAAAGATGATTGCCCCACCTAGTCTTAAAGATGGCCCATTAGCAGATAGTATGTGTCACGGAGATAAGGAATCACTACCCTCCCAACTTCAACAGATGGTGTTAGAATACACATTTTTGGCCGCATCAGCCAAACACATTATCCATCCCTTATTCTATAACCATCTGCATTATAAAAAACCTTACACAGAGTTCTCACTTAAGATTAGGTTTCCCTGCGGTACACAATGGGTTTCCCCATCTTTCTGCATTACCCACCAAGTGTAACCAGGTCCTTGAGCAAAAATAATCCCACGGATAGGTTTGTCCTTGCCTGCGTTAGGACTAATCCAATCAGTCTTTCCTAAAATACCTTTCATGTGTACTACGGGGACTTTATCTTTATCCACTATGTGCAAGGGTTCAGATTGGGCAGGACCAGCTCGATTGATGGACCCTCGGGTGTTGACCATCCAGGTGGCCTTTGCTAAGCTTGTTTCCCAGTTCTTGAAGTTTCCCCCACCAAGTGCCTTCAGGGTAGTCTTGAGTAGGCCGTTCCACCGTTCGACTTTCCCGACAGCTGGTGCATGGTAAGGGATATGATATATCCATTCAATGCCATGTTCTCTGGCCCAGGCGTTGATAAGGCTGTTCTTGAAATGGGTCCTGTTGTCTCATTCGATTCTCTCAGGGGTGCCATGCCTCCAGAGGACTTGCTTTTCCAGGCCCAGGATGGTGTTCCGAGCAGTATCATGAGGCACATGGTAGGTCTCCAACCATCCGGTGGTGGCTTCCACCATGGTCAGCACGTAGCGCTTGCTTTGGCGGGTTTGAGGCAATGTGATATAGTCAATCTGCCTGGCCACTTGACTGAGGGTGATATGGGGTATGAAGTTGCCAATTGATACCCAAATGGCAGCTGATGTGCTGCACTATCTTTGAGATAAAATGTAGTCCTCTGTTGTATTTCACTAATGTGGTTTATATTGCACTGAAGATGGTTTTTCCCTGGACCCCTGATAGCCTGTCTCATAGTTTAATCCTTTTCCCTCCCCTTTCCCTCCAGCCTGACCTGATTGGCTGAAGTCTGGGTTCCCTCCGCCCCTAACACAGGGTTTGAAAAAGCCCAGGCTCCCAGTGCAGCTCTCTCTTTTCCCCTTGAAGCCTTCGATAATAAAGCTTGGAACACTCCCGGGAAGGGAGCCCCTTTTGGACTTTTATCTCATTCGTGCAGGGCTCTGAACATCCTCCTAGTACTGAACTTGCCAGGAGGAGGTCCAGATAACCACTGTAGTCCTCTTTCAGAAGACATAGTTGATGGAACTCCAAAGTGCAGTATTATCTCTTGTATTCGTGTTCTGGTTACTTCCCGAGCCTTGGCTGTTCTGGTAGGGAATGCTTCTGGCCAACCTGAAAAGGTATCAGTTAGTACCAGTAAATATCTATCCCCCCCTTTTCTTGGGAGTTCTGAAAAATCAATCTGCCACTGGTGCCCAGGCCCGTTGCCTTTCCCAATTTTGCTCGTTTTGGTTTGGGGGTGTTTTTGGGATTAGTCTGGAGGCAAAGAACACATTGCTGAGTTACTTGTCTTACAGTGGTGTATAAGTTTCTATCTACAATTTCTCTAATTAGGTGCCTGTATAGGGCTTCTGCCCTCCAGTGCCTTTTCCTATGTTCTTCCCAAACGAAAGACCATATTAAATAGGAGGGAATGATCAGTGTCCCTTGTGGGGTGAGAGCCTACCCTTCTTCATTATAAGACCCTTCTAAGTCTGTAATGAGTTTTTGATCCTCTTTGGTATTTTCTGGCTTACGTTCTAGGGAGATTTGCCTGTAAGGGATTAAAGCTCCTTCTGTTTTTGCCTTTCCTTTGACTGCTTGTTTTTCCTCTCTATCTGCCAGCTCATTTCCTTTTTCCAGTTCCAAGCTTACTTTTTGATGTGCCTTGATATGCATGATTGCAATTTTCTCAGGGAATTGGACTGCCTCCAAGAGTTTCAGGATCACTTCTGCATGCTTAATGTTTTTGCCCTGTGAATTTAATAATCCTCTTTCCTTCCAGATTGCTCCATGCGCATGTACAACTCCAAAAGAATATTTTGAGTCTGTATAGATATTTACAGTTTTGCCTTGGGCCAGTTTCAAGGCACAGGTTAGAGCAATTATCTCTGCCTTTTGTGCAAAGGTATTGATGGGCGAGGGTCATGACTCTATTATTTCTTGACTGGTGGTGGCGCATCCAGTGTGTCTCTCATGACTTAGGACATAACTGCTTCCATCCATGAACCTGTTTTCCGTGTTTTCCATAGGACTATCTTTCAAGTCTGGACGGCTTGCATATTTTGCTTTGATGATTTCCAAGCAGTCATGATGCACTTTTCCCACTGTATTTCTGCTGAGGAAAGAGGCTGGATTGACAGTGTTAGTCACTACGATTTCCACATTGTCTTGTTCTACCATTGTAGCCTGATATTTCAAAAATATTTGTGGGGAAAGCCAATGGCCACCTTTGATTTCTAGTACTGCGGATACCATATTGGATATTAGCACAGTCATTTTCTGGCCCAGGGTAAATTTTCGGACCTTCTGGATGTTTAGTACCATGGCTGCGACTGCTCACAAGCATCCGGGTGAGAAGATAAGAACTGGACACTTCACATTTCAATATGAATCAAGCAAATGCCACAATATTGCTCTTTTCTAGCCCTAATATACAATTTCTCTACCCCTACATGCGATCACGCAACTTATCATTGGTAGAAGTCTTCTTGCACAAGGCAAATATGTGGACTTTTCTATTTTTCATTGACTTCAGAGTTTCTTGGCATTGACCTATCATCTTCAGCTCTTCTTGTCTCGCCCCTTGTTTTCTTGTTAAGCAGCAGCTGTTCTTCTTTTCTCTCTTTCAAGGTGGCTTCAAGGGCAAAGCTACAGGCCTAGCTCAGACTCATAAAATGTTCATATCCCTTTCCTGGCTCATTCACTACATGTCCATTTTCCTCTAAAAGCATTCCCACATCTGGACGAACCTTTCACAGTTGTGTCCAGTTGTTTGGAAAAGTAAGCCACTGCTTGGTGATATGGGCCGAGATCCTGTGCTAATATTCCTAGGGCAATCCCCTGCTTCTCATGGGAAAAGAGGAAAAATGGTTTACTCATATCTGGGAGTCCCAAGGCTGGAGCTGACATCAAGGCCTTTTTTAATGACTCCAAGGCTTGTATAGCTCCTTTATCCCATTGAAGATTTTTTTGTTCAGTGGTTGTCACCACATAAAGGGGTTTAACTAACAGTCCATAGTTGTAGAGCCACACTGACACCACCCAGTCATCCCCAAAAAGGTTTGTAACTCTTTCGCTGTTTGTGGCCTCTGGATTTGGCATATTGCCTCTTTTCGGGCTTGTCCCAAAGTTCTTTGTCCAGCACTGATCTCATAACCCAGAGAAATTGCCTCCTGCTGCATTACCTGGGCCTTCTTCTTAGATACTCAGTATCCCTGGAACCCCAAGAAATTTAGTAGACTAACCATCCAGGTCAGGCAAGCGTCCTTTGTCTTGGTAGCAATCAGGATTTCATCCATGTATTGTAACAGTTTCCCTTCTTCAGATGGGGCCTCCCAGGACTCAAGATCTTTTGCTAGTTGACTGCCAAATATAGTGGGGCTGTTCTTGAATTCTTGGGGTAACACAGTCCAAGTAAGCTGAGTTTTATGCCTGCTTTTGGGGTTTTCCCATTTAAATGCAAACATTTTCTGTCTGGTTTTATGGAGAAGGAGGCAAAAGAAGGCATCCTTCCGGTCTAAAACAGTAAACCAAGTTAGTTCAGGTGTCAATACAGTCAACAAAGTGTATGGGTTTGCCACCACTGGATAGAAGTCCTCAGTTATTTTGTTTACAGCTCGTAAGTCTTGGACCACTTGATGAGATCTGTCAGGTTTATGGACAGGTAATATGGGGGTATTAAAAACATTCACAGTCCTTCAACAATCCCAGTTGAAAAAATTTTTATATCACTGGTCAAATTCCTTCCCTTTCTTCCCTTTTCAGGGGATACTGTTTGAGTCTTACTGACTGCCTTCCCTCTTTGAGTTTGACTTCTATAGATGGAGCATTCTTTGCCTTCCCAGGCATATCAGTGGTCCATACCCTGAGGTATACCTGGTTCATGATTTCTTCACTGATTTTTCCCTCTATAGGAACACTAGCTAGGGATAAGCTCATTATTTGTATATACTGCTGGTCATTTACCTTCAGAGTAATCTCCGCCTTTTTTATTACTGCTCCCAATTGCTCTAATAAATCTCTTCCCAAAATTGCCTTTGGGGAGTTGGGTATATACAGAAATTTGTGGATGCCCCATTGTTTTCCTAGTTTATATTTCAGAGGTTCACAAAAATACACCTTTTCACTTTGGCCAGTTGCACCTTTTACCATGATATAATCATTTTCCAGGGGTATGAAAGCTTAGTTCAAAACAGAGTACATTGCTCCTATGTCAACCAAAAATTCTTCCTTCTTTTGCCCTTTTCCTAGCTTCATTATAACCAGTGGATCCACTAGGGTGGATTCCCCAAGTCCTCCTCAGTCTTCTTCTACAGGGGCCACTATTCTCCTTTTCTGGTTATTCCGTCCTGTCCTCTTATCCTTTGGTTTTTCTGGACATTCATCTTTCCAGTGGCCAAACCTTTTGCACAACGCACATTGGTCCTTGCCTAGTTGTGGCAGTCCCCATCTGGGTTTTCTTTCTCCCTCCTCCCTGGAGACTGCCACCACCCTTCCTTGTTACTGCTTGTACTTTTCTTCCCTGTTACTAAACACTCTCCACATTTCATCCAGCAATGCTTCCAGATTTCTCCTTTCTGTAGGATGCAGCTTTTGAATCTTGCATCTAATATCTCCTGTAGACTGGCCCAGGAACAAATAAATTAGTTGTTTTATTCCTACCTCAGACCCAGGATCCAGCGGTGTATTGCAGTTCATCACGTCCCTCAGTCGATCCAGGAATTCAGATGGTGACTCAGAGGGACCTTGCTTGATCTCATATAATGCTGACCAATTTATGGTTTTGGGAATGGCCCTCTCCATTCCTTTTGAGATCCACCCCTGGTATGCCTGTAATTTTTCCATATGTGCAGACCTGTTCGCATCTCATTTTGGGTCTTGGAGGAGGAGGTATTCTTTAATGTTTTCCCCCATGGTTTTATAATAATCTTCAGCCAGATCCCCTGCAGTTTTTAGAGCTAATTTTTTTTCTGTTTCAGTCATATATTCTAATAGTAGCTGATGTCATTACAATCAGGATTGTGTTGTTTCACTATAAACTGGAAGTGTTTGGATGCACTTACTGGGTCATTCCGATAGTCCTTGCCAACCCTTTTCCATGCCTCTAAATCAGTTGGTAGAAAAAGGTGCCTTAATTAGCATCGTCCCACCCTCAGGTCCTACTGCCTCTGGAAGAGGTGCCTGCATGACCACTGGAGCCAACTTTTTTCTGGTGGAGGAAGACACAGGGCTATCTGGGGGGAGGAGGATTGAGGGTTCTGTCTGAGTCTGCATCTTATTCTTGTGATCAAGGGGGAGGCTTAAGCAGATCAGTTAGATCCTGTTCTGGTGCCTGGTGAATTTTGACTTTTCTAGTGCACCGTTGGCCAATAATGCCTTTCTTGGCAGATGCCTGTCTTTCAAACCAAGACAGCTAGGTAGCAGGAATTCCAAGAAGACCTGGATGTTAGTTGACGTATGGGTCTTGTCTTCCTCTGCCCAAGTGGGGACCTCCTCTTGGGAAGGTTCGGCATACCATTGCTATTATTAGTATTGCATGGGTTAGCACTATATTATTAGAGTTCTATCACAGCTAGTGCATTTCTGAATGGCAGTTCCAAATCTCTATTTCTGAAAATTCAGAAAACCACTCTATTCCTGAATCTGTGCTCGCAAAGATTCTTAGAGAATGCAACCAGACTTATAGTGCTGAATTAGTTGCAATCGAAAATGAAGCCCGACCCCACCCAGTCCCTCTGATCTCTGAGGACCAGCTGGAATGCAAGGGGCTTTATTTTCTGCCAAATTTCTTACTCTTAGCGCAACAGCTTGGCCTCTAATTTTCACCCATAAGCTCTCAACCTGTTCATCACTGTCTTTCAAAGACATGCAGTAAATCCCTCTTATTTTTGGTTTACATAGAGGGCTACCTCCACATCTCCTTCCTTCTGACCAGTTTATAGCCATTGATTGCAGAACTCCAGTCATTTGAAGTGCCCCAGCACATTTCTGCTACAGTGATTGCGTTGTTAGCTTTCCGGCTGCACAGTGGCTTCCAACTCCTCTTTCTTTCACATACTGCATGCATTGGTACAGAGGTACTTCCATTGAGCTGTTGACTGCATCACTTTTTTGGAAGATCAAGCCCGATTTCCTTTGCTGCTTTTCTCAGATAGTTGTCTCAGCTCTGGATGCCTAAGAAGGCCCTGACTCTTCTCTGTTACTCAAAACGCCATCCCCTTTCTCCTCTGAGTTTCATTTAAAGCCTTCCTTGTAAGTCTGTCCAGCTTGCTGGCAAAGACCCTCTTGCCCTTCTTGGTTGCATTAATTCCATCAGCTCCCAACAGACCTGGCTTCTTAAAGGTAGATCCAGGATCACAGAAGCCAAAACCTTGCATATGGCACCAGCTACGCAGCCTGGCATTCAGCTGTTCAGTCCGTCTCCTCTTTCCTGCACCCCTCCCCCAGACCAGATACCAATAGAGGAGACCATCATCTGTGCTCCCCATCCTTTTAAAATAGCTCCTACAGACATAATAGACTCCTGGGAGGGTTCTAAGTTGCCTCGTCAGACCCAACAGAGAAGAGTAGGAGCAGATGATAATCTGTACTGTTCCCTAGCTTCGGCAGCCACTCAGTTACACTATGAATGTGAGCTCCTGGTAGGCAGCAGAGTTCTCTAGAGAAATCGTTGGGATGGGGAATGGATGTCTCAGTGTTTCTAAAGAGGAAATCTCCAATTACTAATACCTTTATGTGCTTCTCTGGTCACACTGCTTCTAACATGGGCAAGTGGTTAGGTCAGCTTTGCACGGTTGGCTTTGTCCTGGGTCCTGTCCATTACTCATGTGCTCTTCAGTCTCCAAACCAGGAGCATCCTGTCTGTTATGTAGGGGCACTTCAGGAGATGGGGTTGGATTTTTTCTTCTATACACAAGCATGCAGTCCCTTTCATCCTCGGAGTTCCTAGTCAATGCATCAGGAGGGGGAGGGGAATGATGCCTTAGCTTTTATATTTTTCAGATCCTGTACTGCATTATTTTATAACTCTGAACTCAATACAGAGTAAGCTTTCTTCACATTTTGGTCAGGCGAAACAATCCTTCCAGGCTTGAGACCCAAGGAAAACATCTACTTCAGATCCCGAAATGTATAAACAAAAGTGAGTTGAGGGGGCAGCAAACCAGGGGAATATGACTTCATTACCCGAAGCTATAATTGGACAATTAACCTCTGGTATGCAAATATACAAAAATTATATCTGTCTGAGAAACTTATGACTATCGTCCTTTTTGAGTGTTGCCTCTGGGAGGCTTTTGCACTGCCCAAGGTTTGCCTTTTGAAGGCCTTTAATAAATACCTGCCTTATTCTTTTAACAGTGTTTAGCCCCTGTTCTAGGTAATCACTTCATGTCATCAGTGTCAGTCACCTCGAGGTTGGAGTCTGGCTTGCCTTCTGCAGCCTGAAGGTAGACTGTCGCTCAGCCTGGGACAGCGTACAATGCCACACAAAAATCTCATCCTTGTGTCCTGTGCTGCATGACGAGCTCCACTTGTAAGAGTTACTTGTTCAAGGAGATATTTCCCTTGGGCACACTTGCATCTATGACATCGACTGCTGCTTTTGGGTTCTAAGGAGGACTTCCAGGCACTGGAGCTCTTGCCCTGCCCATTGTTCATTGACTCTGTCCATCTGATGCCTAGAGGAGCTGGAACAGAGGCTACACAGAGTTAAGGGGAATAAAACGGGTATTTATTGAGAGGCCTTCAAAGGCCACACCCTGGCAGTACCAGTGCCACAGTCGTGGCCCCTGCCTGGATGGCTCCAAGATGGAAGCAAAGAAGGGCTTGGTCACATGATCACACATCTTTATAGGTTTTAGTCCATTTGCATACAGGAGTCAACAATCCAATTAATAGTTTCAAATTATGAGGTTTCATCCTCCTTGCTTGCTTGTTGGCCCGCCCTCCTCTTTTCACGTTGTTTATGCTTAGAACCTGAAGTTTGAAGGAATTGTCCTTGAGTCCATAGCTGAAATCAGACTATTTTGTCTTCATCACCCTAAGCACAACGGAAAAGCACACCCAAGCAGAACAGAAAACTCAGAACTTAAGGCATCACATCACTCCTGCAGAGGGCTGCTGGTTAGTCTCTTCCTCCTTACATCCTCACTTTTAGTTTAAAGCTCTCCTAATGAGGCTAGCTATCCTACTGGCAAAAATATCTTTGCCCCACTCAGTGAGGTGGAACCCTGTCGCAGTTGAGACCAACACTACATGACACTCTAAGTGTCACAGTACAGCTAGTTTGTAGCAGGACAAATAATTTGGCCATAAATAACAAATCCAGTTCGGCTAGTCTGGTTTGATAAACAGGTCCCTCGGTGAACAAGGATAGGTTGGATTCAAACCTACACAGGGACCCTCAGCCAATCTCATTCAGCACTAAATGCACATGTATCATTGGCCAGGGAGCTGGGCGGTGTTAAGACCTCAATCAATCACATGTGTAAGCCTGGGAAAGTCAAATCCCCTATACAAGGGGTGGTGTCTTGGGTTGCAATATAGGATGTGCCCAGAAATATGTATTCTTTCACCATCTGTTGAAGCTGGATGGGATAGTGACCCTTATCTCCGTGGCACATATTATCTGCTAATGGGCCATCTTTAAGACTAGATGGGGCAATCATCTTTATCTTTTCCCCAACCCATCCTCCCTCCATTAAGACATCATCTGCTGGTGGGCCATTAAGTCCCACTGTATGACTGATAAAATTACATCATCCCATTGGGAGATGCTCCAGCCAGGGGGAGGAACCAAGCCTTTCCTACCTGGATAAAAAAACTGAGATTTTGAACAGCAAGATACCGTCTTTCCACTGGATTCCAGAGGAAAACCTGACCTTTCCACATCATCCCTGGACCTTCAGAGGAAAACTGCACCCTTCTACAGGACCACTGCTTCAACTGAACCACATCTGCCACTGCAGGAGGACTGTAGCCACCATTTAATCGGACTGCTACCCACACCTTGACTGACGGGGTGTCAGGTTGCATTCTGATTCTGTTAGTGTTTTTGGGATTGTTCTTTTTAATACTATATTTTTATTTTATTTTTCCTAGTAAAGAACTGTTATTCCTAAATCCCATATCTTTGCCTGGGGGTCCTTAATTTCAAAATTATAATAATTATTTGGAGGAAGGGGGTTTACATTCTCCATTTTAAAGGGAAGCTTCTGCCTTTATTGGCAGACACCTGTCCTTCAAATCAGGACAGATGGCCATCATAAACCCAGTGCTGTTTGTTAAGCACCCTCGGTAAATTCGTGTCATCTCTGTCTCCAACCAATGACCCCATCGTAATATGTGGCAAAAATTGACGTGATGACAGGAACCATTATGTGTGTACAATGGGGGAGACAGACTAGCATGGAGGGAAAGCCATCATAAAAACCGGTGAAAAAATGCTGAAGAAAAAAAAAGAGGTGTGCGAGGAGATCCGTCCAAATATACAGTGAATAGAGCTTTTTGCCGTGGAAAACTGCCAAAAATCCAGATTTTCCTTTGTAAATACTCCTTGTAAATAGAAAACGGTGCCGAAGAGATGGAAGGATGGTTTTCTTTCAGCGAAAATTATCAAGGTATTGATTTGTTTTTTTTATTTCAACAGGGAGCAAAGCATGAGCAACAGGTTTTAGAAGCTGCTATGGAAGTTATAAAACCCTGGAAGCTTGTTTTGAACTGTCTGGGGTGGTTAAAAGCCGAGCGAAATGCAGAGACAGCAGTGAAGATGCCACAGACCCCACCTTCCTAAACGCCTGCCAAGGATGCGGAGTGGGGCAGAGCGGCAGGCGAAAAACAGAGCATGGAGCGGCCATTGTTCACCAGCAGTAGCGGTGTCTGTATCTCGCGCAAGTTCGCCCATACCATGATCACCCAGGCTGCCATCGCATGCATCCTCGGAATGCCTGGGGCCACCAATGTCATGGCTGAAAGAGCCGTCTTTGGGCTCCACGCACCACAGAGACAGCCCCAATACATGGTGGACTCCATGCACTTTGGACGCAAGTCACCCAAGATGGCGGTCACCATGTGGCACAGTATCTTCCTGCTCAAGCAGCAGAAGCAGCCCACTGAATCATCTCAAAATGGCAGAGCGTGGAAAGCAGCCCACGGGGGAAGCGATACCATGCTGAATACGTGGAGGCAGCAGCCAGAATCACCTGTGTTTTTCACCCTGGACTCCATCTGGTGTGTCCACCAGACCCCAGAAGCATCGCAGAACCTGAAACCAGAAGACAAGAGGGCAGCCCCACTGCCGAAGCTGCCCGGGTGCCACCCATACCATGCATGGAGCCGTGGACTGCTGCATACTGCCACACCCACAGTGGGGACTGGAAAAACCTTGAAATACCGAGGCAGCGAGTGCCGTGGGCTTTGCCTAGGACCACAGGACATCACATCATACCGACTGCTAATGGCCCCAAATGCCAGCAGAGCAGAGCGGCGTTGGAGTTGCCTGGCAACGACCTCAACTGTTGTAATAAATTAGCCAAGACTCCTTTTTCTTCATGGGGGAAAAGTCGATTCTTTATTCACATAATGCATTTTTATAGTTTTTACAGACCTCATACTTGACTCCAATTGGCTATTAGTTTTCTTACTACTTCATTTATTTTTCAGAAGGTGATTTTTTGTGCACATGCTAAGGTTCAAGTGTTTGCATTTTTCTTTTGTGGATTCTCATGGGACAAACCTTATTTTTTACATAAATGATGCCTTAAGTTCCGAGTATTCTGTTCTGCTTGGATATGCTTTCTGTTGTGCTTTAGGGTGATAAAGGCGAAATAGTCTGATTCCAGCTATGAGCTCAAGGACAGTTTCTTCAGACTCCAAGTCCTAAGTATAAACAACGTGAGAAGAGGAGGGAGGGCCAGCCAGGAGAAGAGGAGAATGACACCTTATGATTTGAAACTATTAATTGGATGGTTTACTCTTGTATGTAAATGGACTGAAGTCTATAAAAATGTGAAATCATGTGACCAAGCCTGCTCTGGACTGAAAATCCAAAAGAGCACTGGGAGCTCATACCTGTGGCCCACTGGGGCCTGGCCTGGGCCAGGCATTTCCCAGCGCTAGAGGGACTGATAACAGACTGAGTGAGCTGAGCTGCAACCCATGAAAGGGACGTTCAGAATTTGCCATCTCTTCAGAGTGCTGAGAGGATTTGTTGTTTATTATTGTTCATTTTTTTTGTGCTGGAGGGTGCTTTGGCTGTTAAATAAATATATTTTTTCCACTTCTCTCTGAGGAGGTCTTTTCTGTTTCCTAGAGGGACCCCATTCGGAGGTTTCCTCAGAAATTTGCCCTAAACCAAGACATATACAGTAATTGGTGCCCAGTGTGGGGCAGTGTAATGTAATCAATCTGCCAGGCCTCGCCATACTTATATTTGGACCACTGCCCCCCATAACGGAGGGGCTTCACCCGCTTGGTCTGCTTGATAGCAACACATGTATCACAACCATGTATAACCTGAGAAATACTGTCCATGGTTAAATCCACCCCTCTGTCTCGTGCCCACTTATAGGTGGCATCTCTGCCCTGATGACCTAAGGCATCATGGGCCCATCGAACTAGGAACAACTCTTCCTTATGTTGCCAATCTAAGTCTATCTTTGACACCCCTATCTTTGCAGCCTGATCTACCTGCTTGTTGTTTTGGTGCTCCTCATTAGCCCGACTCTTGCGAACATGGGCATCTACATGATGGACTTTCAGAGACAGTTTCTCTACCCTGGTAGCAATGCCTTTCCACTCAGCAGCAGCCAAGATTGGTTTTCCTCTACGCTGACAATTAGCCTTTTTCCACTTTTCCAGCCATCCCCACAGAGCATTGGCTACCATCCATAAATCAGTGTAGAGGTAGAGCTTTGGCCACTTCTCACTTTCAGCAATGTCCAGGGCCAGATGAATGGCTTTGAGTTCAGCAAGTTGACTTGATCTACTTTTTCCTTCGGTAGCTTGTGCAAATTCTCGTGTGGGGCTCCATACAGCTGCTTTCCACTTCCAGTTCATGCCTGTACTGGTTTTGCATTAATTGGCACTTAGAAGGCATCCACGGAAGTTTTCTCCCTGAGAACTTCCCCTGTGAGTTGATGGGACCAATTGGAGGCTAGTTTGGTTGTTGACAGCCTGGGAAAACAATTGGAGAATTTGGTCCGCCTCTGTGAATTCACATTTTGAAGTTAGCAATCCCAGGAAGGGTTCTTTTTCTCTTCCGGCAGGAGTGCAGGTAACAGGGCCTGGGCTTGGCTCCACTGCATAGCCTGTGGTCCTGGCAGAGGGCAGGGCTGGGCCCCACTGTCTGGGAAGCTGGCA
This sequence comes from Luscinia megarhynchos, assembly GCA_034336665.1. NCBI lineage: Eukaryota > Metazoa > Chordata > Aves > Passeriformes > Muscicapidae > Luscinia > Luscinia megarhynchos. The sequence goes on from JAPFBE010000032.1 coordinate 1,632,175, forward strand.
TGTCCCGGCAGGGAGAAAGGGTGACCATTGGCAGTGGGTGCTCTAACTGGGAGGCTGATTGAGGTCCCAGCTGTGGCCCCCCTCCCTTGCCAGAGCAGCCGCTGCTGTTTTTGACTTGGGCCAGCCCCTCCCACAGGGCGGCCTGAGTCTCCTGAGATGCTGGTACAGCTCCGGCATGGCCTGGTCACAGCCTCTGCATTCCTTATGTGAAATCTTAACCCTTACAATACTCAGATAAAACTTGCAAACCTTCAATCCTCCCCTGAGTAAGAGGAAAAAGAACAGAAAGGATGCACCAAGGTCAGTGAAGCAGGATTCAGGTTCCAAATGGAAGGAAAATGAGAAAACGCTGTAAATTTAGGCTGAAAATTCTTTTGTAAACTATGGGAATGGGCTGTACTACACTAAAGATTCCTATAAACCATGGAGAAGGACATGGGGTATTGGAGTGTTCAACTTGCAGATCATGAGCAAAGGCACCTGTGTTAAGAACTCTTTGCCTGGAGGAAAGAAGGGGATCTCTGTTCCTGGGGATGAAGCTTAAACAGAGAGAAAGAAAGATGAAGAAAACCTTTACTTTTAAAGAGTTCATCCTTAAAAATAAATACCCCATGAGTTTAACATGGCCCATAACACAGCTCTGGGAAGGCTATAAAGAGGAAAAGACTTTCATGACTGCAGATCCTTGAGCGGCTGCTATTCTTGAAGAGTAAAGCCACGAAAAAAACTGTTTTTTACTTTCTTGTGAAAAAGTCCCTACAGCCTAACAAGGGAAGACTCCTCTCCCTAAAGCAAACTAAAAAAATTATTTTTAAGTTAGAAAATGACTGAAGTGTTTCTGTATGTTGTTGCTAAGAAAAGAAAAAGCGTGTGTGAGAAGGGAGGAGGGGTGCTTGAAAGTTTTATTCTGAATTTATTATTCCTTTATGTTGTTAATAAAGTTTTCCTTACACCCTTTAAGTTTTAGGCCTTCCTTGCTTTGCTCCTAATGCTATCTTACAGCAGAAAGTGAATATATTGAAATTGGCAAATCTAAACAACTAAAATAATTGGTGTTTCTGCCGGGTTTCCAACTGAAACCAAGACAATGCGACAAGAACCATCAGTGAAAAGAGCATAGCATGTTTCATCTGTTGGCAGTTGTTTGCACGGCGAGGCTTCAGCAGTATGTTTCACTTGTTCTTGTTCTTCGTCAGTGAGACAAAAGTTTTTACCTTTGGGCCAATTTGTAACTACCTCCAAAAACCCAGGGCGATTCAATTTTCTAATCCGGGCGGGCTGTGTGATGAGGGCAATCCACTTGCTCCATGTGGTGTCGATGGCGTGGTGGGTAGAGGGAACCTCTCCTTTGAACATCCACCCCAGCATATGTAGACTGGGTGCCAGGAGGAGTTGTGCTTCCATGCCAATCACCTCTGAGGCAGCTTGAACTCCTTCATAGGCGGCCAAGATTTCCTTCTCTGTTGGAGTGCAGTTGGCTTCGGATCCTCTCTAACTTCGGCTCCAGAATCCCAGTGGTCAGCATTGAGTCTCACCAGGCACTTTCTGCCAAAGGCTCCAGGACAGACCATGGCTCCCAGCTGCAGAGTAGAGCACATTCTTTACCTCTGGTCCCGTCCTGACTGGGCCAAGGGCTACTGTATGAGCAATCCCCTGCTTGATCTGGGAGAAGGCTTGTTGCTGTTCAGAGCCCCAGTGGAAATCGTTCTTCTTGTGGGTAACTAGATAAAGAGGGCTCACAATCTGGCTGTACTCAGGGATGTGCATTCTCCAAAAGCCTGCGGAACCTAAGAAGGCTTGTGTTTCCTTCTTGTTGGTTGGTGGAGACATTGCAGCTGTCTTGTTGATGGCATCAGTGGGAATCTGAGGCCGCCCATCTGGCCACTTTACTGCTAGGAACTGGATTTCTCGGGCAGGTCCTTAAATTTGCTTTTCTTGATGGCTGTGTTGGGTTGATGTGGCCAGAAATGTGTATTCTATCACCATCTGTGGAAGCCATGTGGGGTAGTGATTCCTTATTTCTGTGGCACATACCATCTGCTAATGGGCCATCTTTAAGACTAGGTGGGGCAATCATCTTTATCTTTTCCACAACCCATCCTCCCTCCATTACGACATCATCTGCTGCTGAGCCACTAAGTCCCACTGAATGACTGATAAAATTACATCATCCCATTGGGAGATGCTCCAGTCAGGGGGAGGAGCCAAGTCTTTCCTATCTAGGTAAAAAACTGACATTTTGGACACGAAGATACCATCTTTCCACTGGATTCCAGAGGAAAATATTACCTTTTCCAAGTCATCCCTGGACCTTCAGAGGAAAACTGCACCCTTCTACAGGACCACTGCTCCAACTGAACCACATCTGCCAGTGCAGGATGCCTGTAGCCACCATTTAATTGGACTGCTACCAACACCCTGACTGACAGGGTGTCAGGTTGTATTCTGACTCTTTCAGGGTTGTGATTGTTCTTTGTAATACTGTATTTCTACTTTAATTTTCCCAGTAAAGAACTGTTATTCCTAATTCCCAAATCTTTGCCTGAGAGCCCCTTAATTTCAAAATTATCGTAATAATTTGGAGGGTAGGGGTTTACCTTCTCCATTTCAAAGAGAAGCTTCTGCCTTTATTGACAGACACCTGTCCTTCAAACCATGGCAATAGCGAAACTGGCTTTCAGGAGAATCTGGATAATTTTCTCTCCTTTTTCAAATATTTCCATTGCCGTGTTCTCCCATACAATGATATATTGCAGGTGTTCTAAAGCTTCACCCTTTCCTAGTGCAGTCTGGATCAGTCCATGGCAGATTGTAGGACTGCGTTTCCACCCCTGGGGCAGTGGGTTCCAGGTGTACTGCACATCCCTCCAGGTGAAAGTAAACTGAGGCCTGCACTCTGATGCCAGAGGAATGGAGAAAAATGCATTGGCAATGTCAGTGGTGGCATGTCACCTTGCTTCGTTAGACTCCAGCTCATACTGGAGTTCCAGCATGTTTGGCACTGCTGCACTCAGCAGTGGAGTCACTTTATTCAAGCCATGATAGTCCACAGTCAATCTCCATTCACCGTCAGACTTGTGCACCAGCCAGATGGGGCTGTTGAAGGGTGAGTGGGTTTTGCTGACCACCTGTAAGAGTTCGTCTAAAAGCCTCTCGTTTGTTCTGCCCAACGACCTTCGCTTGAGGTCTAAGAAGACCCCTCAAACTGCAGCTTAAAGGCGCTGGCCAGGGATGAGAGGAACGCCAAGTGATTGTTCCAGGTGGTGCTCATTGGACCAGGACTGGTCTCTCATGAGACTGGTTTACTCAACAAGGCTCCCACAGGTGTGAGAACAATGAACTGGTCACAAGGACTGTTGGTGTGCCTGGAGCTTGCCATGGTGCGCTGCTCTCGAGCAGGCTACTTGCTGTAGTGTCCTGTTTCCACCTGTTTCTTGGAGCAACGATGTCCACATACAATAGTCCATAAATCTTCCCACCTATTGGCCAGAAGCCACTCGCTTTGGAAAAGACTATAAAAAACATCCTCAAATTAAAGACCCCGGGAGAGAGATCTCTTTCGCCCCCATGGATTGAGGATGCGTCTGTTCGGACGACCACGAGGATGCGTCCCGTCTGTTGGTAGCTATATCCCATCCTCTCTCTCTCTCACTCTCTCTCTCTCTATATATATATATATCCCATCCTCTCTCTCTCTCTCTCTCTCTTTTTGGCACTCAATAAACTGCATTATTGCTTTCTGCTAAATAAACCTGAGTCTCTTGCTGTGTCTTTTGTGCTTTGAGATCCCTAAAAGAACCTATCAGGACTCCGCATGTGGTGTGGACCCTGACACCACCCCTTGGCTCTCCACCTCACAGATCATCTTATGGATGGGGATCACAGTGTCTTGATTTGTTCTGTACTGTTGGCGGTGTACTGTGGAGGTGGCAATTGATGCTTGTTGGTGTTCTATCATCAGGAGTCGTACTGCAGATGGGTTTTCTAATAGTCCAGGCAAGGTGTTCAATTTTTTGATGACCTCTGTCTCTACAGCTGCTATTCAAAAAGCCCGCTTGAGTCCCCTTGGGTCTCTGAAATACCCCTTTCCGAGGAAGTCTAGGCCAGTCACAATAGGATGTTTCTTCCTTTTAATTCCAGTCGGGCTCACATCGGCTTCCACCAAAGTCAAATCCTGTGATCCCCCTGTTATGTCAGCAATAGGGACACATTCTGCCCACACATGCGAGGGGTGGTGGTTTGTATAAATTTCTTGAAGAGCTCCCTGACAAGACCTAGGCAGCCTCCTTTGGACCTGTCAAGGATCAATCAGTATCTGATTTTTAATATTGACACACTGTTACATCAACGAGAAAGTTTATGCGTCTTTGTGAAACACACATGTAAAGACGAAGAAACCCTGGGAAAGCTCTTTCCCTTCCAGCCTTAGTACAGTAACACTGTGGGCCTGGCCGGGCCCGGGCTGGAGACCTGATAGAAAGTGGGAAGGCAGGCCCTCTCAGTTGCTAAAATCCGTTCCCCCTACCTTGTTGTGGCCAGGAATAACCAGTTGACATTAAAACCGTGCCCTGCTGCTGGCCTGGGCCAAGCCAGGGGGTCTGTGGGGCCCCCCGGGACAGCAGCTCCAGGTGCCTGGCTCTCCTCGCTGCCCGTGGGGGACAGACAGCTGGGCCTTGTTCTGGCAAGGCCCCCCAACCCTTGCCTGCTGGCAGGGGGAGGACCATCAACCCTCAGCTGGAATTAAATGTAGCAAATGCCAGAAAATGGTCTTGCAGCCAGAAAAGCCACCACTGCTTTCTGGCTGGGCCCTTACCATCGATGCTAGCCCAGCCTCAGAGCAGCCTTGAAAGAATCTTTCTTGGAAATAGCTGGGCTGCCACCCGGAAGAGATCACATGACGATCTGCTGGCCTGGGCAAGATATTAACTCTTTCACTGCCCAGAATGAGACTTGCAGACACTTTGTTCTCTCTTCTGAGTGAAAGCATAGGACCAAGGTGAAGACAGGCACAGAAACAGCATGAAAACACTGAGGTCAGACAAAGAGAAGGGTCAGGTCCCAGATGAGGGAAGGAGGAGAAATGTATCCTTTTTTTAAGCTGTGGAGAAGAGACTCTTGTTTCCCTATAACTCACAGAAATGTATTATGGGGTGGGTGAATGTTTCAACTGTAGATATGAGCATAGGCATTGGTGCTAGAGTAAGCAGATGTTTAAATGGCTGTGATCCCATAAGTTTGAATAGAGAGATGAAGATCCCTCATGTCCCCCAGGGAAGAAGAAGAAGAAGAAGAAGAAGAAGAAAAGAAGAAGAAGAAGAAGAAGAAGAAGAAGAAGAAGAAGAAGACAACTGTTTTTGAAGATGAAGAGATCTTTTTGGTTGAACTGTTATTTTCCTTAAAGCGTGCCCCATTGTGGAGATCCAAAAGAAGTTTTCCCAGCTAAGAATTGTAACCCCTGTTCTCTTCCCTAAGCCCTCTCACTGTCTGTTAACCCTTAGGTCACTCCCACCCTAATTCCCTGTTGGTCTTTTACTCTAGCCCACCCCTGTGTAATTTAGTAATTGGTCCCTGGGGCTTTCCCTGCCCTGCTTATCCCATGTACTTTAGCCTGGACCCTCCGAGCTCCGGGGCCTTTGTTCCCTGAAACCCAAACTATGCGTGGCTGAAATAAACATCTTTAAAAACCCTGCAAAGGCCTTTCTGCTCTTTTACCACAAGCAACATCTTAAAAGCAACACCCCATTAGTTGATATGGTTGTCAATAATGATTGTGGGGAAACTGCTAGTCAAAGAAGGGATTTTTCCAAAGTGATGAGATTTCTATTCTCCCGGGTGGCTAATCACTGTGACATTGAGGCCACAAGAAAACTGTTTCTTGTGTGGAAATCTCCGTAGTCTGAAGAGAGAAGTCTCCTCTCCTGAGTAAATTGGTAAAAGACTATGTTTAGAAATGGTAAACTGACTGATTTGTTTCTGTACATTGTGAGTGTAAAAAAAAAGAAGTTGTGGGGGGAGGAGAAGTGTTCTGAAAATTTTATTCTGAGTTTTATTCTTTTTTCTTATAGTTTCTAGCAATAAAGTTTTTCTTTGTACTCTTTAAAATTTGAGTCTGTTTTGCCTTCCTCCTAATCCTCTCTCACAGCAGGAAATGAGTAAATAATACTAGTGGGTACACTGGCGATTTGGCCAATGCTAAAATCTGAGACATAAATTCGTGCATTGACTGGGAAATCTTAAATTGGTGAACCAAAACCACTACACTAAATTGGGATTTCCATCCGCTTGAACTGAAACTGGGACACTGATACACACAAAGATACAGCCATAAGATATTATTAAATGATTACTTGTGTATACTTCTTTAATTAATCATAAGTTTTTTATGTTGAAGAGCTTTTTCAGTGAATATTAATAAAGGTTTGTTTGTAAAATATGTTAGGGAAAACCTTTCCCAACCAAGTTCCTGGCCCTGATCAAGCCCTGAACATGGCTGGTAAAGGAAATATACCATAAATCCCAGGGGTTTTTATACTAAAAATAAAAGCAGGTCACTGATCAGTTGATTTGGCTTTGCAGAAGCTAAACCCCTTTCCTTTGAGATAAACATGGAACCCTCGTACGGAAGAGGTCTTCCGAGTCCTCATTGTGAAAAGGAAGCTCCTCAACAATGGCAGACCCTGGGTAATAGCAAAGCATATAAACAGTTGTTTCACCTTGTTAATCTTGTCCAAAAGTGAATATTTTGTTCCTGTTATAGTTGTTAAAACAAAAAAATGGGGAGAAGTGTGGGGTGGATGGACACCTTCCTCAAAAGACTTAAGTGCTGTCCTGTTTTCATGTTTTACTCATGTTTTTCAATCAATTCGCAACATTACCTAGCAATCCAACAACTTGACTGAAGCAGAAGACTGTCAACGGAAAGACAATCTGCCCATCACTCTACTCAAACTTCAAGACTTAAATATTTGGAAGACATCAGTGGTAGAAATTTGTGCATTTTTAATTGAAATAGTATTGAGTTAAATTGTTTCTGGTTTTAGTGTTAAATTGTAACTTTATAACTTCTAAGCAGCTTAATTGTAACATACTAGCCTGAAGGTTAGTGGTTTCGCCTAACAGCTCCTGAACATAGATACTACAACTCCAGTGATACAAAAGATACATCACTGGCTGAGAAAAACTAGGCTTGCCAAGTTGACTGGAAAGTCTTATTCAAACTAGATTTATCATCTATATCATCATATTTTCTTTGTCTGCAAGGCACCTGCAGAGGACGACACAAAACAATTTGCATTTCCAATAAAACGAAAAGGGGGAATTGTTACAGCACGGTTAGTTTGTAGCAGGGCAAATAATTTGGCCATAAATAAGAAACCCAGTTCAACTAGTCTGGTTTGATAAACAGGTACCTGGGTGTCTTGGGGTGGCTTTATGATGCTTGTATCCCCAAATTGTCTGTTGGTGTTGAGTATTGAATTCTGCAGCTTTAAGACTGCTTCCAGGAGTGAAGCAGGGAGAAAAAAGGTGCAGAGTTGTTATCAGAGACTGCACTTGCTCCCCCGCATCCTTCACACAGACCGTGTTGTCTGCAGTGGACAGCGGGAGAGAGCTTCTTTTTGCTTTTAGTTAGTTTTTCTGGCTAGCCGAGGCAAAGGAGTCCCCTGGACTGGATTTTTTCCCTTTTTCTTCAAACTGTTTGAACCTGCTCTGGACTGAAAATCCAGAAGAGCACCGGCAGCTCACCTGTGGCCCACCCGGCCTGGTCTGGGCTGTGGCATTTCAGCACCAGAGGGACTGAGAACAGACTGAGTGAGCTGGGCTGCAACCCATGGAAGGGACTCTTCTGAGTTTGTCAACTCCTTTGGAGCAGCAAGAGGTATTGCTGTTTGGTATTGCTCAGTTTTGTGCTGGGAAGTGCTTTGTCAGTTAAATAAACGGGTTTTTTCCCACTTCTCTCTGAGGGAATATTTTTTCCCCAAACCAGTTGAGGACCCCCATTCAAAGGTTTCCTCCCAAATTTGCCCTAAAATAGGACACTGGGTGAACAAGGATAGGTTGGATTCAAACCTACACAGGGATCCTCAGCCAATCTCATTCAGCCCTAAATGCAGATGTATCATTGGCCAGGGAGCTGGGCGCTGTTAAGACCTCAACCAATCACATGTGTAAGCCTGGGAAATTCAAACCCCCTATACAAGTGTTGGCCATCATTAACTCAGTGCTATTTGTTGAGAACCCTCGGTAAATTTGTGTCTTCTCTGTCTCCAACCAACGACCCCATTGTAATATCTAAGGTTCATGTGGCAATCTATTGTTCACAGCTCACATTTATATGGTTTTCAAAAATCGTGCATTCGATCACAATTTGCTAGTAACTTGTTACCACCTAGTTCACTGTCCAATAGTTGCCTGCGTATGTGCTCGCCAAAGATTGGCTAGCATCCGTTCCTTGCAGTTAAGTCCTTTGCTTTTCAGTGCTCTCTTCCTTAAAGATGTTTACTTCCTTTTCTCACGGGTACAGGCTGATCAATTAAGGTCAGGGTTACTTGTGTCTGTGAGGCCTTCAGGCCATCTGTTAGCCGTCACAGTTCCCCCTTTTTGTTTTTTGACTGCAAAGGTGGTCTTTATCATCCTTTGCAGGGCCCTTTGCAGACATGATAACAAACACAGCACAATGAGCCAAATAGTTATGATAATGTGAAAAATAAGCCCAGTTTGAATGAGGCTCTTCATCTAGCTTGATAAACCTAACTCTTCCAGCCAGTGATCTATCCCAGAAAATCTTCCATACAGCACATGCCATCAAATATTTCACAACCATGTTCATGAGCTAAGAAAAGAAAATCAATAGTAGCATGATTTTGCAAGGTAGCATGCCGCATGCTATCTCAAAATGAGGGAAGTTTTATTTATCTCTTTTGCTACAAAACAAGCCAATTTATTTAATTCAGAAACTATCAGGGGTAACATTTTGCTTTCCTGTTTCAATTTGGTCTCACATATCATGTCCCCAGGTATAATTAAAAAATACACATCCTTCTGCTGATAATGTCCCAAAAATGTCCAACCCTTGCGGTTTAAGATAAGTAACAGGTATATTGTCATCCTAAAGATCCCATAGTTCCATACAGCAGATTGTGGTATTTCAGTTGTTCTGGGAAGAGTGTTGCATTTTGACATTTTGTATTACTTGTATACTTTGTGTGCAATTCAAGGGTATCCCCACTAAGCAGGTGCGAAAAGGTTGTTCTGGTTGTGCCATAGACGCACAAAATCACGTTTGATTCAATGCATGGAGCAACAATACCCAAACATTGTTACTGTTCCATGACATCAGCTGAGGGGTCGACAGGAAGGGGTTGTTGGTTGTGATCCAGAGCAGAGTGTAGAGCAGGGCATACACACCAGACGGGTACCCATCGAATGCCGGCATCTGTAGAAATACAAGCATACCTGTGCCCCCAAGTGACAAGGTCCCAAGGACCTTCCCACTTTTTGGTAATGCTAATACCTTAGACTTGGGCAACTGGATGTCACTAGAGGACTCCAATGACAAAAAATTATTTAAAATAACTGAGTTTTGGGAGTTTGGCAATACCGTGAGATGATTCAGAGTATACAGAGCTTTGGCCACCCTACTCTATGGGGTTTCACTACACATTCCCCCTTTTTGTTTTTCTAGGATTCTCTTCAAAGTGCCATGGGCATGCTCAACAACGGTTTGACCCATCGGGGAATGAGGAATACCAGTGAGATGTGACACACCCCAGAGTTGCAGAAACTGTCGAGTTTTCTGTGAGACATATGCAGGGCCATTATCAGTTTTTACAGTATGGGGAATGCCTAGGACAGTAAAGGCTAGTTGTCAATGTGCAATAACATCATGGCTTTTTTCTCCAGCATGAACTGAGACCCATATAGCGGATGAAAAGGTGTCTATGGAAACATATACATACTTTAGACAATCAAATTCAGAAATCTGTGTAATATCTGTCTGCCAAGCTTGTAAGGCTTGCAGAACACTGGGGTTAACACCCATCTGCAGTGGTGCAGCGTGGCCTTGACAATCAGCACGAGTATTAACAATATTGCGTGTCTCGGTATTTGTTAACAAAAATTGTCATTGTAGGGCTCAAACACCTTGGTGAAAAAATGCATGTCATACTCTCGCTTGTGCCAGCATATCTGGCTGTGGCGCTGTCCAGACAGGGCTGGCTAACCAACCAGCTCAGGCATTACCTTCTGCTATAAAGCCAGGCAAATTTGTATGACTCTGAACATGCAACACATAATTGGGATCAAGTTCTGGCTTGGATTGGATGCCACAAAGTTTTTAACAATTCAAATAAGGCAGCATTATCAATTTCTTTGAACAATGCTGTCCTGGTTTGAAAGACAGGTATTTGTCAAGAAAGGCAGGAGTCCCTCCCTGAGATGGAGAGTGCAAAACTCCCCTCCTTCCAAATTATTATAATTTTGAAATTAGGGGCTCTCAGGCAAAAAATATGGGGATAGTAATAACAGTTCTTTATTAATATATCTAACAATGCAAACAGAAACAACAACAGCTATGAAAATTACCAACAAAACAGAACAATAACTCGGTTCTGGTCGTTTTCAGCTGCAGACACGCTCTCCCTGTGCTCAGTATCAGTGGGGAGGGGGGGAGGGCGGGCAGGTCCCTCGCAGCTGCGGAGGGCTGGGATGATGGCGGTGGCGTCCCAGGTGTGAAAGGTATGGAGGAGGGACTCCTCAGCTCACCGTGTGGGTCGCGGCGCTCAGCAGAGTGCTGGGAGGTAGCAGGCTGGAGCGGAGAAGGCAGCAGTGCAGTGTCCGACAGCAAAGAACGTGGCTTCTGGCCTTGGGATGGCGAGGGGTGGTAGGTAGCAGCACCGGATGTCTTCCTCTGACTCCACCAGCGAGCAAGAGAGAGGGGGAGAGCACAGCTATCCTATCCCCACCTCCTTTTCCCCCACTGGTTTCGAGGTGTTCCCCCTCCCCTGCCTTTTGTCACTAGCCATACACAGATTTCACAGAATTCATAGAATGACTAGGTTGGAAGAGATCTCCAAGATCATTAAGTCCAACCCACGCCCTAACATCTCAATTAGATCATGGCACCAAGTGCCACATCCAGTCTTTTTTTAAACACATCCAGGGATGATGACTCCACCATCTCCTTGGGCAGACCATTCCAGCACTTGATCACTCTTTCCATGAAAAACTTTTTCTTATATCGAACCTGTATTTCCCCTGGCCCAGCTTGAGACTGTGTCCTCTCGTTCTGTCATTTGCTGCCTGATGAAAGAGACTGAGCCCCATCTGACTACTAACACCTTTCAGGAAGTTGTAAAGAGTGACAAGGTCACTCCTGAGTCTCCTTTTCTGCAGGCAAAAAAACCCCAGCTCCCTCAGCCATTCCTCATAGGGCTTGTGTTCCAAGCCCCTCACCAGACTTGTTGCTCTCCTCTGAATGCACTCAAGTGTCTCAATGTCCTTCCTAAACTGAGGGGTCCAGAACGGGACACAGTACTCAAGGTGCTGCCTCACCAGTTCCGAGTATAAGGGAAGAATGACCTCCCTGCTCCTGCTGGTGTCCCGATCTGCCTAACTCGAGCGGGAGTCGTGATGGTTCGTTCGACCCCAGGGTGCAAAATACAAAAGCAAGCGACTCAGGTTTGTTTAGCAGAAAGCAATAATGCAGTTTATTGAGTGCCAAAAAGAGAGAGTGAGAGGGTGAGAGAGAGAAAGGATGGGATATAGCTACCAAGAGACGGGACGCATCCTCGTGGTCGTCCGATGAGATGCATCCTCAATCCGTTGGGGAGAAAGAGATCGCAGGGTCTTTAATTTGAGGATGATTTTTTTTATACTCTTTTCCAAAGCGAGTGGCTTCTGGCCAATAGGTGGGAAGATTTATGGACTATTGTATGTGGACATCGTTGCTCCAAGAAACAGGTGGAAACAGGACACTACAGCAAGTAGCCTGCTCGAGAGCAGCGCACCATGGCAAGCTCCAGGCACACCAACAGTCCTTGTGACCAGTTCATTGTTCTCACACCTGTGGGAGCATTGTTGGGTAAACCAGTCTCATGAGAGACCAGTCCTGGTCCAATGAGCACCACCTGGAGCAATCACTTGGCGTTCCTCCCATCCCTGGCCAGCGCCTTTAAGCTGCAGTTTGAGGGGTCTTCCTAGGCCTCAAGCGAAGGTCGTTGGGCAGAACAAACGAGAGGCTTTTAGATGGACTCTTACAGCTGGCAACACTATTCCTGGCACAGGCCAGGGTGTCGTTGGCCTTTTTGGCCACCAGGGCACACTGCTGGCTCACGTTCAGTCGGCTGTTGACCAGTACCCCCAGGTCCCTTTCTGCCTGGGCACTGTTCAGCCACACCATCCCCAGCCTAAAACGCTGGAGGAGGTTATTGTGCCCACAATGCAGGACTCGGCACTTGGACTTATTAAACTTCATTTTGTTGGACTCGGCTCATCCATCCAACCGGTCCAGGTCTCTCTGCAGAGCCCTTCTACCTTCCAACAGATTCACACACGCTCCCAGCTTAGTGTCATCTGCAAATTTACTAATGAAAGACTCAATACCTTAATCTATGTCATCAATGAAAATATTGAACAGAACAGGCCCCAGCACAGACCCCTGAGGGACACCACTGGTGACTGGTTGCCAGCTGGATGCAGCACCGTTCACCACAACTCTCTGGGTCTGGCCATCCAGTCAGTTCTTAACCCAGCAAAGAGTGCACCTGTCCAAGTTGTGGGCTGCCAGCTTTTCCAGGAGTATGCTGTGGGAGACAGTGTCAAAGGCCTTGCTGAATTCCAAACAGACAACATCCTCAGCCTTTCCTGCATCCACCAGGCGGGTCACCTGGGCATAAAAGGAGATCAGGTTGATCAAACACGACCTTCCCCTCCTAAACCCATGCTGACTGTGTCTGAAACCCTGGCCATCCTGTAAATTCTTCATGATGGGACTCAGTATAAACTGCTCCATAACCTTATCTGGTACTGAGGTCAGGCTAACCGGCCTATAATTACTACAATCCTCCTTCCAACCCTTTTTATAAATTTGTCACACACTTTTTGGTTCTAAAGGAAACTGCCTGAGCACCTCTTATGGTTCCCTGTGTACTTCCCCTCAACACATGCTTGCAATTTCCATCCATTAAAACAGGACAATTGCATTAATAACTGATGTGGTTCGAACCCCCCCCCCCTCCATCCCATCCTAAACTGTTAGTTAAAACAATCTTCAAGCCAGCTGGTGGAAGCTTGATTTTACTTTTTGGACATCTTGGTGCTTCTCTGATTATGTCTTGGTCTCTTCCTGAGAGTCAATCTCGTCACACTTGGTCTGAATGTTATGGTTCATTCTTTGGGTTCTTCCACTAGGCCTTTAACTCTTTTGGCATGAGTCCATCCCCGTTCTGCAGTTCGCACAGCTGATTCAGTGGTGAGCAGTACCTGAAAGGGACCTTCCTACTGAGCGGTTAGAGACTGATCTCTCTATGACTTGATCATTACTCAATCTCCAGGATTAATATTATGAATTCTGAAATCTAGGGTTTGAGGAATTACCCCTTTATGCCTCAGCCCTTCTAAGGTTTGTGCTATAGACATAACATATTTTCTGGCCTTGGCTTCCCCTTCCTCATAGGTGGCACTTCTCTGGGGCGAGGTTAAAAAGGGTAGTTCGACCATCATTTCATAGGGTGAGGCGTGGGACTCCTAGATCTGACTGGGGTTGGGTTCTAATTCTTAACAGAGTTAAAGGGAGGCATTTTGTCCACAACAACTGGGTTTCAATCATCAGCTTAACCAGAGTTCTTTTAAGAGTCTGATTCATCCTTTTAACATGACCAGAACTCTGTGGATACCATGGAGTGTGTAACTCCCGTTTTACTCCCAGGGCTTGAAGAACTTGCTGTAATGTTCTAGATGTGAAATGAGTAAAACAGTCTGAATAAATCCTGTTCACCATCCCATATCAGGGAATGATTGATTCTAGAAGAGTTTTACAATACTGGCATTGGCTTTAACAGTGGACACCGCCTCTACCCAGTGGATTAAGTGATCTACTATCACTAGCAAAAATTTCCACTGTTGTACCTGGGGAAGCTCAGTAAAGTCTACCTGGATGTTCTGAAAGGGCTGTGTAAGAGTTGGTCCGAAGTTTCCCTGATCTGCCTCACGACCATCATGAGAGACTGAGACCCCGGGACCCCACCACTCACTCTTGGACGTGAGTTCTGGCCTGGTCGAGGTGGATGCTTGCCAAGGATTGTTTGTAGTTGTGCCTGGAGCTTGCTATGGTACGCTGCTCTCGAGCAGGGTACTGGCTGTAGCGTCCTGTTCCACCTGTTTCTTGGAGCAATGATCTGCACATACAATAGGCTAGTTCCCACCCTCCTGTGGGTATTCTCCTCATAACTTTCCTATTCACTTCTTGACATATCCCACATCATTCGGTTACTTGCTTAGCTATTCTAGAAATTCCTATGCAACCCCAGTCCCTTAGGAATTGATAGCTCAGTGCTTGAGTGCTTTCTCTTTTCGGTACCCCTATCCCGCACAGGGCCAGGCAATCCCCTCCCAAACCACCCCAAGCACCCCCACTCACCCCCCGCCAGCCTTGCTCCCCTCTGCAAGCCCCTGCGCCTTCTCTCCAGGCTCTCCCCACTCATTTTAAGAAGCGAGGTGCTCGACACAGACTTTCAAGCACCTCCAAAGACAGCAATAGTGATTCAACTATTTCTAATTCAGAGGACTCTTGGGCACAAGTTAAACTCTTAGCCACACAAAATGGTGATTGGCAGTTAGCCCAAAGAATTTCTGCCTTTCCTGTGACTTATAAAAGAGGCAGGAGAGGAGGAGCCACAAAAAAGGCGCAATGGTACCCATTTTATGCTAAGGAATTAACAGAATTATCTAAAATTGCCAAAGACAATGGCAGGTAAACTCAAATTTTCAAAAATTTCCTAGAAGTAAATTTTTCTGCATATGTTTTGGTGCCACATGATGTAAAAAATCTCTCCCAATGTCTTTTATCACCTGTGTCCGGGTTTGAAGGACAAGTGTCTGCCAATAAAGGCAGAAGTTTTCCTTTGAAGCAGAGACCTTAATTCCACTCCCCCCAAGTATTATAAATGTTTGAATCCAAGACTCTGAGGCAGAGATAAGGGGGTAGGAATAACAGCTCTTTTACTAATATATCTTAAAAAAAACCCAAAAAACAGAAACAACAGCAGTTGTTAAAATCCCCAACAACACAGAACAGATAACTCGGTTCCAGTCCTTTCTTTAGCTGTGGGCACACTCTCTCTGCACTCGGTCCCGATGCTGCAGATAGAACAAAGACCAACAGACGCAGAGAGGCAGGAGCGGAGATGGGAAGGGGCAGCAGCGGTCACACCGGTCTCGGGTGGGAGCAGCTGGAGAGGGCAGCTCCTCGCTCACCGTTTGGGTTCTGGTGATCAGCTGTGTCCGCAGAGGCAGGAGGCTGCAGCGGGGCAGATGCAGGGCAGGTGATTGCAGAAGGTCTGGCTCTCCTGCGTTCGGCCGCATGGCTGGAGACACGGGCGACCTCCTCTGAGCTTGCCGGAAAAACGAGTCCCCTCCAGAAGCACTAGAGGCCCTCTGCAAGCCCAGATCCCACCTACCCCTTTTGCCCAGAGTCATCAAAGGTACTGGGTGTAACCCGGCCAGCTCCATTGGCATGATAATGGGAAAAATTCTTTAAATTGACACAGTAATAGAAAAACACTCAACCCCCAACATTATCCACCCCAAATTTTTCCCATGCCAACATGCTGCATCAAATTAAAACTTTTAAATCATATACATACATGTAATTACAGGTACAGTACCATAGATAGTTCACCCTACACCAAGGTCTCCTTGGGGTATGCATCGGGTCTCTCCATCCTTTTACATCACCCACCAAGTGCAACCTGGTCCTTGAGCGAAAACCACCCCACGAACAGGATTGTCTTTTCTGGAGGCAGAGTTCACCCAAACAGTTTTTCCTAACATGCCTCTCAGGTGTACCACTGGGACCTTATCTCCATCTGGTGTTCCCAAGGGCTCAGATTGGGCAGGGCCTGCTCGGTTAGTGGAACCTCGGGTATTCACTAACCATGTGGCCTTTGGTAGATTAATCTCCCAGTTCTTGAAAGTCCCCCCACCAAGTGCCTTTAAGGTGGTTTTAAGCAGACCATTGCACCGTTCGACTTTCCCAGCAGCTGATGCATGGTAGGGAATATGGCACACCCACTCAATGCCATGTTCTCTAGCCCAGGTACTTACAAGACTATTTTTGAAATGAGTCCCATTGTCTGACTCAATTCTCTCAGGGGTGCCATGCCTCCAGAGAACTTGCTTTTCCAGGCCCAGGATGGTGTCCGAGCAGTGGCGTGAGGCACAAGGTAGATCTCCAACCATCCGGTGGTGGCTTCCACCACGGTCAGCACGTAGCGCTTGCCTTGGCAGGTCTGAGGCAGTGTGATGTAATCAATCTGCCAGGCCTCTCCATACTTGTACTTGGACCATCGCCCCCCATACCGGAGGGACTTCACCCGCTTGGCCTGCTTGACTGCAGTGCACATCTCACAGTCATGGAAAACCTGAGACATGCTGTCCATGGTTAAATCCAACCCTCGATCTTGTGCCCACTTATAAGTGGCGTCTCTGCCCTGATGACCTGAGGCATCGCGGGCCCATCGAGCCAGGAACAACTCTCCCTTGTGTTCCCAATCTAAGTCTACCTTTGAAACCTCTCTCTGTGCAGCCTGATCTACCTGCTCGTTATGCCGGTGTTCTTCATTAGCCCGACTATTGGGAAGACAGGCATGCACATGACGGACTTTCACGGATAGCTTCTCTACCCGAGTGGCAATGTCTTCCCACTCATCAGCAGCCCAGATTGGTTTTCCTCTATGTTGCCAGCCCGCCTTTTTCCACCTCTCCAGCCACCCCCGCAGAGCATTGGCTACCATCCATGAATCAGTGTAAAGGTAGAGCTTTGGCCATTTCTCTCTTTCAACAATGTCCAAGGCCAGCTGAACAGCTTTGAGTTCAGCAAGTTGACTTGATCCAACTTCTCCTTCGGTAGCTTGTGCAACCTGTCGTGTGGGGCTCCACACGGCTGCTTTCCACTTCCGGTTCATCCCCACGATGTGACAGGAACCGTCGGTGAAAACGATGTAGCATTTTTCATCTGCTGGCAGTTGGTTGTATGGTAAGGCTTCTTCAGCCCGGGCCACTTGCTTCTGCTCCTCTCCATCAGCAAGACCAAAATCTTCACCTTCTGGCCAATTTGTAATTATCTCCAAAATCCCAGGGCGATTCGGGTTGCCAATACGGGCACGCTGCGTGATGAGGGCAATCCACTTGCTCTTGCTCCATGTGGCGTCGGTGGCATGGTGGGTAGAGGGAACCTCTCCTTTGAACATCCACCCCAGCACTAGCAGTCGGGGTGCCAGGAGAAGCTGTGCTTCCATTCCAATCACCTCTGAGGCAGCTTGAACTCCTTCATAGGCAGCCAAGATTTCCTTCTCTGTGGGAGTGTAATTGGCTTCAGACCCTTTGTAGCTTCTGCTCCAGAATCCCAGGGGTCGGCCTGGGATGTCACCAGGCACCTTCTGCCAAAGGCTCCAGGACAAACCATGGTTCCCGGCTGCAGAGTAGAGCACATTCTTTACCTCTGGTGGCGTCCGGATTGGGCCAAGGGCTACTGCATGAGCAATCTCCTGTTTGATCTGGGAGAAGGCTGGCTGCTGTTCAGGGCCCCAGTGGAAATCATTCTTCTTGCGGGTGACCAGGTAGAGAGGGCTCACAGTCTGGCTGTACTCAGGGATGTGCATTCTCCAAAAGCCTATGGCACCTAGGAAAGCTTGTGTTTCCTTCTTGCTTGTTGGTGGAGACATTGCAGTGATCTTACTGATGACCTCAGTGGGGACCTGGCACCGTCCATCTTGCCACTTCACTCCCAGGAACTGGATGTCTCGGGCAGGTCCTTTGACTTTGCTCTTTTTAATGTCAAAACCGGCTTTCAGCAAAATCTGGATGATCTCTCCCTTCTCAAATACCTCCATTGTCTTGTTCCCCCACACAATGATGTCATCAAGGTACTGCAAATGTTCTGGACCCTCACCCTTTTCCAGTGCAGCCTGGATCAGTCAGTGGCAGATGGTGGGGCTGTGTTTCCACCATCTGGGGCAGTCGGTTCCAGGTGTACTGCACGCCCCTCCAAGTGAAAGCAAACTGAGGCCTGAACTCTGCTGCCAGAGGAATGGAGAAAAATGCATTGGCAATGTCAATGGTGGCATACCACCTTGCTGCCTTGGACTCCAGCTCGTACTGGAGTTCCAGCATGTCCGGCACAGCAGCGCTCAGTGGTGGAGTCACTCCATTCAATGCACGATAGTCCACAGTCAATCTTCATTCTCTATCAGATTTGCGCACAGGCCAGATGGGGCTGTTGAAGGGTGAGTGGGCTTTGCTGACCACCCCTTGGCTCTCAAGGTCACAAATAATCTTGTGGATGGGGATCACAGCATCTCAATTTGTCCGGTACTGCCGGCAGTGCACTGTCATGGTGGCAAATGGCACCTGTTGATCTGTCACTTTCAGGAGTCCCACTGCAGATGGGTTTCCTGACAGTGCAGGCAAGGTGTTCAACTGCTTAATGCTCTCTGTCACTACAGCAGCTATTCCAAAAGCCCACCTGAACCCCTTTGGGTCTTTGTAGTCGCCGTTCCTGAGGAAGTCTATGCCTAGAATGCGTGGTGCCCCTGGGCCAGTTACAATAGGATGTTTCTGCCACCCCTTCTCTGTCAGGCTAATCTCAGCTTCCAGCAAAGTGAATTCCTGTGATCCCCCCATCACCCCAACAATGGAAACAGGTGCCTTCCCCACATGTTCTGATGGTATCAGGGTGCATTGTGAACCAGTATCAACTAGCACTCTATGTTTCTGTGGCTTTGGTGTGCCAGGCCATCACACTCACACTATCCAATATTCTCTGTCATCCCATGCCTCTCCCTGGCTAGAGACAGGGCCCCTCTAGCCCTGGTTATTGTTCCTTTCCTGGGCATACATAGTGGAGTTTCCTTCCAGGGGATCTGACAGATCATCCTCCCTTCTGTAATACCCTGCACCTTTACCATGGGAGGTTGAGGCTACCTTCATTTTAGTGCGTTTCCCTCGGTTAGCATTTCCCTCCCTGAGCTGATGCACCCGTGCTGCCAGGACAGAAGTGGATTTCCGATCCCATTTGCCCATGTCTTCCCCATGGTCTCGCAGCAAGAACCACAGGTCAACTCGGGGGGTGTACACTCTTTCCCTAGCTGGGAGGCGTTGGGTTCTAGATTTGGGGCCTGTGACTCGCACTGGTGCTGCACTGATCTTCCTTATCTCCTCCCTTATCTCCTCCCTCATCTCCTCCCTTATCTCCTCCCTCATCCCCTCCATCCTATCTTGGACCTCTTGGAGGTCCCTGGCCACAGCAGAGACATTGGCCTGCATTGGGCCATTCATCATACTCTCAAAATTTCTGAGTTTGTTGGCAACAGAACCCACTGTCTCTTGGTGGCTATCAGCATTAATCATTGCAATGAAGGTGGTATATTGAGATGGCCCCAGGGTTGCCAAATTCCACAGCATCTGCCCTGTGCACCTGTCCTTGTCAGGGTCATTGTCATGCTGTCCATCCCTCCCAAAGAGTACCTCTAATACTGCCACTTCATTCAGCTGCTGGATCCCTTCCTCAAGGATCTTCCAGCGCATTCTACGGTAGTGCTCCTGCATTCTCTCTTTGTGGACAAACTTCTCTCTCACACTCATTAAAAGCCGGTCCCAGAGGGAAAGGAGGCCTTGCTCCCTTACGAATATCTGGTCCACACCTGAGTCCTGGGCCAAGGATCCCAAACTCCTGGCCTCAGTTCCATCCAGTTGCACACCTGTTCCCGTAAGTTCCCAGACCTGGAGTAACCAAGTTGTAAAAGGCTCACGGCCCCGCCGTGCAATGTCTTTACGCAGGTTACGGAGACTATCGTATGAGAGGGACTCGGTGATGATCTCTACCTCTGGCTCCCTTGCTGGTTGTGAGGACCCTCCTGGCTGATCCCCATTATCTAGGTGCCTCGTTTTAATCTTAGATTTTCTAGTTTCCACAGGGGCAACTGCTGCTGGCTGTGACTGCCCCTGTGATTCAGCTGGAACCTGGACAGATACAACATCTACGGGTTCCACTGCAGCACCATCTGACTCTCCCTCTTTAAGGCAGGGGGAGGGTTTCCCACCAGTTGGAGCAAAGTGCTCCTTCAACATCTGGCTGTGCTCCTTAAACATCTGGCTGTGCTCCTTCAACATCTGGCTTTGCTCCTTCAACATTTGGCCTATATCCTTCACTAGAGCCCCCACCCACTCTGGGTGGTTCATTTCTGCGGTGGGCTGTGGGGCAGCATCAGGCTCTGGGGTAGCATCCCTAGTTCCTGGGGCTGGGTTAGGCTCTGGGGCAACATCCCTAGTCCCTGGGGCAGGGACAGGTTCTGGGGAAACATCCCTAGTCCCTGGAGCAGGGGTAGGCTCTGGGGCAGCACCTCTATTTACTGGGGCAGGTATCAGGGTTGTTATCCAAGCCAATATTCCCTTGTTTCTGAATGCTGAGTAGAACAGGCCTATCAGCAGCACCAGCCACTGTATAATAACACTAGCAATTAAAGCAGATCTGAAATCCTTGAAAACTGGTGGGGTAGCCTCAAAAAACTGGGTGATGGGTTGGGAGAAAATTTCCCTTGCATTCATTACCTCACAGTAAGTACCATTATTGAAATAACCCCAGAAACACGCAGTTAGAGTACGATAGCTCTGAATCCATGTGGCCACTTCGCAGAAAAAATTAAAAACCCATGAATTCCTGACATAATCAATCCACCAAACTGATCGGATAATAGCTACAGTTGCTTTGGTGAGAGGGCCCATATTCAAACAAGGGCTTGCAAATGGGAGAGAGATATCTGTGGCCACATGGAGCCCAAACCAGATTAAACCGGACATCATGTTGCCACTTAAGAGAGCTCTTACTCCTGTCTTAACTCTCCTCTCAGTGCCCTCGAGCCCCACGTTGTGCGCCAAAATCTGTCCTGGTTTGAAGGACAGGTGTCTGCCAATAAAGGCAGAAGTTTTCCCTTTGAAGTAGAGACCTTAATCCAGTCCCCTCCGCCCCCCCCCCCCCCCCCAGTATTATAAATGTTTGAATTGAAGACTCTGAGGCAGAGATAAGGGGGTAGGAATAACAGCTCCTTTACTAATATATCTAACCTCACAAACAGAAACAACAGCAGTTGTTAAAACTACCAACAACCCAGAAATTATAACTCGGTCCCAGTCCTTTCTTTAGCTGTGGGCACTCTCTCTCTGCACTCGGTCCCGGTGCTCCAAACAAAGCCTGGTGGCTGCAGAGAAGCGGCGGGAGCGCAGGCGGGAGGGGAGGCAGCGGCCACGCCGGTCTCGGGTGGGAGAGGCTGGAGCGGCAGCTCCTCGCACCCCGTTGTGTCCGAGTGATCAGCTGTGTCCGCAGAGGCAAAAGGCTGCAGCGGGGTGGATGCAGGGCAGGTGATCGCAGAGGGTCTGGCCGCGTGGCTGCAGATGGGGCGTCCTCCTCCAAGCTCGCCGGAAACACGAGTCCCCTCCGGAAACACAAGTCCCCCCTCCGGAAGCACGAGAGCCCCTCCGCCAGCCCAGCTCCCACCTACACCCTTTGTCCAGAGTCGTCAAAAGTCCTGGGTGTGACCCGGCCAGCTCCATTGGCATGACAATGGAAAAAATTCTTTAATTTGACACAGTAATAGAAAAACACTCAACCCCCAACAGCCACCACGCATAACTCGGCCCCACAAGGAGTCCCCAAAGCATCCTATGTCCAAGGGTCAAAAACATTGGCATAATCTAAAGCTGAATCACAGTCTTTTGCCCAGAAGAAGAGTCTGTTCAAATCTGTGGATTCCACTTTCCTGCCACGTTTCTTTATAATCTGTTCCAACATCTCTGCAACAATCTTTTGTTCCTGGGATACACCAAGGTTCATGAGGCAATAGCAATTTTTGTTGGCCAGTTTTCCGAATTATCCAAGGTCCAATTTCAAAAATTTTCAGGCTCAGTATAACCGGTGGTCGGGTAGTGGGTGTTATAGGCATTAACATCAAGTTATATTGTTTTGACTACACATAATTTTATGGGAAAATTGTACAACAGTTCAATTTTGGTTTTGAATCTTCACAAAATTAAAAGACAGCTGTAAGGTCCTGTGCTGTAACTGTATACAGGTTTGATGAGGGATTCAGCAATTAAACTTCATGTTCCATGGCGTTATTCTGTGAAAAGTAAGCACAACAGAATCTGCCACAAAGAGGCAGGAGGTTAAAATGATGTAACTATCCAGCATGTAACACAGACTGGAATTCTGTTAACTTCCCAATTATTTCTCTGCCAAAAAGGAAGCCACTCGTACCTCCTTTAAAACAGCATAAGAATCAGTGTAAATACAAACAAGGGAAGTATTTTGTTTTCCTTTGAAACACTCAAACAGCTATAAGCTCCCAATTTGGGGCACTGCCTTCCCTTCTGTAATGATCTGCTCACCGGAGGAAGTGTGTAAGGCTACAGCTTTATATTTCCACACTTTTCCTTCTCTTGGCTGAAGCATCAGTAAAACCAAGCATTCGCTGTCTGCTCAGGGGAGAAGGAGGTTACCTTGATTACTGAAGCTGGTTTTCCTGGCTGCTATTCAAGTTCTCTGTTTCTTGTATTGACAAATTTTACAGCACCTTCAGTGATTGAGAAAATGTGACAGTACTTCTTGATCAGGGGCATACCACTTCTTAACTGACGGTTTCTGGGGCCACCCCGTCAGGGCAGTCCCAGTAGCGGCTGTTTTCAAAACTTTTCTTCCTGAGAAGGTTTTGAATTTTCTCTGAGGCAATTTTGCAGTTAGGGCTTTCCAAATGGAGATTATTTTTGTTGCACATCCTCACTTCTTCTTTTCTTCTCCTCCTATCAATACATCATCTATGTATTGGTACACAGCTACAGTGTCAGATTTGGCTTTTTGGACTGGCCATACAGGGGGTTTTGCAAGTCCTGTATAACCAGTTTGATCCCTTCTTTGGCATCAGAAGGAAGAGGGTATTGTTTTACATTTACAGGTAATTGCATAGGTGATTTATAGCCAGCAGTGAGTTTTATTTCATGTATCATTTGCAAGCAAGCAGCTTTTTGAATGTTTTCCAGGAGTTGGTCAGGGGTACCAACTAAAGCTACAAGGTCTCCCCTTTCCAAAGGGTTAAGCCCTTCCGCCCAATAAACTGTGCACTGAGTTGGGGACCATAAGTTACGTTTGACTTCTGTTGTTAAGAAAGTCCCATGTCCCCAATACCCACTAGCTGCTTGTTCTGATAATTTAGTAGCAGTGTACAGGATTTTTGTAGTGGTTATTTGTGGGTTAAAATTCTCATCGTTCAGGTAACTATAGTCTGTTTTAACGAGAGGTCTCAATTTAGAGCAGCAATTTTCCCCACAATTTTGTATGTGTACTAATTCTTTCTGGGGGTATATCTGCTTTATGTGATATGTTTCCTTTTCTTCTGTTTCTTTTGATGTATCTGCATGCAGTGATGCATGGGAAAGCTGCAACAAATTGTTGCGGTTTCTTTCTTGCTCTAATTGTTTTTGCAAAGTTTTTACGTGATTTGCTTCCTGCTCTAATTGTTTTTGCAAGGCTTCTACCAAATTTTGCGAAGAGTCTATAATTGCTCTTTCTTCACTCCTTCGCATAAAGCGAGTTTCTATAGCTGCCATAAGACAGGCCCCCAAAACTGAGCAGAGAATGGTCTTATTTCTGCCCAGCTGGAATTTTGTTTCATGTTGCAAAGAATGTATTCTATCAATCACATTTTCCAAATTAAACCAGTTACTGTATGCCCAATTTTCTCCCCCTTGGGAGGGTCTGGCATTGTACTTAGCTAGCAAAGCATAAAAAGCATCTTTATCTTTTTCAGACATTTTTATGAAGGGACTAAAACCACTCTCAGGGAGGCACACTTAAAGTTACACAAAAAGCACAGCTAAAACTGTGTTTCCCTTCTCGTCCCTGGAGCGGGTGAAGAGACCACACTACTTGGGAGGTACTACCTTAGTTACAAAACAGCTTGTCTCTTCGAGATCCCAAGTAGTCAACAACAAAACAACAAACACCCAGCCTTTAGCTGAGGACAATCCCCTCTCTTCCCTGCCTGGGTTAGGGGACCAAAAACAACAAACACCCAGCCTTTTGCTGAGGACAATCCCCTCTCTTCCCTGCCTGGGTTAGGGGACAAAGCAACAAACAGCAACAGCAGCAATATTCTGCAATTTACGATTATGTGCGAGGGGGGGAAAACCACTTCAGGGAGGTCAAGACTTACACCCAGCCTTTCGCTGAGGACAACCCCCTCTCTTCCCTGGGTGGGTGAGGGGACCAAAAACTGCCTGGGAGGTTCTCTTTAGTTACAGAATGGTTGTCTCCTCAGCTACACCAAGCAGCTCAACAACACATACACAACAAAACAGTAATAGATTAGAGTTACACATGCACTCCTCAGCCTGCGCAGTATTCTCCCTAACTCAGGGAGGTCAGTTCACATTCACACACAGTACTAGAGCTACACATGCACTCCTCAGCCTGCGCAGTATTCTCCCTAACTCAGGGAGGTCAGTTCACATTCACACACAGTACTAGAGCTACACATGCACTCCTCAGCCTGCGCAGTATTCTCCCTAACTCAGGGAGGTCAGTACACATTCATACAGTAATAAAGAACAAGAGCAGTGCAGTTCTGCCTTTTGCACCAAGAGATCATTTGTGAATTTCTGAAGACAGAATCCTCAAACGAGTGTAGGGATGCTTTTCACCTAGGTGTGTGCAGTTTGCAGGAAATCTGCAATGCCCCCCTTGCTTTCTAGTCTGGCTCACCCTGTTGAGGTGGCCAGCTAGGTGCGGCTGAGGCAAGACGTCCTTCCCTTGTTACAGACTACACACAACCAGCAGCCCTTCTGTCTGTCAGAAATCCTGTCCGTGACGCCAATTTAATGTCAGGGTCCACACCACATGCGGAGTCCTGATAGGTTCTTTAGGGATCTCAAAGCGCAAAAGACACAGCAAGAGACTCAGGTTTGTTTAGCAGAAAGCAATAATGCAGTTTATTGAGTGCCAAAAAGAGAGAGAGAGAGAGTGAAAGAGAGAGAGAGGATGGGATATAGAGAGAGAGAGAGAGAGAAAGGATGGGATATAGCTACCAACAGATGGGACGCATCCTCGTGGTCGTCCGACGAGACGCGTCCTCAATCCGTTGGGGAGAAAGAGATCTCTCTCCCGGGGGTCTTTGTTTGAGGATGTTTTTTATAGTCTTTTCCAAAGCGAGTGGCTTCTGGCCAAAAGGTGGGAAGATTTATGGACTATTGTATGTGGAGATCGTTGCTCCAAGAAACAGGTGGAAACAGGATGCTACAGCAAGTAGCCTGCTCGAGAGCAGTGCACCACGGCAAGCTCCAGGCACACCAACAGTCCTTGTGACCAGTTCATTGTTCTCACACCTGTGGGAGCCTTGTTGGGTAAACCAGTCTCATGAGAGACCAGTCCTGGTCCAATGAGCACCACCTGGAACAATCACTTGGCGTTCCTCCCATCCCTGGCCAGCACCTTTAAGCTGCAGTTTGAGGGGTCTTCTTAGACCTCAGGCGAAGGTCGTTGGGCAGAACAAACGAGAGGCTTTTAGACGGACTCTTACAGGGCCCTGAACAACAGCAAGCCTTTGCTCAGCTTAAAAAAGAAATCACCCATGAAGTAGCTCTTGGACCAGTTAGGACGGGGCCAGATGTGAAAAATGTGCTCTACTCTGCAGCCGGGAACCACGGTTTGTCTTGGAGTCTGTGGCAGAAGATGCCTGGTGAGACTCGAGGCCGACCCCTGGGATTTTGGAGCAGAAGTTACAGAGGATCGGAAGGCAACTATACCCCAACAGAGAAGGAAATCTTGGCCGCCTATGAGGAAGTCCAAGCTGCTTCAGAAGTGATCGGTACAGAAGCACAACTCCTCTTGGCACCCCGACTACCAGTGCTGGGGTGGATGTTCAGTGGAAAGGTTCCCTCCACTCACCATGCCACCAGTGTCACATGGAGCAAGTGGATTGCCCTTATCACTCAGCGCACCCAGATTGGAAAACTCAATCGCCCTGGGATTTTAGAAATAATTACAAACTGGCCAAAAGGTGAAAGATTCAGTGTCATGGATGAGGAAGAAAAACCAGTGACCCGGGCTGAAGAAGCTCTACTGTACAACCAGCTACCGGCAGAGGAAGCAAGTTACACTCTATTCACCTACGGTTCTTGTCGCATCGTAGGGATGAACCGGAGGTGGAAAGCAGCTGTATGGAGCCCGACACAACGGGTTGCAGAGGTCACTGAAGGAGAGGGCGGATCAAGTCAGTTTGCTGAACTTAAAGCTATTCAACTGGCCCTAGACGTTGCTGAAAGAGAGAAATGGCCGAAACCGTATTTGTACACTGATTCCTGGATGGTGGCCAATGCTCTGTGGGGATGGTTGAAGAAATGGAAAGAGGCGAACTGGCAGCACAGAGGAAAACCATTTTGGGCTGCTGAAGAATGGAAAGACATCGCTACTCGGTTAGAGAAACTACCTGTGAAATTTCGCTATGTAGACGCCCATGTCCCCAGAAGTAGAGCCAATGAAGAGCAGCAAAGCAATGAGCAGGTAGATCAGGCTGCAAAGATAGGGGTGTCTAAGATAGATCTTGACTGAGAGCACAAGGGAGAGTTGTTCCTAGCACGATGGGCCCATGATGCCTCAGGCCACCAGGGTAGAGATGCCACCTATAAATAAGTAGACATGGGACAGAGGGGTGGATCTTACCATGGACAGCATCACACAGATTATCCATGACTGTGAGACATGCGCTGCCATCAAGCAGGCCAAGCGGGTGAAGCCGCTCTGGTATGGTGGGCGGTGGTCCAAGTATAAATACGGGGAGGCTTGGCAGATTGATTACATCGCACTGCCTCAAACCCACCAAGGCAAGCGCTACTTGCTGACCATGGTAGAAGCCACCACCGGGTGGTTGGAGACCTACCCTGTGTCCCACGCTACTGCTCGAAACACCATCCTGGGCCTGGAAAAGCAGGTCCTTTGGAGGCATGGTACCCCTGAGAGGATTGAGTCAGACAATGGGACTCATTTTAAGAATAACCTTGTCAACACCTGGGCTAGAGAACATGACATTGAGTGGGTGTACCACATCCCTTACCATGCACCAGCTGCAGGTAAAGTGGAGAGGTACAATGGATTGTTGAAGACTACCTTAAAGGCATTGGGTGGGGGATCTTTCAAGAACTGGGAGCAGCATTTGGCAAAGGCCACTTGGTTAGTCAACACTCAAGGTTACACCAACCGAGCAGGTCCCGTCCAGTCTGAGTGCCTTAATGTAGTAGACGGAGACAAAGTCCCAGTGCCCCATGTCAGAGGTTTGCTAGGGAAGACAGTATGGATTAATCCTGCCTCGAGTACAGGCAAACCCATTCGTGGGATTGCCTTTGCTCAAGGACCAGGATGTACTTGGTGGATAATGCAGAAAGATGGAACAACCCGCTGTGTACCTCAGGGAGATCTGATTGTAGGGTGAATTATACACAAATATTATTGTTGAGTGTTACCACCATTGCCTGTATGCTAGATCTTATGAATATGAGACAGAAGGGAATGTGTAAGTGGTGAAGGCCTGAGCAAGTGGGAAGAAGGAAACGTCTAAGTGTTGAAGGTTTGAGCAAGTCAGAGGAGGTTTTTACATTGTGTCAATGATCACGGTATGGGATAAGGGGTGGAATGTCCTGGGTTGATGTTATGACTAGCTCCTCTCCCTGCCCCCCCCGCCCTCCCTGTCTGCATGGAGCTGTCGGCGTGGCGGCCCCTCCCCTCGAGCTGCCCGGCTCGCTGCTGGCTTGCCCCAGCTTAGCTGCTGTTGCTGCTTGCTCGCCCCCTGGCTAGCTAGGGCTGTGCTTGCCCCCGCTTGCTTGCTTGCCCCTGGCTAGCTAGGCTGCTTGCTCCCCTTGCTGGCTACCCCGGCTGTCTCTCTCTCTCTCTCTCTCTCTCTCTCTTCTTCCCCTCATCCAGAAGACCAGAACCGGCTCCAGAGGAAAACAGATCTGAACCTCAGAGACTGCCTCTGGAAGCTTGCCAAGAAGCTCTTCGCCCTTCCCAGTGAAGATCTCCGAGCTCGTGTCTCTCTCTCTCTCGGTGAAATTTGTTTTTTGTTATCTGGGTCTGACTGGGAAGTGTTTTCTCTTGTGTTTTGTTAATAAATAAGTTTTTTCCACTTTCCCCTGAGAATTCTTTCTGAGTTCTTTGGGAGGTCTTTCCCCAAATTTGTCCTAAACTTGGACAGCCTGTATGGCCTGTAAGTCCAACAAGTGGAATGCTATCAATGGATAGATAACAATAGCGCGTATATTTTGATCCCAGTTGATCCCTGTCAACAGTTAATGAAATTTCTAGTAGATATGGGAGCACAAATTTCAATATTAACAAAACAGGATGTTGAGGAGCTGGGGGTTCAAACCTGGATGGTAAAGGATTAAAATCACTGGAGTAAACTTGGAGGACTTTTCTGTTGTAGCTTAGGCACTCTGAAGAGGCCAATAAACATTTTCTTTATTTCTATGTGGGAAATGACACTTCATTATGCTTAGAAATTTCTTTGTGGGCAAAGAGAAAGCATGCCATATATATAAATTAAGCCAATAATTTATTTTTATTATAATGTAAATCTTAAAAGTCTGATTAAAGAATCATTATTAGTCTAGATCTTATAACTGCAGAAAGAGGGAGACTAATAATGCAGCTAGAGAACATCTTGACAGAAAAGCTCTCAATAATAGCAAGAGTAAAATTGTAACACATATATTTATTAGTTTCTTTCCTATTATATGGAGTTATGCTCACTCTTCCACTGCTCCTCTGGACCTTCAAGCCAGGAGCTTTGGACACCAGGAGAGGATAACACCAGTGAACATTTGCCCCTAGAGTTCCTCACTGAGAGGAATATGATGTTCATGGTGCTGCATTCTTCTTCCTACCCTGACACGCACTTGGGATGATCTTTTTTATGTTTGTTAACGGATTTACACCTTTCATCTTTGATCGTCTACAGCTCCATGTTACAAACATATACTATATATGGTGCGGGGATTGTCTGACAGACTCTGCTATGCCAGCAAAGCAAAGCCAGTTTATTACACAAGTTCACCAGTACTTATAGGTCTCTATGCTCCATACAAAATTTTCCACTCTGACCCCTTTACCCCAGTCCCCTTAAAAACACAATCTTCTCAATTATCCTTCTTATGCTAGTAACATCCTTGTTACATTCTCTCTCATCAGAGGGGTCAGTATAACCAGACATGATGCCTTCACTTCTGTTCTTGCCTTGAGTTTCTGTCTCCCACGGTTTTCACTGTACCAGGGCCAAAATATCTGTGGCACTATCCAGTTCAGCTTCTGTAGTTGTCTGGTCTTCCACATATCGTACCATTCATGTATGTCAGAGATTATTTCTTTGTTCTCTTTGTTCTGCCTAAAAGCAGTTTTGTCCAGCTCCAGATCCATATTTCTAAAAGTGAGCACTCATGAGTTGTTTGGGGCTGATAAGAACTTGGGGCTAGAAGTCATCTCCTCTGCAGAAGGTGTGTCCTTGTCAAGGATCTATGTCTCCAGGCCAAGGAGTTACGTGAGGAAGTAAGTAGACAAAGCAGCATTGGTGAAGATGAGAAAGAAATAGGATATTCTCAGAAACCCTACAGACTCAGGAGTCTCAACCCTGTCAGGGGCTAAAATGGTTCATGCCTTAAACATTGTTATGAAGGAGTTTTGCCCATTATAGTGAAAACTTTATCAAGAAGCTGCAATCACAGAAGACCACTCCTCCTTGAAGATGCCTGACTGGAACTTTGGACTGTGAGTTAAGCTGCCTAGATAAGATAAAGGGGACACTATTGTTCGATCATTTCAGGCTGAGGGAGAAAAATGCATCCACAAGAAAGCCAAACCCAGCAGTTGTGCTGAGAATCATCTCTGTCTGGATTTGGGGTGGGGGAAACCACAACCCATAGAGGCCAGGTTTAAACAGATTCTCCCCCAGCTGAGGGTGGGGGGAGGAGGTTTAGGGTGCACGGTGTAGCCTCTGGTCAGAGGCACTGAACACCCATTCTTCCTTATACAATCCGGCCCATCTGTGAAACCCCCAACTCCACAGGCCACATCCACGGGGCATTCAGGTGAGAGGCAGGTGAGGGGGTGTCATAATACATCAAAGACTCCCTGAAGTGCTCCCAAGACACATTCCTGAGGGCTTGCACCACAGCATTTCATGTGATGCAAAGTGATGCAACAGACCCAGACTCTACTGCAAGAGACTGCACTGCCCCCCTGGGGAGGAGGTACCTGAGCATTTCCACCTGGCCTGAGCCTATATTAATCTATCAGATTCTCTTCTTTTGGGGGGACCTTCACCACCAAGACCAGCTGGAGAGGATCATCGGAATACTGGTGGCATCCACAGAGTGGTGATATTTTCCTCTGTCACTCTCTTTCTGTCCCCCCACCTGTTTTCTATTTCTCTCTCTTCCTTTTTCTCTTACATTTCGTATCAAATAACATCCATACTATTGACTTTGGCATATGGTCTTGTTTGCACCTTAATTTGGGCAGAGGCATTTCTAACAACTTTAAAAAGTGGACCACAACAAGCCCCTCTCTACTTCAGAGATGCATGTGGGCTCTGCACCATGTCTCACAAGAAATCCAGTGTTAATACAAGAAGGCTGGAAACTGGTCACTTCTTGTATGAGGAGGAATGCTCTTGTTCCTCCTGAAGATTTGCCATGAACAAACAGGTTTAGTGCCCTCCAAACTGAGAATGATCTGGGTAAGGCTTCAAGTGTGATGCCTTAAGTTTGGAGCTTTCTGTTCTGTCCCGTTGTGCTTAGGGTGGTGAAGACAAAATAGTCCAATTCCAGCTATTGATTCAAGGACAGTTTCTTCAAACTTTAGGCCCTAAGTATAAACAACGTGAGAAGAGGAGGGCGGGCCATCCAGGAGAAGAGGAGGATAACACCTTACAATTTGAGACTATTAATTGGATGGCTGACTCCTGTATGTAAATGAACTAAAGTTTATAAAAATGTAAAATCATGTGACCAAGCTCTCTTTTGCATCCACCTTGGAGCCACTCGGGCAAGGCAGGGGCCACGCTGTGGCACTGTTACTGCCAGGGTGTGGCCTTTGAAGGCCTTTCAATAAATACTCATTTTATTTCCCCTAACTCTGTGTGATCTCTGTTCCAGCTCCAAAAGGCAACAGATTTTGGCGAGCCAGGCAGGAGGTGAGGCATCTGGAAGGTCCCTGGACTGAGACTGTCAGCCCTGGAAAGGCCCACCGGAGGTCCAGAGATATCAGAGCCAAGAACCCTGGGAGCAGAGACACGTGAGTGACGGAATAAAAGGGTATTCTGTTTGTTTGGCACCTGGATTAGGTGCTAAGAGGATTTGTAAATTGTCATTTTGTGAGGTGTAAATTTGTTTTGGATAATCTCGTGCTTTTTATTTGTGGATAAGAAGGAACGCCTTCTTTAAGACTAGGTTAAATTGCAGTACTACTGGCTTGAAGCCAGAGTGTGGTGCAGCTGGTTTGTGTGTGTGTTGTGCCCCGAGGGCTGTGAGTTCAAATCCCGACTGCTTAAGTTTTGCTATTTATTCTAAGGTATTAGAATGGGCTGCACATTCTCATCTGAACGTGATAATGGAAGTATCCCAAGGGATAGCCCTTTGGGATTAATATTGAAGAACTGGGCGAAGTTGATTGGGGAGGAGTCTATGCTTTCCAAACCTAAACTTATTAGACTTTCAGAAAAAATGTGGCCAACATATGAACTAGATAATGGAGAAACGTGGCCTCAGTTTGGAAGTTTAGATCGAAAATTAATATTAAGTTTGATATCCCGAATACGTGAAGACAGATTTTTTGAAGAGTTAGAGTACGCCCGGCTCTTTCTGGTATTAGCACGTGAGCAGGACCGGAAAAGGGAGAAAGAGCATATATTAGTCTTAAAGGGTAAAAAGAAGGAGCCAACTTTCAGTAGTTTATGTAAAAATCCAGAGGAATCAGAGATGGACCTGGTTGCGCCTGCCATGAGAACAGGATCGGTCCCGGCTGCGCTGGGCGCGGGCTCGGGCCAGGGAGCGGCCCCTCCTCCCGCAGCCCCGGAAAGGGGGGGCACAGGCCAGGCGGGGCTCCGCTCAGTGAAGGAGGAGCAAGGCGGGCCCTGGCAGCAAAGGACACCGCCCCTGCAGCCCCCGGCACCGCCCCGAGAGGAGGGGCCGGGGGACAAGGCCTTTTGCAAAGAAGGCGGGGAGGGAACCTCCCACAGGGAAAGTGACACCTCCTCCGTTCTCGGGCCTGTGAGATCCCATGGCAACCCCGAAGGTCAGGGAGCTGCCGCGGGAGGTGATACCCTCAAAGGTCGCAGGCACACAGCCCGGGAGCGGCGTCGCGATAGGTCTTGCACGGTGCTTTCTAGGGTGGGGACTAGCCGAGGTAAACTGTTGGCCACAACAGACTCAGACAGCTCTTATTCAAATGGCTCTGAGGAAGAAGAAGAGGATGATGAAATAGACGAAATCATTGCTGCCTTAAACAAGCGAAGGAGGGGAAGGATAGCAATAAAAGCCCACAGAGAACGTAGCCCAATTGCCCAGCGTACTAGATCACGAAGGGAGAAAGAGAGAGAACCAATTTTGCAAGCCCCCTTAAGACAAGCAGTTGGCAATCAGGGGCCGATATATGTGAAAGTCCCATACTCCCTTATAGAGTTAGAACAGTGGAAAACTACCGTGGGGAAATATAAAGAGAACCCGGATAAAGTGGCAAACTTAGTAGAACGGGCTATTAACTCACAGAACCCTGATTGGGCAGATTTGAACTCTATGTTAGATACATTACTTGATCCCACTGAGAGACAAATGGTCAATAAAGCCATTATAACCTCAGTAGAGGGGAACATAGCCAGCGGACTACTTCAAGGTACTGTCACTCAGATATTCCCCCTTGAAAATCCTGGGTGGGATCCAAATATACCAGAGCAAATGGCGAGGCTGAAACGATATCAAAGCCTTGTAGTATATGGGTTAAAGCATGGTGTACCTAAAGCTATAAATTGGTCAAAGCTTTATGAAATAAAACAAAATTATTATGAATCACCCACTGATTTTTTGAACAGATTAAGAGAAACTGCTATCAAGTATACTGATCTAGACCCTGAATCAGCTGATGGTAAAGCACATCTGGTTTTGTTGTTTATGGGTCAGGCTTCAAATGATATAAGAAGGAAGCTACAAAAAATAGAAGGAGCCCGAGATATGGAGAAATTGCTAGAGGTTGCCTGGAAGGTGTTTCGAGGTAGGGGTTCAACTGAAAGGGTTAAATCTCAACCTAGTAAAAAGGCAACTCAGGAAAAGTCATCCAACAAAGCTTCTCCTACAGAGAAGGACCAGTGTGCATACTGTAAAAAAGTGGGGACATTGGAAAAAGGACTGTCCAGTGTTAAAGAAAAATCCTCAGTTCCCCCAACTCCCAGTAGTACAAACTTCAAGTGGCTCAGGCTCTGAGTGATGCCAACCGAGGGCTTTTTCCCCCAGCAGAGCCCCTTGGTTACGACTAAGCTGGGGAAAGATGACATTGAGTTTTTGGTAGATACCGGAGCAGCATATTCTGTGTTGAATATCTTAGAAGGGAAACTGAGTCATGACACTGTAATGCGGTTGTTGGGGCTTACTGGGGTAACTGAAACACGGCCTTTTTTCCAACCTTTAAAATTCAAATTGGGGAAGCATTGGGTAACCCATCAATTCCTTTACATGCCTAACTCCCCCAAAACCACTGATGGCGAGGGGCTTGCTTGAAGAATTGGAAGCAGAGATTAAATTTAGAAAAGGAAGGGGTGTACAAGTTATAATTCCCGAATCTAAATTTGTCCAAGTTGCTGCACTTTTTATACAGGAAAAATGCAGTGAAATCCCCGCTGAAGTGGAAAATGTGGTAAATCCGATAGTGTGGGCCAGTGATATCCCAGGAAGATCCAAACGAGCAGAAACAGTGAGTATTGCACTCAAACCAGGAGCCACACCGGTAAGGCAGAAACAATATCCCTTAAAACTGGAAAATCGTAAAGGATTGGTACCTATAATTGAAAGATTTTTACAGCATTGTTTGTTAGTGCAGTGTGAGTCCAAATTTAACACCCCTATTTTAGCTGTTAAGAAAGCAGATGGTAAGAGTTACAGGTTAGTACAAGACTTAAGAGCGATTAACAAAATTACAGAAGATATCCATCCAGTAGTAGCCAATCCCTACACCCTTTTGACCACACTAACAGATGAGTTAGGGTGGTTTACTGTTATAGATCTGAAAGATGCCTTTTTCTGCATTCCTGTACACAAAAATAGTCAAGACCTTTTTGCTTTTGAATGGGAAAATCCCGAGACAGGGAGAAAGTGTCAACTTACCTGGAGAGTTTTACCCCAAGGTTTCAAGAACAGCCCGACTATATTTGGGAACCAGCTAGCAAAGGAATTGGAAGACTGGAAAAAACAGGAGCCAGAGGGAGTTATTCTTCAATATGTAGATGACATCTTGATTGCAGCCAAGACCAGAGATGACTGCATACAACTCACTGTAAGTTTATTAAACTTTTTGGGACTTAGAGGGTACAGAGTCTCTAAAGACAAAGCACAGATTGCTAAAGAAACAGTCATCTATTTGGGACTTGAGATCTTCCGGGGACACAGACAACTCAGCAAGGAACGGAAAGAAGCTATCTGTCAACTCCCAGAGTCCCATACAGTGAGAGAGATGCAAGCTTTCCTGGGAATGGTAGGTTGGTGTCGTTTATGGATAGCAAATTATGGACTTTTAGTAGAACCTCTATATGGGGCATTAAAAGCAGTTGAGAGAGGAATTATTCCATGGACTGAACATGCTAGAGCAGCTTTTAAACAGCTGAAACGCTCACTGATGTCAGCTCCAGCATTGGGACTGCCAGATTTAACTAAACCTTTTGAACTTTTTATATATGAGAGACAGAATATGGCTTTGGGGGTGCTAGCACAGTGTCTCGGGAACCAGCGGAGAGCTGTGGCCTACTTTTCCAAACAGCTGGATAGTGTTGCCCAAGGTTGGCCGGGGTGCCTAAAGGCCGTGGCGGCCACTGTCATTTTGATCCAGGAGGCCCGAAAACTCACCCTTGGGCGACACATTGTGGTGTATGTACCCCATGCCGTGGCAGCTGTCCTTGAGCAAAAGGGGGGATATTGGCTGTCTGGCAACCGGATGCTGAGATACCAATCGCTGTTGTTAGAGCAAGATGATGTTACCCTAAAAACAACTTCTGTTGTTAACCCTGCTATGTTTCTGTCCTCCTTCTTAATTGACAATGAGCCGGAGCATGACTGCTTGCAGATAATTGAAGAGGTCTATTCCAGCCGACCAGATCTGAAAGATATGCCCATAGAGAGTCCAGATTGGGGACT
Organism: Luscinia megarhynchos; assembly: GCA_034336665.1. Classification (NCBI taxonomy): domain Eukaryota; kingdom Metazoa; phylum Chordata; class Aves; order Passeriformes; family Muscicapidae; genus Luscinia; species Luscinia megarhynchos. Next base: position 1,667,875 of record JAPFBE010000032.1, read on the forward strand.
CTTTACCGACGGAAGCAGCTTCATGAAAAATGGTAAAAGGATGACAGGCTATGCAGTGACCACACAGGATAAGGTGATCGAGGCAAAGGCCCTGCCAGCAGATGTGTCATCGCAGAAAGCTGAGCTGATTGCACTAACAAGAGCTCTAGACCTGAGTGAGGGAAAAAAGGTAAATATATGGACTGATTCCAAATATGCATTTAGTGTTGTCCATGTCCATGGAGCCATTTGGAAAGAGAGAGGACTTTTGAATGCTCAAGGTAATCAAATTAAGCATGCTGAGCAAATACTCGCCCTCTTAGAGAGCATTAAAAGACCTGCAGAAGTAGCTATCATGCACTGTAGAGGTCACCAAAAGGGGAAAACTGCTCCAGAATTGGGAAATTGTTTTGCTGATAAAACAGCAAGAAGGATTGCAGAAAAAGGTATTCTTGCAGTGATTCCACAAAAAGAGATTGATTTGTCAGGATACACCCCAAAATATGATCAGGCAGACCACAAACTAATAAAAATTCCTTAAAGCTGAAATCACAGAAGGTGGGTGGGTTGTTACCCCGACGAACCAGGTGGTAGTCCCACCCCTGATCCTTCGGGGAATTAGTTCAGAGAGAACACGAAACCACACATTTCGGGGTTGAAAACCTTTTGAAACACCTAAGAAAGGTAGTAATAGGAAAAGGAATGATTGATATTATACAATCAGTAGTAAGCAAATGTGAGATTTGCTGTAAAAACAACCCCGACACAAGAAAGAGAGTTGTATTAGGAGTGACAAAGGCAGGAGATCTTCCTGGGGATTACTGGCAAATAGATTTTGCGGAGTTACCACGCAAAGAGGGATACCGGTACATACTGGTATTGGTTGACACCTTCAGTGGATGGCCGGAAGCTTACCCCTGTCGTACTAACACAGCTAAGGAGGTGGTGAAAGTTTTGCTTAACCACATAATTCCGAGATTTGGTGTTCCCTTGGGAATATCATCAGATAGGGGACCACACTTTGTTGCAACAGTGGTTAAAGATGTTAGCCAGATTTTGGGAATTACTTGGGATCTACACACACCTTATAGACCCCAAGCGAGTGGTAAAGTTGAACGTATGAATGGGACTCTTAAAAGACAAATTAGTAAAATTTGTCAGGAGACATCCATGACGTGGGTTCAGGCCCTACCTATAGCTTTACTGAGAATTCGCATTCAACCGAGGCGGAGGGGTAACATCAGCCCCTATGAAATACTGTATGGCAGACCATATCAAAGTCCACACGTTCCAGGCGAGATTCATTTGAAGGGGAAATGTGATTTGCAGCGCTATTTAATGGCTTTAGGTTCTACTTTACAGAAGCTTCAGCGTTACATCGTGTTATCCAGACCCATAGGACTGGACACACCCGCACATCCATTCCAACCTGGAGACTGGGTCTATGTGAAATGGTGGGACAGTGATCCTCTGCAAGCTAAGTGGAAAGGGCCATTCAAAGTCCTGCTGACAACCTTGACTGCAGTTAAAGTTGCTGACAGAGGACCCTGGATTCACTATTCCAGAATTAAGAAAGCCTCAGCTCCCGAGCAATTCTAACAACAAAGACTGACGTTAATGATAGCATATTTTAAGTGATTTTTCTTTTGCATTTAATTACTATTCTTCTTTATATAGCATTTGACTATATCAAATATTATTCTTATTAGATGTTTATTGTTATTAGGTTTATGTTTATTAGTATGTATCTACTATTAGATATCTATCTAATGTTAGAATTTTTTGTTATTAGATACTTGTTGGTTATTGGGAGTTTACTATTAGTAAAATTTAAAATAGAGACTTAACAAGGTAGAGGCCTTGTCAAGCCTCTAAAGGGGGGAAATGATGCCTTAAGTTTGGAGCTTTCTGTTCTGTCCCGTTGTGCTTAGGGTGGTGAAGACAAAATAGTCCAATTCCAGCTATTGATTCAAGGACAGTTTCTTCAAACTTTAGGCCCTAAGTATAAACAACGTGAGAAGAGGAGGGCGGGCCATCCAGGAGAAGAGGAGGATAACACCTTACAATTTGAGACTATTAATTGGATGGCTGACTCCTGTATGTAAATGAACTAAAGTTTATAAAAATGTAAAATCATGTGACCAAGCTCTCTTCTGCATCCACCTTGGAGCCACTCGGGCAGGGCAGGGGCCACGCTGTGGCACTGTTACTGCCAGGGTGTGGCCTTTGAAGGCCTTTCAATAAATACTCATTTTATTTCCCCTAACTCTGTGTGATCTCTGTTCCAGCTCCAAAAGGCAACAGTGGAGCAACTGGATTGCTAGACCCTGTGCCAGACAAGATCATCCATAGGAAGCAGCGAACGATTGTTCTCTGCTTCAGGAGAAAGAGGCACCCATATACTGACCTGACTAGTTGTCCTGAGGAGGTTGTTTTCTGCCAGGGGCTCAAATCAGAGGTGTTGCAGAATGACTGCCAAGGCTTGTCAACATATCCAACTTTTACCCCCTGCTGGTCTTTCACATGGACATTAATGATACCAAGGGTAACTTGATAACCATTAAACACAATTTAAGAGCTCTGGGGATGGCAGTCAATAGTCTGGGGGCCTAGGTAGTCTTCTCCTTGATACTGCAAGTTAGGGAAAATGTCGAGAGCAGAACTAAATGGATTCAACAAGTAAATGACTGGTATCTTGTAGGCCTCCCCTCCCCGTTTCTGTCGGGGCCCTGGTCAAAAATGGGGCCCGGCAGGATTCCCGAGTCCTGTGTTCAGAAAGCCTGCCCGCCCCTGCTGGGCTTGGCCTGGACTGTGCAGAGGGCCCAGGCTGGTGTTACCTGTACTGTGGTCGGAAGGGAAAGAGATCTTTCCCAGAGTTTGATGTCTTAACATGTGTTTTTCGCAAAGATGCATAAACTTTCTCATCAGTGCAACAATGTGTCCATATTAAAAATCAGGCACTGATTGGTCCTTGTCCAGTTCAAAGAAGGCTGCCCAGGCCTCAGCAGGTAAAAAGTTAATGAAATCTTTACAAAACACCACAGTAAGGTAAATTTATGCTTTACCATCTCCCCAGATCTGCTAAGATATTTTTTTTTCCGTGATGACTTGGGAGACCTCTTCCAGATGAGGCCTTCCTTTTTTTCTCAAAGGAAAATGTTTTGATTTTGCAAAGCCAAATTAACTGGCCAAAAATGACTTGCTGTTATTTTGAAATAGTAATGTCTGGGGTTTATGATATATCTCCTTTATCAGTCATGATCTTGTCTTGATCAGGGCCAAGAACTTGGCTGGGAAAGGCTTCCCCTCTGTCTTAGGTTGCAATACAGGATGTGACCAAAAGTATATATTTTATCACCATCTGTTGAAACCAGGTGGGGCAGTGATCCTTATCTCTGTGGGAGATATTCTCTGCTAATGGGCCATCTGTTAAAACCAGGTGGGGCAGTCATCTTTATCTTTTCCACAACTCATGCCTCTTCCAGGAAGATATCGTCTGTTAATGGCGCATTGAGTCCCACTGTATGACTGATAAAATTACATCATCCCATTGGGAGATGCTCCAGCCAGGGGGAGTAGCTAAGCGATTCCTACCTAGAAAAAATCTGAGATTTGGAACACCAAAGCAGCCTTTTTTGCACTGGATTCCAGAGGAAAACCAGAGCTTTCCACATCTTTACCAGACCTTCGAAGGAAAACTGCACCCTTCTACAGGACCACTGCTTCAGCTGAACTATATCTGCAACTCCAAAAAGGACTGCAGCTACCATTAAATTAGACTGCTACGAACATCCTGACTGATGGGGTGTCAGGTTGTATTCTGACTCTCTCAGTGTTTTGGGTTTGTTCTTTGCAACACTGTATTTCTATTTTAATTTTTCCTGGTAAAGAACTGTAATTCCTATTCTCATATCTTTGCCTGAGAGTGCCTTAGTTTCAAAATTATAATAATTTGGAGGGAGGGGGTTTACATTCTCCATTTCAAAGAGAGACTCCTGCCTTTCTTATCAGACACCTGTCTTTCAAACCAAGACACTCTCCTTAACTTAACTCTATAAACAAAAAAACATTCAATCTTTTAACTGAGAATATAACTTAACTCTGAAAATAGAAATAGTTTGCAAATGGAACAACAATTTGCAAACAAATAAAGTCCTTAATGTCCTTTTACTTCAGGAGTCCCAGATTTCCATGAGGCAGGCAAACAGGTTGTTTCAATCATTGTTCATTGCCGGATGATTATAGTGATAGAAAATGGTTTATAATGACTGGATTCTGGAACTTTTCTAACACTCTCAAATGATTTAGTTTAGAGATAGCTTTAACCTGCTCTGTGGGGTCTCACCACACATTCCTCTTGTCTGTTTTTCAAGTTTACCTTTTGAAGTGTTATGCGCTCCTTTTGCTATGACTTGTGCTGTTGCTAATTTAGGAATACTAGTGCGGTGTCACACACCCCAGAGCTGTAGGAAATGTCATGTTTTTTGTGGTATATATCTGCTCTGGCATTTTCCTTTGCAATGAAACCTGGTAAATATGTGTGACTCTTAATGTGTGAGAAATAATAAAGGCCAGTTCTAGATGAAAATGATTTTGTAGACATTGCAAACAGAAATGACCATTAGAAAACTCAGCAATTGAAGTTTGCTAATGAGACAGTCTTTTACTAAATTAGTCTGTGGAGAGTATTGTTCAAACATGGCTAATAGAGAAAGGACATAGTCGAGCAGAGTTGCTGCAAATAGCCTAAGAAGTGCAAAGAGTAGTTGCTGCAGATGAGCTTACTTAAGCAAAATAAAACCAGACAAGTAAACCACAAGAATGCAGAAGTGCCACAAGAATGCAGAAGTGCTTAAGAAATAGGATGTTGAAAGAGCTGAAAATACAGATAACCAATAATGAGGTTGGCTTTTGTAATATTCATGAGGATAATTAAGAAGTGTATAAGAACAGAGCTGTCTTTATCAATAAACGAGTCTTGCTGATGACCATCTGGTGTCCGCAGTCTTCCTTTCTCCGACAAATGGTGACCTCGACGTTGCCCTCCTGATCAACAAAGAAAACGGGGGAGGACGTGCCATGGCGGAGAAGGTAGGAGTTGGGTCCTGATCGCAGCCGGGACGGTGCAAAAATCTGCTAGACGGACGGCACCCCTGAAGACCATAAATGTGGTTTTGGGCCATACGTGCCACTGGAGCCTGGAGAGCTGCAACAGCGCTGACGACAGACATGGATAGGCAAGTGGCATATGAATTATTTACTCGCACTTTGCAGCAGTGCAATGTTCAGGGAATTGATTTAAAGAAAGATTTACCAGGGTTGTTAGCATGGGGGTATGCGAAGGGTTGTTTTGCTGTACCTCATACAGTACATGAGTTGGCAGAGTGGCGTAAATTCGGTGATAAGTTATGGGAGGCGAGCCTGGACGATGACAAAGTAGCAAGGAAATTGGGGAAAATATGGAGAGTGGTACACAATGCATTATTGCAACGGGTAGCGGAAAAAAAAGGCAGCTGAGCAGGCAATTGAAGCACATAAAAAGAATTTGCATTATGGGCAGGATGAAGGGCAGCCTTTAGCTCCCGCAACTAGAGTTATAAGAATTCCTCCAGCAGAGTTGCCAGGTACTGGTTGTAATACTATGGAAAATGTCGAGCCGTCTGCACCCCCCATTGAAGTACAGAAGGAGGTCGATGACGGGGATGGTGATATAGTTAAGCCACGGCCCCCATCCGATACTCCTCTAGCCCCAGCTACACCTAACCAGCCTCATGGCAGGCCTGACCCTATCCCAGGGTCCGAAAGTGACCTGATGGGGGGAATGGCAAGGCAGAGAAGAGAGGCTTGGAAAAGCTTGGCTTATCATGAAATCATAGAAGGGGATGGTGCGGCCTTACAAACTTCTGATTACATGGCATTTCCAGCCACGTTTACACCTTTGTATGACCAACAAGGTAACCTCGCAGGTATGCAGTCAGAATTCCAACCATTAGATTGGAAACTATTGGCACAATTACGACAAACAGTAAGCCAATTTGGATTTAAAAGCGAGCCCGTAAAGCAAATGCTTGATTATCTTTTTGACACTCAAGTGCTTCTCCCAAATGATTTGCGAGGAATCTCACGACTTATGCTTACAAAACATCAATTATTGCTCTTTGGAGCACACTGGCAAGCTCTTGTCAATGAATCAGTAGCCACTCAAAGACAACAGGGAGATCCATTGCACGGGGTCACTGCAGATGAGCTGATGGGACTCGGCAATTTTCTTAGAACAGAAGCCCAATTGCTAATGGGAGCAGATAAAGCAAGAGAAGCAATGAGGGTGTTTAGAAATGCTTTAGACAAGGTAAAAGAGCCTGGAGGAGTTCCACCATATATGGGAATAAAACAGGGTAGAGAGGAACCCTTTGGCACATTTATCGATAGGGTTGCAGCAGCAATAGAAAAAGCTGGAGCACCAAACTGGATGAAGGGAACGTTGTTGAAGCAATGTGCAATGCAGAATAGCAATGCCACCATACAAAGATTGATAGCAACATTACCTGGGAATTGGGCAATAGAAGAACTGTTGGAACGGGCCGCAATGATGCCTACGGGATCGCAGGCATTTTTGGTAGATGCCATAAAGGAACTAGGGGTAGGCCTAAAGAAACAGGCAGAAGCTGCGCAATCTCAGGCGTTAGCTGCTCTTGCTCCTCTCCAAGCCTTCGCAGCCACCAACACCCTTCTCCAAAATAACCCATCCGCAAAATGTTACCGATGCGGAAAAGGGGGACATCTGGGCAAAATGTGCCGTGCAACAGGGGTCTGGTGTCAGTCTTGCCAATCTGACACACACAATACACTTGCCTGTCGCCGCAAGTTGGGAAACCGCAAGCAGAGAGCGTCCGGTCGCGCTACGACACAAGTGACCGGAGGAAGAGCAACAGCTCCACCATCTGCCTTCAACCAGCAACAGCAGGGTCCCTCGGCTTGGACCTGGCAGCAGCAATAGATGTTACCCTATACACTAATCGACCTGAAAGGATACCTACAGGAATTAAAGGCCCAGTAATAATTAATGGACAAACATTTGGAGCTTTGCTATTAGGACAGTCGTCTGCTTCCATAATGGGATTATTTGTTTTGCCGGGAGTGATTGATGCAGACTTCATGGGAGAGATACAAATTATGGGTCACACCCCTTATCCACCATTAAAAATTGAAAAAGGTCAGCGTATAGCTCAACTAGTACCATTACCACAGTTGACCGCAGGACTAGTACCAAAAGCCATAGATCCCCAGGATACCAAGGGTTTTTGGTCAACAGGACTAACTCTACTGACTTTGGATTTAAGGGATCGGCCAAAGAAGCCCATCAGAATTACCTACAATACAGAAGAGATTTCTACAATGGCATTACTTGACACTGGAGCAGATACAAGTATCGTCAGCCCAGAAATTTGGCCAACTCATTGGCCATCATACACGTCCACGCAAACGGTGACTGGAGTTGGGGGATATACCTTGGCAAAAAAATCACCAACAGTAACACTGCACATTGATGGACAACAGCTTAATACGGTATTTTCTATCGTGCCTTTGCCCCCCTCGGTAAGCTGTTTAATTGGTCGTGATGTACTAGCTCAGTTGGGGGTGGTACTGACAAATGAGCACCCTTTGGGGTAACTGCCATTGCTTGGACTTTCCCTTTCCCACTCACTTGGACTACCGAAGAAGCAGTGATGGTTAAGAATGGCCGCTAAAAAGGGAAAGTCTCGAACAGGCTCATCAATTGGTACGTGAGCAGTTTCAACAAGGACATTTAAAGCTATCCACAAGCCCTTGGAATACACCCATTTTTGTGATAAAGAAAAAATCAGGAAAATGCCGACTGTTACAGGATTTGAGAGCTGTAAACAACCAAATGGAGCCAGTGGGGGCCCTACAGCCAGGCCTTCCTAACCCAGCTATGATACCAGAAAATTGGCCCATTTTGATTATTGATCTTAAGGACTGCTTTTTTTACCATCGCCCTGCATCCCAACGACACAAAACGTTTTGCATTTACCCTACCAGCCATCAACAGAGGTGAACCAGATAAGAGATATGAATGGACAGTTTTGCCACAGGGGATGTGTAATTCACCCACAATATGTCAGTTATATGTAGATGCTGCCCTGCAACCACTGAGACAGAGAATGCCACGGACAGTGATTTACCACTACATGGATGATATTCTCCTTTCACAAGACTGTGAATTTACAGATGAACAAATAGAAATCATCAAATCTACCTTGGCAGACTTCTCGTTGATTGTATCACCAGAAAAAATACAACGATCAAAGCCTTGGAAATATCTTGGTTGGACTATAACTGAACAAAAGGTCAAGCCACAAAAATTGCTATTGGATATCAAGATTTCAACTCTGCATGAGGCCCAGAAACTTTTAGGAGACCTACAATGGTTAAAACCGGTAACGGGCATTCCAAATACATTGTTGCAAGCATTGCAACCACTGTTAAAGGGAACAGATCCTTGTATCCCTGTTAACATTACCCCTCAACAGGAGGAAACACTACAACGTATTGTGCGATGCGTCACAGATGGATTTGTATCCCAGCAACAACTTGGCTGCCCAATAAATCTTACCATTTGGCATGGTAATGGACACTTATTAGGAGCACTCACTCAGCTTGAAAAGAAAACGGGGGAGCCAAGGGTATTAGAATGGATATCACCACCTTTACAAACAAGAAAAACAATAACCACAAAACTTGAAAATTTGGCTACCTTACTTAGAAAAAGCCGATTGCGTATTTTAGAAGTCACAGGACAGGAACCAGCAGTAATTTACCTGCCCATAGAAAAACCAACATTGGACTGGTACATGTTGAATTCTACAGAGTTTGCTGAGGCACTGCTAGGATCCGGAGCACAGGTGGAAACCGGAGCATTATCACCCAAGGCACTGCAGTGGATTGGAGAATGGAGTTGGATTACTAGGACGCTACGGGAAGAAAAACCTATAGCAGATGCCGTAACAGCATTTACGGATGCCGGAAAGAAGTCTCGTCAAGCAGCCATCGTCTGGAAGGAGAAGAAGGAATGGAAGCAACAGATCCTTGAGGCAACACCTGAAGATAGCCTGCAGACATTGGAGTTATTGACCGTGTTATGGGCAGTTACTCATTTAGAAGGACCTTTGAATGTAGTGTCTGATTCTCTTTACGTGGTGGGAGTGGTATCTAGAATAGAGGATGCTAGCGTGAAAGAGGTTAGCAACAGGAGACTGTATGAGCTGTTTCTACAGTTAAGGAGGGCCCTAATGGATAGAAAAGAGCCCTATGCAGTGATTCACATCCAAAGTCACAAATGGGATACTGGCCTAGGAGAAGGGAATGCAAGAGCTGACAGATTGGTGATGCCAGCGGAAAACCTGCCCTTGATTAGCAAAACAGTAATGGCTAGAGAGGCACATAATGCATATCATCACAATGCCAAAGGACTGGTGCGGCAGTTTGGTATTAATATTAGTGAGGCCAAAGCTATTGTTAGAGCATGTCCTATCTGTAGTTACCACAATGGGGGAGTAGGATTAGGATGTGGAGTGAACCCAAGAGGATTAAAGATTAATGAAATATGGCAGATGGACATAACACACCTACAAAGTTTTGGACGATTGAAATATATCCATGTCACCATAGACACTTTTAGTGGGTTTATGTGGGCCACGGCACAGGCAGGAGAAAAGGCTATCCACATCATCAGACACCTTTCTAGCTGTTTTGCAGTAATGGGGGTTCCTGCTGAGATTAAGAGGGACAACGGCCCTGCCTATGTCAGTAGTAAAGTCGGGAAGTGGTTAGAATCCTGGGGAATAAAGCATGTTACGGGGATACCACACTCTCCCACCGGACAAGTGATCATTGAGAGAGCCCATGGGACATTAAAGCGATATATACTTAAACAGGAAGATCAGGTTGATCCCCATACAAAACTAACCAAGGCCCTTTACGTTATCAATCACTTGTGTGTTTTTGGGGACAATAAGGATCCTGCAGCAATTAGACACCGTGTAAATTACAGTCAGGAAAATACCAAACAGGATGCTTGGGTTCGCTACAGGGATCCACGTACTGGCATTTGGCAAGGACCAGCAAAGGTTCTCTATTGGGGCAGGGGTTATCTTTGTGTTTCTACCCCCTCAGGTACTACATGGGTACCCACAAAATGGACTAAAGCAGCAACAACACCCACCACAGATGCTTCCGGAGTGGGAACCGAACCCAACGCTTCGCAGACTGCGGAATAAATTGTCTTTGCAAAACGCAGCATTTGAACTTCAGCAGGTGACTGGCAAACAGATCAATCTCGATTGGGACCGTCCGGATATTTCAATAGCTACTGGACTTCTAGATGAACTTAAACAGAAGGTAGTTAATAAGATTTTTGATTTAAGGACAAAGAGATGTTGGAACTGTAAGGGGAGGAAGTGCGGTGGTAAGTCATTGGTGTTATTGTATTGTGGAAGGTGTCAGGCTACAGTCATAAGGTCTCAGTGGGGTATATCAGAACCTTTGTGCACTGCCTGCTCCTGGAGAAATAACACGCGATCATGGCAGACAGAACTTAGGGCCATAACAGGAGCATCCAATACCAGGGAGGCATTCCTACTTGTAGAGAATAGAGTCAACATATATCGACTACATTGCAAGTGGAGAATACAAAATGCAGTGAGAGATATTAAAGATTGGAAGAATAGTGAAATATTGGGGTATTGTTGTGAGAAAGACACCATAAGGGTTATAAGAGCTGAATCTAGAGAAAAGATTACCTGTTACAAACCCTGAGCTGACTAAACTTTTATTTGGCATTCAAGCCCTTGTTATAGAATAAGAGAAATAAATTAACAACGCTTAAAATTGCTGTTAAAACTCGAGCCTTAGAGTGGAGCTTTACACATTCCTGTCAAAAACATGACAGTAATGGAGGCCTTTATGCTCCTTATTAGCATTGGAGTAATTAACAAACAGACAATGGGAAACAAACACATAGAGCATTTTGGCCCTCGAGAAAATGTTTGGGTAACCATAGCAAATCAGACAGGACAGTCTTCTATGTGTTTAAGTTTGGGAAATGTCAATAGCCCCTTTAAGACTTGCTTATTTGGAGTACCAATTTGGCAACCCTCTGAATTCAGTGGCTTTGTAAATAATGCTACCGTACAAAATGAAACTCAAATGGTTTTAGAGGTAAATACAACTGCTCACGGCCTTACCCACAACCAACTTGATGGAGGATGGCAATGCCGTATTATTCTGGCCCTTAACGTCACTCTTAACTCTCCACCAGAGGAAATTGATATTGTCGGATGCAGTAATGCCAGCATTGGAAATAAGACAGGCGGATGGTTCTCATTTGAACCACTGCATTCGAGCCAGTTAAATATAAACCGATATTTGTGGGCTACCCTAGATTCAGAATTGTTAGATGCAGATCTGTTCGGCCAAGTATATTCCATGTGCAATGGTAGCAATAAAACAAAACCATTGAAGTTACCAAAAGGCATATTTTTGATTTGTGGGAACCGAGCATGGAATGGCATCCCTGCATTGCCCACGGGAGGTCCGTGCTATTTTGGGCAACTAACTCTATTCCACCCCAACATATCACAATTGACCAGACTTAGAAATGGAAAAAGAACAAAGCGTAGTGTACATGAATTACAGAGCAACGAACAGGGTTCCCCTGTCTTTTGGTCAGAATTAAAACAGGTAATTGTAGCCACAATTTTACCCAGTGCAGCTGCCCACAAGGCAATGGTATTAGCAGAACAAATAGCCTGCTGGGCACAGAATGAGATTAACATAACTTCACAAATTTTGGATGAGCTTACCGCTGATGTATCCAGTGTAAATCATGCAGTATTGCAAAACCGAGCTGCTATTGATTACTTGCTATTGGCTCATGGACATGGCGGTGAAGAATTTGAAGGCATGTGTTGTATGAATCTTTCTGACCACTCAGAATCAATTCATGCAAAAATAAAGAAACTGCAGGAACACCTTCACGATTTGAAGGAACAAGAAGGTTTGGGATTAGAAAGGTGGCTGAGATCTCTTGGGTTGGGTCCATGGCTTACTTCGCTTTTGCAACATTTAATAACTATAGGGATTGTTATTTTTGCTATTTTGTTTTTTGTGCCATGTATTATGAAATGCTTACAGGGCATGGTATCACGATTGGTGAATCAGAAACGGGAAACAAATTTGTTAGCCCAAAAAGGAAACGGAGGAAGTGTGGAGAGTATTGTTCAAACATAGCTAATAGAGAAAGGACATAGTCGAGCAGAGTTGCTGCAAATAGCCTAAGTAGTGCAAAGAGTAGTTGCTGCAGATGCGCTTACTTAAGCAAAATAAAACCAGACAAGTAAACCACAAGAATGCAGAAGTGCCACAAGAATGCAGAAGTGCTTAAGAAGTAGGATGTTGAAAGAGCTGAAAATAAAGATAACCAATAATGAGGTTGGCTTTTGTAATATTCATGAGGATAATTAAGAAGTGTATAAGAACAGAGCTGACTTTATCAATAAACGAGTCTTGCTGATGACCATCTGGTGTCTGCAGTCTTCCTTTCTCCGACATTAGTCCTTATATGTTTGCTTTTTTATTGAACTTAAAATGTTAGGATAAGCAATGTTTTTGAATTTTTCAGGTTGATTGAGTGTGTTCAATGCTAGCAAAGTACACACAAAAAAAATTAATAAGCATTCAACCATGAATCCTAGTACATACCTGTCGCAGTATAGGCTAGGAGTCGCATATAATAACGGCTAAGACTTCTTGAGCTTTGAGGCTAAAGAAGCATTTTATTGAAAGTCGGAACCATATTTATAGTGTGGTTCGCAAGTCTTGAAGAGGACAGCGGTCCATTGGACAATAGAAGAAAACATGTCCTGTCACGTAGCACGAGAACTGTTTCTCAGTCAACACCAGGTGCTTAATCTCTGTTATTAATTCCTTTCTGTTTTTGCCGAAAGTTATCATCCTGGAAAAGGCTCAGGCCAGAGCTGAGAAACTGTCTCAGCCTGGGAAAAGTTTCCCAGCGTGAGAAAGAGAAAAAGAGCTCAGAGTCTGAAAAAGGCCTAGCAAAACCTGTCTGGGCCTTCAGTGGTTTCCACAAGTCCCCCTTTTAGTTTAAAAGAAAAAGAAAGAGAAGCGTTTGTAGTCCTCCACAGGGCCCTTTGCAAAGGAGAGCAAACACCTCTCAGGAGATCTGTGGATACCTGAAGTGTCCAGGAAAATCTTCACACTTGGTGCTTTCTTACAAACTTAATTTTAATACAATAACAAGAACCCGCCACCATTCACCAGACTTATAATTTCCAATACATTTCAAAGAACTCATCTAACAATGTCCAATAACTTAAAACAGTTCCAAGGGAACAGAAAGAGCTCGTCCTCTGCTTGTAGAGGGACCGTCTGTCTGGTGATCGGCATGTTGGTCAGCATTTGAAGGCTGTGCCTCGGCTGTATCCTGTCTCTGATGTTGAAGGTAAGGGCTGACACACCTTGCAGGCAGCCAGCATACCCTGGTGTCTGTTGAGATGCAAGCGCACCCACAACCCCAAACGATGAGTTCATGCGGGCCTTCCCACTTGTTTGTGGCCAAGTCCCGTATGAAGACTTTTGCTCGAGGCATGTGTCTCTCATCTGCAGCCTATAAAGAAGTGAAATGATTCACAATAACAGGATTATTGGAATCTTGTGGCGCAGTACTGTGATTGATGGTATACAAAGCTTTCTCCAATCGGCTGTGTGGTGTTTCACCAGCCATTCCCCCTGTTTGTTTTGCCAGAACACGCTTCAGAGTACCATGAGCACGTTCAACAATGGTCTGACATGTTGGAGAATGTGGAGTGCCAAACTTATGTGAGACTCCCCACAGCTGCAAAAACTGGCTCGTCTTTTGAGAGATGTAAGCAGGGCCATTGTCAGTTTTCACAGCAGAAGGTATGCCCAAGATTGCAAAGGCCGTTCTCCAATGGGCAATCGCATCACGGCCTTTCTCCCCCATGTGAGCAGATGCCCACATGGTGGAAGAAAAGGTGTCAACAGGCACATGCACAGACTTAAACCTGCCAAATTCAGCAATGTGAGTGACATCTGTCTGCCAAAGCTGCAGGGCTTTTAAACCCCTGGGATTCACCCCCACTAGTTAAGGTGCAGCAAGGCCATGACAAGCATCACAAGAAGCGACAATGTCACGAGCCTCATTGGCCGTTTGACGAAATTGCTTCTGCAGGGTATGTGCATTTTGATGAAAAAAGCCATGTGATGCCCAGGCCTGTGCAATCTTGTCAGACTGAGGTGACACCCACGCAGGGTTAGCCAGCCTATCAGCCCTGGCATTACCTTGTTAGAAAACCTGGTAAATCTTTGTGACTCCGTATGTGCAGCACATAATATGGATGAACTCAGTCTTGGATTGTGCACCACAGGGCCTTCAACAGCCGGAACAAGACGGCGTTGTCAACCTCCTTCAGGAGCGAACAATCCAGACCCTGAGTGATGTCTGCAACATAAGCAGAGTCGGTGATCAAATTCAAAGGTATCTGAGAAAATTTTTGGAATGCCATTGTGACTGCTTTCAGCTCGATTATCTGAGCAGAACCTGTTTCATGACCTTCCAACGATTGCCAACCAGACTCATCCTCCCAGGTAACAATTGCCTTCCCTGTTTTGCCTGATCCATCCGTAAAGACGGTAGGACATTGCACTGGCACCCGACTATGTTTGGGTCTCAAAGACAACTTAAGTGTCTTTGCCATATGCAGTAGCTTACGGCTGGGCAAATGATAGACGATTTGCCCTGTAAAATCCAGTAGCGCACTTTGCAAGGGAACGCTGTTCACAAAGCCCCCTTCAAAGAACTCCCACTCCACAGGTAGTAGAATTCTGGCAGGGTCTGCTGCTATCAATTGCACACATCGCTGAAGGCATTTGAGTATCAGTTGGGCAAACAACTCAAACACCATAGTTGCTGTCTTTTTGAGCTGATGCAACAAAAAGACCCACTCCAGAATGTGGAAGGGATCACACCATGCGTCATTCCACTGGACAATGATACCTGTAGGATGTAAATACGGAGCAGTGATAAACACAGTGATATCAAAAGAAGGATCTACTCGGTATACCTGGCGAGTAGAAAGAGCATGCTGCACCTGCTGCAGCAGTTGCCATGCTTCAGGGGTCAGCACCCGAGGTGAATCCAATCGAGAGTCCCCCTTCAGTATGTGAAAAAGTGGGGACAACTGCTGTGTGGTTAGTCCTAAATAAGGACTCAACCAACCAATGACACCCAGCAATTTCTGAGCATCATTCAGAGTTTTAATAGAATCTGTGAATTACACCTCCTGATGCTGAATTGTTTGATCCAGGATCTTGACCCCCAAATATCTCCAAGGAGGTTGCCACTGGACCTTTTCTGGAGCCACCTGCTGTCTATAACAGCGTAGAGCAGCGAGTAGCTGAAGTTCTATCCTCAGCAGCTCATCCTGAGAAGGAGCTGCTACTAAGATGTCATCCATGTAATGATAAGAGTACACGTTGGGGAACTGCTCAAGGACTCCATACAAGGCCCGAGCCACATACCATTGACAAATAGTTGGGCTATTACGAGAACCCTGTGGCAAGACCTTCCATTGATATCTCTGTCCTGGCTCAGAGTTGTTCACTGCAGGCACCGTAAAAGCAAATTTTGGTCTGTCATCAGGACACAAGGGGATTGTGAAAAAGCAATCCTTCAAATCAATGACCAGGATGTCCCATCCAGCAGGGAGCAGAGTGGGTGAGGGCATACCAGGCTGCAATGCCCCCATACTTCCCATGACTGCATTAATTTTTCTGAGGTCCTGTAACAATCTCCATTTACCTGATTTTTTCTTTATAACAAAAACTGGGGAATTCCAGGGACTATTAGAGTGTTCTATGTGTCCCTGCTGCAATTGTTCTTGCACCAATTCATGAAGGGCTATTAATTTCTCTTTTGGTAGGGGCCACTGGTTTTGCCAAACAGGGGTATTAGTCAACCACCGTAAAGGCATCATAGGATATTTCCCGCCCTTCACCTCAGTGACCCCGATTAGAAATTTGTCTCAATGCGCACACCCCAGGCTGCCAACACATCCCCTCCCCAGAGGTTGATTGGGGCTGTGGCAATGTAGGGTCAGACCGTAGCTGTCTGCCCTTCCATATTTTTGATCAACACAGGCCTCTGACTCACAAAGGTCTGTGCTTTACCCCCCAAACCTTAGATGACTTGGCCAAGAGGGGCCATGGGCCATGTGGGAGGCCAGGCAGAAAGAGAAATCACCGTTACATCTGCCCCAGTATCAATCAAACCTCTGAGTTGAATTTGAGATGGGTTGGCCCCTGAGACCGTCAAAGTGCACATCATCTGTGGGCACTGATTGGAGATATTCATTGTCCAAAAGACTTGTGGCAATCCTGTAGATCCGAATCCGCCGTCTTTGTGATCTCGTTGATCAGCCCTGAGAACAGATGAATGAAAAGGCATAAGTTGTGCTATACGAGTTCCTGCCGCGATAGTGACAGGGGGACAAGGCGTAGAAACCATAACATAAATTTGACCTGTGAAGTCAGCATCAATGACACTTGGGTGAACAAAGATTCCCTGGAGAGTGGCACTAGATCGCCCTATGAGCAGTGTACTCAGGCCCTGGCCTCAGTGGCCAGAGGCATCCAGAGGAACCTTGTGCACACCGACAGAGTCTAAGATGACTGTGGCTGCGGTGTGTACATCCACCTCGGCTGAGCCACGGGTGCTGGTTGCATGCTGGCTGAGGAAACCTGTGCCAGTGCTGGGTTCTGGGGTACTGCTTGTATCTGGCGCTGTACCCCTTGGCGCTTATCTGTCCGTTTCCCTGGCCAAAAAAAGGTTTCCTTGATTTGCATTGTTTTGCATAGTGACTTGGCTTTTTGCACTTTGCACACAGAAAGGTAGGCATATCAGTCTTTTGCTGCTATGGCTTCTTGCCTTTAGTCTTCCTTTGCTTCTGATATCCACCCCCTGACATCTTCTGATGATGCCACATGGCAGCTGCTAAAGCAGAGATCTGATGATCTACAGTACCTACCTTAGCACATGCCTGTACCATGTCAGTCAATGAGGGGTCTCGCGGTAAAGCCTGTATAATTTTTGCACAATCAGCATTAGCATTGTCCCTGGCCAGCTGCTTACATAACAGCTGCCTTAGAACATCATCCTCAACCTGCTTCTCCAGGGCCGCTGCTACCTTCTCAACAAATTGTAAGAATGGCTCTTGAGGGCCCTGAGTAATTTTCACATACCTTGGCTTAGGAGCTGCAGCCCCTATTGTTTTAAAAATTGCTCCAAAGCCTATTTTTTGACATTGCTCAAGAATCAGAGGGTCCCAGGTGGCCTGAAGATCAGGGCTAGCAAAGCAAAACTGACCCAGCAAAACTTCCCGGTCCACAGCACATGTGGTGTCCTCCAGGGGCCGTCCCATATTGTTTGCGGGGGCCCTGTCAGCCATCTGCCTCCAAGTGTCTTCAAACACTGGCTGAAATAGCACCTGGGGTTTATGTCTGATATCATAGGGTGCTAGCAGGTCTGTATTCAGCACTCTAAGAATTTGCATAACTTGTGTGGAACCAAGCCCAAATCGTGCTACCTTATCTTGCAAATCTTGAACAACACGCCAAGCAACTGGGTCATGCCTGTCTGACTGTCCCGTATTTGGAACACCCTTGAAGACAGGAAAAACTTGAGCCCCTCCTATCCCCTGGGCATCCTCATCACAATCATGTGACAGGTCATCCTCAGGAACTGGGCAGAGCTCAGCAGGGTCAACCTGGACACCCTCCTCCATCCAGAAAACACCTCCCTTCAGAATGCCCACCCTCTCTAAGTGGTCCCAATCTCCCTGATGCAGTGCTCGCATTTTCACTGTCTCCCAAAAACTGTGGGGGGTTTCTTGGTGTCACGGTCACTGAACATGGCAGGAGCTTCCATAGACTGCTCTGAGGGGAAGATGTGGGATCACTGCTGCGCCTGCTGGTGAAAGCGAGACCACGCCTTTGGCGAGGGGGACGCAGTTCATCGGCGTCCATGGCACGTGATCGGAGCGGTGAAGGCGGCTACCCCTGCCCGGCGGGAGATGTCACAGTAGCCACCGGCATCGCTGAAGAAGGTTTGGTAGCAGACGCGGGAACGGCGGCGCCATCCGTTGCCAGCGCGGCAGGACATGGCCTTGGAAATGAGGGGGGGGCCCAATGGCGTCCCGGAATGGCTGGTAGGAGAGCCCGGAACTTCTGGGTACTTAGGACTTGATGCTGAAGGCTGCGCTGTAGGCGGCACTGGCCCCACCCCGCAGCCAGCGGCGTCTGCTGTCCTGCCCTCGCGGTCGGGCAGCCCACGACTCGTGGCTGTTCCGCGTAGGTGATCGTGTAAGGCATCAGCGCCACATGCAGAGTAGCGGTTTGCTCTGTCATGGCAGCTAGCATTTGCACCACAAGGTTGACCGGAGTAGCTGGCGTTTGCACTGTCCCCACTGGCAATGGGGGGGCGGTGGGCATGGTGATGTCAGAGAATGACTGTCTCTGTGTCCGTCCTGACCCTGCCCCCCGGGGAATGAACGCTGCGAGGTCTTGCGGGGCAAATGGGGGGGGCCGCCCCGCGCTGCTGGTGCTTTGTCGGTTCAAGTCTACCGGTGAGGGGTGCACTGGTTGAACAAAGTCTTTTGGAGAAGAATAAATGGGAGGAACATAGTCATTAGGTGACAAATATTTTGCCCAGGGAGACTTTGGGCAAGGAAGCTTTGGGCGGGGCATCTCTGGCTTCAGAAACTTCCCGGAACGGCAGAGAGAGTCTTCCTCGCTCTATTCTGAACCTGCCTCGCTGTGTTCAGAACCTGTTTCACCCTTCTCCTCCATTAAGCTTTGA
This sequence comes from Luscinia megarhynchos, assembly GCA_034336665.1. NCBI lineage: Eukaryota > Metazoa > Chordata > Aves > Passeriformes > Muscicapidae > Luscinia > Luscinia megarhynchos. The sequence goes on from JAPFBE010000032.1 coordinate 1,686,827, forward strand.
TTGATGATCGCCCAGGAGCTTAACAGAGGGGAAAGTGAGACGTCCCCTCCCCACAGGGCTCCTTACAATCAGTCCCTCAACTCTCCCCATGCTTGCGAAGAAAAGGCCACTCCTAGATCCTCAGAAAACCCACTCTCCCTGGCCCAATCAAACAAGGCAATCAAGTCCTTGTCCGAAATCGGGGTGTCCAAGCCTTCGAGGACATCCCTCCAAATTGAGAGTATGGTTTCCTCTTGTTTAGTTAAACGGTTTCCCATTATTACAAGATTTCCCACCAAGCTGCTAAGCTGGGAGGAGGGGGACACACAGTACCCCTCTGGGGAAAGACAGTCAGAACGCCACTCGCAGTTCTCACTGTTCGGACTCGCCGGTGCTCAGCTTCGCAGCGCAGGACTCTGGGCCGCTTGGTGCTGCCGTGTGCTGCAGGGGCTCCGCGCGCCGTGGGGGCTCTGGGCGCCGCTGGACTCCGGGCCGCCACTCCGGAGTTCAGAGACTAGTCCCGATTGCCCTGTTTGGATGGAGTGCAATCTCGGTGGAAGCCGCCAGATGTCGCAGTATACACTAGGAGTCGCATATAATAACGGCAAAGACTTCTTGAGCTTTGAGGCTAAAGAAGCATTTTATTGAAAGTCGGAACCATATTTATAGTGTGGTTCGCAAGTCTTGAAGAGGACAGCGGTCCATTGGACAATAGAAGAAAACATGTCCTGTCATGTAGCACGAGAACTGTTTCTCAGTCAACACCAGGTGCTTAATCTCTGTTATTAATTCCTTTCTGTTTTTCCCAAAAGTTGTCATCCTGGGAAAGGCTCAGGCCCGAGCTGAGAAACTGTCTCAGCCTGGGAAAAGTTTCCCAGCATGAGAAAGAGAAAAAGAGCTCAGAGTCTGAAAAAGGTCTAGCAAAACCTGTCTGGGCCTTCAGTGGTGTCCACACATACCCAACAAACTGTAGTCCATATTTGCAACCATGATGTAATACCTTCATAGCAACTGTAAAAAAACTGGCTAACAAAGAAGTATTATATGAATTAATTTTGGTTGTAGCACCGGTAAACAACAATAACAAACATTGTACTACAGTCCTTAGGATAGACCTAGTAAACTGCAATCCACACTCACAACATTAGCATGACATCCCCGCTGCAACTGCAAAAGAACTGGTTAACAAATAAAAAAGCCTTGGTAGTGTTAAAGCAGAGGTGGGTGGGGCAGCTGTCGGGCTCTGCTGGAGGCAAACACTGCTGTCTGTGTGGGGTAGAAGCTTGCTGTTACATTTGTTTGCATTACCTTGGCCAGCTCTGCTAAGTTCTTTAGTTTGTCTTTTCACTGGCCACATGGACGGAGCTACCAAAGTCCTGAAGCACTTGCTGAGAGCATGGCCTGCCTTTTGTTGCTCTATTTTACCCTTTGTATTTGTGTGGTGCCAACTTTTCAGGGTGGCTCGTTCACTGCTGATCCTATCTAGCCACGCCCCCACAATCTTCCCCCTGCCGCTTTTCACTCATCACGATCCTCGCAAGGACTTTTCCCATGCTCTGATCCTTGGTGTCAGCATGGGGCCAGGTGCTTGTTGGCCCCCACCCCAGGGCAGCAGCCCTCTGTTTGGCTGGGGCTGGTTTAGAGTGCCTTGTGGTTGCAGGCATCTTTTTGCAGATCTATGTGTCCCTCCCCAGCTGCTGCTTTGCAAAAGGTATGTGGAGAGGGGACCAGCTGCTGGAAAGGGCTCCTCAGGCTCCCTCTGAGTGAAGGGTGATGCAGGCTCTCCTGCAATTGAATTGGGGAATTGAAGGTCTACTCCCACTGCCCTGATAAATTTTCAGTTGTCGGCTGAAGTTGTACAAAGGCTCAGAGGCTTGGCTTTGGAGCTGTTGGGGGTTGAGTGTTTTTCTATTACTGTGTCAATTTAAAGAATTTTTCCCATTATCATGCCAATGGAGCTGGCTGGGTTACACCCAGGACCTTTGATGACTCTGGGCAAAAGGGGTAGGTGGGATCTGGGCTTGCAGAGGGCCTCTCATGCTTCCAGAGGGGAAATTCGTGTTTCCGGAGAGCTTGGAGGAGGACACCCCTTCTCCAGCCACGCGGCCGAACGCAGGGGAGCCAGACCCTCTGCGATCACCTGCCCTGCATCTGCCCTGTTCCAGCCTCCTGCCTCTGCGGACACAGCTAATCACCCAGACACAAACAGTGAGCGAGGAGCTGCCCTCTCCAGCCCGTTCCCACCCTAGACCGGCTTGGCTGCTGCCGCCTTCTCCCGCCTCTGCTCCCGCCTCTCTGTGGCTGTCGGTCTTTGTTCCGCCTGGAGCACTGGGACCAAGGGCAGAGAGAGAGTGTGCCCACAGCTAAAGAAAGGACTGGAACCGAGTTATCTGTTGTTTTGTTGGGAATTTTAACAACTGCTGTTGTTTCTGCTTGTACGGTTAGATATATTAGTTAAAGAGCTGTTATTCCTACCCCCTTATCTCTGCCTCAGAGTCTTGGATTCAAACATTTATAATACTTGGGGGGAGTGGAATTAAGGTCTCTGCTTCAAAGGAAAACTTCTGCCTTTATTGGCAGACACCTGTCCTTCAAACCAGGACAGGAGCTCACTCACTCGGTCTCAGGAGGAGGCAGTCCCGATTCTTTCACATTTTGCCAGACATTCACAGGATCGGCTGTGGCAATATCGCGGTGTTCCGCAGGGGGACGATGGCTCTGTCTTTTTCTGCTGATATCCCTTGAGTCCCGAATCTATTTATAGTCCAGTGAAAACTCTGATTTCGGCAGGAGCGTTGTGCTCTGGACAATGGTGCTGATCTTCCCGGAGACTACGTCTGCAGGAACTCCTGCTGGTGCATTTCCCAGACTTGCCTATGGAGGCTGGATTGGGGAGGAGTCACGCCCCCCAGAGGCTGGACCGGGGGTTGGAGTAACCCCCCCCCAGAAACTGGACCAAGGCAGAACCCTGCCCACTGGTGTGGGAATCCAGGATATTCCCCTGGCTTCCCTGGACGCCAGAGGTGAATACATGCAAAGTCACAACCAGCCAGCTCACGCAGTCTCATCCTTGCCTTCAGGATCAGCTGAGCCATCAGCTCTTGTGGCTGAGTGATGGTCTTGGATCGTTGGTGAGGGAGGAAGACCCACTCTATGTTTAAGAGTGAATCTCTCTGCCCCTCGATCCACCAGAATATCAAACCGTGCAGGTGGGGCAGTTTTCCCAAAAAAATGAATTTGACAGGAAGCTCAGCCTGATAACGGTGAGCCGGCCTCTCTGCCAGAGCTTTCTATACCTTTTCGATTGCAGATTTTGCCTCTGGGGTCATTTCCCTGGGAGAAACCAGCTCTCTCTCCCCCTTCAATAAATTGAAGAGGGGATTTAGGTCCTCATTGGTGAGGCCTAGCTAGGGCCTGACCCAGTTCAAAGACTCAAACAGGGAATGGAGATCTGCTAGGGTTTTGGGATTACAATTAATTTCCAATTTCTGTGGGACTATGGTCAGTGCAGTAATCTCCAAGCCCAGATACTTCCAAGGTGGCATCCTTTGAACTTTGTCTTCCTGCAATTGAAATCCAGCAGGGGTTAAAACTTTAACCACTGGGTCAAGTGTGTGTTGGAGTATCAGGTTATCGGGGGGCACACACAAGCACATCATCCATGTAGTGTAAGATGAGGGCCTCCCTTCTCTCTGCGCGCACAGGGGACAGCAACGAGGCTACATACCACTGTCAGATGGAAGGACTACACTTCATGCCTTGTGGAAGTACTTTCCAGTGGTACCGCTTCATTGGGACTTCTCAATTCACTGTAGGAACTGAGAAGGCAAACCTTGGGACATCCTCAGGGTGTAGGGGAATTTGGAAGAAACAATCTTTAATGTCCATGACATCCAATTGTCAGTCTCGGGGATGCATTGCTGGGGAAAGCATCCTAGATTAGAGTGACCCCATGTCCTGAATTACTTTGTTTATTTCTATGAGGTCATGTAACAATCTCCACTTGTCCTTCCCTGGTTTCTTTATTACAAAGACTGGGGAATTCCAAGAGTTTGTTGTCTCTTCAATGCGGTTTTTTGCCAATTGCTCCTCCACAAGCTCCTCGAGTGCCTTAAGCTTCTCTTTACTCAATGGCCACTGTGCTACCCATTTAGGGGTGTCATGTAGCTATGTTAATTTCTGGGCAGGGTGCTCCACAATGGCCATCTCTAAAAAACTAGAGGAGTTTTAGGGATAATCATTCTGATTCCTTACTGGGACATGGTGTCTCTCCCCCAAAAGGGGATACCTTATAGTCTGTAACAAATGGACTGACACTAGCCAATTTTGAGTGTGGTTCCTCAATTTGTATGATGCTTTTAGATATCTCTGCCTATTTGATTCCTCTTACACTTTGGATTTTTTTAGCCACAGGTTGCAACTTTTAATGTGATGGCCACATCTTTTCGGGTATGATAGTCACATCTGCCCTTGTGTCAAGCACCCCTACCACATGGAGATGGTCTGATCTATGGGTTAGGTTGCATGCCAGAGAGGGTTTTTCCTTACCCACTGTTTCTACCCAGTAGAGTTTTGGTGATTTTCCATCTGCTGTGACCTCTGCTGGAATGGGAATGGCCTGGGCTAAGATTTGCCCTTCGCCCAGGTAGAACGGTGGCTGAGAACAGAGCGCTAATATTATGAGGCAGGTTATTTTTCCTTTCATGGTCATGGGAGCCACTTCAATCTCTAAGGGTGTGTGTGCTGTTTCTCTAACAAAAAAATACTCACTCTCTAGTTCCATGTGGTATATCGTCACATCTAATAAGCTGCTTGACAGGTCTACTGTAATAACTGTCTAATTAGTAGACCTGAAATGAAAATTTTTGTAGTTACAAGTCTGAATTTGCTACGAGGCTGCTAAATTTCATTAATTGTACATTTAACTTTTAAATTGTTTTGGTCCCCCACACACTGTATTTTGTCTTCCCCCTTTGTTTTTAAGAGAGAGGCTTTTGCTAGAGTAGTGCCCGCAGTATTTATATCTTTGCGCGTGATGGTGTTAATTGCGGGCATGAGCTGTAAACCTAGTTTTTTTGTTTATTTGGTTTCTTCTGTTTCTGGTTATGGGGGCAGTCTCTGGAGAAATGTCCTTGCTCTTGCACTGGAAGCTGGTGATATGCTGCAGCTGCTCAGGTGGCATTAGTTGCTTTGTCACTTGTAGTGTTTCAACTGCTGTATACTTTGGTTGTACAGGTCTTGGATTCCTCTCTGGTGCACTGAACAGTTCTGCTTTACTGGTGCAGGCTTCTATCATTTGTGCTAGCGTAGGAGCAGGGTAGAGAGGAAGGCCAAGAATAACTCTGCAACAGGCTTCATTAGCATCCTTCTGTGCCATCTCTTTTATTAATTTTGCCTGGATTGCTGCTTCGTGCACTTGTCTTTTAACTTGTGTTCGGATACGATCTACAAACTGTAAGAAGTTCTCAGAAGCATATTGTTTTACATTAATATAGCTGCCTGTTACTTCAACTGTTGGTAATTGGCTAAAAGCCTTTTCTGTTATATTGCAGATTTTATCTAAAATAGATTTAGAGAATACTCGAGTTTGTTTTTCAGGGCAATGCCAATTTTCATTCACCACACAGATGATCAAGTGTAATATTATTATAATCAGAATCCTTTGAATCTTCAGAGCTTTGGTGAAGCTCTTTTAGAAGGACTATTAAGGAACGTTTCCAAATATTAAACTATAAATCATATTCTGAGGGGGTTAGCAAACACTTAAAAAGATCTTTTATATTATTAGGTACCATCTCATTTAAGTAAAAGTGGCTCTCATTATGCCTTTAAAAATTTTACTGCTTCTACCAAATTTTATTTGTACTTTACAAATTTCTTTTTTATCTTGATAGGACAAAGGCTGATAACTCCTCTTACCATTCTTTTTACCAAGATAAATTACAGGAGGAGCTAAGGGTATATTTTCCTCTTTATGGTTTTGACTCCCAGGAAATTTCCCCTGTGTTCCATTCCCTTGGGAGCCAGGAGACATTGCACCCTCCACCCCATGGGGCCTGGGAAGGGGCTGACTTCCCTCCCCCCACCCCCACTGGAGGTTGCAGGGGCCCCACTCCCCTCTCAGCTTGGAGGGCAGGCCCCGCGTCCCCCAACCCTGTTCCCATGGCAACCGTGGGGGCAGATATTCCCCTGGGAGCTAGGAGGCATCACACTCCCCACCCCTTGGGGTCCGGAAAGGGGCTTGCTTCCCTCCCTTATACTGGCACCGGAGGCTACTAGGGCCCCACTCCCCTCCCCACTCGTGTGGCAGGTCTGAGGGTAGGCCCCGCCTCCCCCACCCCTGTTCCCATGGCAACCCTGGGGGCAGGCCTGCAAAACCGTAGAAAGGGATGGGGCGGGGAAGGTGAAGGGGGCGTGGACGAGAGGGTAAAAGGGATTATGGGAAGAAGGAGACAACACGTCGCTGCCGCCATTTTAATAACCAACCCCTACTACATGGTCAATGTTCTGAGGGGAAGGAAAGTCACTTTTAAAGCTATCAGAACAGTTTTCTTGAGTTAATACAGGCGGGAGGGAATTGTAAAGGGAAGATTCTCTGACAATCTGTGCATAATTGTCAGAGCCAGGGTATTGGGGAGGACTTGGGGGCCCAGAACATATGCCAGTATTTTGAGTGTCCTGCTTCTTCAGGGATGGCCCCCGAGTCCCCTCCAATTCAGGGGCAGAGGGGTTTGGAGGAAGGGATGCAGGAATTCAGGAGGCTTTGCTGTGACTGTCTGTTGTTTTCTGTTTGTAGCAATTGTTTGCGAATTTGTAAAAAAATTGGGAGAGAGAGGCTGTATTATCACCATTTTCAACTTTTAATGTTAATAAATCTTTTATTTTATCCCAAATTAAAACTGAATTTATATCTTGCAATTTAAAATCTGGAATTTCAAAAGACAGCTAGCAGACCAAGTGTTCTAATCGTTTTTTAGAAACTGTAATTTCTTCAGCACTTAAAATTTCTTTAAGCTAGGAAAATATACTTCTTTGATGTGCAGGAAGCTGTGTACCCATTTTGAAGTTTTAAAAGCAATCTGCACGATTTTCTACCTTTTCACGCAATATCCACACAAACAAAAACGTTTTTTTCTGACCTGATTCTAAAAACTGGGAGAAAGGGGGTGCGGGAGCCACGTGGTCGGGATTATGCAACTCCACGTGGCTCGCATTCTGCTAGCCGCGCAGCTCCAGGTTAGCCCTGCCGCCTTTCACTGCTTCTGGGGGGCCCCCGAGTGCTGCGCAGCGGTGGAAACGTGAGCCGTGCTGGTGCGAGCGGGATCGATGTTGCAATCGCTGTGTGCACCGGCGGCGCCGGTCCCGCGCATACTGCTGCCACTGCTGCCGCGCCGCGGGGTCCAATTGCCTCCCCCCGATATCGCGTGCCCACTGGTCCGACTGGGGAACCCCCTCCCTACAACTAGGGGAAAATCTTGGGGTCTCCGCTACCCACGAGGGACTCTTACCTGTCCCGCGGACCTCGGTTGCCGTGTAGTTGCGTGAAAAGTCCTCGTCCCCGAGCCGACTCCCTCTGACACTGGAGCGAGTTCCCGGCCCGATCCTCCGTGCCTGGGGCTGTGCAAAAAGCAGCTCCCGAGTGTGGAAGGTAGTTGATCAGCCCAAAAAGCCTAATAAATCCCTAAAATGGGATCCTAGCCATGTGTGGGCTCTTTAATTTAAGCCCCACCTTCTGGACCGCCAACTGCTGGAGCTATCTGAACTTCCCTCTGGCTAGCTCAGTACTAGAAGGAAGCCCAGAGCTCTGCAGGAATGAGCTAAAAGAACAAAAGAGGCTTCTTCCCCCTATGGGGTTCCACAGCTTTATTCCGGATGGCTTCCAGGGAGAAAGAGGAAGTGGGAATGCCTGGCCCTGGAATTTTAAACTCCCCGCCAGGGGCAGAGGGAAACCAGCTAATCAGCTTAGAGCAGAGGGGAAACGGTATAGGGTAGTTCAGGGAGATACCATTTTCAGTGCTACACAAACCAAGTATATGAAATACAACACGTAGCCACCCCTCAGGCCCTCGGTGGATTCCCCAGAAGTGGGTGAAACCTTTTATCGCCAAAAATCCAGCTTCAGCAGAAGGGGATGAGTAGCAAGTAGCCATTGCTTCAAAAAGAAGACGCAGCCAGAAAGAGGAGAGAAAATCTTCCTAGATGGGGCTACATACCGGCAGAAACAGAGACTTTAACATGCATTAAAAATGTTTGTTTTTTCCTTTTAGAGAAAACCTACCTCCCACTCAATCCCATGATGAGCTCCATCAAAGCTGTCATCTTATTTACACTGAACAGCCTGGCAGCTGCATGGATCATCCCTCAGCCACCTCAAAACATCTGGGTGACCCTGGCACAAACGCTTCAACAGGAAAACATATGCCTGTCCACTGCAGCAGCAAGAGACCCTATGTCCACCTGCCTGTTAGGGATCCCATTGATGGCTGGAGAATATCCAGCCAGCTTTGACGCATATATGTCCAACGAAGTTCCCAAATCACACAGCATCCGACCACACAAAAATCGTAAACAGCAAGCTTTAATTATTAAGAATCCCATAAAAGAGTGGCTGCCAAATTTACCCAAAGCAGCCCAGGAACCCCAAGAATTAGATCTGTTGGGTTCCTTCCCCACACCATACTGCATTCATTTTACCGTCATCCCAAAACCTTCTAGCACCAAAGCCTTCCACAACATACTGCAATATCGTGGGGAATTCTACGCAAAAAGGTGGTGCAATATTCTAAACCATGTTGCAGCAGACAACCCATCTCATTCAAGTCCCAAAAGCCTCCGTAAGGGATTGTTCTTGATTTGTGGAGATCAGGCATGGGCACGGATTCCTTCTCGGCTATTAGGAGGGCCATGTACCTTCGGGCGGATGTCCCTGCTGGTACCCAACCAAACCTTAATTGGTGAATGGACTCACAAAAACAAATTGGCCAACAAAATCCAAAAGGGAAGTGCTGACTATTTGGACCCAAACTGTAATTCAGAAATTTTTCATTGGGTCAAATCAAAAAGAGTTGCTGTGTCCCTTTTCCTTCCATGGGTCACAGCAGCCAGAATTCTAGGTGAATTGGGCCACCTAGAGTGCTGGGTAGTCAAACAGGCAAACTTCACATCCACCGCTATCAGTTCCCTCCTAGAAGACGAGGAAAATCCCAGGCAGGCCACACTCCAAAATCGTGCTGCCAGAGACTTCCTCCTGCTACTGCATGGACATGAGTGCCAGGAATTTGAAGGACTTTGCTGCATGAACCTCACATCGAAAGCTCCTAACATCCACGCTGCCCTCCGAGACATGAACAGCTTGATTGGACAAGTGAAGCAAGAATCCGAGGATTGGTTCAATGAACTGTTCAAAGCATGGGGACTCATGGGGTGGTGGACTTCCATAGTTAAAACAATTTTGGTTTTTTTTGTTATTCTTTTCCTTATAATAATGGGGTTTGGGATCCTTCATTGCTTGATTTTCAAAGCTATTAATGGTCTCATCCCTTCTACCTCAGTAGTCAACCACATAGAGTTGACAAACCAAAAACAGTCTAATTTTCCCGCAAACTGTAAATGGTGGGCAAATTCATATTCTGAATCAAAATGAACCCGATGCCTTTCCTTTAACTTTGTTAAGCAAAAAATAGCGAGATGTTGTATTTCACTAATGTGGTTAATGTTGCACTGAAGATGGTTTTTCCTTGGACCGCCCTATAGCCTGTCTCATAGTTTAATCCTTTCCCCTCCCCTTTCTCCTCCGGCTGGACCTGATTGGTTTAGGTCCGGATTCCCTCTGCCCCTAACACAGGGTTTGAGAATGCCCGGGCCCCGAGTGCTGGGTCTCTCTTTTCCCTTGGAAACCTTCGAGAATAAAGCTAAGAACACTCCGGGAAAGGGAGTCTCTTTTGGTCTTTTATCTCATCCTTGCAGGACTCAGGGCATCCTCCTGGTACTGAGCTAGCCTGGAGCCAGGAGGAGATCCAGATAACCACTGCAATCATTGGTCAAGGTCTTGGTGCCACTCAGCTCCTTTGACCAGTCATTTCTGCAGCCGAGGTGGAATCTGATTGGATGAATATCACAGTACCGAGCTGGGTTTCCATGACAATCGCCTACTACAAGCAGCTTGCACTCCAAAAAGAAAGGTGAGGGAAAGGGAGAGTTATAGTGACCACCCATGCAGCAAATAAGGCTAAAGTGGGGATACTCTGAGCAAGCACAAGCAGCCAAAGAAGCATCTACAAGATAGGACTATGGGGCATCCCCTTGTACCCTCAGTGGGATATTGACACACTCAAATACCTCTATAAAGTGCCTGTGGGACAATATGGGCAACAAAGAGGAGGAACTAGAGATCTGCGTGCAGTCACAGGGCTTTGATCTCTTTGCTGTTATGGAAACATGGTGGGATAGCCTGCATGACTGGAATGTCATCATGAAGGGCTTCTTATGATCCACTGGAATAATGTTAGGATCCCACTCCTGAAATAATATTAGAGCCCATTTATTAAAAGATGCCTCTGCCCAAATTAAGGGGCAAATGAGACCATATGTCATAGTCAATAGTACGGATTTATTCAACTGTAAATGTGTGAGAGAGAAGTTGAAATAGTAAGGGATGGAGAAAGAGAGATTATAGTCACATCACCACTACATGAGTTCCTGCAGTCTTCTGCTGGCCCTTCTAGGTCTTCTAGGTGGTGGGGGTCCCTGGAGTGTTCTTCTGGAGGTACCCTTTTATACATCTCAGGTCCTGGGTATCCAGAGGTGTACGTGCTGTTCCCACAACTTGGGATGGCATGTGTGTAAGCAGTTGCTTCCTTTCCCACAGTTTGCCACGATGGGAACTTTTGTCTTGATAGCTTAACCAGATCGGCCTCACCAGCCCTGGCATATTTCTGTTGTTGCATCTGCACTTTTCCCACAGTCTGCACAGTGGAATTTTGTCAGGTGTGCTAGTTCCAAACCTTTCACCTCCACGTAGACCTGAAATTAATCCCTTCCTGTTTGCCATCTGTGCTTATTGGGGTAGCTTATCTTGTGGGAACTTCCTCCTTTGTCAGTGTTTGAGACAATTTATTGCATTCTCTAAGTCCTGACAGGGCTACACGTTCTTTAGGAGAGACAGACCAGGAAGGCATGCTGGTGGAGTTCCCCTCTATGTGAGGCAACACTTGGAATATATCAAGCTCTGTCTTGGGGTAGATGACAAGCAAGTTGAGAGCTTATGGGTTAGGATAAAAGGGTAGACTATTAAGTGTAGCACTGTTGTGGGTGTTTGTTACAGGCTGCCTGAGCAGGAGAAGGAAGTGGATGAGGCCTTCTACAGTGTCAAGGTGTGACTTGGGTTTGCCAACCTTAATATATTTAATTTCTGTTAGAGACAAGACCCAGGAGTAGAGACAAGACAGGCTCAAAACTTAAAAAGATACAAGAAGAAATTTATTAATAAGACAAAAAATAATTAGAATTCAGGATAAGATTCCTGGATTGTTCCCTCCTCCCCTTCATTTCACATTTCTTACCAACAACATACAGAGAGAACACTTCAGTCAATTATACACTCAAATAATCAGTTCAGTTTACTTCAGAGAGAAAAGTCCCTTTTTTGGTTATGGCTTAGGGGGTGTCTTCACCTTCACAGTCTGCATTCACCCGAGACCCACAGAACTATGAATTTTCCTCCCATTTACACAGTCCTTCCAGAGCTGTGTTATGGGTTATGATGCACACATGGGGTACCACGTTTAAAGGCAGGCTGCTAAAAAACAGAATTCTCTTCATTGTCTTCTCTATCAAATGTCTCTGTTCATATTTCAGTTCCAGAACAGAGACCCCCATCCCCTCGTGGCAAAAGATCCTTTTCTCAAATATTTCAACCCCCCCATGTATTTTCCACAGTTTAAAGGAACTTTAGTGAAGTCACAATCCCCACAGCCCACAAAAAAGGTTTTCAGCTACTTGCATCTTTTCAATCTCTTCCCACCAGCAACTTTATCTTCATTCTGCTGACCTCTGTAGTCTCCATACTTCATTTCTCATTCAGGGAAGTTCAGGAAATCGAGGATCCCATCCAGGCATAAGGAAGTTAAGATTGCATCCAGATCCTGAAGAAACAACACGGGCAGCTGGAGGCCTCTTCTGCTACGTGGAAAGGCGAGCCCAGCCCAGCTGGCAGGGCTGGGGCCATGTGGCTGGTACCGGAGCCATGCGGCCGGTGCTGGAGCCATGCGGCCGGTGCCGGAGTCATATGGCCAGTGCAGGAGCCATGCGGCCGGTGCTGGAGCCATGTGGAGCCAGGGGGTCCCCAATCCAGGGGCTCCCCTCAGAGCCGGTGCTGGGTTGTGCCCCCCGCTGAGCCCGGGGTGGGGCGCCGGGCCAGGCCCGAGGCTGAGCCCGGAGCCAGGCCAGGACCCCAGCCAGGGACCCCCGCACCTCCAGAGGCCAGAAACCGAATGACCCCCAGTTAACTTAATCCAAGGTGATTTGTGAAAGCGAAATAACCTTCCATTGGTTTCCCGAGCTGTCCATCACCAAATCAGCTCTCTGATTGGTGCCAGCAGCCCACAGGGTAAGCTCCCAGAGACGGGAGAGTGCTTCCCACTCCTCAGCCTCATGGAGCCGTCCCTGAGGTGAATCCACCCCTCCCCCTTACCATGTGAAACCAACACATACAGGCAGCTAGAAGCAGCCTTACATTACAGGCCCTGGTTATGTGGGGGACTTGAACTACCCTGACATCTGCTGGAGAAGCATCACAGTAAGCACAAACAGTTCAGGAGGTTCCTGGAATGCATTGATGACAAGTTCCTGTTAAAGGTTCTAGAGGATCCCACAAGGAATAATGTGCTGCTTGACCTCATACTAACTAGCAGCAGAGGCCTTGTTGGAGATGTGATGGTTGGGCACAGCCTTGGCTGCAGTGACCATGACCTTGTGGAGTTCAGTATCTTGCATGGAGGAAGTGGGGCAGTGAGTACAGTTCCAACCCTAGAGATTAGGAGAGCTAGCTTTAGTCTCTTCAGGGATCTTCTTGTAAGAATCCTGTGGGAACACAGCTTCTGCAGGAAAGAGAGGCCTGAGAGAGCAGGTTGATATTCAAGGATCATGTCCTCCAGGCTCAAGAATTATTCATCCCAATGAGAAGGAAATTGGGCAAAGGGGGCAAGAGACCTGCCTGGATGAGCAAGGAACTCCTGTCATTGCTCAAATGTAAGCAGGAAACACACAGGAGATTGAAGCAGGGTCAGGCTACTTGGAGAAAATATAGAGGTTGTCAGAGTAAGTAGAAATAAGACAAGGAAGGCCAATGCCCATCTGTGTGGAAGATGTTACTTCCCCCAAGCAGGGCCCCTGGGATTTGGTTCCCTGAAGACAAAGAAACCCCTTAAAGCATGCTCCCCTTTTTATCAAAACTTCTGTTATCTCTTAGGATTCCTATTGTTTTTTAAAGTTGTTAAGTGATTGGTCTTTTCTTACTTAGAATTTTAAGGCAATTGGACAGTTTGTAATTTATAGTTCTCATTGGTTAGGAATTCAATCCTCTGGAAAGCTATAAAAACCCCTTGTTATATTGTATAATCGGACTTTGCATGCGGACTCCCCTTCGAAGAAATAAAAGTACCTTCGGAACATCTGCAGCAGGTCTCAGAGTCTCTCTTTCTGCTAGCGAGTAGCTGGCCCTGCCTCAGGAGTTCTCTGAGCTATTCGGACTCTCGTAGCAGCCCAGGGCTGGAACACCTCCGGTCCCCGGCAGCTACACATCTGCAATTAAATCTAGCCAAGGATGTCAAGGACAACACAAAGGGTTTCTTCAATAACAAAATAATCAATAAATCAATAATAAAAAGAAAGCAAAATATAATTATAGTGGTTGGAGAAAAAACGACATGACCCTCTGTGATCTATGTGACAAAAGCCTCTATATTTTTCTGAATCATTCTTAAAAAGGGAATTTGAATTTCCTGGCTCATGACAGCTGATTGGTTGGAGTTGGGACTGCCCAGATCTCTGACCAGTGAGGTGTCTGAAGCATAGGATGGAAGGTCATTGGGTGAATTCTCTGCTTGGGTTTGAATATATCTTATCATTGTTCACCTAGGCGCCTGTTTATCAAACCAGGCTAGTCAAACTGAATTTCTTACCTATGGCTGAATTAATTGCCTAGCTACAAGCCAGCTTATGCTGCAACAATATTTTATTACAAAACATGCAACTTGTTCTCTGTCCTTTTACCTGCAAGGGCCCTTTACAGGCAAAATGACACAGGAAGCATGAGTCTAATTTGAATGAGGCTTTTTACCTAATTTAATAAACTTAGCTCTCCCAGCTGGCAATGTGTTCCATGTATCAGTGGAGCTGCAGCACTTATGCTCAGGAGCTGTCAGGCGGAACCACTGACCTTTGGGCTAGCATGGGACAATTTAACTGCTTGAAGTTACAAATTACAACTTAACTCTATAAACAAGAAAACATTTAACCTTTTCAACTGAAATTATAACTTAACTATAAATAGAAACATTCAACTTCAGAACTGTGAGAAAAAAACAACTTAACAGAAGCAAACAATTTGTAAACAGGAAAAAATAATTGCAAACAAATAAATCCTAAAGTAGACTGTTATTTTAAAAGTCCTGGAATTCTGTGAGGTAGGTGAACAACTTGTTTCAGTCATTGTTCTACACATGGCTCCACCACATCCGTTGAGGAGGTATCAGGGGGGTGTTGCCTGTGGTCTCGGGCAGGACGAACACATCTGGCAGGTACCCAATGCATCCTGGTGTCTGTGGAAACACATGCATGTCTCCATCTCCAGGTAATAAGATCCCAAGGACCTCCCCATGTATTGGTAAGGAGGTGTCTCACCATTACCTTGGGATTGGGCAACTGAACATCTCAGGATGATTGTAGTGATAGGAAGTGATTTTAAATGACTTGGTTCTGGGACTTTTCTATTATTCTCAAATGATTTAGTGTATAGATAGCTTTAGCTATCCTGCTCTGTGGGGTCTCACCACTCATTCCTTCCTTTTGTTTTTCAAGTTTACGTTTTAAAGTGCCATGTGCTCTTTCAACTATAGCTTGTCCTGTTGCTGATCTGGGAATACCAGTGTGGTGTGATACACCCCAGAGCTGTAGGAAATGTCTCGTTTTCTGTGAAATGTATGCGAGACCACTGTCTGTTTTGATGATGTGAGGCATTCCCAAAGCTGCAAAAGCTGATCATCATTGTGCAATGGCATCCCGACCTTTTTCTCCTGTGTGTATTGTAGCCCATATTGCTGATGAAAAGGTATCAAGACGTGTATATTTTAAAAGACCAAACTCAGGGATGTGTGTGACATTAGTTTTCCAGATTTGCAAAGCACGCAGTCCATGAGGGTTAACTCCCATCTGCAGTGGAGCAGTGTGGCCTTGGCAGTCAGCACAGGTGTTAACTATATTACGAGCTTCTGCGTTTGACAGCTGAAATTGTCACTATAAAGCCCGAACACCTTGGTGGAAAAAATCATGTGATGCCTTTGTGTGTGCTAGCATATCTGGCTGTGGGGCTATCCAAGCAGGGCTAGTTAGCATATATGCTCTGACATTGCCCTCTATGATGACATCTGGTAAATTTGTGTGACTCTTAATGTGTAAGATATAATAAGGGCAAGTTCAGGCTTGGATAGTAAGGCATAGAGTTTTTAGTAAGTTAAATAGTTGTGTGTTATCAACTTCCTTTAATAGTGCTTGGTCTAATCTGTGTGATGTCAGTTACATATGCAGAATCAGTTACAACATTTAGAGGAGTGTGGGGGAAATGTTGGAAAGCCATAGCTACGGCTTGTAGCACTACTATTTGAGGTGATCCACTCTCATATGCCTCTGTTTGCCACTCATCTTCCCCTTTACATGTTACAATGGCTTTTCCTGTTTTCCCAGAGCCATCAGTGAACACTGTAGCACCTTTTAAGGGTGTGCGGCTATTCAGAGGTTTTAGAGACAGTTTAATTTCCCCACACACCATTTGAACCATTCTTGTATCACAGGAATAATGATTTTTGAAGGATATCTGGCATTCGATTGCAAACACCTGTGATGACATTTGGTAATTAATTGTGCTATTAGTTCAAAGATGGTGGGTGCTGCCTTTTTAGGCTGATGAGGTAAAAACATCTATTCTAGTATGTGCAAAGGATCAGGCCAGTGTGAATTCCACTGCCCAATGATGCCAGTAGGATGAAAATTAACAATGAGAATGAATACTGTGATACACACCTCTGGGTATATCCAGTGGACTTGTCTGTTTGTTATGGCTCATTCAACTGTTTTGAGAGCAGCTTTTGCCTCTGGTTTTAATTTTCTGAGATAAGTTAACTCAGAATCACCTTTTAGGAGGTGAAATAAAGGTACTAATTGTGAGTCAGTTAATCCTAGATATCGTCTGACCCAGTTGATGGTACCCAAATTTTCTGTGCATCATTTAGAGTTTGAATATTAGTTGAAAATTGAATCGTTTGTGGCTGTATAGTCTGATTCATTATTTTGAGTCCCAAATATTTTCAGGGTGCTTGCTGCTGCACCTTCTCTGGTGCTACCTGCAACCCAAATGTTTTTTAATGATTACGACAGGCTGGGCTGAATCTGTGAAAGTTCCTTTTTTGTTTAGGTTGCTATCAAAATATTATCCATATAATGGTAACAGTATGTTCCTGGAAATTGTTCCCTCACAAATGAGAATGCTTGTTCTACACCATTGACAGATCATAGGACTGTTTTTCATGCCATAGGGGAGAACACGCCATTGATAACGTTACACTGGTGCAGTGTTATTAATGGAAGGCACTGTAAAAGCAATCTTTGGGATATCGTCTGGTTGCAACGGAATAGTGAAAAAACAATCTTTAAAGTCCACAATCAGAATGTCTCAGGAGGCAGGTATCATTGTAGGAGATGGCGTACCAGGTTGCAGTGCGCCCATGCTTTCCATTATGGAATTAATTTTTCTCAGGTCATGGAGTAACCTCCACTGTAGGAAATGGTAAGATAAAAACTTCCACAGACACTGAAGGGCTTGATTTATAGCCATGGAAGAAGCTGAGATTGATGTAAAAATACAACTACACAGACATTAAGCAGGGAAATTATAAACCTATGTTTCTATAGTTTTAATTAGAATAGGCCTTAAGTAAGTAAGAAACTTTTGGGCAAAGTGGTAAAGGGTTTTAAAGTGTAGTAATGTAATTGTATAGGGTAAGCTAAGAGATTAGATGTTATAATAGATCTATGTTGGAATTTTGAGGTTTGGGAGTTTTAAACTTTTTGTGTTGTTAAGCACTGATTTTTAGGGGAACATTGTTTTTGACTTGAGGCCTTGGAGAAGGCTTTAAAAATTGAGTGAGAGAATTACTGGGGTGTACTTTGAGTAGAATTGCATAATAACACATAGTGAAAAGTTTAGAATTTGGAGTTTTAGAATATAGTAGTAGGCATGAGACAAGATAGAAGTTTTAGAGCGTTGTTTTTTCTTCCTTCTTGCCCTTCTTCTTCTTAGGTTTAAGTAGTATCTTTATGATTGGATAGAAACTGCCACACTGTGGGTCATGGGTGTTTTGTCATTGGGTCAAAAGTAAAATAACTGTTAGTTTTTAATTGGACAATTAAGCCCTAAAAGACCTTGTAAAAAGCAAGATAGTGCTCTATTTTTTCACTTTTAGCTTGTTAGCTAGAAGTGCTGTAGCACTTACTGTAGTATAAATAAGACTTAATAAACAACTGATAACACAAAACTGTGCCTCTCGTACTTTCAATCCTGATGCTAACTAAAAACAAAACAAGAATAAAAAAATCTAATAGAAGTATATGTGTGCGTATGTAATAATAGCTCATTGGATAAAAGTATAAGCAATGCAGCAGAATTAAGTAAAGGTGATAGGTTAGAAAAGCAAAATCAACTTTGTAGCAACTTTCCATTTGTGTTGGGTTGATGTGGCCAGAAATGTGTATTCTATCACCATCTGTTAAAACCGGGTGGGGTAGTGATTCCTTATCTCCGTGGAACATACTATCTGCTAAAGATCCATCTTTAAGACAAGGTGGGGCAATAATCTTTGTCTTTTCAACAAGCCATCCTCCCTCCATGAAGATATCATCTGCTGCTGGCCCATTAAGTCCCACTGTATGACTGATAAAATTATATCATCCCATTGGGAGATGCTCCAGCCAGGGGGAGGAACCAAGTCTTTCCTACCTAGATAAAAATGGAGCTTTTGGACAGTAAGTTACCTTCTTTCCACTGGATTCCAGAGAAGCTGGACCTTTCTACATCATCCCTGGACTTTTGGAGGAAGGCTGCACCCTTCTACAGGAGCACTGCTCCAGCTGAACCACACCTGCCGCTGCAGGGGGACTGTAGCCACCATTTAATTGGACTGCTACCAATACCCTGACTGACGGGGTGTCAGGTTGTATTCTGACTCTGTCAGGGTTGGGATTGTTTTTTGTAATACTGTATTTCTATTTTAATTTTCCTAGTAAAGAACTGTTATTCCTAATTTCCATATCTTTGCCTGAGAGCCCCTTAATTTCAAATTTATAATAATTTAGAGGGAGTGGGTTTACATTCCCCATTTCAAAGAGAAGCTTCTGCCTTTATTGGCAGATACCTGTCCTTAAAACCAGGACACCATTGGTTTAGAATGTCATATATTGCTTTGTAATGAAGAAACTTGTGACTACTTTGAGCTATGGCTGACTTCTTGCTTCTCTAAATCTCACGGCCTTGAGGCTGATGTGTATAGGTGTAATAAATCATTTTTAGCCTGACTGTAGTCCCATCCCTTCATTAATGCAACGATAATAAATGGTGCCTCTGTGAGGTAAATACTTCAAAATTGAGAGTCGTCGCCGCTCCACTGGAAGTTATTTATTTACTTAATCGTGACCTTGAAAGGAAAGGTAATCAGGACCCATTTACAACTGAAAGTAAGGTGAAAAGATGTCACTGCAACAACACCAAATCCAGTCATAATAGAAGTATCACGCTGCAACAGCGAGGCAGATGAGCACTGGGGAACTGCGAAAATATTTCAAAAGAACAATTGGATGCTTATGATAAATTAAAGACTTTGAAGCAAGAGATCAATGAATCTATGCTTGAGAATTTTTTAGAGGTAGCTGAGGGCACCCCCCCTGCTGCTCCTGCTGTGGCATTTTCCTCCATTCCTGCCGTGGCCCCCCTCCATCCTCTCCTGTCCGGCCCCCCGCAGCCATGGCTACCAACATCGAGCCAATATGCGGCCTCCCAGACCTCATGCCTGAGAGTGTCAGGAACATTGATCACAAAAAAACTATCAGTTTCCCTGACATTCAGCTGGAAAATTTGGCAGAAATTCTCACAAGCCCGAAATTCAAAAATGGCGCTGTCAGGAAAAATTCTTAGCATTCCAGGGCATGCGCACTCGCTTCTATACACCAAGATGGTGGCGCTCTCCATGGAAGTGCCGTATAGGAAAATGGCGGCACCCTGCTCTCGAGTTCCATACAACAAGGTGACGACCCCCAGTGCCGCACATGCGCACTGCCACAGACACTGTTTTGTGAGAGAAGACACCGCTGGCCTCCCGCTGCAGTGCCACCTCTGGCCACTTCTATTATTGCAAGGAGGGGGGAGAAGAGTCAATTTTGCAATTTTTCAAAGAAACAGATGGAAGAAGCAGATTTACAGAATATAGCTCTACTATCTCCAAAGAAAAAACCAAATTTACCCTCTTCAGATACAAGGGACTCCTCGAATTTTAAATCAAGGGCTTAGTTAGAAGGCACCATAAATACAATTAATTGGCCAGAAATAAGGAGGAAAGCAGTGAAAGACAGGGATCTCTATATGGCCAAAGAACAAGTTATAGCCATTCCAGTCAGGTATGGAACAAAGAATGCAAATCCAAAATGGGAGCCTATGACACATGATTAGATTAAAGATTTAAGAAAAGCATTTAAAGACAGTGGCCTAGGCTTTCCCTACTTTAAGCAACTATTGAAGGGGACATTTAATAATTATGATTTAGTTCCGTATGACTGCAGATACATTGCTTCCATGGTTGGCTGTGATCGACCACAGATATCCTGCAGTTTGACATACAATAACAAGACAATCACAATTTTCGGCATGCTGGACAATGACGCAGATGTTGCGGTTATTTCTTATGTGTTTTGGCCCAAAGAGTGGAAATTGATAACACCTTTAAACTCCCTCACAGGGATTGGAGGAGCTACCTTGTGTTTGCAAAGTGAACACATGATTCTCAGTACAGGGCCAGAACAGAAGACTGCAGCTGTTCATCCCTTCATTGTGCAGAAACCCATCACGGTATGGGGAAGAGATCTGTTGTCTCAATGGGGAGCAAAAACAGCAGTGGATTTTTAATTGGGGTCTCGAAGACTCTCGATACCCTAATAGCTAATGTAGTCAAAAGAATAGAAAGATTAGTTTTAAAGGATGATAGACTGAAACTCTGTTAAAATCTACCTTTTAAAATTTCACTAACCTGTCATTTGTGCTTTTTGGCAGGACTGTTGCTAAAAAGATTTAAAGCTGTTTGAGTGAATGTGATGTCTTTTTATATAGGTAAGAAGTGCCAGATGTGCCAGATGCTATTTTCTGAGGTGTTGGAGGATACAATCTGTGCAGGTGTGGCAATTTTGATTCAGAGGGAGGTTTTAAAAAGTAGTGTTTGCAAGCAAGCTTTGAACTTTATATGCAATAGAGATAAGATTTAAGATTTGAGATTTGAGATCAAAGATAATTAGTATATAAAAATTCACTGGCTTTATAACAGGTTTTATCCATAAGATATCATTACCTTATTCATTTGTTATCGGTCATAAGTGCATGACTGTTTAGAAAAGTGTTATCTCAATTTCCTAAGATGGTTATCTCTGATATACTGATTATATGATGTGAATTAACAGATTTTATAATAGACATTATTTATAATATGTTATTACTGTATTTATAGCCAGCTTCTTATATGCTTTCACATCTCTTTGTGTAATTATCTAAAAGACGTGTCATTTCAGGATCCTTGCTTTTTTGTTCTCCAGCTGTAAATGCATCTCCTTGACTAGGCTGACGCTCTAGCTGGTCCTTGTATTGGTTTTTCTCAGTCTTTAGTCTCTTCTGTTGTTTCAGCAGGTTTCCGATGACCTGACCCAGTGTTGCCTCAAAATTTTAAATATTTTTCAGAGTTCCAAGAAAAGATATCTGAGCTTCGTTGAAAGTCTTCTCTGAACTGCTAGTCTTGTGGTTTTTCCCAGTTGTTATTACAGAAGCACTCCAGCAGCTTGCCATGTTCGAAGCATCTCTAGCTTGAGGAAAACTTTGAGGAACCAATTGTTAAATGGGTTTGATTACTTTCTCACCCCAAGACCTTTCATCGTGGCTTCTGTTCTTGAGAGTTTTGTTCATAAAAATGTCAGGGAATTCCCTTCCAATTAGAGTTTAGGCTGTGGCCAGGCCTTAGCTCTACCTGGATGGGAAATTGTTAACAGACCCAGGTATTTTCTGAATTAAGAAAATATTTGAGTCACTTTGACTTGGCAATTTGACCCTATCAATATGACAGCTGAACCGAATTTTAGGGTGAATTCAATGTTCATTATCTGCAGATGATCATCTAATTCCTCACTGAATTGAGGCTTGTCAGCTGTTTGCAGTTTCTGGGGTGATGACACCGTGGTTCAAGGATTGCTGATTGCCTAATTTCATATATGCGTGCCTATCATTTGAGATGCTGTTGTCTCTGAATTATCCCTGATTGTAATTTTCTGGTTTCACTACATATATCGTTTCGTACTATTGTTCCTTTCATATTTGTGATGTGACTCGTGTGCTGTTGTTGAAATCAACAAAAAAGGGATCCAGCGCAGGCAACACCATAGATGCGACTAAGTAAAGCTTTATATGTTTACAATTTTTTAAACAGTTCTTTTGCAGAACCTGAACCTCCAATTTTCAGGAATTTTTCATTTGGATCCCAGAAACCTTGGATTTTTGAGCTTTCTCTGCTTTCTGGCACTGACCCCCAGGGGAAAACTGCTTTTGACCTGAGGCCTTGGAGAAGGCTTCCAAATTCTAGTGATGAAGTTAAAATCACAGGTGAGTAGTCAAATAGAAGTGTGTGATTTCACATGGTGAAGGGTTTTAAATTTGAGGTTTTTATAATATAGTAACAGGTATGAGACTAGATGAAGGATTTTGGATGGCATCTCTTTCGGTACTCATCTTTCTTCTTCTTCGTGGTTTCAGGTAGTAGTTTCTGATTGGACAGTTAGTGCTGCTCTGAGGGTCACAGGAATTTGATTATTAGGTTAAAAGTATAAATAATATAGGTGTTATTTCGCTATTGGACTGTTTAGCTTTAAGAGACCTTGTAGCTAGCTGGATTCTCCTCCATTTTGCTCACTTTTAGCCGGTGGCTAGAAGTGTTCCTGAAAGTTCTGTACTTTTTGATAAGATTTAATAAACAACCAAGCCTGAACACGAGAAAATTAACCTAATTCGTGTATTTTTTAATCCTGGCTAAGAGTGAAGATGAGATTTAAGACAAGCCACTAATTAAGTGGTGCAAAAACATCCCCCACTGTTACAAGTGGTGCCTCATTGTGAGGAACGAAGACACCAGTTAAGTCTCAGAATCAGGACTTCCCTGAAGGAAAAAAGATAACGTAAGAAGCTGGAAGCTGGAAAATTCCCCGGGGTGAAAGGGGGTCGGAGAATCCCTAGACGCTGGTGCAAGGTGAACCAGAAGCCCATGGTGCTGGTCACTCGTGGAAAAAGAGGGCTCCGAGGAAGAAGCTGACTGCCATTCAGGTAGAAGGAACTTGTTATCTTCAGGGTAATCTATAAAAATGGGAAACATAATGTCCAGATCTCAGAAGGCTGTTCTGGACCAAATAGAGCTATTGATAAAGGACAATCCTATTAGTGTCCCCAGAGATCAACTAAAGGACCTTTTAAAATGGGCCCAGGAACAATTTCTGAATGAGGACCCAAAACATCTTTTTATTCCATTCCTCTGGGACACTCTGAATCTCAGATTGTACAATGCAGCAACGCTCGAAAGTCTAGCAGCTGCAAGACTCCTTTCTGCTTGCAGAGTGGTATATGAAATTATAGCAAACAAATCCAAATCACAAGCAGAAAGCAAAGAGATGATTCCCATGACTGAAATCCCTGAAATGCAGCCCGTGCAGCTACAGCCCGCGGGGGAAGCGATGGGAGCGGGTGGAGTGCAGGGAATGTCCCTCCCCCTTCCCAATCCGGAGAGAGTGGAGATAAAACCTAAAAAATCGCAGAAAAAACCTCAGCCAAGGTACAGGGTGCTTTCTGCTCCTGCAGAGCAACTCCAGACAGAAAAGGGACCTTCGAAATCCCTGGAATCCCTGGGAAACAGCCCTGAATCGGGGACAAACTCCACTCAGCACAGATCGTGCAGCAGTCAGCAGTTCAAAAATCCCCGCCACTGCATGGAGCAAGCGCTGCGGTCCTAACGCCGCCGCCGCCGTGGCACGGAGCGGGCGGAGGAGCTGTGGCAGCACCTATGTTGCTGCCGCCTGGAGCGAGTGGGGGGGCTCCAATGACACCTACATCGCGCGGCTGCCCACAGAGCAAAGGACGCAGCACGGGGAACAGAGGGTGAAAAGCAGGGAGCGAAAAACAGCCCCGTTGCAAACTGGGGAGCTGAGATCGGCACCGCCACCTCCCGCCATAAGCGGGGCGGCCCCGCCGGCCACCACATTTGCAGCGGACGCACTCGGAGTGGTGGGGGGGAAGCCATCATCGTCCGGACTGAAGGGAGCGAGCCAGACTCCCACCGAGGGGGCCGGGACTGCCGCCGCACGGAGCGGAGGAAGAGGCCGCACGGCAACCCGTAGTGCTCGGAGCAGTTCCGATGCAGATTTTAAACATAACAAGCCGGGCTTTGCCTTTAGCCAGCCCGCAGATCGCGACAGGGGAGAGCCAGGGCGAGACAGAGCCTGATGGAAAACGTAGCTCACCCGAGACAAGTGAGCGAGAAGAGGAAGAGTCAGACTCTGAACCAGAGTTTGCAAACACAGAATCAGGAAATATGCACAGCAGCTCCCTAATACCTAAAACTGATGCACGAACATTTGCCCCTTTGTCAGTCTTTTTGCAAGCTTTCTCCCAATCGCAGACAGAACAATCAGGCGCAGCACAGATTTTTCCCGGTACCTGGCACCCCTCAGAGAACTCAGTCGCTCCGATCAATCCTTCATTTGGCCAGACAGTTACATACCATAATGTAATCCCATAAGAATTTCTCAGAGATCTTTTATTCCAACTCCGGGACACTGCACAGGATCTGTACATGTCACAAGATGGCAGTGCTATGCCGACTCTGTCCGTACAACAAAATGGCCGACACATGCGCTCGACTTCCGTACGACAAAATGTCGGCAATCTCTCTACACTTTCATAAACAATGCATACGTACTTCCGCCGCCACAATTTTGTGAGCAACAAGACGTTAAAACTTGTACTGCAGTGCCACCTCTGGCCGTTTCTATTACTACTCCTTCAAATACTTATAATTTACAACAGCAAATGCAAACCCCAAGTTATTTCACAGAAGGGGGAGTGAATCAAAGAATGAATACATCTTTGAAGCATGAAGAAGGAGCATCTTTGCAGGACCCAAACACACAGAATATAGACAATTCACAGAAGACAGATAATTAGTCCCATTTTCTTCTGGAACAGGGGCCATCCTAAAAAAGAAAACAAAATATTCTTCAAGAGACATGCTTACAGATTGGGATGAGATCAGAAGGAAGGCATTAAAGAAAGAAGATTTCGACATGGCATCAACACAGCTAAGTGCCATGCTAGTCAGTTATGGAAGAAGAAATGCAAATCCCAGATGGGCACCCCTGACACACGATGTAATTAAAGACTTGAGACAAGCAATGAAATAGAGTTGTTTAGGCTCTCCATACTTCAAGCAGCTACTGGAAGGGACCTTCAATAATCATGATTTGGTACCTTTTGACTGCAGATATATTGCCATGAAATTTTAACAGATGCACAATTCATGTTGTGGGAAGTGATATGGAAAAGAGCTCTCACCAAAGTAATAGTCTTCTGTTAGAGGTCCACATAGAAACCTCACATTGGATCAATTAACAGGAGAAGCTCCCAATGATAAACCAGTAGATCAAGCAACAGCCCTGCCTCAAGATGTGCTCTCTGATATCAAGGAAACAGCTCGAAAGACCATCATGCAAATCCAGTCTACTGGAGTTTCAGAGGGAATTTATACAGAAGTAAAGCAAGGTGTATCTGAATCATTCACTTCTTTCATAGATCGTCTAACTCAAGTAGTGGAAAGGCAATGCAGTGATGAAATGGCACATCCCCATCTGCTTTGAAGCTTGGCTTTTGCAAATGCCAATGATGAATGTAAACGTATAATTAGTACCTTGCCCGATCCACAACCAACCCTGCCTCAAATGATAGAAGCATGCAGCAAGATAGGTACTCCTCAACATATGACAACCATTCAAGCAAATGGCTTGGAAGAAAATTTCTATAAGCTGCAGATAAAAGATTAGAGAAAATCCTTGCAGCTCTTCATTTAACTCCTAAGCATGACACCTCCACAGAAGTAATGGCAAGAGAAGTTTCCAAAAAGCCATGCTTCAAATGTGGAAAATTTGGACACATAAAAAAGTATTGCCCAGAATCAGCAGAGAATGCAAAAGCACAAAATCATTCCCCAAGATGCAAAAAAGGAAGGCACTTTGCAAGTCAATTTTGTTCAAAGACGAATGTGGATAGAAAACCTTTACCCTTGCTGGGAAACTCCAAGAGGAGAGCAGCTCGTCAACATGTGATGACACAAGTGATGGTGGCAGAACAGCAGCCGGGGGACCACCAAGACATACAATATGTGGAGAACCCCAATCAGATGCCCTACTCAATACAATCTGCCATTTCCCCAGAGACCCAGACCTGTTACCCCCAGGGGCGCAATGCGAATTGGCAGCTTCCAAATTAACCTACTTCATGAACGAGAGTCATGCAGTGATTTCCACAGGAGTCACTGAAACATCATGGAAAAGACAAGAAGTTTTGGTTATAGGCAAAGACAGAAGCAGTATTTTAGGGCTCATCGTCTACCCAACGGTCATCTCAGCCAATCATAATGAAGAATTAACAGTTTTAGCTCAGGCCTTGCAGACTTCATTGATCATTCCAGAAAATACTCTAACAGCCAAGGTCATTGCTCTGCCAGCCAATGCAATTGGACCACAAGTCATGCCAATTGCGAATCAGCAGGCATTGTCTGGAAGTGAAGACATGGAGATGGATTTCTTCTGGATGAAACAAATAGGCTGAGGTCAACCACAAATCACCTGCGACTTGACAGTTAACAACAAAACAACCATGATCACAGGCATGTTGGACACTGGTGCAGATGTCACAGTAATTTCATATATCTTTTGGCCCGGAGAGTGGAACTTAATCACACCTCTTAAATCTTTCACAGGAATTGGAGGATCCACAGTGTGTTTGCAGAGTGAAATCTCAATCATCGTTACAGGACCAAAAGGAAAGATAGCAATCATCAGTCCCTTCATTGTACAGAAGCCTATCACAGTATGGGGAAGAGACATCCTGTCATAGTGGGGAACCAGAAGAGAAGGGGATTTTTAATAGGGGATCACTGAGGCAGTCACCACCCTGAAATTAACCTGGAAGACAGACAGTCCTATCTGAGTGGACCAGTGGCCCCTGGATAAAGAAAAATGGAGTTATTTCGAAAAACTAGTGGAAGAACAATTGCAGAAAGGCCACGTCAAATCAACAAATAGTCCCTGGAATTCTCCAGTGTTCGTCATTCATAAGAAAACTTAAAATTCATGGAGATTGCTCCATGACCTCAGAAAAATCATCGAGGTCATTGAAGAAATGGGACCACTTCATCTTGGACTTCTATCTCTCTCAATGATACCAAGAGACTGTCCACTTGTAATTATTGATCTAAAAGATTGTTTTTTCCACATCGTGCTTCATCCAGACGATACTCCTCGATTTGCATTTTCTATCCCAAGCATCAACAAAGAAGAGCCTCTGCAAAGATATCATTGGGTGGTCCTTTCTCAAGGACTCAAAAATTCGCCAACGATTTGCCAATGGTTCATGGCACAAGCCTTGGCTTTAGCATGAGAGAAACATCCGCAAGCGATGGTCATACATTACATGGATGATCTGCTCATTGAAGCGCCAATGCAGAGAGAAATGCAAGAGGCTCGTGTCACCGTGATTGCAGAAGTTCAAAAGGCAGGACTGGAAGTTTCTACATCAAAAATACAAGAAGTCTCGCCATGGAAATACTTGGCATGGAGAATCACAAAGCAAGAAATCGGGCCACACAAGACAAAACTGAGAACCATTGTCCACAATTTGCAAGATCTACAACAACTTTTGGGAGAAATCAATTGGATCAGACCAATTTTAGGAATCGCCAATGATGAACTTGCCCCACTTTTTGACTTATTGAGAGAAGACTGCAACATCAAAGCTTTGAGAACCCTCACACCTGAAGCTCAAAAGGCCCTTGACAAAGTTTCTGAAGCCCTCCAACAAAGACAGGCACATCGTTGTGCAATGTCACAACCATTCTTTCTTGCAGTGTTGGGAGAAAGAATGCAACTGTATGGTCTCATATTTAAATGGGACACCTCAAAAAAGGATCCTTTGCTAAACATTGAGTGGGTTTTCTTATTCCACAGAACCCCAGAAAAATTTTTACAATGTTAGAACTGACAGCCCAAATTATAATCAGGGCCCGAGCGAGATTGTTAGCAATGGCAGGTAAAGATTTTAAAACAATTTATCTGCCATTGAAAAAAGCATATTTTGATTGGGCATTGCAAAAACCAGAGAAATTGCAAATTGCATTGCTAGATTATTCAGGTGTTTGTTCAATTAACATTCCAAGTCACAGATTTTTACAAGCAAAATTGAGTTTCAGGGAAAAATCCATGTTGAGTGAAGTTCCGTTGGACACAATAACGTTATTTACCAACGGTTCAGGAAAAACGCATAAATCAGTTATGACATGGCAAAACCCAAAAACAAAGACATGGGAATCAGATATTCAAAAAGATGAAGGTTCTCCTCAAATTGTGGAATTGGCAGCAGTGGTCAGAGCATTTCAATTATTTCAGGAACCCCTCAACGTAATTACAGATTCAGTTTACATAGCCAATGTAGTCAGAAGAATCGAAGGGACTCCTTTAAAGAACATTGATTATGATGATTTATATCATTATCTTGCATGTGTGCAACAAATCTTATAACACTGAAAGAGCAAATACTTCATATCTCACATCAAAGCAAATTCTTCTTTCCCAGGATTTTTGCTGGAAGGGAATGCAGAAGCAGACAAATTAATGATGCCAATTGCAGACACTTTGCCAAACATTTTTGAGCAGGCAAAGTTGAGTGATGCATTTTTTCATCAGAATGCACATGCACTTTTTGAGCATTTTGCATCTCCAGAGATCAAGTGAGAGCCATCATAAGTGCTTGTCCAGATTATCAACTCATGCAACCTCCTGTATCCACTGCAGCAGTGAATCCAAGAGGATTGCAGAGTCTGCAGTTGTGGCAAACAGACATCACAAAATATCCATCTTTTGGGAGATTCAAAAATATTCATGTTTCAGTGGACGCCTTTTCAGGCGCAGTCTTTGCCTTCTTGCATACAGTAGAAACAGCGATACATGCACTTCAACATTTTTTATAAGCATTTGCTTCATTAGGTGTGCCTCAAGAGATCAAAGCAGATAACAGGCTGGCCTACATAGCCCAGAGGCTCAAAACATCTTAATGAATTGGGGTGTGCCTCATACCTTTGGCATCCCTTATTCTCCCACAGGTCAGGCAATCATTGAGAGAACACACCAAACTTTAAATCCCTTTTGGAAAAGCTAAAAAGGCACAGGCTATGCCTCAAATGCACTCAAATAAAGCGTTGTATGTTTTAAATTTTTTAAATAGCTCTTCTGCAGAACCAAATCCACCAGTCATCAGACACTTTTCAAAAACGAGACAGGAAAAATTAATGGAAAATCCTTTGATTTTGGTCAAAAATCCAGAAACAGGAAAAATTGAAGGTCCATTTCAACTAATAACCTGGGGCAAAGACTGTGCTTGTGTCTCCACAGGTGCTGGTCCCAAGTGGATTCCTTCGAAAAGTGTGAAACCCTCTTGACCGCAGACACATGCAGACGACCCCTGAAGGAAAGAAATTGGCACACAGATGTGAACTGCAGTCTCGATGAAAAACATCTTTTGTCCCACATGCAGAGGCTGTGAACTTTGAGTTTTATGCTGATGCAAAAATGTGGGAATCATTGATGTGTTAGAGAATTGTTGCCAGGAATGCGGTGTGGATTGTGTTGCGATTCAGAATTTTATACGAAGTATAAGGTCTTTGAAAAAGAAATAATTTAGTATCTCACATTTGGCTTTGAATTGGAAACACAACCAAAAAGAAAGAAGAAAATTATGAAACTAAATCAAATATTATACTTGTGCCTTATTACTTCATTGTTTGCTTTTACTAACCCGACCCTGCCCGTGAGTCAACCTAAAGACACTGTTTGGGTGACCTTGGCAAATGCATCATGCTTGGACACCATTTGTTTGATGAATTCAAGTCCAGAAAAGCCATTCTCAACCTGTTTGTTTGGTATACCAGTAGACGATTGGCCAATACCAAGAAATGTCCCTCTAGATCTTTTTCGATTCATTGCAAAGCCCACTGGGGAATGGAGGGTTTGGACCAAATTTCTTCCTCAGGCATCCTATGAACCTCAAGAACTGGAAATTTTTGGCTCAGTGAAAATGGAATTTTGTATAATATTTGATTTTCCTAGGTCAAAACAAAGTAAAGAAAAATTCAGAGATGTCACTCCAAATCACATTGCTTGCAGAAATGTGACATCTTGGTGCAATTTCATCACAGTTTTGCATATTGCACCAAATCATATCCCTTTGCAGTTACAACAGGGGATATTTCTCATTTGTGGAGATAGAGTTTGGCCTACCATTTCATCAAAAGTCAAAGGTGGTCCATGTAGCACTGGGAGACTAACTTCGCTGACACCTCATGTAAAAATGATAGAAGAACACAAACGCAAAGAGGTTCATTAATGAATATAAACCTAATTGTGATGATAACTTTAGAGCATGGAATTTTGGAAGAATGTTTGCAGCAGCTCTTCTTCTGCCTCAAGCTGCTTCAGGGTCACCCTTGAAACAATTGGATCAACTAGGTTGTTGGCTAAGTAAGCGATCTCATGCCATCTCTCTTAAAATAAGCAATTTGTTAACTGATGCTCAAGGTGAGAGGCATGCAATTCTGCAAAACAGAGCAGGTTTTGATTTTCTTTTGTTAGTGCATGTACATGGATGGAAATATTTTAATGGAATGTGTTGCATGAATCTTTCTGACCATTCGGTATCTATACATAAAATATACAAGATTTGCAGGATGGTATCTCCAAACTCAGAGTCAAAGAAGGATCGGTCTAATTGGCCAAGTCTCACACCATTGTGGAGAAGATTTTTGAAAATGGGCATGCACGTGCGGATTGTCATCATAGTAATCATAGTATTTGTGCCTTGTCTACTTCAGTGTATCTGCCAGAGGGCTGACAAAGCTGTCAACACAGTGTTCATGGTTCAAACAGAAGGAGGAAATATTGTATCCCAGAAACCTTGGATTTTTGAGCTTTCTCTGCTTTCTGGCACTGACCCCCAGGGGAAAACTGCTTTTGACCTGAGGCCTTGGAGAAGGCTTCCAAATTCTAGTGATGAAGTTAAAATCACAGGTGAGTAGTCAAATAGAAGTGTGTGATTTCACATGGTGAAGGGTTTTAAATTTGAGGTTTTTATAATATAGTAACAGGTATGAGACTAGATGAAGGATTTTGGATGGCATCTCTTTCGGTACTCATCTTTCTTCTTCTTCGTGGTTTCAGGTAGTAGTTTCTGATTGGACAGTTAGTGCTGCTCTGAGGGTCACAGGAATTTGATTATTAGGTTAAAAGTATAAATAATATAGGTGTTATTTCGCTATTGGACTGTTTAGCTTTAAGAGACCTTGTAGCTAGCTGGATTCTCCTCCATTTTGCTCACTTTTAGCCGGTGGCTAGAAGTGTTCCTGAAAGTTCTGTACTTTTTGATAAGATTTAATAAACAACCAAGCCTGAACACAAGAAAATTAACCTAATTCGTGTATTTTTTAATCCTGGCTAAGAGTGAAGACGAGATTTAAGACAAGTCACTAATTAAGTGGTGCAAAAACACTCCCCATTGTTGCATTTTTCTTATAGCACACATGCAAAATTAAAAGAAAATCCTTTAGTTCTAATTAGAAATCCTGAAACGATGAATTGAAGGTCCATTTCCTTTAATAACGTGGGGAAAAGTGTTTGCTCATGTTTCTACTAGTAGAGGACCCAGGTGGAATCCGGCAAAGAACGTGAAACCATATCAAGTGATAAACACATTGACAACTCCACAAGTAAAGAAGAAGGCACACAGGCATGAACTACGCAGAGACAACTATTCATGCATGCAATCTTTTGCCCTCATTGCAAAAACCGGGAACTCTTAGTTTTATATCAATGTAAAAAGTGTGGAAGACGGGAGTATTGTAAAGCTTTTTAGGCAAGAGCGTGATATAATTCGTGTTATATCCCGGAATTTGACAACATAATAAGCAAATGTCCAAATTTTAATAATTTTATGTGCACGAAGTACTTTTGTGCCTTATCATTGGGTAATGTTTGAATAAGATTGGGAAGAGACAAAAAGGAATAGTCTAAAAAATTTTGTCTGTAAATTAAAATTTGAGAAAAAAACCTTTTGCCTAAAAATAATTTTAGTGAAACATGATGTTCAATCAAATATTAAGTTTGTGTTTTGCTTTGTTTGCTTTGTTTGCTTTTGGTAGTGTAGCTTTGCCAGTATGAAGCACAGAGGAAAAAGGTCATTTATCTGTCAATGCGAACTGGAATGTAAGGATGATTTTGAACCTTGGGGCTGTGGAAAATGATTTGCAGCATCACTTTTTATGCCACCTGTTGCCTTAGCTGTAGCACTAAAGCAGTTAGATCATTTGGGATGTTGGCTGAGTAAGCAATCTAATGCTACATCCCTTGCATTAAGTGGCTTTTTAGCAGATATCAAAAGTGTTAGTCATGCAACCTTACAAAACAGGGCAGCAATAGATTTTCTTTTGTTAGCACATGGACATGGATGTGAGGATTTTGAAAGGATGTATTGTATTAATCTATCTGATCACTCAGTCTATTCATAAAAGCATACAACTCAAAGAAGGTGTATCAAAAATAAAAATAGATTATGAAACTTGGATAGATGATTTATTTAGTGGATAAGATTTAACACCATGATTAAAAAAGTATCTTACAATGGGTTTATATATTTTAGTCATTATAGTAGTAGTACTAATGATGGTGCCTTGTTTGCTATAGTGTATGCAGCAGATGATTGAAAAATCTATAATTGGATTTTTTTTTTTGGTGCAGAGAGAGAGGGGAGATGTAGGAAATGGAAAGATAGAAACTTCCACAGATACTGAAGGGTTCGATTTGCAGCCTTGGAAGATGCTGGGATTGATGTAAAAATAAAAGTACAAAGACATTAAGCAGGAGAATTATAAACTTATATTTCTATAGTTGTAAGTAAGAATATGCCTTAAGTAAGAAATTTTGGGCAAAATGGTAAAGGGTTTTATGGTGTAGTAATGTAACTGTATAGGGTAAGCTAAGAATTTAGATGTTATAATAGAAGTATATGTGTGTACATTTAATAATAGCTCATTGGATAAAAGTATAAGCAGTGCAGCAGAATTAAGTAAAGGTGATAGGTTAGAAAAACAAAATAAACTTTGTAGCAACTTTCCATTGGATTAGAATGTTATATATTGCTTTGCAATGAAGAAACTTGCAACTACTTTGAGCTATGGCCGACTTCTTGCTTCTCTAAATCTCACGGCCTTGAGGCTGATGTGTATAGGAGTAATAAATCGTTTTTAGCCCGTCCATCGTCCCATTCCTTCATTAAAGCGACAATAATACTCCACTTGCTGGATTTCTTTTTTATGACAAATACAAGAGTGTTCCAAGGGCTCATAGATAGCTCTATGTGTCCTTGAACCAGTTGTTCCTGTACCAGAGTTTTGAGGGCATCTATTTTCTCTTTTTCAAGGGACCATTGAGGTATCCACACAGGCTGAGAAGTGAGCCACTTCAGAGCTTGTGTGGGACACCTTACACCCTTTAATACAATGGCCCCTGTTAAAACTTCGTCCCCACCCAGACCCCCCATGCAGATAGAACATCCCTCCCCCACAGGTTCAGTGGTGCAGCAGTGATGTATGGTCGAATTGTAGCTGTTTGGCCTTCGGGATTTTTGATCAACAAAGGGTAGCTGCTCAAGTAGCTCTGTGGTCCCTCAGATGCCAGCAGATCCTGTTGGTGTGGTAGGCCATGATGGCCATATATTGATAGAGATGATGGTGATGTTTGCCCCTGTGTCAATCATCCCACTGACCTTTATCTGCGAATGCTTTGCTTTAGGCATCGTAACAGTACAAGCCATATTAGGTCTTTGATCAGCCATGACCTGAGTCCAGTACACCTGGGACTGTCCTATTGATCCAAAGCCTTGGTTGTCTTGCTCCCTAGAATCTGCTTTGGGGACACAAGACTTAAAAGGGATAAGTTGAGCAATTCTGGTTTCTGCAGGGATAGTCACGGGTGAAGTAGGGGTCAACATCATGTCTTGTATTTATCCTGTAAAATCTGCATCTATAATACTGGGGTACACATAGATACCTTGCAAGGTGGCACTGGATCTCCCTATAAGGAGGGCACTCAGTCCTTTCCTTATGGGCACCTGGGCCTTGAGAGGGACTTTATGTACTTGTAATGAGTTTATGGTTATTGGGACTGAGGTGGAAATATCCATGCCAGCTGATCCTCTTGTCCTTACTGTGAGCTGGTCACACAGGCTTGTACTGGAAGGTGGGAAAACACTTGCATCATCACGCGTTTCCTTTTCGCGCTGAGTGTCTAGTTTTCCTGGTCGCTAAGAGATTGTCTGTTAATATGATATTTTGATCTGCATACCTTGGTTGCGTGTCCGGACCTGCCACATTGATCACAGATTAAATTTGTGTTTCTCTGTCCTTGAAATTTCCCAAGTGGGGCAGATTTGTGAGGTCAGTTCATCTTCATGTGGCCTTGTTGTCCACATCTGTAGCAATGGGGTGTTAGTTTTACCACAGCTGTAATAGAATTAGCTAACATATCCATGTTATATGATCCAGTTCCAACCTTAGCACGAGCATGAATCATTTTTTCTATGGATGGATTATTTTTGTATAATGCATTTATAACATTTCTACAGTCCTTGTTTGCATTATCTCGTGCTAGTTGCAGCATTAATTGATTACTTGCTTCGTTGTTTGCAATTTGTTTTTCTATAGCATCCTGCAAATTTTCTATGAACTGCATATATAATTTGTTGGGATTTTGTCTTATGCTTGAATATGTTTGGGTTGGCACAGACAGGTTTGTGATCTTATTTAGGGCTTGCATACCTAATTCTTTTACTTGGGCTAGTATTGAACAGTTCAAGGGAGCTTGGGTTTGTGAATCTTCCAAGGGGGGGTAGTCCCATGAGTTGTGAAATTCCTGCCCCAAAGCATGGGTCCTGCTGTGAGAGTCTTGAATTTTTCAGTCCCTGGTGCTCTGAATATGACCTCACGGGTGATTCAAACATCATATATTGCACTGGAGCACAGAGTAATTTTGCAATTTGCTTCAAATCATAGGGTGTCAATTCAGTAGCAGTTATTGAAACACTGCTCTTAGAAAAATTAGGATTTTGATTAAAAGTTAGTTATTTACTAGAGTTAATTAAAAAACTGATTGATAGATAGGCCTTGCTGAAAATAATTAGAAGTTATTTAGGAGAAACCGAGCTTGAAATAGTTATCAAAAACTTAAATAATTGATTGCCTGCTATTTTATGTTTGCTCAGCTGTGCTTGCAATGGGAAAAGATGAAACTAGTAAATAGATCCAAAGAAACAAAAACAATTGCAACCAGAAACTTATTCAAAGTCACAAAGGGAGGGAAATTGGAGTTCTCCTAGAAGTCATTTGTATTGCCATGGAGAGAAAAGGTCGAGAGTTCAGGGCGAGGAAGACTTGCCTTGCTTCCTCTTTTTAAGACCCCTCCCCACAAAAATGACCCCAGACTTAATTCAAGAAGCCAACCACGCATGCTTAATAGCCATTCAAGCTAATTACCATAGGAAGCGGAGAATGGGAGATGCTGGTGTTATGAATATGCAACTGTTTGAAGCTTTTGTCAATAAATAGGCTCTGTGATCACCTGTAATTTTGCAGTGCATATTATGGGGTTAACCCACGCAGCTGCCCAGTGGTGAATAAACATACACTTTCTAACTTTAAATTGTTAGAAAGTCTTTTTGTCCGTCACAGTTGAGTATCAGTATTAGACCAATACTCATATTTTAGTAAATCATTATAAATTGAAGCATATTTGCAACAACAGGGGACCTCAAACTGTTTTTACCAGGCAGGTGGCATAATTCTGAGAGAATTTGCCAATTAAATGGTATATATTTATCTGGTGCAGTTCCATTGCCTCATATAAATGGGGATGCCACAGTTGTCCCCCTCCCTTTTTTTTTCCAGTCCTCTTGTGATGATGAAGACATGGATAGAGAAATTAGTTCAGATCCCTCTACATCCCCACTTTCCATTGCCTTTTGTTTTACCTCCATCAAGAAGATAGTCGGGTTGCGAGTTGGGATGGCATTAGATCAAAATATTGATGGGGCTGGAGTTTATGCGGGCACTATGGCATGTGCTTCCTCTCGGGGGTTGGCAGCAGGGTGGGGACTTGTGTTCCCTCCATGGGTGTCACGAGTGACTATCAGCGATGTGGTTCCTTGGTGCTCTTCCAGTCTTGGTTGTTGATGCAATGAGTCTGTAGAGGCTGTGGCAACACCAGGAACCGGGGCAAAGTCGGGAGCAGGAGTGGGGTCCAGCCCCCTGGTGCTGGTATGTAGCTGTTTTAGGGTTGGTGCTTTCCAACCCCAGGCTCAGCAGCTCCAAGTCCAGATTTCTCTGGACTCTGGCTGTTGGGCTTACAGCTACCCACTAGCGAAGTACTTGAAAGGTTGAGACAGAGTAGCACTGGTTCCGGAGATAACTTTATTTCCCCGAAGGGAGAGTATTACAAAGTCTAGTTACATCAGATAGCAAAGGACTTTTTATAGGTTTACAGAGGATTGAATTTTCTACCAATAAAACTACAGCTTTTAAACTAACCAATTATCTTAAAATTCTAAGTAAAAAAGGACCAATAACTTGTTGGCTTTAAGAGCCAATAGAAATCCAGAAAGATAATGGGGTTTTCGATAAGGGAGAGGGGGGTTGGTTGCCAGGCATTCAGTAATTATGGGATGGAATTCCAGGGATAAATTTTAGGGGGAGTAACATTTTCTACACTGGTATTTCCTTGTTCTGGTACATTTCCAGGATTGACGTAGGCTCGGCATTTGGGCACCTGTAGTGATGTCTTATTGTGGCCTGCCCCCGTGCAGCAGCAGCAGGCAGGCATGGCTATTTCATGGTGATGAGGGGCGTGGTCAGCTCCTGCATGAGGGGAGAGGAGGTGGTACTGGGGGCCACATGGCATGGCTGATTGATGATTGCCCAACATGGTGGCTTGGGGTGGTGCAGGGTGCTCTGACCCACTATAGCAGCTTGGCTGCACTGTCACGGGGCGTTCCTGATATGGGAAACATATATACATATGAAAATTCAGAATTTTAGAAGCATATAATGCGCTTAAGTAGCTGGAAGGGAAAGCAGAAATATGTAGCCTATTTAGCAATTTTGTAAAAGTAGAGAAACAACTTGTAACCAAATACATAGGAATTTTAGTTGCTAGGTAAAGGCCATAAAGATAGGATGTATATTGTGAAAACTCAGTAAAGCAGGACTTGGGTATTGTGAAAACTCGATAAAGCAGAACCTGTGACTTAAGAAACCAGCAAGAATCAGGCTCCTGGTTTTGGCCAGGACAAACTGACCTGGGAGCTAGCCAAACCTGCACTGCTCCTGCCCAGAGACGGGGTCAAACAGCAAACAGCTGAGGAAGACATCTTATTTCATCAAGAAGACTCCTGCCCATGACCACCAGGAGGCGTGGCACCACAGAAGACTAATTATACAATATGAAGTGCAAGGGGGAGGGAATGGGTGGGCAGGGAGGTGTGTGTGAGATCTGTGTGTATTTCAACTTGAAACCTGTCCTGACCAAACACACATGTAAGGTGGAAATATCCCCCATATGTCCCAGATGGAAATAAAACATACCATTTTACAATTTTAAAGTCCTTACTCCGCAAC
This sequence comes from Luscinia megarhynchos, assembly GCA_034336665.1. Lineage (NCBI taxonomy): Eukaryota > Metazoa > Chordata > Aves > Passeriformes > Muscicapidae > Luscinia > Luscinia megarhynchos. The sequence continues at coordinate 1,724,401 of JAPFBE010000032.1, forward strand.
ATATTCCAGCCCTGTGCAGCAGTAGCCCTGTGGCACGGTGTTACGATCCGCTCAACCCAAGCAGGAGTCTTGATGGTTCGCTTGACCCCAGGGTGCAAAAGACAAAAAGCAAGAGACTCAAGTTTTATTCAGCAGCAGCAGCAATGCACTTTATTGTGTGCCAACAACTCATCTATGTAATAGAGGGGAGAGAGAGCTAGAGGAAACGAAGTAAAAGGGGAGAGAGAGAGATAGAGGAAACGAAGTAAAAGGGAAGAAAGACAGAGAGAAGGATGGAGAAATAGCTACCAACAGATGGGACACATCCTCGTGGTCTTCAGCTGATGGACGGGTCTTCCATCCGTTGGGGAGAAAGAGATCTCAAAGTCTCTTTAAGAAAGTCACTTTTTATAGTCCTTTTCCAAAGTGAGTGGCGTCTGGACAAAAGGTGGGGAGATTTATGGACTATTGTATGCAGAGATCATTGCTCCAAGAAACAGGTGCAGGAACAGGACTCTATAATCAGTACCCTGCTTGAGAGCAGCGTACCATGGCAAGCAGCAAACACCTACAAACAGTCCCTTGGCAAGCATCCACCTTGGCCAGGCTAGAAACTCCTGTCCAGAGTGAGTGGTGGTGTCCTGGGGTCTCAGTCTCTTATGATGGTCTTGAGGCAGAAACATTGGACGGGCCCTCACATGCCAGCTCTTCTCTGCCAGGTGCTGTGGGCTGGCTGCCAGCTGTGACCGCACTCCTTGCTCCCCCGCACACTGGATCATCCCCCTTGGCACCGCCACCCGCCGGGGTCGCTGCATATGGAAGAATTGTGACTGCCCCTCCTGGCCCCGCCGCCTGATGAGACTGGTCCACGTGGTCAGGTTATGCAATCCTGCTTGCTGCTCCCAGCTTGGGTCTGGCTACCACACTCCACTCCGCTCCACAAATTGTATTTTATCTGTTTTGGCAAGTTCAAGATGAGCCTCCAAGGTCATAAAATTTTAACTGCACTTTTGAAGTGGCATTGATTATATATTTCCCAGTCCGTGTCCAGTTGTTCATGTCTAAACCAGTCTCTTTAGTTGGTTCCATTCGGTCATTTTTTGTCCATGATATTAAGTCTAATAGAGTTTCTTCCTCATAATCTAGATCCCACTCCTTTAGAAAATGAGTCCATACCTTAACAGCTGGATGTTCCTCCACGGAGACAAATCCACCCATATCTTCGGTTGAATTTTTCTTCTAATTTTAATATTTTCCACTTCCCTGACTACCCACACCATTTTAATAATTGATAGTCTGTTTTTAGCTTTTTCCAGTATTACACCATTTATTTTTTTATAGCCTTTTTTTGACTTTTTCTGGTATTGCGTCCTTTCAGTCTCCCCTGCTCTGTCTGCAGAATATGGCTAAGTCAGATCATGTCGCAGCCACCAGATATAGTGTTAACTGGAGTCATGGCTGGAGACAAAACTACATGACCCTCTGTGATCTATGTGACAAAAGCCTCTTTATTCTTCTTCACCCTTCTTAAATAGGGAGTTTGAATTTTCCGGCTCATGACAGTTGATTGGTTGGAGTTTGGACTGCCCAGCTCTCTGACCAGTAAGGTGTCTGCAGCTTAGGATGGAAGGTCATTGGGTGAAATCTCTGTTTGGGTTTGAATATATCCTATCATTGTTCACCTAGGGGCCTGTTTATCAAACCAGGCTAGTCAAACTGAATTTCTTACCTATGGCCGAATTAATTGCCTAGCTACAAGCCAGCTTATGCTGTGACAGATAATGTGGACCTGTTACTAAATCTAGGGGGGAACCTTGGTGACAAAAGACATAGAAGGCAGACTTATTGAATGCCATCCTTGCATCAGTCTTCACGGATAAGACCTCAGGGGATCTGTGACCCAGGAGACAAGGGTAAAGAAATCTTGGAAGGAAGACTTTCCCTTGGTCATGGAGGATTGGGTCAGAGAACACCTAAACCAACTTGACATCCACAAGATCACGGGCTCCGATGGAATGCATCCATGATTACTGAGAGAGCTGGAAGTCACCATAGCCAGGTCACTCACCATCATCTTTGAAAGGTCATGGTGATCAGGTGAGGTGCCTGAGGACTTGAAGAAAGTAAATATCACCCCGGTGATAAAAATGGGCAAGAAGGAGTACCCAGGGGACTACCTGCCAGTCATCCTCACCTCAACCCCTGGAAAGGTGATGGAGTGCCTCATTCTGGAGGCCATCTTACCCATGTGGAGGACAAGAAGATGATATGGAGTAGTCATCATGGATTCCCTACAGGGAAATCATGCTTGACCAACATGATTGCCTTCTATGATGACACAACTACCTGGATAGATGAGAGAAGAGCAGTGGATATTGCCTACTGGAACTTCAGCAAGGCTTTTGAAACTCTCTCACAGCATCCTCATAGACAAACTCAGGAAGTGTGGACTGGATGAGTGGACAGTGAGGTGCATTGAGATCTGACTGAATGACAGATCCCAGAGGGTTGTAATCAGTGACACGGAGTTTAGTTGGAGGCCTGTCAGTAGTGGTGTCCTCCAAGGTTCAGTACTGGGCCCAGTATTTTTTAACTTGTTCATCAATTACTTGGATGAAGGGGTAGGTGCCTCTTCAGCAAGGTTGCTGATGATATGAAGCTGGGACGAGTGACCAACATCCCAGAGGGCTGTGCAGCCATTCAAAACGACCTTGACAGGTTGGAGAGATGGGCAGAGAAGAACTGTCTGAAATTCAACAAGGGCAAATGCAGGGTCCTGCACCTGGGGAGGAATAACCCCAGGCACAAGTACAAGCTGGGGCCAACCTGCTAGAAAGCAACTCTGAGGTGCTGGCCCTGGGGGTCCTAGTGGACAACAAACTGTCCATGAGCCAGCAGTGTGTCCTTGTGGCCAAGAAGGCAAATGGGATCCTGGGGTGCATTAGGAAGACCATTGCCAGCAGCTTCAGGGAGGTGATCCTGCCCCTTTACTGGTGAGGTGCTTCTGGAGTGCTGCGTCCAGTTCTGGGCTCCTCAGTACAAGAGAGACATGGAGCCCCTGGAGCAGGTCCAGCAGAGGGTGACAAAGATGATTAGGAGACTGGAGCATCTTTCTTATGAGGACAAGCTGAGGCAGTTGGGCCTGTTCAGCCTTGAGAAGAGAACCAAAATGGGACTAAGTATCTGAAGGGACGGTGTCAGTGGATGGAGTCAGGCTCTTCTCAGAGATGCCTAGCAATAGGACAAGAGGCAATGGGCAGAAAATGATGCATAGGAAGTTCCAACTGAAGATAAGGAAGAACCTTCTCATGCTGGTGACTATTCACTGGAACAGATTGCCCATAGAAGGTGTGGAGTCTCCCTCATTAGAGAGATTCAAGAACCGTCTGGACTCAATTCTGTGCCATGTGCTCTAGGATGACCCTGCTTGAGCAGGAAGGTTGGACCAGATGACCCACTGTGGTCCCTTTCAACCTTAACCATTCCGTGATTCTCTCTCCAGTGGCCAGACTGTGCCCCACCTCTTATCACCCCATCCCTGTACAGCTTTGCACTGCAGCCTGTGTCTGCATTTCTAAAGTTTGCTGTTGTCATACTAGGCCTTCTTTTCTCTGCCCTACATCACTGTATCAGTCTTAAAAATCTCATTCAGCAGTGTCACCACTTGCTACTGCTAGCTGTATAAAACAATGTTTGTACCATATAAGGATAAAAAAAGTTCGAATTCCCCGTCTTCAGTGCCAGCCTGGTTCCCAGAAATTCACCAGCTCTGGACCTGGATAACAGCATGGTTCATTTGCAACACTGCCCCATCCTTTGCAGGAGTGCCCCTCCCCCCAAGCCCAAACTCTGCCTTCTAGTCCAACCCTCTGGGCCCTGGAAATGGCTGAGCCCAGTGGCTAGGCAAGAGGTCTGCACCCTGTGATGCACATCACCAGTTTCTCTGGAGAATGGCCAAACTACCTGTTCTGCACCTCTGACTGTTTCTCTTTACCTCTTAATTTCCAATTTTAGTTTTGGACGATAGAACAGGGAAAAATACTTTGGAGGAACACTGTCTACTGTCATGCCACAGAAAATTCATCATTGAACCATAAGCACAGCTGTACTGACATGTTGCCTGATTTATAGAATTCAGTTAAAACAAGAAAATGCCACCTGAATGAGATACTTCAGCATACTACATTGCCATTAGGCCTTTTTGTCTTTTTTTTTTTTCAGGGTACCATCAGTAATAGAACTGTGCACATCTACTGCCTATTGGCAGTGTGGGTAATAAATATCTAACAAACCATATCTGGTAGATCCTACTTTCAACATGAATTGGATATTTGCATTTTAGCAAAGGATATCACTTTTTAAACATATGTTGCTAAATAAATGTGCACAAGAGCTGAGCAAGTGTTCCTCTATTAATCCTTTTCATTCAACCTGAAAGCAAAGATGCTGCCACTGTTGAAAAAACAAGAAACCTTTTCCACAAAACAAGTTTAACAAGTTGCTCAGAGAAAACTAGATCAACACAACTGTGACACGGGTAGAGTCCAATTCAAAATGTGCTGCTAATTAAGCCTTTACTATCTTTAAAAATACACAACTGGAAGAGAATGAGAAAGCAGACTATTCTTGCAGCCTGTGTTTTGCACTAATCCAGCCTCATTTTCTAATGATTTGGGTCTGCTAGCCAATAAACCACCTAATGTCCTATAGATTTGTTCAGTCTATGAATTTCATTTCCACCAAAATGAATGATGGCATCAGAAGGAAAAAACTATGGAAAACAGCTCTTCATGTTCTGCTGCATGCCCATCACTTTTTCTTCCTAACATCAGTGACCAAGCAGACAAATAATGCATCTGAGATTTTTTCCATTGGTAACAATATTTCAAACATAAACTAACTTTCTGACAGACTAGAAACCTTGTTTATAGAGGAAATTCTCTTTTGTAAACACTTGAAACTTTGGGCACTGGTTTCAGAAGTACTTCTTGTCCAAGCCAGCACAATGCAAGGTCACCATATTTCATATGTTAAATATTTGGTGTTATTCTTTGTTGATATCATGTTGTACTTAGCAGTTCTAATAACTACTAGATAAGAAGTTTGATATGAATGACTTCATTTTATAGTTGAAAGACGATTTTAAAAAGTCTTAACCTAAGACTTCTCTTGAAGAAGGTGAATTGTGAAGGGAATAAAATTTATGCAAGTGTTTGTTCTCTTGGGACTGAAAGAGTAGGAACTAACCTGATAATATTCCAGTCCATACAGCAGGAGATTTTATTTATTATAAATGTCAAAATGCAGAGGGGAAAAAAAGCCTGCTTTTTTTATTTTTGCTGAATGCAAGCACCTGTGAAGAACCAATCTCCAAAGAAATGCAGTGCTTCAAACATCACAGAGATCCGCATTGCGCTGCAGCAGTTTGGTTGTGTCCTGCTGTCTCTGTTCACATAGAGTTACTCAGGATGAAAAGCGGCTCAAAGCAGGGACCTAAAAAACCGTTGCCTATTTCTTATCCCCAGCAACTCCCTGTGATGCCTGTGGTTAGAAACAAAAAACAATGTGGGCATTCTTGAGGTGGATAGCCTGAAAATGTGATTCAAACCTCTCTATGTTTAATGGCAACTCAACCACAACAGTATGTAAAATCAGCCTCTCTTTAGCCTGCAAGTTCTCAGACTTTAAATACGCTTGGGATCCATGGAGCAGGACAGGCTCCCTTGGGGTCTACACAGCTCACACACTCCAACATATCATTGTTCACTTTCTCCTTGTTGATCAGGTCACTTCCTGAGAAGAAGGAAGCCTTGGCATCTACTCACTTTTCTTAGGGTTATTTGTGTCTTCAATCCAAAGTCAGTTTAAATCAAAACAACCAGCATTTCTAGCTCAGTGTCAGTTCAAATGCACTTTGTATTTCAAATTTCCTAGAGAGAGGTTTTAGGCTCAGCCTGTGCATCTCAGGTCTCACATTCAGCATGTGAATCTTGGGATACATCCCTCTAAAGTCGCAAACTCTACTCCCAGAGGAAAAGCCTATAGGATCAGTTGTAGGAAATTGAAATTAGCTCAGGATTTCCTTTTCTGGATACTCAGAAAACATATGCTCAAAAAAAGGAGTGTTAGAGTTCACTTTGCAGGCACTTAAATACTCTTTAATCTAGACCTTATTTTCCTTTAGATGGCCTCTAGCACAACCATCACAACTCTAAGAAACTCAGACAGAGAAATTCCTAATTAATCTATGTTGGTGAATCTTAGATGCATATTAAGCAATGAGCTGCTTGACCCCAAAAGACTTGAGCAACCTGGAAGGAGGTGCAAAATGCACCTGCAGCACCCTCAAGAACTTAAACCTAAAAAGGCAGGTGGCTAAGGAATTCGGCATTTCCAGGACAGAACAGTAGCTTATGAAGGTATTTGAAATACATAATTTTGCGATTTGGGTGCCTAAGTGCATCCTTGTATGTAGTCCCACACATTCTTGTTCTGCAGCTCACTATACCAGCTTTACTGCATCACTCTTTGTCCTGGTTTGAATGACAGGTGTCTGCCAATAAAGGCAGAAGCTTGTCTTTGAAATGTAGAACATAGACTCCTTCCCTCCAAATAATTATAATTTTGAAATTTAGGGGTTCTTAGGCAAAAATATGGGAATTAGAAATAACAGTTCTTTACTAGGAAAATTAAAATAGAAATACAGTATTACAAAGAACAATCCCAAAAACACTGACAGAGTCAGAATACAACCTGACACCTTGTCAGTCAGGGTGTTGGTAGCAGTCCAATTAAATGGTGACTACAGTCCTCCTGCAGTGGCAGATGTGGTTCAGCTGAAGCAGTGGTCCTGTAGAAGGTGCAGTTTTCCTCTGAAGGTCCAAGAATGATGTGGAAAGGTCCAGCTTTCCTCTGGAATCCAGTGGAAAGAAGGTAACTTGCTGTCCAAAAGCTCCATTTTTATCTAGGTAGGAATGGCTTGGCTTCTCCCCCTGGCTGGAGCATCTCCCAATGGGATGATGCAATTTTATCAGTCATACAGTGGGACTTAATGGGCCAGCAGCAGATGATATCTTCCTGGAGGGAGGATGGGTTGTGGAAAAGATAAAGATTATTGCCCCTCCTGGTCCTAAAGATGGCCCATTAGCAGACAGTATGTGCCACGGAGATAAGGAATCACTGCTCCACCCGACTTCAACAGATGGTGATAAAATACACATTTCTGGCCATATCCTGTATTGCAGCCCAACACACTCTTCTACAACCTGGGAACCACATCTGCTCTGGCCTACTTGGTGTTCATCAGGACCTTAGGGAAAAAAATTAACTGGGTTATCCCCTTTCTTATTGATAGATATTAGGTTCTGCACATTGTCAGACTAATTTCAAATTACAAACCTTTGAGCAGAATTTAAAAATTAACCAAGAAAGAGTTCAAATTCACCACTGAAACAATATGTCAGTGAGAGTTACTCACAAGTGATAGAAAAGTATCCAACAGGTAAAATAGTGAAAAAGTTTTAATGAATATTTAATGTAAGTTCTAAGAATGTATCCTGCCAAACTAGAGCAAAAAGTAAATGTAGAAAGTATACTGTGTATATATATATATATATATATATATATATATGATAAATTTATAAAAAAAAAGAATTGTTACAGGCAAGACATGGCTGCCACGCCAATAATAAGAAAAAAGTTTAGTTTCTTCTGCTTACAAACACAAAAAATACTTTGCCAATTGCTACAGACAACAGATCCTACATACTGGTTTAACTCTGCCAGCCCATTTTTTCCTGATTTTCTTTTTTAGTCTTGTTCCTCCTCCAGGCAGTGAGGATAGTGACTGTTCTGTGGGAATGCAGTTCAGCAGAGGGTTGTTAGCAGAAGTATGGCATGTTTGGTGAGAAGGGCAAACCAAATGTCATGCCTCACACACAAGGTACTGTTTTATTCATGACAATGCTAAGCACCATGAAGGCTTGATGAGCATGTACTGAGTGGCAACTACCTTTTTTTTCTTCCCCAACTTGTGGACACTGCTGAAGGCCTAGGCACATTTCAGCCAGGCCTTTTTCTCAGGTTTTGAGTCCTTTTCTCAGGCCGTGAAACTTTCTTACATTCAGCCAGGATTTTCCCCAGGCTAGAGGCTTTTCTCTACTGTAAACACAAGAGAAAGAATCATAGCAAAAGATAAACACCTGCTGGATCCGTGGGAAAGCCAGGGAAAAGAGGTGTCTCTTTCTCTGACCAATAAACTCTCTGTATTCTGTTTTTCGTGAACTGTCTTGTTTAAAGCCATGGCTTCTTTCAATAAACTGCTCTTTCTTGCAGCAAGTAGGAGAGTGCCTTGTTGATGCATTCTTTCGCCGCTCCGTTACCCTTTTACAGCAACACCTACCTTCTGTGGTTTAATGAAACCTGTAGATATGCAGTTACAGCTCCTACTGGGAATCTGAACTTCAGTAGAGCAATGTTAGCTAGTTTGCAAAAAAAAATTAAGAATGAGGTGTTCACATATTGTATAAATCCTAGAATATTGATTTTTTAAAAATTCATTAGCCAAGTAAATTAAGCTAAATTGAATTAACATGAATTCTTGTGGAAACCCAAAAAAGTTTTCCCAATTAAGGAATGCAACCTCTGTTCTGTTCCCTGAGTCAAGCCTAGGCCCTCTCCCTGTCCATTAACCCTTAAGTCACTCCCTCCCTAATTTCCTGTTGGTCTTTTACCTTAGCCCTGCCCTGTAGCACACCCTGTGTCCTGTAATAATTGGTCCCTGAGGCTTTTCCTGCCTGCTTATCCTATGTACAAAACCTACACCCACCCAAGAAGCGTTGCCTTTGTTCCCTAAACCCAAAACCATGCGTGGCTGAAATAAACATCTCTGTAAACCCTGTAAAGGCCTTTCCTGCTGATTTCACCCCAGGCAACATCTTAAATGCAACAAATTCTGAATGAGAAAATGAACACAAAGCTTTAACATGGTTTAGGTAGTCTTGATCTAATTTGGAAAAATTTTATTGAGTCTCCCAGTGGACAACAGTTTAAGGCTAGAGCCTATAAAGAATGCAGAACCTATAGGCTTAGTTAAAGCTCTTGGCTCACAGAGGGGACCTCTGCATCTGGTGACTTGGGTCCCTGCACAGCTTGCATGCACAGTCCACAGAGAGACAAGCAAAAGTAAGTCTAGAAGCAGACAGTGAAGGAATGAGCATAGATGTCATAGGCAGCACTTACCCTTCAGGAGCCTACATCCTTCCTTCATCGCTTCAGATGAATGTTTTTATAATCTTGGGACATACAGTCTGGAGTCCCTTTAGGAAGTTGAGCACTTTCAGTGCTTCCTTTTGAAGAACAGCATAAAGCTCAGCCCTGACAGATGCTGGTGAGAACACCACTGCCTCCTGCACACTGCACAGGCTGGCAATGAAGCAGCTTCATCGACATGGAGGGGAATCACAGCTTCTTCAGGTACATATAACCCAGCATCTACAAGTAAAGGATGAGATAGGGGGCCTTTTCTTGTCTCTGTTTGCAGAAGAATACCAAGGGAGGCTGTGAGATGAAATCACGACTGTGAGGCACATTGTTCTGAGCATTTACTGCCAGTGATTTCTCCTCCCACGGCTTTATTTTACACCAAGCAATAATGGGTTTTAAAGGGTGTCTTGGGGATATTTTTTTTTATCCCATATCCATTTTTAGTTTTGGCTTTGTTTTGTGTCCGGGGTGGTCCTTCCCCTTGCCGTAGCAGGACATCTACTCCCCCATCCCCTCCACCCAGATAGTTGGTGCATAAAGAGATAACCAGGGCTGAAAGGCCCAGCAAGGGGTCATCTCTGCCACAAAAAGGCTCAGGCCTTAGCTAAGAATCAACATCTTAGTATAGAGAGCAGATGTGGGAAGAGAGAAAGGAAATATTCTTGACTGAGAGACACTGTTTTACAAACTAAAACTATAAAAGACACACGAGTTACCACAGAGGCAGAAGCCTTCTACACACACCCTGAAAGTGAAGGAGTTTGGACGCAGATTCTGTGGTTACTTCCCGGGGCATTGAGAGAAAAGTTCTTGATGTGTGCCCCATTAAAAATTGGATGGTAAGATACATTGAATCCTAAGTTATATTATTTCTTCACAAGCTGTAGCATTAATAGGTACCTTTAACCTTGTGCTGTATTATTGCAGTCTGGCTAGGTGCGATACTGAGACTGGTCCAGCCAGGGAGGTGCGTGGCGAAAATCGAGGAACGGGAATGATGGAGTTGCCCTAAAAATAGAGAAACTTAATGGATAAAATAACAAACATAGAAACCACGCAACCTAAGGGGCAACACCAAAGACCCGAGGGTGTGGCGAACGCAACAATATATAGGGGTATTTGAGGACAAAGGTCCAATCACGAACGCAAACTAGTCGAATGCTCTTATATGTGACAGATCCCAAAACAACTGAGAACAAGAACCAGAAACATGACCTATTATAGAATAACTCCATTAACATACCAACTCCCATGGTCTCAAGTTGATACTTCCTGCATATGCAGGTGAAGCCATTCCCCTTTCTATCCCCACCAGATCCATTTTCACACTGTATATATCTACTAGTAGCATTTCTTTTTATTCCTGTGTAGTATTAGTTTAAATCTTATGTCTGTTAGTTTTATGCCTATTAAATAAATAATTCATTTCATAATAGACCAAATCAGCCATTATTAAAGAAATTTTGAATGAGAGTGGGTTTTGAGGTGCTGGCCATCTCAATAAAGCTACTGCCTGCTGCAAGAGGCCTGGGCAAAAGACAAGGACTTATCTAAACTCTCACATCCATTCGTAAACCCCCCCTCCCGGGCTCTGGGAGTATCACGATGGGTGAGAGCCATCTGTTCTTGAGACAGTTGAGGGCGTGGGGCGGTTGCTTCCTTCTGGTGGGGCGATTCATCTCTGGGGTTATGCAGTGGGGTGCCTCTGGTTAGAGATCCTGTTGCCTTATGGTTTTTGCCTGTTTATTTTTTTCCTTCTCCTTCAGCAGTGACTGGGCTTGCCAGCTTGCTTCTCTGCTTTTCTGCTGCTTGGGAGCCCAAAGCCAGTGTGTGCTGTGCTGGGAGCCTGCCATCCCCTGCTGGGGCTGCCCCATCTGTGCAACTCAACCCTGAAACCAGCCATTGCTGGTGAGCTATCCAGGGGAGTGATTCCCCATCCAGCCCTGCTGTTCTCTGCTGCTGCTTCAGGGCTTCTTGCTACATTTTAATGCGGCATGTGGACATCCCGTGGCTTCTGGCACAGCCCTGGAGTCTTTGCTGCACTTTGTTTGTCAGCCCGGGTGTGCCTGCCTCTGCCGTTACAGCTTGCTGCTCTGAGGTTCCTGCTACATGTCATTTTGCCATATGGAGGGGCACTGAGACCAGCTGCCCCTGTGGGTTTGTAAAGGAAGCCCCTTTTCTATTTCTCCCACTGGCTTGCCCACCATTATGGCGTGGAGAGAGGGAGCTGAGTTCACACCACAGTGCCCCCTGCATTCGCAGGGGAATCATCCCACCTGCCCTGTTCAGCCAGGAGCCAACAGCGCCCCTTCTGCCTTTGACTATAACCACTCCCAAGGGGAAAGTGCTTGACAGCTGAGACAAGGCTGTTATTGGGTTTCTAGTTTTGTTTGTTGTTGCTGCCATTGTTGTTTGTTTGCCTGGTTATACATATATATATATATATACATATATATATATATATATATATATATATATATATATATATATATATAAGCAAAAAACTGTTATTCCTTTTCCCATATCTTTGCCTGAAAGCTCCGTAATTTCAAAGTTATAATAATTCTGAGAGGAGGGGGTCACATTTTCCATTCCAAGGGAGGTTCCTGCCTTCCGTGGCAGACACCTGTCTTTCAAATCAAGACAAAGGGAAAGTGGACACAACTGCCTTCTCTAGGATACTTCATCCTTTGGATGGATACTCATGATCTAAGAGTGGTCCAGAAGGAAACCTGCAGCATCTTCCAGCTCCCTTCTCTGGATGTCACCACACAGCTCCCCAGTCTATGCTTTACTCAAAATGCGAAGAAAGAGCAAATTGCTTCCTCTTTCTTCCATCTCCTTGCCCTATCAAGTTCCAGCCAGGCTTTTCTTGACACATTGGTACACTGAGCAGTGCTCCAAGGTGCAGGGTTTTCCCTTTATCTGGTTAGTACTGTGAGCAGTTCTCCTTTGTCCCCACTCCTAGGCATTTTCAACTCTTTTGGCCAAACACGTTCTTTAATTATAGTTCAAAGTGTGAGCAATCAATTATTGAACTACAGCTAAACTAAATTTTTGAAATTAAAGGATCTTCTGGAGAAGGTAATTGAGCTTGGGTAGGCAGACTTTCTTTACTGTCCTTCGTTAGCATGTTCAGTCTCGGTAGCATGCATCTAGTGGATGGACTGTGTCTCTATACTGTAGCTACATACAGATACATCATGGAACTCTTACAATACTGACATCAGAGGCTTTTCCTCTGATAGATTGCGCTGTGCCCCTTAACAAGGCTGCAACTAAATAAAATGCTTGCTTGCATTCTGACAATTCTATGAAGTAAAATCTACCCTTGATTAAACTGGCACATAACATGACAGCAATTGAATCAGCAGCATGGTCCTCAATTTCTTAATTTTAACAATTAGTGTATTCTTTTTGTTGGCAGCATTTCACTGAGCAAAGCAAAATGAAAGCAAGTGAATGTGGCAGAACTCTGCCAGGATGCCACTGGAGGAGTCTGACACTTATTTTGCATGCAAAGTTTTGCAACATTGCTTATGTGTTCACAACTACACCAGAAACTGCCTGAGAAACTGAAACTGGTGGTTGTGGCTCTTCCTCCGTGTCACCTGAAGAGGCACTGGAACTGTTGTGATGGATATGGTACCCTCCTGAAAGACAAAGACTGCTGAGTACTCTTCAAGGTCAGAGAAGGAACGGAGCATCTCCTACAACTCTTACTTGAGAGTTATTGATTAAAAAGGGAAAGGGGGGGATGTTCTTATATTAGTTCACTATTATTTTTAATGAAAGAAATTACTCTTGCTTTATTTTTTCAAAAGAAATATCTTTTAAAAATATCATGAGGTGAAACAGTACCAGCGGTGAGAAACACAGCCCGCTTAACTTGATGCCTTGGGTTTTAGCTTTTATATTTTTCAGATTCTCTGCTGCTTGGTGTGCAACTCTGAAAATTCATATTAGGTGTAAGTTCTCTTCGCAGGGGAGTGAGACAAAACAATCCCTTCCCAGCTAGAGAATCAAGGACAACCGTTACCCAAAAAGCATAAACAACAGTGAAGGGAAGGGGGAAAGCCAGGGGGTTGAGTCTTCAGAAGCTGAAGCTGTCATTGGACAATTGACCCCAATATGTAGATTAAACAAAACTTATAAAAGTGCAAAAATTCGTGACCTGGATCCATCTTGGATTCATCCTGAGTGTAGCCCCAGTCAGGCTCTTTCACTGCCCAAGGTGTATTCTTTCAATAAATACCTATTTTATTTCTTTTGCTCTGTCTAATCTTGGTTCCAGATCAGCCTTTCTAGGCATCAAACCCACTACAAATAAAATGTTGTACTCTCTCACCTAGCTGTTTAATTTTTTTATGTATTGTGCTGGTTTTGCATGGCCTGGTTTTTGGCGGGGGGGGGGTGGGTGGGTGGTGGTGCACAGAGGTGCCTTCTGTGACAAGCTACTAGAAGCTTCCTTCATGTCCAGCACAGCCAATTCCTGATAGCTAAGGTTGACTAAGGCTAGGCCAATTAGTGATGGTGGTAACACCTCTGTGATAACATATTTAAGAAGAAAATCAAACAAAGTGAGGCACAGTTTTAATTCCAGTCAGAGAAGAGGAGGAGGTGAGAACATGTGAGACAAACAATATGCAGACACCAAGGTCAGTGAAGAAGGAGAGGAAGGAGGTGCTTTAGGTGCCACAATCAAGATTCCTCTGCAGGCTGTGGTGAGGACCATGGTGAAGCAGGGTGTCCCCCTGCAGCCCATGGGGATCCACAGAGAATGCAGAGATCCACTTGTAGCCCTTGGGGGAGGTTCCCATGCCAGATGGATTCCCAGGTGGATTCCTGGGAGGAGGCTGTGATCCTGTGGGAGCCCTGTGGAGAGAGGAACCCTGCTCCTAGGCTAGAACAGCTTGTCCTTGAAGGATTGCATCCTGTGGAAGAGTGACCTATGCCGCAGCAGTTTTGGGAGGACTGCTGCTCATGATATTGGACCCACACTGCAGAAGTTCATAGAGAACTGTCTCCTGTGGGAAGACACTCCACAGTCTCACAGGGAAATTACTTATTTCCCTGAGCAGCAGAAGAAAACCTCGGATGGTGAACTGACCAAAACTCCCATGCCCTGTCTCCCTTTGCTGTTGGTGGGAAGGAGGAAGGGTCTGGGGGAAAAAAGGTGCTTTTAAGGGCTTATTTTACTTCTAATTATCCTCCTCTAATTTTCTAAGCAATAAATTTCTCTTTGTATCTCTAAGTCGACCCTGTTTTGCCCTTGGAGTGTTTCCTCCCCGCCCTTAACTCATGAAACCTTCATTAAATTTTCTCTCCTCTGCCCTGCTGTAGCAGGGTGTGTGTGTGTGGGGAGGGATGTGACAGAGTGGCTTTTGTGGGTGCCTGGAGTTTGGCCAGTGTCAAACTATGACACTGCTCCTCATGTTTTTACTACATGTAAAAGTCATATCTCTTGAAATTAACTCGGGGCATGCCTGAACATTGCTGTTAACTGCATTAGTCTGAAGTATACTGAAACTACAGTACTTGTATATATTACACAATTTATGTTTTTGTGTATGTACTGTTCTGCACTGTGTTATATTGAGTAATTTCTAAAATTACAAAAGCAATACTTTATAACTTAGCATATGTCAGAAGTAAGGTAACCCATATTGTTTAATTCAGCTTTCTTATGAGTATGCATCAAAAAATGGGCTCTAATGGCATAATCACATATAATTTTTCTGTTAAGGTCTTTCTTGCTTTCAGTTCACTGAATGGCCAGTAGCCTAGTGAGCTTTCTCTAGAGACTCATTTTACCTCACCGCTCTACACGAGTCTATCCTTCATTTCCCAAATAATATTCATACCTCATGAAAACTGAGTATGCATTTCCTTAGGAGGGTTTAACCTTAATAAACCAATACCTGAAAACTCTCTCTTCCCTTAGAATTAAAGAAAAAGTCTCAGTCAATGCTGACCAAGATTAGAACCAAGATTTCTTGGAGCAAGTGGGGGCTACAGAAAATTTATGTCAAACTTAAGTACAGTAGAGCTTGGCAAAACCTTAGTTTAACTTGAAAATATTTTGGCATTTTTCACAGGCAGTGCAGGAGGCATATGTGAGGATGCAAAATGCAATAAGTCTGCCAAATTTCAAGTCCTTGCTCCAAAGTATAAAAGAACTAAAGCTTTCTAGCCAAAATTGCTTAAACAATCTGTGGGAAAAAAACTTTTTTATTTTTATGATTTCCTGAGAAATGGCTGAACAACTTTCATTTCAGTTTCCTAGAAGAATTCAGGCTGGAACAAACAAGCAACCTGAAAAATGTAAGTTGGAATAGGAAAAGTCTGGCAAAATAAGAAGGTACTGCAAAGATCTTGCAATTCACCAAAAAGATACCCATGCCTCACCAAATACTGTTGGTATTTTCAGTGTAGGCAGTTTATTAACATTTTCTAAAAGCATATCAATTTTATATGCAATGTATTTTTCCATTTTGAATTTTTTTTCATCACTGCATAATTTTTCTAGTGATCTCTGTACTCTGGGTATTGGAACACTTCTAAATTAAGTGTACCATGCCCCCAGACCCTGAAGAGAGTAGAGAGAATATAGAAAACATGCACAAGTCATAAATAGAGGCAATTGTCTTCCCTGCAAGTATCAGACACCAAAATGTATAGGAAACTTACTGATCTAATAATTTTAGCAGGTTGTTAATTTTTAAATCTAAAACCTACAATTTAAATAGAAACTTTATTCACACTCCACTTTCTGGTCATTCTAAGTAGATAGATGGCCCTGATATATTTGTTCCACAGTTTTCATTGCATTCAGCACTTTCAGAGAAAGCAGTACCTCAGTGGATCTTCTTATAGGTTTCAACTGAACCTCTGTAACTCCCAGCAAGTATACCAGATACTTACTGTCAATGCAAAAATTGTGATGCATTAAAAACAAATTACAGGAATGGAATAAATTTTAAAAAATTAACACTATTCTGTAGAACTAATTTGCCTTCCTCAACATTTATTTAACAGGATTCTGATAGATTTCCTTTGAAGCTTCTAGTCCCACACAATATATATTCACTTTATTGTAGAGTACATTTGAATCTCAGACCACACCATCCAGTAGTTTGTTCATCATGAGTAGTCAGTGTAATACTTGTTCCAAATAAAATCAAAATTGTAGTTGTTTGTTCTGGTTCTGTCCAGGTGTGAAAGACTGGAAGGATTGCTGACTCGAAACATTTAGGGTGCATGTGTGTGAGAAGGGGCAGGTCAGGCCTTACTCTGGTGAGGCAATGCCCTGCTCCACACACCCCAACCCCCAGGACCTGTATCCCAGTCCCACAGTGGTCACCAGTCGCTGGCACACTGGAGGCAATGCTCCACACCCCAACCCTGGAACCCCAGTCTAACCCCAGAGTGGCCAGATGACCAGAAATCCCACCTGAGGGAAAGGCCCAGGAAAGACAAAGGGCACAACCCAGGGCATGAGTCGAGCACATATTGACCCTACCTTCTCTTAAAATTTCTGTCAACTAAACACCACTGGAACCCAGGAGTGGTAGCTGTATTCATTCTTTTCTATATCTTTTCTTTCTTTCTCTTTCTTCTCCTTCTAATACTCTCTCCCCAGAGTTCTGAGTAACTTAAAATCAGATGGGTTTGGAGCTTTCTAGGTTGAATGGCGTGAGTTAATGCTTTGTGAAATGCTTTATGTTGATTAAATGCTGCTCTAAACTTTTACCAAATTTCTCTGATTTTCTGAAGTTGCCAGTAAAGTTTGTTGTTTTGATCCCTTGAGACTATCTTGTCAGTATTTCTCCAGTGCATCTAACTCCGAGTACATTAAAAACCTGTAAGCCCTTTTAAGAGGCTCATTGAGCCAGTTTTTGGGGCCTTATACCAGGACAGGGCTAATTTTTGCAGTAGTGAGGATGGTCATGACCAGGACCAAGAGGTTATTCTATACCACCTCACCATATGCAGGAGGCAGGGGGAAGGGGTCCCTGTAGCAGGACACCTCCTCGGCCACAAGAGCTTATCTGTTGTTTGTTAGCTGGTGCAAGGCATCCCATCCTTCACAAAAGCTTTCTATTTGGTGAAATAACTCACTAAATATGGCCTGTGCTGTGGAAGTTACTCTTCTAGCTGACAATAAACATCTTACTGTGGAAGTGAGATGTGGAAAGATAAGCTGGAATTTCTGACTGACAGACAGGCCACTTTACAACTACGAAAGCTACATCTCACTGACAAAGCAGAAATCTCCTGCACATTCCCTGGAAATGTGTGGAATTTTCTCAACAAAGCTGGGATGCCGAATTTAGTGGTTACTCTCCCTCCCGGGGATTAAGTGAAAGGAATCTGTGTACACTATCAATTCGGAGGTAAGTTACATTGACTCCTAATCTATACTATTTCTTTGCTAGCTATAATATAGGTAACTTTATGTCATGCACTGTTTTATGTAATCTACTAGTAGTTTTTTGGTTTATACTATGCAGTAACTTTGTTTAAGGCCTTTTGTCTGTTACCTTCTGTCTATTCAATAAATAACTCATGATAGACCTAATCGGCCATTCTTAACTTGTGAGCAAGAACGATTCAGGTATGGGTTGAGGGGATTGAGAGACACGGACCATGCTATGCAGGCAAAGCCAATTTATTGCACTACTCACTCTTATTTATAGTTCTCTAAGTTCCGTACAAAATTTTCTACTCAGACTCCTTTGCCCCTGTTCCTGTAGCAATGCAATCTTTTTGGTTATCAGGTCCTTGTTGCATCTTCTCTCATCAGAGCGGTCAGAGTGACCAGACGTGATGTCTTCACTTTTGTTCTTGCCTTGAGTTTCTCTCTCCCACGGCTCTCACTGTACTAGGGCCAAGAGGTTGGCAGCACTACCCAGCTCAGCTTCTGTAGCTGTCTGATCTTCCACAGTCAGTCACCTAAGTAGAGATGCTGCCAAAAATCTGAACCTAAGGCAAGGCTTGTCTTGTTCTCATTTGATCCATAACAGTCCCTTCTATTTGGGTAGTGTGGTGGGAGCAGTGAGGGTGTTGCCCGTTTCCGATGAGCACTCATGCGTGAATTGTTTGCCTATCTTGTACACTCTGTTATAAGTGTTGTTGTTTTTACTGTTTTTCTTATCTCATTGCTGTTTCCAGTGTTTTTCTTATCTCAACCAGTGATCTTTACCTTTTCATGCTTCCAGTTCTCCTCTCCAGCCCACCAAAAGGGCAGAGGGATGGGGTAGTGAGCAGGCAGAGTGTGGTTTGGAGTGTTTCAGTGAAAACAAAATTTAAGAATACCATTCCTGAACCATAACATTCCTGCATAGTGCAGTGAGGATTAATGGAATTTAGGCTGTCTATGTCAGTTCAACTGTATGAGTGAGGAGAAAAGGAAGATGCTAATATGGATGCAGATTTGAACCTTTCTGAAGTCTGCAACAATTCAGATCCAGGATTCCAGACAAGGTTTCTTTGTACATCAAGTTTAACCAATTAGCACCCCCACTCTCCCCCCCACCCCAAAAACTCACAAATGAGAAAGTAAAGTGAAGGCCACCACAGTTTAGTTGGGAAAACTGCACATAATGTTGCATGTATACATATCACAGTTTAATTTTTCCCTGGACATGTATATGTCATTAATACTAACCTCCCAGAATACTTCAACTGGAATTTTTCAACAGATCCTAATACCTCCATGTAGAATTAATTTGACTGCAGTTTGATCTAATTGCTACAAAGACATTCAATAAGAAAATATCTGGCTTAAGAAAATACAAGCCATGGAACTCAGCTCAAACCTAGCTCATCACTATCTCATGTAATGAACACCATAATGGAAGTTGCAGTACTGCTAGGAAGAGGTATTATGGGAAGTGGTGAGTTTTGAATGTAGAACAAAACACCATGAGGACGATAAAGAGCAAATCAGCCCTGTGACTATGGTCCTTATATTGTCAACCTTGTGTGCAGCACTCTTTTGATAATCTGGAAATGGAGTCTTTCCTCACTGATTGTCCTTTCTTTTACACATACAGTTTTTTTTTCCTCTCTGTTATTCTGTATTTTGCTTCTTTGAGTACATAATAGCAGCACTGCCAAATAAAACATGATCAAAATAGCAATCTCCAAGCATCTGCAGATGAATCTTAAAACCAAAACTGCATTACTACATTTGTTCCTCTAAATCAGAGGTGCGAGGTTAACACACAGAAACTCATGGTTGACCAAAAGAACAGTACATTTCTGCTGCATAGGTGAGGAATGGCTTGCACTTGAATGGAACTATTGCCTAACTTCCAGTCTTTCACTGGCTTAATCTAACTCTGATTAATTTAATTAAAGCAAAAAAAAGTAAACATTTTGTTTCCTTGGAATGTTTTATTACTTCTGTTTAGGAGAAAAAAGATAGGATAAATAAAAACCCTCTTTCATACTAACCTATATGAAGAAAACCAATAGGTTATAAACACAGACTTCAGACTTCATTCAAGGGAAATAATCCAAAAAACTCCTTAAAAGATGTTTAGATATATATAAACGCACCCTGCTTTTCAAAAATATTTTTACAAAAATTAAGACAACTGTTATTTCTCAAGTGTTATAAATATAAAAGTGTAACCTGTTTTCCAAGTCAGTTCAGCCAAAACTTATTTCAGATCATTTATATTACTGAATGTCCCTGAAAATTTGTAATTAGTAAACTAATGAATCGCAGTGGAGTCTCAAATCAGACAACTGGAAATACAGATGTAAATCTGAAGATAAACTAAATCAGCAATCAACAAGGACCAGATCAGTTAAAAAATAAAAAATGTTCTAGCCATACTGCTTGTATTCATATCATCTTAATAAATTCAAATTTTATTTTTATTATGTTAGCTCTTTAAATTTGCACTCACAGTAATCTTTTATACAAAAAAAAACAAACCAAAACCAACCGCACTGTAATAATTATTTTGGAAAGCGGATTTAGTGGTGTATTTTTGTATATGTGCTTAACTTCCTAGTGATGTACCACTGGGCTTCCAAATAGATAAATTATGTTTAACATGTCTCAGTAATTGCAGCTTTAATAAGCTTCAGTAACTGCAGCTATAGAGAAAGAATAAAAAAAAAGGAAACTTGAAGTAATATATCAAGTGAAACCAGATAACAGAATGCTGAAACCAGCTAACCAGGGACACTTGGTGAAACAACCAAGGCCAGAAGAAGGAACAAACAAGGCCAACACTCAATATAAAGTGCTAATTTGGGTAGAAGGTAATTCTGGCAGGGGAGATCACAACCACCGACTCACAACCACCAACCTAAGAAACTCACCAACTCAAAAGAAGAACACTGAGCATACAGACTAATTCGCATAAGAAGTGAGAGAATAATTTAACCAATATAAAGTAGAATACTAATTAATGAGAAAACTATGTAACTTATTGCCAATGAACACTGATGCCTTTGTATGCTAAAATGTATAAAAGTGAAAAATTTTGATAGTCATGCTGCTGACTTTGTGGATTTGCTATCCAGTGCCACTTTCTGTACAGAACTGTGAATAAATCAAATACCTCAACTGTATGTGAACTGGCTTCTTGCACACCAGGTGATAGAACCTGTTTTAGGACAACATTAGTCCATGTAACAAGAAGTTGCCATTTTCAGGGGAAGTGTGAATACATTTAAGTTCTCCCATTTGAGATAACATTTGTCATAAGACAGTACTTGCTGCACAAACTGGATGGGAGCTGATTTTTTTCCAGTCAATAATTAGTTTCATAATAGGTTCCTGTTATGGGCATCAATCCTTCATTCATTCAATCATAAAAATGTGACTTATTAGAAAAGGAAAAATACAGTCTAAAGGCACAGAATCATGTGGCTGCTCTACTAGGAATCTGTAAACAAAGAATTACTTTAATATAAGAAATCCAAATGTAGGCAAGTAAAAAGGCATTTGAAGTTGGCTTTTAGCTAGCCAACTTCCTTAAAGATTTAAACAGTTTTGAGGTCTACAAAGTATGCACTAAGAAACCATATTTCAAAAAGCAATAAGGCAAATAGTATACTCATTATTTTTAAAAAGTTGCAATGGTAGTATACGCATACAAAATATAAATCGGTTAAGTGAGGTACTGTTTCTACTACATAGCCCTATAACTGTTTGCTTTCTACATAATCAAAGATTAAATGAAAATTCCAGGTTAACATAAAACGACCCTTGTACCACAGTCTACCACTGGCAACAGTTTTTCAGCAGCAGCAATGTTTGCTCTGCTTGTTGAGTCACATTCATAATGGGGAAAGTCCACAATTCAAAGTTCAGAGATTAAACACTGTCATACTTATGAAGAGCTTCCTCTAGCTTTTGTGTCACTTTTTGAAAAAAGAGTATTTGCTGTTGCAAGAAATGCTGCATCTGTAATTTAAAGTCTCTCACACGAATTTTGTGGAAATGATTAATTTCTGCTAGGGTTGCAAAAGAAATAATGTTACAGCGTTCTTGAATGCCCTCAGCTTTTGGGAGTTCCATCTTCCCCTCTTCCACATGTCGTTTACTCTCCTTTACTTTGGTAAGGGCTCCTGTGTAAAGAACAAAACAAAATAGTTTAAATGTGGGGACAATGCAGACTCAACTCCTGTACTTTAACAAGCAATTTAATAACAAGAAGGATTCATAGAACGTTCATTCTAAATATATGTATATGTGTGCATATATATACATAGAAATGAAAAGGAATAAAATTAAAGCTTTTTCAGATCAAAAAATCACAGAACAGTGAATCTTGTTAAAAAATACATTAAGGTGCTAGCTTGCAAAAATTGCCTGTTTCACAATTTTAAAAATCTGATGGTATACTTCAGAGAATATCTGATAAATATATGCCATTGGTTGACGCTGGCCAGATGCTAGGCACCCACAAAAGCCACTCATTCACTCCCCTATGAAGCTGGACAGAGAGGAGAAAATTTAAAGACGGGTTCATGAGTTGAGATAAGGACTGGGACAGAGATCATTCATAAACACCATAATGAACAAAACAGGCTTCACTTAGAGATACAAGGTGAATTTATTGCTAACAAAATCAGAGCAGGAAAATGAGAAGTAAAATAAGCCCTTAAAAACACCTTCCCCCTCACCCCTCCCTCCTTCCCAGCTCTACCGCCTACTGCAGTGGCGCATGGAGGCAGGGAATGAGAGTTACCATCAGTTCATCACCCGAGGTTTTCTTCCGCTGCTCAGGGAGAGGAGTCGTTCCCCTGATTTACTAAAATATGAGTATTGGTCTAATGCCAATACTCAACTGTGATGGACAAAAAGACTAACAATTTAAAGTTAGAAAGTGTATGTTTATTCAGCACTGGGCAGCAGCATAAGGTAACCCTCTAATACTCACTGCAAAATTACAGGTGATCACAGAGTCTATTTATTGACAAAAACTTCAAACAATTACATATTCATAATGTCAGCATCTCCTATTCTCCGCTTCCTATGGTAATTAGCTTGAATGGCTATTAAGCATGCGTCGTTGGCTTCTTGAATTAAGTCTGGGGTCATTTTTGTGGGGAGAGGTCTTAAAAAGAGGAAGTAAGGCGAGTCTTCCTCGCCCTGAAGTCTCAACCTTTTCTATTGATGACAATATAAATGACTTATGGGTGAACTCCAATTCCCTTCTCTTCATGACTTTGAATAAGTTTCTGGTTGCAATTGTTCGTGTTTCTTTGGATCTACTTACTCATTTCATCTTTTCCCATTGTAAGCACAGCTGAGCAAACATAAATGACAGGCAATCAATTATTTAAGTTTCAGATAACTAACTCAAGTCTAGTTTCTCCTAACTAACTTCTAGCTTTTAATTATTTTCAGCAAGGCCTATCTATTCATCTGCTTTCTAAATAACTAACTTTTAACTAAAATCCTAATTTCTCTAAGATTAGTGTTTCACTGCTGCTGGATCGTGGGGTCTCTCCCATGGGAGACAGTTCTCTATGAACTTCTGCAGTGTGAGTCCATCTCATGAGCAGTAACTCCCTGCGACCTGCTGCCATGTGATTTCCTCCCACAGGCAAACAGTCCTCCCAAAACTGCTGTGGCATAGGTCACTCTTCCACAGGATGCAATCCTTCAAGGACAAGCTGTTCTAGCCTAGGAGCAGGGTTCCTCTCTCCACAGGGCTCCCACAGGATCACAGCCTCCTCCCAGGAATCCACCTGGGAATCCATCTGGCATGGGAACCTCCCCCAAGGGCTACAAGTGGATCTCTGCATTCTCTGTGGATCCCCATGGGCTGCAGGGGGACACCCTGCTTCACCATGGTCCTCACCACAGCCTGCAGAGGAATCTTGATTGTGGCACCTAAAGCACCTCCTTCCTCTCCTTCTTCACTGACCTTGGTGTCTGCATATTGTTTGTCTCACATATTCTCTCTCTGCTCTTCTCTGGCTGAAAAGTAAAACTGGGCCACAATTTTTGTTTTGAATTCCTCTTACATATGTTATTGCAGAGGCCTTACCACCATTTCTAATTTGCCTAGCCTTGGCAAGCAGTATGTCCATCTTCAGAGCCATCAGGGATTGGCTCTGCCAGACATGGTGGAAGCTTCTGACAGCTTCCCACAGAAGCCATCTCTGTGGCCCCCCCCCTTCCAAAAACCAGGCCATGCAAACCCAATACACTATGCCAGCAGCAAAAAAACATGAAAGCCTCAAAGAACTAGTCAGATCAATTTAAGCTAACATAAACACCAGAAAAATAGCCTTTTTTAGGAACTGGACTTTGTGGCACATCACATTTCATAATTTTGTGAAATATAAAAAGATCTGAATGCACAAAATCTTGCTAATACGTCATTTTGCTTTTATACTGCAGATATCCCAAAATTAATTATTGATTGCTAGTTAATCTAATAGTTTTTTTCTAAGTTGTAGAGATCCAGGTAGAGCTAACAGAAGCTTGTAAGAGCTAGAAGAAACACAGAGCAGAATAACTGATAGTCTTCCTTGTCCAAATAGCTAATTAAAGCATGCACATCTTACAAAACCAAACTATCATCCAAACTAGATTCACTTAAAGCTGTAAAGCAGACTCATCTAGTGACACATAGAGGAGTCTTAGACATTTATTTCTCAATTTCCCATAAGAGCAAATTCTTTGCCTTAAATATTATATATTTTATTATATGACTAAAACTAGTCAGACCAATAAAGCTTTTATCTTCTCACAAAGTGTTAGCAATACAGCAATTTTCAGAACCTTTATGATCACACTTAAGTTACTTGTTCCTTCAACTATTTATAGTGTCTTAACTAATTTTCTCCTTTCACATTACATTTATTAACATACATGGAGGGTTGACCCTTGCTGGATGCCAGATGCCCACCAAAGCTGCCCTATCACTACCCACTGTGGCTGGACAGGGGAGAAAAACTATAACAAAAGGCTCCTGGGTGAACATAATGTCAGGGAGAGATCAGCCATCGATTTCTTTCATGGGCAAACAGACTTGACTTGGGGAAATTATGGAATTTATTACCAATAAAAAACAGAGCAGGATAATGAGCAATAAACTCAAAAGCTAAAACACCTTTGCCTCTCCCTGTGAGGGACTGGAATGTTAATGGCTCAAACAATCAGGGTGCAAGTTGAAGCTGTGCAAAATAACCACCCAGGTGCAGAGAGTGAGCATACCTGCCACATCAGGCTACAGCTGGATGTTGAACAAGATAAGAGGCAAACCCTTCAAGGTGAGATAATGCTTTTTATCATGCCAAAGTCCTTACACAAGTGGTTCAGCTGTGGAAACTCCCTTCTGGGAAGCATCAGGACATTCACATGTAGCCCGAAAGTAATCACCTCTTCTGATGGGCCATAACTGACTCAACTGTGCTGACCTGAGAAGCAGCTGTGGCATCTTCAGAGGTGTCACAAACCATCAAAGACTCAAAAAGTGTCCCATGATCTACAGCATTGCATCATTCACTGTGAAACTCCCCACCCCAGGGGAGATACCTGGGCAATCCCAACTGGACCTGAGCATATATAACCTATGGAACTTCTTCAAGAACTGCTCTAGCAGGGTGTCTCCCATGAGGTCATGAGTCCTGACAACAAATCTGTTTCAATGTAAGCTTCTTTCCACAGGGTCACAGATCCAGCCAGGAGAATGCTCCAGCACAGGCTTCCCACAGGGTCACAGCCTCCTTCAGTCATCCACCTGCTCCAGCATGGGGTCCTCCATGGGCTGCAGCGGAATTTCTGCTCTGGCACCTGGAGCTCCTCCTTCTCTCCTTCTTCACTGACTTTGGTGTTTTCAGGATTGCTTCTCTTACATATCCTCACTCCTGTCTCCAGCTACAGGTTCTCACAACAATTTTTCTTTTCCCTCTTCTTAAATATGCTATCCCAGGGACACTATCACTGTCACTGATTGGCTCGGCCTTTGCCAGTGGCAGGTCTGTTCTGGAGCTGGTTGGCATTGGCTCTGCCAGACATGAGAGAAGCTTCTATCTTCATAGAAGCTCCCCTTATAGCTGCCCTGCCCCCCCCCCCCCCCCCCCCCCCCCCCCCCCCACTACCAAAAACCTGTCCACGCAGACAATACACCATACCCGTGACTACAGTTCACAGACAGGACTGCCTATTCATTGCCTTCAAGAAATGTTTTCCCTATGGTATCTACAGGGGCACTAGTCAGCAAGCTAACAGAGAAAGTTCTCTGCCTATCTTTCAGGATGAGAGGAATGTTACATTTGTCTTTACAAACAAGTTGTAGATCTGTTGGTAGTTAAAGTTAGCACCTAGAGATAAAAGAAGCAATGGGAGGGATTACACTGATTGATGAATGGAAAAAGAGATTTGCCTTTACAAACTGTAGGTTTTCTGGTAAATGAAATTGGGTAACAGAAGATGAAAGAAGCAACGGGGGGGAAACTATGAATTCTACAAGAATTAAAAATTAAAAGGAAGGGTTATACATTAGAGGGGAATGTCAGGTGTCAGGCGTTCCGGGAAGTCTGTGCCTCTCGAGTACCTCAGCCAATGGGGAAAGAGAGAGGGAAATGCGGCCAGGAAATTGGGATAAAAAGGGAGGCTGCGTCCTCCAAAAATTTGAGAGATCCTGAGAGGAATGTTACATTTGTCTTTACAAACAAGTTGTAGATCTGTTGGTAGTTAAAGTTAGCACCTAGAGATAAAAGAAACAATGGGAGGGATTACACTGATTGATGAATGGAAAAAGAGATTTGCCTTTACAAACAAACTGTAGGTTTTCTGGTAAATGAAATTGGGTAACAGAAGATGAAAGAAGCAACGGGGGGGAAACTATGAATTCTACAAGAATTAAAAAATTAAAAAGGGAGGGTTATACATTAGAGGGGAATGTCAGGTGTCAGGCGCTCCGGGAAGTCTGTGCCTCTCGAAAGTACCCTCAGCCTATGGGGAAAGAGAGAGGGAAAAGCGGCCGGGAAATTAGGATAAAAGGAGGCTGGCGTCCCTCCAAAAAATCCGAGAGATCCCAGGGGAATGCCCTATGGCCTCTCCCTTTATTCGAATAAAGCAAAAAGGACTCCTCTGTCTCCTTTTTGGACATAAACCTCTGGTGTTTGTGGATTAATTTTCCTTACAAATTGGGGGCTGCTGTCCGGGGATATTTCCACCGTCCGGGCAGCGGGCAGCTGGTGGAGCTGAAGGCGCCTCACCCAGTTTCGGGTGATCAGCTCCTGGTGCGTGGCTGGCACCGGGCGACCGACTGTTCCCGTAGACTGTCCAGGAGACAGACGAGTGGCGGACCAGGGGGGTCCGTGAAGAGTCCGCGAGGGAAGGACCACTGAAAATCTCACTGGTGAGTAAAATGGGATCCTCGGCGAGCAAACCTGGGAGGGCGCCCATGGAGGGCAGCACAGGTACACCTGGGAGGGCACACATGGAGGGGTGCACAGGTGAAACGGGGAACCCATGGAGGATTGGAAGGGTGAAGCCGGGAAAGGGCCGTGGCAAAAAGGATCACGTAATACCCCCAGAAAGTCCCTTGGGGAGAATGCTGAGGTCTTGGGACAGATTGTATATTCACCCAGAGGTAACTATGGAAATGATGGTAAAATATTGTTATTTTGTGTGGCCGGAGTATAAGTTGGCAAGGGGGCTAATATGGCCATGTTATGGATCGGATAAAATTCATTTGTGTCGTATTTTGTGGAGGTATTTAGAGGAGAATTGGAAAGGATGGATTGAAAGGGAATGTGGATTAATATGGGTTAGACAAGCAACAAGAGAAATCTATGTGTTAAGAAAACAAGGAGAAGAGGAAAAAGGGGAGGGGGAGGAAAATGGTGAGGATTGGGATGTTTTGCAGCACCTTCCCCCGCCTTGTCTTCCAGGTGTTGCCAGCTGACCCAGGGCCAGCTGCAGGTCCCCTGTATCCTCAACTTCCAGAGCAAAGGGATCGGGAAAATGTTATTCCTACAGCCCCACCTGAGAATAATGATGGTGCAAGGGGAGAGGAGCAGTATGTGGTATCACCCCCTAGAACGAGAAGAGGAACTCAGTTTAGGACATCAGAAGTTCCCCAAGAGACAGGGGGTACACCAGATGCCACTCCGTCAGGTCCCTTTGGGGGCCAAGGGGGAGGATTTGGGTTTGTGATTGTACCCACTTACTACCCAGGATATAAGAGGGTTGAAAAAAGAATTACCCCCATATTTGGATGATCCCATAGGGGTGGGGGAAAAGATAGAGGAATATTTGGGAAATGCGGATTATACATGGAAGGATTGGGATTTTCTTTTGGGAATTCTGTTTGGGTTATCAGAGAAACGAATGATCTTGCAGAAAGCTCGGCAGCTGTGGGAGGATGAACATCCACAAGCAGCGGGAGGGGCTGGACCCAATGCACCAACGGTGGATGATGCCATCCCCCAGGCAGACCCCCAGTGGGACCCAAATAACCAGGCCAGTCTGGCTCGCCTCCTGATTACCGTGCTTATCTGATCAGGGCCATCAAGTCAGCTCGCCTCCCAAAAACTAACAACGTAGCTAAGGCTATGTCATTAGAACAGGAGAAGCAGGAAAGTCCCTCTCATTGGTTGGAGAGGATTAGGGATGCCTTGAGGAAGCATGGGGGGATGGATCCTGAGGGACCA
The DNA here is from genome assembly GCA_034336665.1 of Luscinia megarhynchos. Lineage (NCBI taxonomy): Eukaryota > Metazoa > Chordata > Aves > Passeriformes > Muscicapidae > Luscinia > Luscinia megarhynchos. The sequence continues at coordinate 1,752,796 of JAPFBE010000032.1, forward strand.
GCCTTTGACACATTGCTGAAGGTACAATTTGTTACTAAGGCTTGGCCTGATATAAGGAAAGGAGTACAGAAAGATGAAGAGTGGCAAAATAAGCCTCTAGAAGAGTTGGTTAGAAAAGCACAGCAGATTTATGTAAGAAGGGATGAGGAAAAGGCAAAGGCTAAGGCAAAGATGATGGCAGAGTTTTTGCAGCCCCGGAGAAATAAACCACAGGGTTCAAGGGGTCCCCCGGGACAGAGGGAACGGGGTCGGCCACAGGGAAGGGGCAGAGACATTCCCTCCTCGGCAGGGGATAGCCGACCCAAACCGCGGCTGGGGAGAAACCAGTGTGCTATTTGCAGGGCAGAAGGGCATTGGAAAAATTATTGTCCACAAAAACAGCTGGACCCTCAGGAGGAGGAAGTCCAGAGGATAACGGAAATGGATTGTTAGGGGTGTCAGGGGCTCCTATTATATCAGGGACCCACCACTCAGGAGCCCTTGATAACTTTTAAGGTGGGTCCAGATCGAGAGGAGGTGTGGTTTTTTAGTAGACACAGGGGCCTCCCAATCCACCTTAAATTTTATACCTAGAAGAAAAATTGTCAAAAAATCTGTGGTTGTTCAAAGAGTGTCTGAAAGGAAAGAGCAGTTAGTAAAGAGTCAAATATTTGGAACACATTCTGACTAAGAAGTTACGGTGTATTGATCCAAAAATAATAAAAAAAAACTTTTGCAAATGCCATTGCCCCAGGCTAACAAGGAGTTACAGCGAATTTTAGGGTTGGTGGGGTACTGCGGAGCTCGGATCGAGGATTTTTCTGTTGTGACTAGACCTTTGTGTAACTTTTTAACCCAGAGCGGTCCTGGTGTTGTAATGTGAACACCAGAGGTAGAGCAGTGCTTTGAAAAATTAAGGGATGAATTGGTTGGTGCCCCGGCCTTTGCTCTTCCAGACACAGAAAAGGAATTTCAACTACATATGGGTGTTAAGCTAGGTCATGCTAAAGGAATTTTGGTGTAAGAGTATGAGGGGCAGGAGACCTGTCACCTGTTTGTCTCCATTGTTAGACCCAGTGGCCAGAGGCTGGCCTCATTGTCTGCAGAACTGTGCAGCCACAGCTCTGATGGTTGCTGAGGCACGAAAGCTTACAAGGGGAGGGTATCTAATCGTAAAGTTTTCACATCAGATTAAAGCTTTGTTAACTGAGAAAGTCTCTAAGTAGATGACGAGCGCTCGATTATTACAATATGAATCTTGTTTAATGGAACAGGAGGATTTGGAATTTAAAAATGAGGAAAATTTTAATCCAGCCTCCTGTCTGAAGAGCCCTGAAAAAAGGGGGAGACAGGAGGAAAGCCATAATTGTATCCAGTTTATAGATCTCCAGACTAGAGCTAGGGAAGATTTGAGAAATACTCCCTGGCCTGAGGGAGGGAATGTGTTCATTGATAGGCCTTCAGGGGTGATAGAGGGAAGCTGTTTACAGGATACTCTATCGTGAATAGAAAACTATTAAAAGAAAGGGGGAGGTTACCCCCACCTGGTCAGCCCAGACAGCTGAGCTGTATGCACTTATCAAAGCCTGTGAGTTATACCAGGATAAGACAGTAAATGTTTTTACTGATTCTAAACATTCATATGGGGTAATACATGCATTTGGGAAACTGTGGGAAAACGAGGTTTATTAAATTGCAGGGGAAAGACGTTAGCCCATAAGAACTTAGTCTCTCGCCTATTGGAGGTGGTAAATTTACCAAAAAGGGTGGCAATAATCCACATTAAGGGGCATCAGGCAAGGGACTCAAAGGAGGCAATAGGAAACCGATTAGTTAATGAAGAAGCTCGGAAAGCTGCATTGTTGCCAGAAATCTCTAAGATCCTCCTCTTACTCCCAGTAACTACCCCGCTGCTGGAAAAACTGTCTTTTCCACCAGAGGAACTTGAAATAATTTAAAAAGTGGGGCAAAAGAAAGAAAAAATAATTGGTTTACAAGAAATGAGAGGCAGTGGATCTCAAAAGCTCTGGCCTTACAATTGTTAAAACAACTTCATGAAGAGAGTCATTGGGGCTCTCGAGGGCTGACAGAAGCCTTCCTAAAAATGTATGCTGCTGTGGGTCTTTTTAGCTTGGCAAAACGAGCTATTGAGAGTTGTTTGACTTGTGCTAAAACCAATAACAAAGTTACAAAGAAACTTGCCAGGGAAGGGAGGCCTTGAGCTGCACGTTCCTCCCAGAAATGTCAGGTGGATTTTACTGAAATGCCCCGAGTGGCAAGGTTTAAATATCTTCTGGTAATAGTATGTTAATTAACAGGGTGGCCAAAAGCATTCCCTACTGTTTCAGCAACTACAGGATCAGTTGTTAAAGTATTTTTAGAACAAATAATTCTAAAATATGGAATTGTGAAAGCAATAGATTCAGATAGGGGAACTCATTTTACAGGAAAAATTCTTCAAGGAGTTATGGCTGCTTTAGGGATAAAATAAAACCTCCATACCCCCTGGCACCCCCAAAGTTCGGGTCAGGTTAAAAAAACGAATAGAGAAATAAAAAAACACCTTCTGAAGCTGGTGATAAAAACCAAGATGCTGTGGGTACGGCTCCTGCCCCTGGCTTTGGCAAAAATAAGGGCCAGGTCCAGGAAAGATATTCAATTATCTCCCTTTAAGTTAATGTTTGAAATTCCTTACCCTTGCAACTCTAAGCCTAGTGGGGGGATAGAGATAAGTGATGTGTATTTGAAACATTATGTGTCTCGGGTACTGTCTCTTGTAAAATCTCTTCAACAGGAGGCTCAGCTAGCACAGACCCTGCCTTTGGACTTTGCTGTTCGCAACATCCAGCCAGGAGATTAAATCCTAGTTAAGGAGTATAAAGAAGCACCGCTGGTGGTGAAGTGGCGTGGACATTTCCAGGTGTTGCTGACCACAGAAACAGCCGTCAAGACAGTTGAACACGGGTGGACCCATCACACTCGGGTCAAGGTCTCTAAGGCCCCAGGGATTTGGACATCTCAGCTGGAGGAGAAAGACGGGAAGCCACGACTGACACTCCGCAGGGGCAGACTAGAGCAGTAGCAAGTGTATCGACATTGAGGAAAGCCTCTTGTGCCCACCCACAGACTGCCTGCTAAAAGTTTGTGTGGGCATCCCTCCTCTCGGATCTCCAGTCTGGCTGGGGGGACAGCCCTTTGCTGTCACTGTTTTCTTTATGTTAGGCTGTTTCTGTGCCTTCATTCACCACAGGTGCAAAAGACAATGTAAAAGTAAAAATTAAGCTAGGGAATTACATAACACCATTAGAATGTTTCTCTTAATGATCTTACCTTTCTATTGTCAGTTAGGGTGGGGCCAGGAATGGGAAAATAAATTTTTAACCTTAAAAGAATGTGTTGTTTTTCACGTGCTCACAGGGAGGTGTGGACTCGCCTCAGAGCAGGCTCCATGAGGCTGGGGAGTGGGGGGGGTCTCTCCAGTCTCTGGGAGCTTTCCCTGTGAGCTGCTGGCACCAATCAGAGAGCTGATTTGGTGATGGACAGCTCGGGAAACCAATTAGAGGTTGCTTCGCTTTCACAAATCACAGTGGATTGAGTTAACTGTTCTCTTTCAGCTTCCGGCCTCCGGGGGTGCGGGGGTCCCTGGCTGGGGCTCCGGCCTGGCTCCAGATTTGGCCTGGGGCTCGGCCCGGTGCCCCAACCCCGGCTCAGCGGGGGGCCCGGCACCCCGGCCCCGGCTCAGGGAGGGGCCCGGCCCGGCACCAGCTCTGCAGGGAGCCCCTGGCTTGGGGGCCCCCCAGCTCCGCATGGCTCTGGGACCGGCTCTGCAGGGAGTCCCTGGCTTGGGGAGGGGGCCCCCGGCTCTGCATGGCCCCGGCACCGGCTCCGCATGGCTCCAGCACCAGCCGCGTGGCCCCAGCCCTGCCAGCTTGGCTCGACTAGCCTTTCCACGTGGCAAGGCCTCCAGCTGCCCTTGTTTGTTTCTTCACAATCTGGATACAATTTTAACTTCTTTATGCCTGGATAAAATCCTCGATGTCCTGAGCTCCCCTGAATGAGAAGAAATGAAGCATGGAGACTACAGAGGTCAGCGGAATGAAGAATAAGTTGCTGGTGGGAAGAGATTGAAAAGATGCAAGTAGCTGAAAACCTTTTTTGTGGGCTGTGGGGATTGTGACTTCACTAAAGTTCCTTTAAACTGTGGAAAATACATGGGGGGTTGAAATATTTGAGAAAAGGATCCTTTGCCCCGAGGGAATGGGGGTCTCTCTTCTGGAACTGGAATATGAACAGAGACATTTGATAGAGAAGCCAATGAAGAGAATTCTGTTTTTTAGCAGCCTGCCTTTAGAGGTGGTACCCCATGTGTGCATCGTAACCCATAACATGGCTCTGGAAAGACTGTGTAAATGGGAGGAAAATTCATAGTTCTGTGGATCTCGGGTGAATGCAGACTGTGAAGGTGAAGACACCCCCTAAGCCATAACCAGAAAAGGGACTTTTCTCTCTGAAGTAAACTGAACTGATTATTTAAGTGTATAACTGACTAAAGTGTTCTCTCTGTATGTTGTTGGTAAGAAATGTGGAATGAAGGGGAGGAGGGAACAATCTAGGAATTTTATCCTGAATTCTAATTCTTTTTTGTCTTATTAATAAATTTCTTCTTGTACCTTTTTAAGTTTTGAGCCCACCTTGTCTCTACTCCTGGGTCCTATCTCTAAAAGAAATTAAATGCATTAAGGTTGGCAAACCCAAGTCACACCGTGACAGAGAAGATGTAGCAAAAACCTTTAACCTTAGCAATTGCTGAGTCTGTGGGGGGCCAGGGAAATCTAAAAACTGGCCATGGGTGGCCAGCCCAGTCGAGCCTAAATAGTGGGTTAGCACCCTGAGTGAGGTCCATAATGGAACGAGATTCTGGGATGAAAAAAAAGTCCATGGCGGCTTCATTCTTCTGAAAGAAGCACTTATTGTCTAAAAAAACCAGGAAGCATATACATGGGAAAAAGTTTTTGTGACTGGACTTTATCTTTGGGTTTAGATTGTTGGACCCCCAAATGCCTTCCTTATAATTGTTCCAGATATCAGGGCAGATGGAATCAAACTCATGTTAAGCCCTCAAATGGTAGCTGGGTAAAGTGTTCCTACCATAATTATAAGAAAAATTTGAAAGGCTATAAAGCGGTAGGGAGAGAGAAGTTTTTTTTGACTCCTTATTTTTAAGCTGCCCCTGAGATAATTCCACAAGTAGGACACATGTTGTTCGTGAATATCAGTGGAAGTGGCAATACTGGAATGGAACTCGAACTCTTAGCAAGTTCTGGTCCAAATCTAATAAAACAGATCTGGGGTGTAACTGCAGCTGGCAACCTCATGTGGGAGCATGGAAGTGCATAAACTGTAATTCTTATGGTGGGGCAACTATTGTTGGGGGACCACTAGGTCCAAGAAGCAAGCTGTATTTTGACCCCCCCAGTGGATCATGAAAATTGAGAAGGTCCCTTTGCCAACAGGACCTGGGCTTTAAAGGGACATTACTGGATTTGTAGCCAACATGCCTATCACAGGTTACCCCCAAACTGGTCAGGAATATGTTATGTGGGATATATCAGACCTCTGTTCTTTCTGCTACCACAAGTTCAGGGGACCAGTTAGGAATCAAGGTATATGATGATCTAATTAGGGAAAAGCGGTCGATTGATGTATCTCTGGCTGGGGGAAGCACCCAAAAGTGGGGTGATCACGAATGGTCACCTGAACGAATCATACAACACTATGGACCAGCCACTTGGAATCCTAATAAATTAATATCAGATGCCAGAGAACCCATTTATAATTTAAATCGGATAATTAGGTTACAAGCTGTCTTTAAAATAGTAGGTAACCAGACAGCTACAGCTCTTGACCTTCTTGCTGACCAATCTACTCAGATGAGAAATGCAATATTTCAACACCGGATGGTATTAGACTATTTATTAGCAGAAGAAGGGGGCGTGTGTGGCAAATTAAATGACTCAAACTGCTGTTTGCAAATAAATGACAATGGAAAGGTAGTGAAACAAATAGCAAAAGAAATAAGAAAGTTAGCTCATGTACCTGTCCAAACATGGAAAGAATGGGAATGAGACATGTTTTCGTGGCTACCTGGTGGACTGTGGGTTAAACAATTGCTTTTTTTCCTCTTATGTGCTGTAGCAACTCTAATCTTTTTACCATGCATGATCCCTTGCTTAATACATCTTATTCAACATGTGATCAAAGAAATGCAGGTTATAGCCATGCCTACTGACCCAGAGATGGCTACAAAAAGACAGAAATTTATGTCATTGCAAATAATTGCAAAACAAAAAGGACACAAGAACAAGAAATTAATACAATGATAGCTAAAGTTTGTAAAGACAATTACTAAAAATAAAAGAGGAGAGATTGAGAGGAATGTTACATTTGTCTTTACAAACAAGTTGTAGATCTGTTGGTAGTTAAAGTTAGCACCTAGAGATAAAAGAAGCAATGGGAGGGATTACACTGATTGATGAATGGAAAAAGAGATTTGCCTTTACAAACTGTAGGTTTTCTGGTAAATGAAATTGGGTAACAGAAGATGAAAGAAGCAACAGGGGGGGAAACTATGAATTCTACAAGAATTAAAAATTAAAAGGAAGGGTTATACATTAGAGGGGAATGTCAGGTGTCAGACGTTCTGGGAAGTCTGTGCCTCTCGAGTACCTCAGCCAATGGGGAAAGAGAGAGGGAAATGCGGCCGGGAAATTGGGATAAAAAGGGAGGCTGCGTCCTCCAAAAATTTGAGAGATCCCAGGGGAATGCCCTATGGCTTCTCTCTTTATTCGAATAAATCAAAAAGGACTCCTCTGTCTCCTTTTCGGACATAAACCTCTGGTGTTTGTGGCTTAATTTTCCTTACAAGGAGGACAATCTCCATGCTATCTGCTGCAGAAGCAGGTTTGTCTTGTCAGCTGGAATCCACACATGTAGTAAACACCATTAAACATTAAAAATACAGTTTATCACCAGTGATGTTATCTTCCTTTCCTCTGCATGTCCATTTAACAAGCCAGTTTTTAAAACTCTTCCCCCAGTGCCCTGACACATCTCTTCAATTCAGATTTGGAACATGAGATTATGCACAGCAGTGTCTGAGTTTTCTTTATGGGCAGTGTTTTGGGAGGCAATTGGGCAGCCCAGCTGCTGCTCTGTTTCTTTTGTTCCCACTTCTCTTATTCCCTTGCCTACTGTGGCTCATCACCTGCCCATCTCCAGTCCCTCATCAGGCAGTCAGGTAGAATGGAAGGCCAAGGTATCCTCTTACTACAGTGTGCTGTGCTAGTTTGGGCTGGTGTAGAGTTTTCTTCCCAGTGGCTGGTATGGGGCTGTGTTTTGGATTGGTGCTTGAACACAGGGTTGATAATATAGAGATGTTTTTGTTATTGCTGAGCAGGGCTTGCACAGAGCCTTTTCTGCTTTTCATACTGCCCTGCTGGCAAGGAGGCTGGAGGTGCATAGTGAAATAAAGAACTTACATCAAACAGAAAAGTTCTGTTAGACAGAACATTCCTTTATTGCAACTATGGCCAGGCTGGGGACATATTGGGAATTTATTTGCTATAGGCATGTCCAACAAAAGAGTTATTTCCAGGGATTTAAATACAATGTGTCATTCAAGACCTCCTCACAGCCCCCTCCCAGAGTCTACTCATCTTCTTGCATCACAGATGCCTTCTCAAATGTTGCCTTGCTGCTCTTTTGTGGAAAAAGACTGCCATCTAGTGTCCTTTTCCTGATATAATTTTGGGGGAAGTGTCAGCTCTTCATCAGCTATCGTCTTCACCACTTTATCCTTTAGATGAGCTTTCAGGTTGGCAACTTCCCGCACATGCGCATTCCACTTCTGCTGAGTCCCAGTTTTCTTATTCTTTTAATTACCACTAAGACAGTGCATTTCTCTTTAGTTAAAAGATAACCCAAACCTCCTCTTAGCTAAACAATGCTTTAGTGAATTTGTTCCTCTAGCTAAACAATTCTCTGTTAAGTTTTCTGGGGTGTGTAGGTCTATGGAGTAACTTCCTGAAGGTGCAGTTAGGCTACTCCTTAATTTTCCAAAAGTTTCTGTCTTGTTCTACTGAAACACAGATTTAAACTGAAAGCATCTAGGACAATAAAGTCCAAAAAACCATAAATTACTTATGTGTTGGTTTCACATGCTAGGGGGGAGGGGTGGATTCACCTCAGGGAAAGCACCACGAGGCCAGGGAATGGAGGGGGCTGTCCCGTCTCTGAGGGCTTCCCCTGTGGGCTGCAGGGACCAATCGGAGAGCTGATTTGGTGATGGAAAGCTCGGGAAACCAATTGAAGGCTGTTTCACTTTCACAAATCACATTGGATTAAGTTAACTTCCCCTTTCAGCTTTCGGCTTCCGGGAGGTGCGGTGGCCTCGGGCCGCGGCACCGGCCCCCCGGTCCGGCTCCGGGCTCGGTGGAGGGGGCCGGGCCCAGCATCGGCTTTGCTGGGAGCCCCTGGCCCAGCCCCGGCTCCATGTGGCCCCTGGCCCCATGTGGCTTTCAGCTCAGCTTGGCTTGGCTCGACTCTTCACGTGGCATGGCCGAGCGGGGCGATGGGGCAGCCACCAAAGGCTCTCCCTTCCCCCTGCCCACACCGTTCTGAGAAGAGAGGCCCCAGATGATGCACGTGGCTCAGAGTTTTTCCAGCAACAGCCTGGCCTTGCTTCTTCACGATCTGGATACAATTTTAATTCTTTTCATGCCTGGATAAGATTCTCGATCTCCTGAGCTCCCCTGAATGAGAAGACATGAAGCATGGAGACTACAGAGGTCAGCAGAATGAAAATAAAGTTCCCGGTGGGAAGAGATTGAAAAGATGCAACTGATAAGTAGCTGAAAACCACTTTTGTGGTCCAAGGGGATTGTGATTTCACTAAAATTCCTTTAAACTCTGAAATATACTTGGGGAGGTTTGGAGTGCTTGAGATGACCTTTTTGCCTCAGGGAAATGGGGCTCTCTCTGTTCTGGGACTGGAATATAAACAGAGACATTTGATAGAGAAGGAGATGAAGAGAATTTTGTTTTTCAGCAGCCTGCCTTTAAAAGAGGTACCCCAAGTGTGTAATATAACCCATAGCACAGGTCTGGAAGGACTGTGAAAAATGGGAGGAGAGTCATAAGCTGCAATATTTTCCCAGGCAGATGTAGATTGTGAAGGTGAAGACACCCCCTAAGCCATAACTAAAAAAGGAACTTTTCTCTCTAAAGTGAACTGAAATGATTATTTGGGTGGATAACTGACTGATGTGTTTTCTGTATGATGTTGTTAAGGAATGTGGAATGAAGGGAGGAGGGAACAATCTAGGAATCTTATTCTGAATTCTTTTTGTGTTATTAATAAATTTCTACTTATACCCTTTTAAGTTTTGAGCCTGCCTTGTCTGTACTCCCAAATCCTATCTCTAAAAGAGATTAAATATATTAAAATTGTCAAAACCCAAGTCACACCGTGACACCTTAGTTAACTAAAACACAGTTCCTTGCAAAATTCGGAGGACAACAAGACTGCTAGCTAAATAAAATATAACTCCTTCTCAATGGGAATTTGGGAAGAGACACAGCCTGGACAAGTGACCCAAACTGACCAAAGCAATATTCCAGGCTCAGTATATAAAGCTGAATGAAAAGGAAGGAAAAGTGAGATATTCAGAGTTGTAGTGTTTGTCTACCCAAGTCATCTCTCCTGCACATGACTGAACATCAGTCTGCCCATGGGAAGCAGGGAATGAATTCCTTGCTTTGCTTTTGCTTGTGTGTGCAGCTTTTGCTTTCTCTATTAAACTGTCATTATCTCAACCCATGAATTTTCTGGCTTTTACCACTCCAATTCTCTCCCTGATCCCACTGGTGGGGGAGTGAGCAAGCAGTTGTGTGGAGCTTGGCTGCTGGCTGGGATTAAACCACCAGGAAGTTAAAATACCATATGATTTGGCAGACTTACGAAGAAAGAGCTTTTTGCATTTTTGAAATGGGGGTTGTGCCTTGCACTATAAATAAAATCTGTAATTTCTAAAATTCAGATAAGCATGTGTAATTTTTCTCTGTTCAACTTCTAACAACAACTCGTTAACTTGGCTGGGGGTGTTTTGAATAGCAAATTCGCAGAAAATATTTTCTCTGTTCTCAGTTTCTCTCTACTCTTAAATTAATGTTTTTCTCCTTAATTTGCATTTAAACTGCTCTCTTTGTGACATGTCCTGTCTGCAGCCCTGGTACGAACTCACAGTTGTGAACATAAGAAATTCCCCTCTGGTGTGATGCACTTTCAGAAAGACAGTAGACAAGATTTTCCTTTTCTTTTTTAAACCGTGGCAGGGAAATTATTAACAAGGTTAAGTGTACACTGAAGACTGCATGGACAAGGATGCTGGTATTTGAGTGGCAGAGGCCATACCCTGAAGCTGGTGTGCCAAAGAGCTGCTGGGAGGTCAAGAGCAGTGACTCTCTCCTGGGGCTGTAAGGTGATGGCAGGGCCTGGCTTCTCACCTTCCTGGTCCCCATGTCCCACCAGCATGAAGGGTAAAAGCTTGGCACCAGCTGCTACAGCTGATTGACCTCACCATCTCCAGCCTGGCCCAAAAAAAACAAAGAAAAATCTTTTTCACGTGCAGGGGTGCCAGTAGCAGGATCATGCCAGATGATCAGTATTTTCTGCTTCAAGGAGTGAGGAATCTCTGAGGTAGGCACAATTTGAAAAATATTTAATCTCCTCTTCTGCAAAAAGCTCACCTCTTTCAACAAACAAAACCAAGCTTAGGATAAATGTTCTCTGTGTTCTGTTGGCAGAGCAGAAATCCATGCAAGGCTGTGGAAAACCTAAATTTGGGACTTACTGGAAGCCAGATGGAGCTGGTTAAATAAACATGACAACTCTTCAGTTGTCATGTGGGAAAGAGCTTTAGATGTTCTTTCTAGAATGACCAAATTGGAAATTATCATGAAAGCATAACTAAGTTCTGGAGCATGTATATCCTCCAAATTATTTTGCATCAATAAAAGCCATTCATTACCATTATATATCCATAACCTTCAGTGTAGTGCATTGACCTTGGCTGTGTGCCAGGTGCCCACCAGGCCACTCTATCACTCCCCTTTCCCAATGGGATGGGGAGAGAAAATAAGATGGAAAACAACTAGCAGGTTAAGGAAGTTTGCCAAAACAAAAAATAAAAAGGGAAAGTTTGTGTGAGCATAAGCAAAGGGAAAAGTTCATCTCTACGTTCCATCAGTGAGTGATGTTCAGACACTTCCTGGAAAGCAGGGCTTCAGCATGCATAGCAGTTGCTCCAGAAGGCAAACATAGAATAACAAATGCCTCCTCTCCTTTCCTCCTCTCTCCCTTAGCTTTTATATCTGAGCTGATGTCATATGGTTTGGAATATCCCTTTGGTTAATTTGGGCCAGCTGGCTTAGTTGTGTCCCCTGTCAGAACCTTTCCTGCTACCAAACCCTTGATGGGAGGGAAGGAATGTTAGAGTGACAATGCTGCTCAGCAGTAGCCAAAACGCTGATGTTCTGGAGTTGCACCTGGTTCCAGTGCAGTCTGGTATGGAAAGAGATGGGATGGAGTTGAGCTGCGGACTGTGGGACGCATCTGCAGAAGCACGGCAGCACAAAGAAGCACATGGCAGCACAGAGAGGCACATGGTGGCACAGAGAGGTTTTTCTCCACCTGACCTTGTGAGGAGGTGCCAAGTTGAAAACTCCTACGGGAGAGGAGACTGCCAGAAGCTGGCAGACAGGTAAACAGTGCATGATCACCCCATAGAAGAACATTAAGAAAGCATGTTGCTGATGTGGCAATGTGGGATAGGTCACATAGTGAGAACTACCATGTAAGAAAATACTGTGCCTTGAAAAAGTGTATTAAACCAGCTTGTTTCTTTGAATAGATGATTCAGTTTCCCTGCCAGTCGGAGTCCATGTCTTGGTCACTCACAGTCTGGATCAGTCCATGGCAAATAGTGGGGCTATGTTTCTACCCCTGGGGCACTCAGTTCCAGGTATACTGGAATATCTCCAAGTGAAAGCAAATTGTGGTCTGCAGTCTGCCACCAGAGGGACTAAGAAAAATGCATTAGAAATATCAATTGTGGCACCATTTGGCTGCCTTTGAGTCGAGTTCATATTGAAGTTCAACATGGCTGGTACAGCAGCACTCAGAGGTGGCATGACTTCATTCAGGCCATGGTAGTCTACTATCAGCCTCCATTCCCCATTAGACTTTCACACTGGCCATATGGGGCCGTTAAAGGGTGAGCAAGTCCTGCTGATCACTCCTTGGCTCTCCAGTAGATTAATTAGTGTTGCATTTTAAGGCTATAAGAGTGCTGAAAAGGATAATGCAACATAGTTCCTCATGTAATGGAGAAGCAAGAGAGAAAGAGCTTTATTTAAAGAAACACTACACATATATAAAGGGTAGTTCGTGCAAAACAAAATAGAAAGACTCATTGGTCAAAGAAGGTAAGACCTGTCTCAAAACATATTTTTACAAAACATCACGTCTCTCATGCACCCTGCAGGTGCATAATAATTGTTATAATTTGTTTACCTTGTAAAGGCCTGAGAAAGGCAAGGCCTCAAGGCTTCTTTTTCCCTGGTTCCCAGCACTATCAGCCTACAAATTAGTTCATGGATGGGAGTTACAGAGTCTCTGTGCAATATTGCCACTGGTGCACTGTCCTGGTGGCAACTGGCACTTGCTGGTCTTCAACTTGCAGCAATCCCATAATGAAAGGATCTTCTGAGAGGCCAGGCAGGGTGGATAACTGTTTGATTTTCTCTGTATTCACTGTAGCCACACCAAAAGCCTATCAACACAACACCCCTTTGGATCCTTGAAGTATCCTCTCCTAAGGTAGTTGATGCCAAGGATACAAGGGGCCTCAGGGCCCGTCACAATGGGGTGCTTTTCCCACTTGTCCCCTATTAAACTCACCTCAGTCTCTAATACAGGCAACTCCTGGCCTCCCCCTGTCACTCCAGAGATCCAAATGGGTTCTGCACTCCTGTGCCTTGATGGCATCAGTGTATACTGTGCACCAATATCTACTAAACTTTATACTTCCGAGGATCTGATGTGTTAGGCCACTGAATACACACAGTCCAGTATACCCGGTCATCCTTTTCCCCCTCCTGGCTGAAGGCAAGGACCCTCTATTCATGTTTCTGGTCAGAGTATTCACTGTCTGACCTTTGTGATGCCAGACCAGAAGTCCCCTCACCAGGGTTAATGGAAGTGATTCAGTTCTTTTATGTCTGGGAGATCACTGATTGCCTTCTTGTATTTCTCTGGCAACTACACTGACAGTCTTCTTGGCTGACCCCTTCTTAATAGCTCTCTTCTGTCTCAGTTTGTGGACATGGACTTTCAGTTTAAAGGTGGATTCACCATCCCAATTCCTCATGTCCTCCCCCTGTTCATGCAGAAAGAATCAGTTTGGCACATGACCTGCACTTGGGGCTTCCCTTCCCTTCCCTCTGATCAGGATAGGAGAGGAGCCATCTCTTAGGCTGCCCCTAAAACCTGGACTGCTGGCTAGTAGGGATGAGAAAGTACCCAGACTTTCTTCTACATTTTGGAGCCAGGAGGATGCAACATCTAGAGTTAGTAAATCCATTTGTGGGCAATACAGTGACACCAAGATGCTGGAATATGATGCAGGGGCACTTTGAACCAACTTCCTCCACATGGCCATTGTGCAAGGGACATCCTCTGGATCTTTAGAGACATTCTTTAGATCACTATAGATGATTCCAAGCACTGCTAATTCTCTCAAGTACTAGATGCCTTCATCTGCAGTGGTCCACTTTCCTGGTGAGTTCACAAGGTCTTCTGTAGCTGTTTTTAGGTTGGGGCTTTCCAACCCCGGGGTTACTACCTTGAGTCCAGATATCTCTAAACTCAGGTTGCAGAGCCCGCAGCTACTCACTAGCGAAGTACAAAGACTTGAGACCGTGTTGCAAAAGTTCCGAAGATAACTTTATTTCTCCGAAGAGAATTGCTAACAACGGTCTAATTACATCAAACAACAAAGGGTTTATATAGGTTTCTAGAGAACTGAACTTCTAACCAATAAAAACTACAAATTGCAAACTAACCAATTACCTTAAAATTCTAAGTAAGAAAAGAACCAATTATCTTGTAACTTTAAGAACCAATAGAAATCTTAAGAGATAGCAAAGTTTTCTATAAGGGAGAGGGGTCCTGTTTCAAGGAATTCCTTTGTTCATGGGATAGAATCCCAGGGGCACATTTTGGGGAAAGTAGCATCTTCTACAGTCTTCCTTAAATTAATATCTTGCTCTCATGCTTGAAAGGAGCCATCTCCAGGCACTGCAAATTGCTACTTCTTTTCCAATTCCTTTTTCATTTTCCCAGTCTCTAGCAAGGGATCCCAGCTGTTTGGCTTCATGGCCTTCTAACTGGCTGACTCTCAGCCCCGTTATCCCAGTATCAAAGAAGCCAGGCAGAAATCTGTTAACCTCGCTGGCAGCTGTAATCTTTTTGCAAGTCTTGAAGTTCTGATGAGGTCAGAGACTGATTAACTTCAGTTTCCTGTTTGATTTGCCTCACTCCTTTTGATTTCTTTGTTGAAGGACCTGCTTCTTCATTTAACCCCTCTTCTCCCCCCTCCTCACCTACTTCTCCTTCTTCCTCCCTTACTAATTGATGTTATGAGCCTGTAACTTGCCTTGTCCATTTTTTTGTTTTGTTTTGTTTTCACTATGTCCTGGTTTACGGCAAATTTGGGAGGAAACTCCAAAGGGTCCCTCTAGAAAGCAGATTCAAGAAGCCCCTCCCCAAACTGGTTCAGGAAAACTCTTCCTTGGAGAAAAGTGGAAAAATCTGTCTATTTAACAGACAAAGTATTCACAAGCATGAGAAAATTAATAACATTAAACAATAAAATCTATTGCTGTGCTGAAGAGATGGCAAATTCAGAAAGTCCTTTTCATGGAGTGTAACTCGGCTTGCTCAGTCTTTTATCAGTCCCTCCTGCGCTGGAAAATGTGAGCCACAGGTGTGAGGTCCTGGTGTTTTTCTGGGTTTTCAGACCAGACCAGGTTTGAACAGTTCCAAGAAAATGAAAAGCCACAGTCCGGGGAAGTTCTCTGCCTCATCTACATAAAAACTAACTAAAAGCAAAGGAGAGTTCTCTCCTGCTGTCTGTGCTGCAGACAACAGTCTAAGGAAAAAACAAAGTGGGGGATCAAGTGCAGTTTCTGCAAACAAACTGCATGATTTTTCTCTCCCCCTTCGCTCTTGGAACCAGCCTTAAAGGTGCAGAAATTATTCCTGGGCTAAACAGACAAATGGGGATGCAATTCAGCATCATAAAGTCACCCCAGTACACACTACTGTGGAAATTACTGTAGTTGCTGTGGTTTGAGTCTGTCTCAGACATAGTGTCCTCAAAAGTAGTTTGGGTCCCTGCCTCAACTACAGTCCTCTGAGAGTACTGAACTGTGGGCCGTAGGCACAGGCCAGACCCCAGTAAAGGGCAAAAAAGCTGCTGGTTTTCATTGGAGTAGGCAAGGCACCCTTTTATCCGTTAATGGGTCAGTTTGTCAGGGTTGATTACCTGTTCAGGTGTGTAATATATGTTATGATGTAATTCGTGTTAGTTTGTAAATTAATGTGAAATAAATAATGTTTGTATGAATGAAATAATAAAGAAACTTGGAAACCAAAAACTGGGGAGGGAGAAACAGGGATTGCTTCATTGCAACATTGTAACTGCTAACAAAAGCTGAAGAACTCGGATTAGCAAGTTAATAGACTTGGCCACAGTGGAGATAGCCCTTTCAGAAACTGTCCAGGAAACACCCAAGCGATGAGAGCCTGACAAGTACCGAAAATTAAGATAACCAGAGCCATCAGGAAAGCTACATCTGAATGCCGGCTTCCCATAAGCCAAGATCTGCACTCATCAGAATTCATCGTTTCCCAGACATGGTTTTATCCAGCCCAACAGAGAGAAAAAAATACATGAATATGCATAACAACGAAAAGAAAGAAAGACCTTTGCTCCAGGCTAGGAAAACTGTATAAAAAGTGGACTGACCAAGGTGGCTTTGTGAACACAGGGGGATCCGAAGTGATAGAGGTCGGATCAAAGTGTGTTCACCCGGCGCCGATCCCGGGCTCAACGCTGTCCCTTTTTGATTGTGGCTATCGAGGACCGTATTTCGTTCGCAAAATAAATATCGCTTATTTCAATCATATTTAATCTCGTTTTTATTTATAACAGGTGTAGTCCCAGGTAACAGGAGGTGATAACTGCCCTAGAAACCTGCTCAAATCCTTCCACACACCCATCCACCCGGGAACTGGACACCTCAGGGCAGATTTCAATATCTTCTCATCTAAAGTCTGTTTTGTCTTACACCAGGATGACACCAGATTCCATGAATTCTATAGTGTACCAACAGTATTAGCTAATATTGTTAACAGTATTAAACAGTTTACTTACATAAGCTGTGATGAGCAAACACTATGGGATACTGCATTATAAAAGCATTCACATTAATCTGGAGCAGGGAGAAGGAGGTGTATTCCCTCATCGTCCACAGAGGATAGCTCCCCCAGCCTAAGAAGGCTGCCAATATAAGGGCAAAGCATAGATCCATTGTGTGTTAACATGTTCCCAAACTCAGTTTTGTCTACCTTAGTTGCTGTTTTCTCCCAGTTTTTGGATCTTTCCACTCAAAGGCAAAAATATCCCGGCTCTCTTCTGCTAGTGGACATGCCGAGAAAGCATCTTTAAGGTCTACCACACTAAACCACTGATGTTGGGGTGGGATTTTGCTAAGAAGCGTATAAGGGTTGGGTACCACAGGATAACGGGCCCTAGTTCTCTTGTTGACTTCTCTTAAGTCCTGTACTAATTTATATTTCCCATCGGGTTTTTTTACTGGCAGGATAGGGGTATTATGAGGAGACATACAAGGTTCCAATGTCCCATCCTTTATTAATCCCTCTATCACTGGCTTTAAGCCTTCTCACCCTTCTAAGGATATAGGGTACTGACATACACGTATGGGACATTCTTCTCTCTCAATTGCAACCCTTATGGAGTCAATATCCAGTCCTCCCCTATTTCCTACTCCAGCCCACACTTTTTTATTTATTTTTTTCTCATCGTCTTGATTTAGTTTTAAAATTCTAGCTGTCATTCTTCCTTCTTCTGGTATTACCCCTATTCCCAGCTTTACCTGTAAATCTTGCCCTAATAGGTTGCTGCCTGCTCCAGGAACCAATAAGACATCTTTTAGCCAAATTTTTGTTTCCCCTTCCATTATTATATCTTTAATGATAGGCACTGTGAACTCTTCTCCTTTTGCCCCTGTTACTTGCACCGTGTCTTTACTTATATTACAACCTTTTGGGGCTTTTAATAAACAAGTTCTCTCCGCCCCTGTGTCAACTACAAATTCTTATTCCTCCCCCTGGGGACCCACTTTTAAACTTATGCCTAACTTTTTCTATTAACCAAGACTATATCCATATAGAAATGCTATTTTAACATTATATATATATATATATATAGCATTTATCCCAATATTTGCAAAGAGCCAACAACATGTCATGTATTCATAACAGGCGATTATCCCTTTTAACCCCAAACATGTCCATGGTTTTTTAACATAAATATCCCTCTAGAATTAAAAGAACCTTAACACGTTTTTGACAAAGCTTGTGATGACCAGCTTGATTTTTGGGCTAGGGGACAGCGATGGGCAGCATCATTTTTTACCCCTGGTGTAACAGCATCAAAAGCCTTAGGTTTACTTAACCAATTAGGCTGTTGGCTAGCTAAGCAAACTAATGTTACATCCTTAGCATTAGCAGGACTTTTAACAGATGTTGATTCTGTTAGACATGCTACTTTGTAAAATAGAGCAGCAATACATTTTTTGCTTTTAGCACGGGAACATGGGTGCGACCAATTCTGTGGAATGTGTTGCCTTAACCTTTCTGACAACTCCCAGTCCATCTATGTCAGCATTCAAGCCTGGAAAGAAGGTGTAAACAAGCTGCAAGTAGATGATGGGTATGACTGGCAAAATCGACTCCTTGGAGACTGGTGACTCACTGGCTGGGTTAGGAACTTGGTTAAAGTAGGCTTATATTTATTAGGCATTATATTATGCATTGTAGTAGTTATTCATAATATTTTACAGTGTGCAAAAAATTTAATAAACAAGTCACTTAAGAGTGTATTTTTGGTTGAAAGAAATGGTGGAGATGTGGTAACTTTAAATGAGACTGATAGTACTGTAGATTTAACTAGCATATGCAGTTTGATAACCAAGATGCCTTGGCAAGAGCAAACAGAGCTTTGAAGATTACAAGAAGATTGGATCAAGTTTGACTGACAGGAAAGAAGATTTAACTAAATAGAAATGCAAAGTTTGTTTGCGTGATGTTTAATTAAATGAATGTAGTAAAAAATTATTAGCCTTCCTGTAAACGCTAGATAAGCATTCGTAGCTCACAGTAAAATTCAGATTCTGATCACAAATCAGTAGTCCCCTGTTGGGAAGGATAAGGAGTTGACAGGAAGGTCTCACAAATATGCATGTATAACAGAAAAATCTTTGAATGTAGAATCTGAAGAAGGTATATAAATGATAGCAAAGTTTGATGTAGAAGAATTGCTGGGCGAGTTTTACTGAGTAACTAAGAAGGCAAAGAGCAAGTGAGTTGGAAGGGGCTTTTATGACTTAGAGCAAAGGATAAATCCACCTCAAACAAAATATGTTTTTACCAAGCAAAAAGATTTTCACAGACAAACAAAAATGCCATGTTGCAAGTAGAGAAAAGATCTCAGAATTTTCCACTGCAAGAAAACTGAAAAACAACTTCTAGCTTAAACTGTAACATACTAACCTTTTGTGATTGTAAAATAGTAACATGAATATGGTAATGTTAGTAGTTATGATAGGCTATAGGTAATAGTTAAGGTATTGATTGGTTGTCATGTTTAAAGATGCTCTGTAATGAAAAGTATATAATGCATTCTAACCAGAACTGGAAGAAGCTTTCAGAGGAACCCACAGCTGTGGCTGAAAAGGCTGTGGGCTGGGCTCTTGTCACCCACTACCCATGAATTGCTGCATCATTTGGATACAATAAACGGCATTTTAAAGAGCCCACCTGGAGTTCTGCATCCCTCAATTAGGCTCTTACAGTCCCCGACTCTCTCTCAGCCATCGATAGGGGTGAAATTCTAGATCATTGGAAGAGCGAAGTTTTCCAAATACTGGCCCATCTCCTTTCATATCCTGTGCCACTCAGTATTATCCATTCCCAGGGCAGGGCTCCAGACAACTTTCCTAGAAACCTCCTTCCTGACTCTAAGCATGATGTAGACACTACAAGCCATACAGACGAAACAGCAGGACTAGAAAAAAAATTATGCTGTCCTTAACATCTAGAAGAAACTCAACATTCTCAAAAATTGTTGTAGCAGGCCTGAACAGGGGAGAATGAGGAAAAGGGCTGAAAAAAACAATTCTCTCCTCTTCCCCCAGCAGGATGGGTGTGAGGAAATAGCAGGCCTGAAAATTCCTGAGAAGCATGGGAGAAAGAAGATTACACTCGATCTGAAAACAAGAAAGGCGTTCTTTTTCTTCGAAGCCTGAGAACCTTGAGTAAACTAACAGACTGTCAGGTCATCTAATTTTTTACAGGCCTGCAACTGGCTTGCATGCAAAGGACTGAACAGAGATTCTCACATGTGGAGTATAAGTACTGTCTTAGCTCTTCAATAAGCAGATTCATTTTGCTCTCAGCTTGTGAGTCTCACATTCATATGCCAACAAATGGCTCCCGATTTACAGGGACTTCATTACTACTGATGTGATTCAGTCCAGTGACCTATTCCGACTGAATCAAGCAGGCATGTGTTCAGCTGATCACCAAGGAGCTCCTTTCATCGCTGGCTATAGAACAGGTCAGTCTTTTGCAAGCGGTTGGGCGGCATTTCTTATAATGGGGAAAGGTGCAATGAAATCCCAAAAACTGCATAAAGACTGTCTGTAGCACATCACCAGAGAATAGGGTTGTAAACTCCAACTCCAAAGCCTCATCCAATCACTTATATGAGTAAAACAATTTTGTCCCTGCTGCCCATCAGATGATTCCTATGATCTTACTGGTGAAAGGTTGGTGAATGTTTACAAACCTGTCAAATTACTCATCACGATGTCCACCCTGATGATATTATTACTTAGTGTGTGGTATACTCGTCTTTGTAACAATTTAAAGACACAGATTGCATCCTTAGGGATGCTCTCCCTGCATCACCATCACATACTTTTGTTTTTATTAAGGAAACATCACCTGAGGATAATGATTTGGAGAAAAAGGATCCATTTGATCCCAGTCCTATTGATGTGGGACAAGAACCAGATTTATATTCTCCTCTAGCCCCAGTACATGCTATGGCCACAGTGGTCCCTAGCACAGAAGAAATGCTACAAACAACAAGCAAAAAGGCTGCAGCAAATATTTCACATATTCCACCACTGTCTTATACCTCATCCTATTCCTCTAGCCATTATGATGAGGAAACAACACCACCTATAGGACCTGAGCCAGAAACGTTTATACAGAAATGCTGGAGGCAAGCGTTGAAGGAGAGTAATATTTAATTTTTTCAAGCAATGCCTGTTGTATGTTGTAATCAAAACCTACATCACGAACAGTTGTCATATGAGATGGTAAAAGAACTGAGGGGATCGGTGAAAGAAAATGGTTTACATTCCTCCTTTACTATGAAATTATTGGATGCAATTGTAGAAGGACATACTATGTTACCAGTGGATTGGAAATCTCTTTTTAAGACAATTTTGACAGGAGGACAGTACTCTGTCTGGTGTGTGATAGATAAGGAACCTTTTGTTCGCCTGACAGACCTTGAGAAAGATATCACCTGGGCCTGTGGAGCCAAGATGATGTAAATTGTTTTATTGCTTTGCTTTGCTTGCCAAGAAGATGTTAATTGTTTAGCTTTGCTAGCCAGACAGACCTTGAGAGTTAATCGCTTTGCTTTACTTGCATAAATCACATATCTAAGTGTTAGCAAGTTCCCAAGAAACAGCCGGATCACCCTATAAAGAGGGGGGGGTTAGCAAGACAAAACAGAGGCTCCTCACCTTCATCCCTCGACCACCAGAAGGCAGAAAAAGAACAGAAAAAGACCCCTAGCAACTGGAAGAGCATGCGCAAATTACTAAAAACACGTAATCCAGAAACAACTTAAAAAGGACCAACTGCGGGGGGGGGTTGCGGCAGTTGGTGGAGCGGGCTCTGCTCGACTCCCTTGCCGCCCGGTGCAGCGCTGATCTTTACTTTTGTTTTTCTGTGACCAATAAATTTTTCAATTTTGATTCGATCTCGCATGGTCCATTGTACTCATTTATAACAATTTGGTGCCGTGACTTGGATCGAGATTTCGGAGGGGCTCTCCACCTGCGGGAAGGCGCGCCCCACCATTTTTGGTGGCCCCGGGGACGGGGGCAGCCCCATCCCAACCTCGACCGACGAACCTAAAAGTTAGAAAAGCAAAAGTAAAGGAAGGAGGGCCCAGTTGACCCCTTAAATTTTGCGCACAAAGTCCGGACGAAGAAGCAGGACGCGTAAGTATAAGGGGATCCGTTCGGGCGGGGTCGGGATCCTGGAGTACGGCGACGTGGTGTGTGTGTGAGAGGGGAACTGGCAGCCAGATTCCCCAAGTGAGTGTGGACCCTCAGTAGTGCGGTTCCCACTGGTCCGCGAGGGCGTGGGCCACGAAACAGGAGAAGCGAAAGTGATTTTGGTGTGAGTGAAGGTACTCCAGAAGAATGGGGCAGGGGAAAAGTAAACCTCCTGCAGACGTTAAACTCCCACCCATACCTAGAGATAATCCCTTGGGATTCCTGCTAGAGAATTGGGACCATTTTCCTGGGACGGGAGGGAAGGATAAGGCTAGGATGATACATTATTGTGTGGAAGTCTGGGGTGGGAAGGAGATTTCAAGAAAGGTGTTTTGGCCGATATTTGGGTCAACAGAGGATTGGGTAAAGCAGAGATTGAATATTTGGGTAAATACCAAAAAACCTGTTTGCTTAGAGGAAAGTGAATATGGAAAAATCTGGATAGCCCGCCCCGAGGTTTTTATCTTCAAATTGACCGAAAAATCAGAGGATGGCAAAAATAAGAAACAGGGGGGTAGGAAAGAAGAGACTCTGATAGTCCCCCCCATATGTGCCCAGTGCACCTCCCCCAGAGGAAAATTCTGACTCTGATCATTCAGACTATTCAGGACCAGTCACTAGAGGTAGATCTAGGAAACAACAAGAAAATTTATTCCCATTGAGAGAAATGCCAATGGGGGGCCCCCAGGCAGGAATAGGATTTATATCTGTACCCCTCTGTTCAGGGGATGTTAGGGAGTTTAAGAAAGAAATGGGACATTTATTAGAAGACCCACTGGGAGTTGCTGAAAGAGTGGATCAATTTTTGGGTCCTAATATGTACACCTGGGAGGAATTACAATCTATTTTGAACATCCTGTTTACTGCTGAAGAGAAAAATATGATTAGGAGGGAAGGGATGCGTATCTGGGACGCCCAGCACGCTCAGGGTCCTGCAGCTAACATCAAATGGCCCCTGCAGAATCCTCAATGGGATCACCAGAATCCTGCACATTGAACACACATGCAGGACTTAAGGACAATTATAGTTCAGGGAATTAGGGAATCAGTCCCGAGGGGCCAGAACATCAATAAGGCATTTAATGAAAGACAAAAGAAAGATGAAACCCCCACAGAGTGGTTAGAGAGGTTGAGAAAAAATTTCCAGCTTTATTCAGGAATGGATCCAGATGGTCAAATGGGGCAGGCGGTGTTGAAGGTACATTTTGTGTCTAAATCTTGGGAGGATATAAGGAAAAAAGATACAAAAAGCTGGAAGATTGGCAGGATAGAGGCTTAGATGAGCTGTTGAGAGAGGCCCAAAAGGTGTATGTCCGGGAGGGAAGAAGAGAGCCACAAACGACAGGTTAGAATGATGGTTGCTGCGTGATGCAGAAAGTAAGGAACAAGATCGGAGGGGAGACACAGAGGCTGACCAGTAAAGAGTCTAGAGAATCTGGGAATTCTAAGGAGAGACAGGATATCAAGGTGTGTTTTTATTGTGGGAAAAAAGGACATTTCAAGAGAGAGTGTAGGGCCAGGATTCGGGATGAGAAGGAGTTCAAGACAGATTAGAGGGGTCAGGTGCTCTATCTCTTGGGGACCCGGAAACATCATAAGGAGCCCTTGATAAAACTAAAAGTGGGTCCCCACGGCCAGGAAATAGTTTTTCTGGTTGACACAGGCACTGAGAGATCAACTATTCAGTTTTTGCCAAAAGGATGTAGTTTATCCAAAGAGACTGCCACAGTGATAGGAGCAAAAGGAGAACCCTTTGAGGTGGGGGTTATTAAAAGGGTGACAGTCGAATCAGAGTCAAAAATTGGGTTAGGAGATTTCTTGTTAGTATCAGAATCTGAATATAATTTATTAGGGAGAGACATGATTACAGAACTAGGAATTAAAATAGAAGTAGTAGAGAAGGAACTACAAATTAAACTCTGTCCTCTTAGAGTAGAAGATGAAGAAAAAATAAACCCTGAAGTATGGTATAACCCGGGAAACGTAGGGCAGCTAAAAATAGCCCCATTTTCGGTGATTATTAAAAATCCAGAGGTCCCGGTAAAAATAAAACAATATCCCATATCCCTTGAGGGCCAACGGGGATTGAAACCTGAGGTAGATAGGTTGCTAAGCAAGGGGCTGCTAGAACCATGTATGTCACCCTTCAACACACCAATACTCCCTGTGCGCAAATCAGATGGCACTTATCGGTTAGTACACGATTTAAGAGAAATCAATAAACGCACAGTGGCTCGATTCTCCGTGGTGGCAAATCCATATACACTCTTAAGTAAATTAGGGCCTAATAACCTGTGGTATAGTGTCATAGATTTAAAGGATGCCTTTTGGGCTTGCCCTCTCGACGAGGCAAGCCGGGATTATTTTGCATTTGAATGGGAGGACCCCGATACCAGAAGGAGGCAACAGTTAAGGTGGACAGTGTTACCCCAGGGGTTCACAGAATCTCCAAATTTGTTTGGACAGGCACTGGAACAAATCTTGCAGGATTATCAAACAGGACCGAGAGTAACCCTGATACAATATGTAGATGATATGCTTCTGACAGGGGAATATGAGGAGGATGTGAGAAAAGAAAGTATAAGGCTATTGAATTTCCTAGGACTTAAGGGGTTAAAAGTTTCCAAAACTAAACTTCAGTTTGTAGAAGAGGAGGTAAAATATTTGGGGCACTATTTAAAGAAGGGGGAGAAGAAAATAGACCCTGAAAGGATCCAAGCAATTATGTCACTACCTATTCCAAAGAACAAGAGACAGATTCATCAAATTTTGGGACTCACTGGGCACTGCAGACAGTGGATTGAAAATTACAGAAGTAAAGCTAGATTTCTTTACCATAAATTAACACAGGAAGGATTAGTAAAATGGAGTCAGGAGGACACAGAAAAACTTCAAGAATTAAAGGAAAGCTTAGTCCATGCCCCGGTCTTAAGCCTCCCGGATTTGAGGAGACCATTTTTCTTGTTTGTGAATATAGAAGAGGGAATTGCATTTGGGGTACTTACCCAGGACTGGGCAGGGAAAAAGAAGCCTGTTGCATATTTATCAAAAATTTTAGATCCTGTGAGTAGGGGCTGGCCGACCTGTTTACAAATAGTGGCCGGATGTGCCCTATTGGTGGAAAAAGCTAGAAAAATCACCTTTAATGGTAATATTAAAGTAATGTCCTCTCACAACATCCGGAGTGTATTACAACAAAAAGCAGAGAAGTGGATTTCAGATGCTAGACTTCTAAAGTATGAAGGAATTCTGGTAGAGGCACCCAATTTGACGTTAGACACCACTACACTACAGAACCCGGCTGCATTTTTATACGGAGAGCCAGAGCATGAGTTCTTAGCCCATGACTGTATAGCTACAATAGAGGAGCAGACAAAGATCAGACCGGATTTGGAAGAAGAGGAATTAGAAAGTGGTGAAAAACTCTTTGTGGATGGATCCTCCAGGATAATAGAGGGAAGGAGGAAATCAGGGTATGCAATAGTGCAAGGTCCAAACTTACAGGTGGTAGAGTCGGGTGCATTAGATAAATCATGGTCTGCACAGGCATGCGAATTATATGCAATATTAAGGGCCTTAAAACTTCTTGAGGGGAAGGAAGGGACAATATACACTGATTCCAGATATGGATTTGGAGTAGTACATACATTTGGAAAGCTATGGGAAGAAAGGGGCCTCATTAACTCACAGGGGAAAGACTTGATACATCAGAAACTTATAGTTGAAATATTAAAAGCCCTGAGAGGGCCGAGGAAGTTAGCAGTGGTACACTTAAAGGGACACCAACGAGGAATGGATTTGAGAAGCAGGGGAAACAACGCTGCGGATCAGGAAGCAAAACGGGCAGCCCTAAAGGAGATGGTCCTAAAAGAAAAAGGGGGGCAAAGAGATGAGGGTGGAATCGATAACAATGAAAACACTGACAAAATTTTTACGAATGAGGAAAAAGAGAAACTTAAAAGGATGGGGGTTACAGAAGAATCAGGAAAGTGGATATTAGCAGATGGCCGAGAGGTGTTACCAAAAGCAGTAGCTCAAAGAATACTGTATAAGTTACATCAGAAAACTCATTGGGGAGCCCAGGGGCTGGTAGATCACTTTGCCACTAAATACATGAGCATCGGACTCCACGATTTAGCTAAACATATCACAAAGGGATGTCCTACCTGTCTGCAGGTAAATCGAAGTAACCTCAGAAAACTACCCCATGGGGGAAGGCCTCTAGCAAAGCGGCCCTTTGCAAATATCCAAGTAGATTTTACTGAATTGCCAAAGGTAGGAAGGATTAAATATCTTTTGGTGGTAGTAGATCATCTCACCCACTATGTGGAAGCCTTCCCAACATCAAGAGAAACAGCACAGACAGTAGTAAAAGTTTTACTAGAGGAGATAGTCCCCAGATATGGTGTACCAGAAACAATTGACTCCGATAGAGGGCCGCAGTTTACATCAAAGGTAACTCAAGAGTTAGCAGAAGCATTAGGAATAAAATGGCAACATCATACTCCCTGGCATCCTCAGAGTTCAGGCCGAGTAGAAAGAATGAATGGAGAAATAAAGAAACAGCTGACTAAGTTGGTACTAGAAACAAAGCTATCATGGGTTAAATGTGTTCCATTAGCCTTGCTGAATATTCGGACTCAACCCCGAGCAGATCTGGGGATTTCCCCATTCGAAATGTTATATGGTATGCCTTATAATTTAGAAAGGGCACAGACAAATCCAAACGTTAGTGAACGATACATTAACGAGTATATAGTAACCCTGATGAAATTCAGGAAACAGTTATGGGAAAAGGGAATGTTGGCCCAGAGACTACCGTTAAATCTTGTATTACATCAGGTTCAGCCAGGAGACTGGGTACTAGTCCGGAGTTGGAAGGAAAATCCGATAACACCTAAGTGGGAAGGACCTTACCAGGTGTTGCTGACAACGGACTCAGCAGTACGCACTGTAGAAAAAGGGTGGACTCACGCAAGCCGGATCAAAGGACCAGTAAATCCGTCTAAATTCACCAGCCATCCTGAGTGGGAGGTAAGAGGCACACCTGGGGATTTAAAGCTAACACTGCAGAAGAAAGTGCAACCTTGAAGGACTTTATTCTTCTACTTCCTTTTGGGACATGAAACCTATACCGACACCACATGGATGCTGAACCTTGGGATCCACAGTACTTTTCTTTCACAATAGAAAACAGAAAAACAGGGGTACCACTAGAAGGTGGGGAAAGTGTACTAAGTGCAGAGGTTAAACTCAAATGTAATGCTGAAAACTGCTGGGGAAATTGTAATCCGTTTGTATGCTTTGTCTGTTTAGTTTGTAAGGAGGAGTGGTGGGCCCATTGGCACAACGGTTACATCCCTAGGGGAGTGTGTCACAATTGTTACTGGAGCCAAAGGAGGCTCACTTCTCAGGTCCTAGCCACCGTAGTGGCTGTGGGAGGCCTTTCGGTGGGATCTAAAAAGTGGTGGGAGATTTTTTCAAAGGGGGTGAACCCTCAATTTTACTGCTACCACTCTAATGAACCTACCCCATTTGTAGCCAAAATTGTAGCTGCCCTGTGTAGGCGGTGGGTACCCGAACTCAGTTGCTATACTCCTCTAATTAAAGCCTGCAAGTGGAGCAGGTATATTAAACGCATCAAAAAGCATGGGGCAAACACCCCTCCTGAAGAGTACTCTTGCTGCCGAGAAGATGGAACTCCCCATAGCTCGCTGCAACCCGAGTTGATGGAGAGGCAGAGGAGAAAATGTTTGTGGAGTGGGTCGCCCCACGGGCACAGAGGAGACTAAAGGTGAGGACCCAAAGGCGATGGGAGGGCAGGTTACAGAAACAATGGGATAGTAATCACCACTGGCAGACAAGTTGCGGGCATTGGGGAAGCTACTACCTCCGGTTAGGAATAATTTGTTTAATGTCCCTAAAAGGAGTACATGCAAGCCACGAACCGTTTAAATGGTCACTTATAAAATGGGAAGGTCAGAGAGAAATTCAAACACAAACTACTTCGGGAAGTCCTAGCTTTAACATAACTCTGGATGATCTACTTGACAGGACAGGTTCTAGCCCCTATAGTGTATTCTACATGTGTCCAGCATCTAACCCAGGGAGGTCATACTGTAACTACCCCGGAGAATTTTACTGTGGATATTGGGGCTGTGAAACGATTTCCCTAGGATGGTCGGTCCAAATCCAAGATAAGTACTTAAGAGTTGAAAGAGGTCCACATGGATGTAAAAAACCCTGGACAGATCCATCAGGGGTGGTAACTTATATCGGTACTTGTAAATGGGTCTATCTTAATGTCACGCAACCCCAAGACCCGGGATGGGTAGTAGGAAAATACTGGGGAGTTAGAATATGGGAACCCGGGAAAGATCAAGGAGGACATATTGTTATAAAGAAGGAAATTATACCCCACGATCCTCAGCCTGTTGGACCAAATCCTATAATGACAGACTCAAAAGCCACAATAACGGATCAGAGTAACTTAGACAACATAACCCAAGAAAGTTTTACAGAGACCAAAAATGAATCACAGCTACTAAAGACAACAGCCGTGACACAACCCAGTAAAGGGCCCCTGTGGAAGATCCTACAAGCCACCTTTAGGGTGTTAAATAGTACATACCCCAATTTGACTAAAGAGTGCTGGTTATGTTACAGTATTAACCCACCCTTTTATGAGGCCTTAGGTTCTGTAGCAAAATCTAAAAGAATAAATGGGACCAATCCCTCCTTGTGCCTTTGGAAAAGGGGAAAAGAAAGCACCCCAGGGGTATCGATGGCGCAGGTAAATGGGAAGGGGAGGTGTATAGGCAACATACCTCGAGATAAAGACCACCTCTGCGGGGTAAAAATGGCTGTAACCGACTCCCGCAAACCTGCCCAATGGTTAATCCCTGCTGCAAACACCAAGTGGGTTTGTAACACATTAGGGGTAACCCCGTGTATATCAATACCTAATTTCAACGAAACATCCGAATACTGCATTCAGGTCATGATAGTTCCCCGAATCGTATACCACCCAAAGGACTATGTGTATAATCATCAAACCACTCCAGGACACCACCTGGTAAAACGGGAACCGTTTACAGCCCTTACAGTTGCTGTATTATTAACATTAGGAGGTGCTGGAGTAGGAACAGGAGTAGCTTCTTTAGTAAACCAACAGCAAGAATTAAAAAATCTTAGAGTCTCAGTGGATGAAGACCTAAGTAGAATAGAAAAAGCAATAGACGGTCTTGTAAAATCAGTAAGATCTCTTTCGGAAGTTGTATTACAGAATAGGCAGGGATTAGACCTGTTATTTTTACAGCAAGGGGGATTGTGTGTAGCTTTACAGGAAGAATGTTGTACCTATGCGGACCACACTGGGATAGCAATTGACACCATGGCTGAGCTCCGAAAACAACTGGAGCAACGTAAAAAGGATAGAGAAGCCCAACAAAGTTGGTATGAATCTTGGTTTAACTATTCTCCCTGGTTAACAACTTTGTTGTCTACCATAGCAGGACCATTAATCTTGCTAATCTTAGGACTCACCTTTGGCCCTTGCATCTTTAACAAAATCATTAGCATAGTAAAGAGTAGGTTAGAAGCAGCTCACCTCATGTTAATACGAGCAAAATATGAAGCCTTGAATGGAAAAGAAACAGAAAACTATTTAGAATTAAGTAAAAAAGAATTACAAAGATTTAGCGAACAAAAGTAGAATATAGAAAAAGGGGGGATTGTGATAGATAAGGAACCTTTTGTTTGCCTGACAGACCTTGAGAAAGATATCGCCTGGGCCTGTGGAGCCAAGATGATGTAAATTGTTTTATTGCTTTGCTTTGCTTGCCAAGAAGATGTTAATTGTTTAGCTTTGCTAGCCAGACAGACCTTGAGAGTTAATCGCTTTGCTTTACTTGCATAAATCACATATCTAAGTGTTAGTAAGCTCCCAAGAAACCGCCGGATCACCCTATAAGGAGGAGGGGGGTTAGCAAGACAAAACAGAGAAAGAGGCTCCTCACCTTCATCCCTCGACCACCAGAAGGCAGAAAAAGACCAGAAAAAGACCCCTAGCAACTGGAAGAGCATGCGCAAATTACTAAAAACACGTAATCCAGAAACAACTTAAAAAGGACCAACTGCGGGGGGTGGGGGGGTTGCGGCAGTTGGTGGAGCGGGCTCTGCTCGACTCCCTTGCCGCCCGGCGCAGCGCTGATCTTTACTTTTGTTTTTCTGTGACCAATAAATTTTTCAATTTTGATTCGATCTCGCATGGTCCATTGTACTCATTTATAACAGGTGGACAGAATTTGTAGATTTGGCTCAAACCACCCATTAATATCACTGCATCATAGCTCTCTGGCACAGACATATATGTTACTGTTCAGGCTCAATTAAGGCTCCCTCCCAAGTGTGAGATAAGTCTATTGTTATTTCCATGCGGGCACTACAAAAGGTACCTGATACAAAAATGGTGGAGTCTAGTTTTGCCGCTGTGAGGCAGGGGCCTCAGGAACCATATATTACCTTTATTGATCAGTTACAATACGCCGTTAGAGGGCAAATTGATATGCAGGAAGCAGCTGATGCTGTCTTAAAATATCTTGCTTATGAAAATGCTAACAATGACTGTAAAAAAGCCCTAGACCCAATTTGTAATCGCGCTGGTGTTGAACTTTCTGATTATATCAAGACATGCACTAATATCGGCTCAGAACAATTTAAAGCAGAACTAATTGCTACTGCGATAGCCCAACAGCTGAAAGCGGCCAGAGCCTGACAGGACATGATCTGGCAGTAATACATCTTCCTATTACTGCAGCAGATTCAGAGAATATTTTCAGGGATCCACTGTCATTTCAAATTGCTTTTGTGGACTATAATGGACAATTTTTTCACACGATACCTCAACATGTCCTGTAACAATCTTTCAAGGAACTCCCCTTTCAACAGCAAAGATTACAAACGAAAACTCTAATCCCTGATACAGACTCCCTTCACTGATAGATTAGGAAAGACATACGAAGCCATCACCCTGTGGAGAAATAAGGGACAGTGGGAACATTTGATAACCTTTCAACCTGGATCAACCCAGCTAGTTGAACTGGCAGCTCTGGTAGAAGCATTTTGCTTTCTTTCACAGGAACCTATTAACATTTTTCGTGATTCTCTTTATGCTACAGGAATCATCGAAAGAATTAAGCCCTAATTCCTGAAGGAAGTCTATAACAAAGATCTTTTTGTGTTATTACCCACTCTGTGCAACTTTTTACTTCACAGGTCTCATGAATATTACATTCTGCATCTGAGGTCACACACCACTCTGCCTGGACCTATAGTGGAAGGTAATGCAAGGGTGGATGCCCTTGCCGTGACAGTCACTATACCACAAAGGTTAGGGCAGGCAAAACTTTCTCATTATTTCTACCATCAAAATGCCCAAGCACTAACTAAACTATTCAATCTAACTTTGCCACAAGCACAGGATGTAGTGAATACTTGCTCACAACGTCAGCAGACTCTTTCTTTGCCACAGATGTTAGGTACAAATCCATAAGAGCTGAAACCTAATGACATGTGGCAAACAGATGCAACACACATATCGAGCTTTGGGACTTTAAAATATGTCCATGTTTCTATTGATACCTTTTCAGGATTCTTAGTAGCAACAGCACACAAGAGTGAGCAAATCAAGAGATGCCACCCAACATTGGTTCCGTGCCTTCTCTATGATGGGAATGCCCCAAAAGATAAAAACAGAAAATGCACCCATATATGCATCTCATAAAACACAAGAATTCTTCCACACTTGGGGTATCAAAAACATCACAGATATTGCCCATTCCCCAACAAGGAAAGCCATAGTGAAAAGTGCACATTACACATTAAAAAGCATGCTGCAGAAACATAAAAAAGGGACTCAAACAAAGCAACCGGTTTTAATTTTTTTAAATCTCTCCACTAGGCATGACTTAACCATACATAAAAGGTTCCTGGGTCAGACTGCTGATGGAGGAGTTTACCTGCAGGTTACATACAAGGATGTGCATAGCAGTCAGTGGAAAGGTCCACTTCCACTGTTAGCTTGGGGCAGAGATTATGGGTGTGTTTCTTTACCTACAGGACCATACTGGTTCCCGGCAAGATACATTAAATCTAGCCGAGGACGACAACAATGAATCTTGTTGTCATTCTGCTAGGCTGCCATCAAGTGGTGGAAGGGAGAATCTACTGGGCCCACATCATTCAACCTCAGCAACAATGGAACAGAATGGGCAGGATGAACGTGAGACTTCCTCCCCTAGATCAGGATACAGTAGATACATATAGTATTAATATTACTGTGGGAGTCCAGGGTATCTCCCTGGCTCCTTTGGGGATGCAAAAACCCCCATGGCAGACCCCTCTGAGACCCCCAAATGGTGTCCAAGAGACACAGGGGCTGGATTTAGCTCCTTGGGAGAATTTGCCAACACTGAGAGAAGAATCACAAAACATGAGAACAAGTAGAGTGCAAATTGGAATGTTGGAATGTAGAATAAGTAGGTTTTTGGATTGTTTATATTAAGGGCCATGTGGTCAAGATGGAGGAACCTGGATGTGGTGGGCTCCTTCTTCCTTCTTCTTTATGTCATCCATGTTGGGGTTGCATCCTGGGAACCACAGATTGGATGGGGAAAGAACTGGACATTTTAAAGAGATTGCACGGCATTGGAAAGAATTTGTAAACATTGTATACGTAGTTTTAGGTATAACCCCAACATGGATGACATGAAGAAGACATGGCCCTTAATATAAACAATTACTTTTGTTACTGATTTACCACCTATATGCTTAACATGGAATCAAACAAGTACCGCTTTACCTTGGGCTAACTTTTCTATGCAATTGCATTTAATATATGTACTCTCAGAGAATGCAAGAAAATTGACTGCTATTACATTGCTGACCATTCTGTCTACCTCCAACAAATCTGTGGATGCCACTCCACCTCATTTCCCCAAATGTTGTTTTACACCCATATCCAATATACAGCATTTGGAATGGACATCATGTATAGGACAACAGCCACAACAACATTTTTTACAATATGGGAAGGTAATTGATTGAGGACCACATGGTATCCTTACAGAAAGTGACCAATGCAACCATTCTCCTGTCCCAAAATGCAAATTGCAGTATTGTTTGGCATGATAGTGGGATGGCCAGATCATTAATTCAGTATTATTTAGGTAATAGTCAGTCCTGTGTGCACAAACATTTGTGGAAAATATTGTTACTGTCTTTTGGCAATAGTATATACCAAGTAAAATTAGATAAGAATGCCACGTGTACTGGGGTGACTTTATGATGCTGAATTATATCCCCATTCATCTGTTTAGCCCAGAAATAAGTTCTGCACCTTTAAAACTAGATCTGAGAGTGAAGGGGGGAGAAGGAAAAGGTGTGGAATTTTTTTGGGGCTGTATTCAAAAACATAGAGATAAGAGCTTCACCTTTCTCTCATGGACTGTGTTGTCTGCAGCATGGACAGCGAGAGATACAGGGAGTTTTTCTTTGCTTTTTCGCTGCTTTTCCTTGTTAGCTACAGCAAGGAAAGCTTTCCCAAGACTGTCTTTTTTCCTGGAACTGTTCAAACCTGCTCTGGACTGAAAACCTGGAAAAACACCAGGAGCTCATGCCTATGGCCCAGCAGGACCCGGGATGCAGCATTTTCCAGCCCAAGAGGGACTGATAAGAGACTGATCGAGCCGAGCTACACCCCATGAGAAGGACTGTCTCTGAATTTGCCATCTCTTCAGAACATGAGATTTCATTGTTTAATATTATTCATTTTCTCATGCTTGTGAATACTTTGCTTGTTAAATAAACAGGTTTTTTCCATTTTCCCCCAAGGAGATTATTCTCCCAAACTGGTTGGTGGACGAGCTGCTGAAATCTGCTTTTTAGAGGAGACCATTTCAGAAGTTTCCTCCCAAAATTTGCCCTAAACCAGGTTTGTATTTTTTATCTGCTGATTCTTTTGTTTTCAAATCATGTATAACCTATGGAGATATGCATAACTATTCTGTCCTTCTTCCATTTAAAAGATCTGAAATTTGGGTACCTGTAAATCTGACTTGGGCTTGGAAAGGATAGGATGGTCTCTCAATTGGCTCAAATAGTCCAAGATGAAATCCAAATGAGTAAGAAACAAGTTCGCAAATTTCTGAGTTGGTTAATATTTGCTATTATTTCTGCCGTAATAACATTAACCACAGCCTCTAAAGCTGTCACTGCCTTAAGTCATTCTGATGCCTTACGTTTTAGCTTTTATGTTTTTCAGATCCTGTACTGCATTAGTGTCTAACTCTGAACTTCATATTGAGTGTTACTAAGCTCTCATCACAGTTTGGTCAGACAAAACAATCCTTCCAGGCCAGAGAAACAAGGTCATCATAACAGCCTCAGGCCCAAAAAGTATAAACAAAAGTAAATTTGGGGGGGCAAACTGGGGGAATATGACTTCATTTCCTGAAGCTGTAATTGGAGGATTAACCCCTGACATGCAAATAGACCAAACTTATATCTGCCCGAAAAACTTGTGACTGTCGTCCATCTTGGGTGTAGCCTCTGCCAGGCTTTTGCACTGCCCAAGGTGTATCCTTTGAAGGCCTTTTAATAAATACCCACTTTATTCTCTAACTCTGTCTATCCACTGTTCTA
The DNA here is from genome assembly GCA_034336665.1 of Luscinia megarhynchos. Classification (NCBI taxonomy): domain Eukaryota; kingdom Metazoa; phylum Chordata; class Aves; order Passeriformes; family Muscicapidae; genus Luscinia; species Luscinia megarhynchos. The sequence continues at coordinate 1,787,263 of JAPFBE010000032.1, forward strand.
GGTAGCCAGTGGGTTTCAATTCCATTCAAACTGCCCACACTGTGGGACAGGCTTTAATTAATATCACAAAAGAATTATAAACACAAGAAAACTGATAAAGAAATAATGGCTAGATGAGATGCCTTAGAAAATACTCTTTTATGGGTAGGCAAAAAATTGAGGTCAAAAAAACTCGTCTGTCATGGGTTACATAGTTTGGTTTTTAGTTAGAGAGAAATCCACCAGCCATGGAAGTGATTTTTCCCTGTAAGGACCTTAACAGCTTCCTTCAGACCCAACAGAACAAATTAGCTGGCTAGTTCTGAATTTTGACACTCTTTTAAGCCAATTACGACAGTTGAACATGCCTCTGTGAATCATATTTAAAGAAGGAAACCGTGAAAAGCTATCTCTCTTCTTCCTCTTTTCTTCCAAGAGTGGAGGCCTCTTTCCCCTTTCCCATTCCCATTAAGGCTGGGCAGGGGGAGGTGAGGCCAGTTGGGCCCAAGAGGGCCCCTGGGTCAAAATTGTGGAGCGCGGCTGCCAAATTCCAACTGCAGCCAGTGGATCAGGCTGGCTCTGCTTGGCCAAGCCAGGCCCTGCTCTGGCTATGGGCTGCCGAGCCATCCTGCTGGGGACTGTCCCAGCTACCTGGAAGATCATGTGGCTGAAATCAGAGGCAGCTCTGTGGCCCGTGCAGAAAGTAGCCCCGTAGCTGGAATTTAATGAGGCATGGGCTGTAAAACAGTCAGGCAGCTAGAGCAGCCACTGCCATTCTGGCCCAGCCCCCTAAGATCCTGGCACAGACCCTCAGTACTACACCGTGATTGATTCGGCCACCACCCAGCAGAGATCACATAACCAATGGTGAGAGTCAACTCCTTGATGCAAGGCCCGAGTAAGATTAATTCTTTCAGTGTTGTAGAATTCAACTTAAGAACAGATAAACCTACGGGCACCAATCTTCTCTCAAGTCAGAGAAAAGGAAAGATGAAGGCACATGAAGAGAACAACATAGAGACACCAATGTCAGTGAAAAAGGAAGAGCCAAAGTCTAGAGGAAGGACAAAGAGGAGATGTTTCACACCTAGATGCTGAAATTCTTTTTGCCAAGCTGTGGTAATGGACTATATCAGACTAATTCTCTATAATTCATGGAATGCATTGGGGGGATATAGCCTTGTAACCACAGCCATGAGCAGAGGCATCCATGCTGAAGCAAGCAGATGTCGGAGTAGTTGTGATCTAATGAGAAGCTTGAACAGAGATGAGAAAACTATGCCCCCAGGGATAAAAGAAGACTTCTGTTCCCAGAGATGAAGATGATCCCATAGATGAAGAAAACCTTTGCTTTTATACCAGAATAGCTCATCCTTAAAATAGTACCCCATAAGTTGACATGGCCCACGAAAGCAGCTGTGGGAAGGCTGCAAGGTGTGGGAGGAACTTTCACACTGTGAACAGATTTTCCTTTCCTGGGCGGCTGATTTGCTGTGACATTGAAACAACAAAATAACTGTTTCTTGTAGAAAAGTCTCCATGGCATGACAGGAGACACTCCTCTCCCTAAATGAACTGAAGAAAGATTATTTTAGAGGTGGTAAATTGACTGAAAATCCCAGGTTTTGTCTCTTTATGTTGTCAGTGGGAAAGGGAAGAAGAGCTGAGGGGAGGAAAAATGCTCTAAATGTTTATTTAGTTCTTATCAATCTTCTTTTAGTTCTGTTAATAAAGTTTTCTTTATACTCTTGTGGAGAGTTAGGGATATGCATGCGGAAGATATCAGGCTGTATGGTCAGTCAGGACCCCTTCCCCCCTCACAGTCAGACCTTTGCTCCATACCAGGCCGCACCCAGCCGGACGTGAGCAGAAGGAAATGACACTGACTGCCCAAGCTATAAAAACCCTTGTGACCCTTCAATAAATGCCATTTGCTGTCCACCATGTTGGTGTCCAGGAGCATATGGACCGAGTGGCCTGGGGTTAGGGCCGCCGTGCCGGGCTTGAACCAGGTCGCCACGCAACAACTCTTTAAAGTTTTGAGCCTGCTTTGCTCTTCTCCTAATCCTTATCTCACAGCAGAAAATGAGTAAATATTTTAGTGGATGCACTGGCATTTGGCCACTACATTGTCTATCCCTGCAGTGTGATTGGGAACATTTCCATAATTCCTCATGTGTCGCTCCTTTTCCATAGAATGACACAGAACAGAATTGGGATACAGTTAACCACTTCCAAGGGGCCTTTGTTAAATCCTTACAACAGAATATACAATCACTTCACACTCAAAAGATCAACTCAGAACTTTACAAACTGCAGGAATTAAAGGTGCTGACATCTGAAAAATGACCTTTCTTGGCTAAATCGGAAAAATTTCTTTTCTGGGATAAATTTATGAGTTTGGGTTTTCATTGGACTGTGTTGTCTGGCAATGGCATCCTTTCTAATCTTCTGTCTTGTCCTTTTTAACATAATCAGAGCTCTTAAAAGCATGTAAAAACAAGTCATGGTTGCCTTAGCCTTATCTATGACCCCCATAAAATAAAAAAGGGGAGATGTGAGGAAACAGCAGGCCTGAAAATTCCTGAGAACACAGGATAAAGTAGATTACACATGACCTGAAAACAGGAAAGGCTTCCTGTTTCTTTGAAGTCTGCAGACCTTGAGAAAATTAAGACTGTCAAGCCAACCGATTTTTTACAGGCCTGCAACCGGGTTACATGTGAAAGACTGAACAGAGATTCTCACACTAAGGGTATAAGTACTGTCTTAACTCTGCAATAAACAGATTCATTTTGTTCTCAGCTTGTGAGTCTTGCATTCATGTGTCAACAGCTGGGTGTGATTATTAATGAGGCCCCAGAGGTAGCAGCCCAGATCAGGACAGGCTAACAAAACTGAATATATATTCCAAATGAAACTCATTGTCTCTGATGTTATCATGCCATAAACACAGTATATCAACAAAGCAATTTTGATTCCTCTCCCTGATCTTAAAAAGGGCATCATGAAGGGCAAATACTTCCTCATATGTGGAAATACATACAGGGTTAGGTACAATATCCACGTAAATACACTGAGAAACATGATGATCAGGGAGTTTCTCTACTCTAATAAAAAAATACTTAGAACAAAATTGTAATTCTGACTTGTCTCATGCCCTACATTAGGCACCAAAAGATGTGTTGGTTTAAAAGTAAACCAGTGGAAGAAATGAACCTCACTTTACTACATTGAGAAAGATTACAGGTTGGACTTAAAATTTTCTAAAGAGATTTCAATAGATACAATGATACATAAAAAACTGGTTTTAACCCACAATACTGGCACCCTGCTGGTCAGTGATGGTTGCTGTCCTGTTGAAGTTCTGGTTCTCCTCCAGATCTATCGAGTGGTGGCCCCACAAGTCCCCAAGCCCAAAGATTATATATGCTCACGTTCAGGTGGGGCATGCTCAGTAGCTCCCCCAGGGTGGAGAGTTCACAATGGATTAATACTGTGAGTCATGGGATATTTTGGGAGTCTTTGATAGTCTAAGTCATTGCAGATACCTATTCTGCTAGTGTGGATGGTTCAGTTACCCCTGCAGGGCCCCCTTGGAACCTTCTTCCCTGAGATAAGAAATCCTTCCATAGAATGACTCATGTTAGAGGAATGTTTACCCCCCTATAGACTCCCTGTTATCTTTTAGAGTTTCTATTGGTCTTTAATAGGTGATTGGCCACTTCTTTACCTAAAACCTTAAAGTAATTGGATAGTTTTCAACTTATAATTTTTACTGGCTACTTCTCAATCCTCCTTAACCCTATAAAACTCCCTTGATATGCTATGCATTTGAATTTTGCTGACGGACCCCTTTGTAGAAATAAAGTTGTCTTTGGAATCTCTGCACAGCAGTCCCAGATCTCTTTCCTAGCTAGCTAAGAAGGTCTTTCAAGTGAAGATGAATCTCACAATAGAGCTGATTGCCTAACCTTTAGGCATTGCTTGCATCTAAAGACCTTGTAGCTGATCTCCTGCCTAGAAGCAGCCAGGGGTTCTCTTCAGAATGCATATTCAGGCTTGCTGTGGCAGCCTGGGGCAAGGAACCCCTAGTCCCAGCAGCTACAGCTAGTGCCATTGAGTCTATTATGGCCCATTAGCGGAGATGACCCCTCAGGCTGGGTGTGACTGTGCTGGTGTTTCCCCAGAGGGCAGTTATCACAGCTGAGTCATTTGTGTGAAGGAAAAGAAACACTACTCTGCCTCCCAGGGTTTGCCTCTTCTTCCTTATCTCCTTTATATTTATCTTGCAGCCTGAGGTGTCGAGTGTGCACTGGGCAGCTACTGCAAAGGATCCATTATTATCAGTTCATCAGAAATGACATAGAGTAGAATACACACTTTGGTTACACCCACATAGGGTGCTAAAATGGCACCCTACTCCTGTAACCAGGGCAACCTCCAAGATCATCAAGTCCAACCTTTGACCAAGTACCACTCTGGCCACTAAACCAGATCTCAAACTGCGATGTTTACTTGTTTTTTGAACAGTTCCAGGAATGATGACTCCACCACTTCCACGGGCAGCCTGTTCCAATGCTTAACCACCCTTTCAGTGAAGAAATTATTCCTGAAATGCTAGCAGCTGAGAAGACAGTGCATTCAAAATTCCTGATAGAAATAAGTACTTCCAAGTTGTGCAACACACAATACAAAAAGCAACTTAAAAAGATGCTAAAGAGTTATCAGGGAAAAAAAAAAAAGAAGTGCATTGAGTCAGTAAGCTGGACATGCAAATAAAAGGTTTCAATGAGTTGGGAAGACACAAATACATTCAGGAAAATAAAAAAAGAGTAAATCCTGAACCTAAGGGTACTCAGGTTTAAACCAAGCAATATACTTTGAGATTGTGTGAACAGTCTACTAAGGGTAGGTTTGAATATGTACTTGAGCTTGTACTTACTTCCCCCCCCCTCCACAGAGATGCACATACACAAGTAAGCCCATGCTGCTAAATATGTGTCTCCAAGCTCTCCAGCTGCATGGTATGATCAACCTACCAGCAGCAAGCTCTACACTGGTTCTTCATGTTTAGTGGATGTCTTGGTTTAATTTAGGTTTGCCAATTTTAATATACTCAATTTCTCTTTGAGATAGGATTTAGGAGCAAAAACAAGGCAAGCCTAAAAGTTAAAAGGGTATAAAGAATAAATTTATTAATAACACAGAGAAAATAAGAAATTTGGAATAAGATTTCCAGATCACTCTCCCCCTTCCCCTTCCATATTTCTTAACAACATACAGACACACTTCAGTCAGTCTTTCACTTAAATAATTATTTCAGTTCACTCTAGAGAGAGAAGTTCCTTCTTGTTTTGGCCATAAGGTTCTTTTCCAAAAGAAGAATAAAGTTCTCTTGTGTCCACACCTTCAAAATTTGCATCTGCCTGGGAAAATCTGCAAATCGTGGAACTCCTCCCATCTTCACAGTCTTTCCAGAACTGTGTTATGAGTCATGTCAAAAAACTCATGGGGTATTACTTTTAAGGGCAAGCTGTTCAAAGCCAAAAGTTCTCTTCATCTCTTTTTTTCATCAAATATCTCTGTTCACCTTTCCATTCTCCAGAACAGAGACCCCCATTCCCTCGGGTCAAAGGATCCTTTTCTCAAACACTTTAACCCTCCCATGTGTTTCTTCATGATTTAAAGGAATTTTCAGTGTAGTCCAGTCCACCCCATAGCTTACAAAAATGTTCTTTTCAGCCAATCTATTCACGACATCTCCTCAATCTCTTCCCATCTGGAAACTTGGCTCTTACTTCACTGACTTTAGTATACTTTCTGCTTTATTCCTCTCATTCAAGGGAGATCAGGAGATCTACAGTCTTATCCAAGCAATGGAAGGGTTAATATTGCACACAGAAGGTGAAGGGAGCAGGGCGAGGCCTTGCTGGAGACGTGCCAGGCCATGCAGGCTGCCTGAGGGAGGCTGGAATGAAAAAAAACTGCAGAGCCCAGCAAGAGAATGCATGGAGGGGCTCGGCTGGAATGGAGCACACCTGCATTTCCCCCAAGCTGCATGGGCAGCTGGGGGGGCTTCGCCTTCCCACGGCTGCTCCGAGACAGCCGTGGCCATGCTGAGGGGGGGAAACTAGGATCTTAGCAAAGGTTTCTCTTTCCCCTGGCCATCAGGGCCCCTAGTTGAAAATGGGGGGGGGCCTCAGTGGCTCCCACACCCCTGCCCGGCCAGGCCACATGGGTTGAGCTGGCTGGCCTTACCTTTTCAAAATCCGGAAGCCAAAAGAGGAAGATTTCACTCTTACCGACATGATTCATGAAGGCAAAGTAACTTTTAATTGGTTACTCAGACTGTCAATTATTAAATCAGCCTTCCAACTGGTCCCAGCAGCTCACAGAGGAAGTTCTCATAGAGGAAAAAAAACCCTGTGTGTGTGTATGTGCTCTGTGCTCCTCCTCTTAGGCGACTTTCATGCAAAACCAGTACAGTGTACCTGACGTAAGCCCAAGTTGCTGCCTGCAATGTAACCAGAAGGGAAAGGTTTCAGGGCTCAGCTGATCAAGAATGCAATCAAGACTGCTCTTCACTCAACTCCTTTGTCTCACTTGAAGCTAGGTCTGCCCTGTATCCGCCAGCATGGGCAATCAGAACCTGAAGAAGAGTACTACCTGCCCGAAGTACCCGAACACCAGCTTTCCAGTGTTGCATACAGGAGTCAGGAGCAAAACTTCAGGTGTGTTTTTAGTTACTAGTCCAAATAAAGACAAGTCTAGAGAAAGGGAATTATTTAGGGCAAGATCCCTTTTTTTCTCTTTATTTGCAGAGTGCTTAATACAGTACACATCTGTTCCATGGCTGGGCTTGCTCAGTTCTTAAAAATCACAAGCAATAATTGAACATACATTTCATAACTGTATCACTTTACTGAAAAACATCTAAGAAACTGTTGCAGCAACAATGATTTAACTGCATACAGTAATACTGCATCTGAGATGAAACAGAAGCATTGGCTCAACATTGGTAGAATAAAGCACTGTCTATTGAAGTCAGGGAGGTCTGAAATTCACACTCACTCTCAAGAACATGCATCATCCATTAAGTCACCAATATATCAATGTCTTCAGTATCCCAGTCCAAAATACTGAACTTAAAATCTCATCCAGTGTGTAGGTACCAACAGGTTATTTTTTAGATTCAATATAATTGCAATGCCTTTATCACTGCAGTTATTCAAATGTTTCTTTCACTTTAGTGATTAACTATGTTAAACCAGAGAAAACAATTTCTTTAGTGCGATAACAGTTTACATGTATGTCAGTTATTATTAATACAACACTCTTTCCACTAATACCCATGTTCTTGTTTGTGCTGGTTTTGGCTGTGGTATAATTGTCTGCACAGTGGCCAGTATGAGGCTGTGTTTTGAATTTATGCTGAAGACAGGGTTGATAATACAGAAATGTTTTTGTTATTGCTGAGCAGGGCTTGCACAGAGCCAAGGCCTTTACTGCTTTTCCTACTGCCGTGCTGGCAAGGGGATTAGCAGTACATGGGAGGTTGGGAGGAGACAACTGGGACAGGTAACCCCAACTGACCAAAGGGATATTCCAGACCATATGACATCATGCTCAGTATAGAAAGTGGAGGGAAGAATGAGGAAGGAATGATGTAGCAATGGTGTTTGCCCTCCCAAATAACCATTATGCATGATGGGGCCCTGCTCTCCTGGAGAGGATTGAATACCTGCCTGCCCATGGGAAGCGGTGACTTAAATCCTTGTTTTGCTTTGTTTGTATGTGCGGCTTTTGCTTTCCCTATTAAACTGTCTTTATCTCAACCCACATGTTTTCTGGCTTTTATTCTTCTGATTCTCTACCTGATCCCACTGGTGGGGGAGTGAGCGAGCGGCTGAGTGGGGCTTGGCTGCTGGCTGGGGTTAAACCATTACATTGTTACGCTACTTTAAAGCTTGAGTTAAAGAATTATTGCAAAACAACTCCAAAGGGAATGAAAGAAGACACACGAGATAAAAAAAGTCTTGTGATTCTTCTTCATATATTACAAATAACATTATTTTCTGAAACATATCTGTAATGGAGCTGGGGTAAGGAAGGAGAGTTAAGCAGTGAGCTGGGTGCCAGCCCAACAATATATGCAGCTCCTCACATGACAGCTCTGCATTTCCCCAGCTGGCTTCAGCACTTCTGGGAGGGGGACAAGTGTGGGCTGGTACACTGCCAGGATTGCTAGATATGCTGCAGGTGAGAAGCAGAAACCATTCTAAGGGACAGAAACATCACAGATGGCTACCAGCTGCTTAAGCACAAATCAATAATAATACTATTTGTAAATCCTATTGTAAATGACACTGAAAGACCAACAACCATAAAAATGGCAGAATGTAAAAAAACCTGAGGAGAGTCTTGACATCAGTGGTAACTGTGGAAAACCAAAAAGTGACAGATTCCTGATTTCTACCTTTGAGAAATTCCCTGGCCAACAAGCTTTGGTGCAACAGCCTCCCCCAAGACACTGTGTTGAAGTCCAAAGGCTCTCTGAGAGATGGCTCCTGCGTGGGGAAAGGCAGCTATGGTGAGAAAACATTGGGCTCCTACAAAAAACTCCAAGTATGACAAAGAAAATCTTTCAGCAGTTGTACCTGAGAAATCTTGTGCAAATAAAATGACCTGTACAATAAACAATTTTTAATCTTTCTACTGTCTGCAAGCTAAACAATAAAATTTGGTACATTACTTACTAGAAAGTAAAACAACTTGCATTTCCACACCATTGAGCTGCCCATCATATTAAATGGTAGGCATGATGTGTCCTTCAAAGCACACTTCTTGCTGTCGAAGGCAGAGCTTTGAATGAGTCTAAGAAGTCCTTTTGCTTTACTTTTATTATAAGACACTGTCTCTACTATGACACACCATCTCTGAAAAGAAGGGAGAAAACAATATATTCATCATGTTGTTTTTAGTGGCTTCCATTAAAGGATGCAAAAGCAGAAAATGAAATAATTTAACTTTGTCCTTACCAAATAACCTAATCATGAGTTTATTTATCTACAGCTCTTTGCCTAAATCTGAAAAGGCAAGCCCTGGGTAGCCCATGTGAATACAGCACATTTTTTTATTTGCCCTCCTTCTGAAAGAAACAACATTATCTCTAATCCAGTAGACTGATGCAGGAACAATCCTGTCTATATGGCTGTCCCACTTAGAAGAGATCTAGCAAAGATATTATAGGATCACTCAAATGACTAATTCAATTTTTAAAAATGATTTGGCCTGGAAGGAAGGGAGAGGGGTGGCTTAGTTTTATCAATGGCTTAGCTATTTGATCCAACTTAGCTCAAAGCTACACAAACAAATCATTAACTCCAACACAGGGGAAGTTGCAGAAGCACCACATGAGATTACATACAGCATGAAATCCTACTCTGAAAAAAGCCCCCAAACTTCCCTTCCTCAATTCAAAGTGAAATGTTGAAATGGTATGTAGAAAAATAAAGATTTTACGATGTCAGGGTTTGACTTGAGTTTGCCAATTTTAATATATTTAATTTCTTTTAGAGATAGGATTTAGGAGCAAAAACAAGGCAAGCTTAAAACTTAAAAGGGTATAAGAAGAAATTTATAAATAACACAAAAAAAAAAAAAAAAGGAATTCAGAATAAGATTTCCAGATTATTTCCTCCTCCCCCTTCCCTCATCTTACACATTTCTTAACAGCAACATACAGAGAGCACTTCAGTCAGTTATCTACTTAAATAATCATTTCAGTTCACTCTAGAGAGAAAAGTTCCTTTTTTTTTTTTTTTTTTTGGTTCAGGCTTAGGGGGGTGTCTTCACCTTCACAGTTTGCATCCACCCAGATCTGCAAACCATGAATTTCCTCTCATCCCCACAGTCCCTCCGGAGCTGTGTTATGGGTTATGATGCACACTTGGGATGCTACTTTTAAAGGCAGGCTGCTGAAAAACAAAATTCTCTTCATCTCTTTTTCTATTAAATGTCTCTGTCCATATTTCCAGTCCCAAAACAGAGAGCCCCATTTCCTCGAGGCAAAAGGTCCTCTTTTCAAGCACTTTAACCTCCCCAAGTATATTTCACAGTTTAAAGGAATTTTAGTGTAGTCACAGTCCCCTTATAGCCCACAAAAAAAAGGTTTTCAGCTACTTATCAGTGGCATCTCTTCAATCTCTTCCCATCTGGAAAACTTAGCTTTCATTTCACTGACTTCAGTGGACTTCTTGCTTTATTCTTTTCATTCCGGGGAGCTCAGGAGATCGAGTCTCATCCAGGCATTAAAAGGGTTAAACTTGCATCCAGAAAGTGAAGGAGCTGGGCCAAACCACGCTGGGAAAAACGTGGCCCCAGGGACCACATGGAAAAGGCCGGACTTCTTTCCGCTGCATGGTCAGCTGGGGGCCTCTCCTCTCAGAACAGGAGGGAAGGGAGGGGGCTTCGGTGGCTCCCCCATCCCCCACTCAGCCATGCCGCATAGAGAAAGAAAGCCGGGCAGAGCCGGAGCCTCGCCTCGCCTCACCTCGCCTGGGCCGCCTGGGGCTGCGCGGGGCCAGGGCCCCGCTGGTTGCTACCTGCCTTGTGGCCGGAAGACCAAAGAGAGCGGACTCACTCCACCAATGTGATTTATGAAAACGAAATAGCTTTTTCATTGGTTACTTGGGATGTCAACCACTAAATCAGCCCTCTGATTGGTCCCCGCAGCCTACAGGGGAAGCTCCCAGAGAGGGGACAGCCCTCCTGTTTCCAGGCCTTGTGCTCTTCCCTCAGGCGGCTCTCCCCCCTCCCTCCCCCATGTGAAACCAGCACATACGACATTGACAGATTATTTGCTTAAGAATGCTTTGAACACAGATTATCAAAAGAAGCCTACATAAAGATTTTGAAAATTCTTTACATTTTCTGACCATGATCTGGAATGGAAAGCAGCATACTGGGAATTTGCTTGATATTAAAAACAGAGTTCTTCAGTAAAAATTTTAACTGTATAAAATAAATGTCACAGGGGAAAAGTAGCATTACAATAACTAATGTATACTTGTTACTTTAAAATCTGGTTTTACAATTTTAAACAGGAAAAAGCAAGTCACCTTTAGCATCAAAGGCAAAATGATGAAGTCACTTTTTTCAGTAAGTGCCAACACAATAGTTTTCAAAATAAGGCTTTCTAATTCAAAGACTATATCCTTCTTGATGGTGGAAAACTATTTTAACAAAGTTCTATTTTCCATAATGAAAGTTAGAAATATAAAAATATATCTAATTTTAATTACTTCAGTATTGGGGGTGTGTGTATACATATGTGAAAATGGGTCTAATGCTTTTAGAAACTGTAACATAACAGCAGTTAAAACAAATGAAGTTTATTTTTTATTTCATTGACCATTGCTCAAAAAAGAAAAACAACCCCAAACCAACTCAGGAATAAAATACTAATATCCTATAAATCATAAATTATGCTACTCTGCATTCCTCAGTTCACAAATGAATCATATTCTAACCTACACAATTCAGAGATCACACAAAAATAAAAGTCTCCTAGAGATTTCGGAAACTTGAATAATTTTCATCTGGTCCTGTCAGAGACTGAAATGTTGTAGTTCATGGCTTAAACATTGCCATCAAACACTTTTGCCCATTATGGCAAAAAGTGTAAAATGAAGCTGCACCAACAAAGATCATCTCACCCTAAATCGGCCTCCTGACTGAAACCCTGAACTGTGAGTTAAGCCACCTAAGACAACTTGATGTAAGATAAAATGACACTTTTGTTCAATCATCTCAGATCTGTGAAGAAACAGATAAGGCTGGGAGACCATCCATGGGAGGGCCAAGCCCAGCAGCTGTCATGAAAATCATCCCTTGCCATAGCCCTCAAGCTTATCTCTTGCTACCAGGTTTGCAGAGACTCCCTCTCCCCAAACAAGGGGTTTTGGGTGTGTGGCACAACCTCTGGTGAGAGGCAGTGAATACACATCCTCCCTTACACAAACTGGCTCAGTTGTAAAAATCTTCCCCCCTACCCTGGGAAAGCTGCATCCACAGGACATTCATGTGAGGGGCAGCTGAAGAGGTGTCATAATCCATCAAAGATCCCCGATGTGTTCCCCAGACTTATTCCTGAAGCCTTGCAGCAAAACACTGCACGTGATGCAAAATGATGCAACCAATCCAGAGTCTTGAAAGAAAGTGTCAAACTTGCCCTCCTGCAGGGGAGGTGCCTGGGCATTCCCACCTGGCCCAAATGTATATTAATCCATTGGATTCTATGCCTTTCAGCGGGGGACCCTCATCACCAAGAAGACCAGATGGAGGGAAGCAAAAAGATGTTGTTGTAACCCATGGAGGGGTAATATATTTCTACTTAATCTGTCTCTGTCACTCTTGCTGTCTTTTTCTATTTCTTTCTTTCTCTTTCCCATTTATTGTTAAATAAAATATATCTTTTCTTTTGGTATCAACATTTAACCTCATTTGGTTTTAATCTTGTTTCAGGGTGTTGGGGAGGGAATAGAAAAATCTTATGAGTGCCTAGCAAGTAGTTATGAAACAATAAATGAAATAGAGATGTTAGCAATCTTTGACATAGATGCTGAAAACAGTCATGTGAAGGTTTGAGGACTCTTCCTTTGTTTAGATGATACCAAATGCCACAAATACCAAAGAACCAACAGACATCCTGTCCCAAGCCTGGCAGGAAAGGTCTGAAGATAAGGGTTACAGATAAGAAAGCCATAAAACATGGTAATTTAGTAGTTCCTATAGGTTGCATGCAAATATTAGGAAATTAGTATATTGTATTAGATTGGTTAATGGAAATTAGAATATTCATCATAGAAGAATACTTATTGTATTGTAAATGGGAAATCGCTCGCTCTCTCTCTCTTACCCCCTTGCTCTTATCTCTTACTTCTTACTCTCTTACTCTCCATGCTCTACACTCTCTCTTACACCCACACCCTTATAATAAACTACAAACCTGAAGAACAGAAAATAGAGAGCTCCTGAGTCTGTCCAGCGACCGTCCAACCAACAATACAACCCCCGCACAGGGAATATTCGAACCTACCATTCCTATCTGCAATCCAGAGAGCTCACTTTGCTCCCCTATAATTAGCAGATTCTAACAGGTGCTTTCAAAATTTACATTGATTTAATTAATATATAAACAATTAATGATGGTGTTAGAATGCAGTGTCAAATGTCACTGAGTTTTAAAACGCTACCAGTGTTAATGGACATGATAAATGTTTATTTTTTAATAATGCCATATTTAAGATCTGATTAGACTCATCATGCATACATCTGCAAATTGGTGTATGCAGACAGGAAGAGCATACATGGCCAATTTATCCAGATCTACAAGGACTGTAATCATACCTGTGCATGTTCAGAGTCTTCAAAATGCTCATACTACTAGAAAATATTTAAATTATTCCATTGACAGTGTGCATTTCAGCTCTAGAGTCCTCCCTAAAAATCTACAAGTTTTGGTGTGCAGCACTTCCAGTATGAATGTTTCACTGGGTCATGTTACACCACACTGCTATGTAAACAATGAACCATAGTTTTCCCTTGAAAATCACTGACAAGACATAAATAATTTTTAAATGTATCTATTCTGTTACCAGCTTCATGAGACAATTGCTCCAAACCACACTTTTCACTTTTTAAAAGTTTTTTAATTTAAATTCTCATGGCCTTTGTGAAAGAGATAAACAAGATTGTGTAGAAAGCATTTGCCATTTATTTGCTTTAGTCTGCCAATAAAACTAATGTTTTGGAGGCTATGCCAAATGTGACTTCATTTTTTTATTAGAATTTCCAGTTATTTGAATCAGGCAAGTATAATTAAGGTATCATCTGGATGAGCTTATACAGTCTGCACACATTAACTTGGCATTTTAACTGTTCAAATAAAGTCTAAAAATGAAGCCATGGAAAGAGGCTGGAAAGGTTGAAACATGTCCTTGTGTTGAGGTTTCACCCCAGCTGGCACCCAAGTACCATGCAGCCTCTCACTCACTTCCCCCACCAGTAGGATCAGGGAGAGAATTGGAAGGGTAAAAGCTAGAAAACTCATGGGTTGCTATAAAGACAGTTTAATAGAGAAAGCAGGGCCCCATCACTTGTAACGGTTACTTGGGTAGACAAATGCCATCACCAAAAATGTCCTCCTCCTTCTTCCCTCCACTATACTGAGCATGATGTCATTTGGTCTGGAATATCCCTTTGGTCAGTTGGGGTTACCTGTCCCAGTTGTGTCTTCTCCCAACCTCCCATGTACCGCCAATCCCCTTGTCAGCACGGCAGTAAGAAAAGCAGTAAAGGCCTTGGCTCTGTGCAAGCCCTGCTCAGCAATAACAAAAACATTTCTGTATTATCAACCCTGTGTTCAGCATAAATTCAAAACACAGCCCCATACTGGCCACTGTGCAGACAGTTAATTATAGCCCAACCAAAACCAGCACATTTTGTTTCAAAGGTGACTTGCAAAATAGCAAAATTGGACAGCTCATTTGTTTTAAATTATGTGCTTACAAAGACTTGGAAAAGCTCTGGGAGCTACTTTCTGTTTTTAGTCTACCAATTCTTGTCTTCCCTGTTCGGATGGAAATCATTTTAGCAAGACCTGGATTAGTCTCAGCTGCAAGAGAAAACCATCTGACTATCTAGATTCTTCTTTTTCCTATTGTGATGGCCATCTGGCTAGGTTTACATGCTTAGCTTTCAGACAATAAAATTGGACTTTGATGCCTAAAGATTTTTGCTTTTTATGCATTTTTCATATATTTGTAGCTTTGTGGACTGTTAATACATGGTTGTATAGCACCTAGTATTTTTCCTACCCTTTCTCTTAGATTTTAGAATAATAAGCTAACCCTTCGACCATTCCTGAAATTCTGTTTAGTCTTATTATCAATAAAAGAACTTCTAAGAAGGACATTTTGTTTTTCAGCCAGAATCTGAGAAGACATAAAAAGAAATAGGGCAAAGAAGCCCCTGGAAAAATTCCAAGGGGCAGACCCAAGAGTAGGTTACTGGGGTAACTGATTTCCTATTGGATGTATCAGCTAGATATACTAATTAATTAACCTTATAAAAAATTGTAGTAATTCTTTATCACTTGTGCGCATACCCATGTTCTGTGCACCTGAAAGCTTTCATTAAAGATCTGCTTTTTACCTTACCATTTTAACACTTGTTGCAAGGTTTTGTCCTTTTGTTCTTTGGCAACATCCCTTGGAAACTGTATATATCTGAGGGATGGAGGGGGGGAAGTGGATAAAGGAAAATGGGGACAGAAAAAGCATGTCTGCACAACAAATTTAAGAGGCAAGAAAGCAAACAAGAGAACTGTTTTTAAACTGTGATATAAAATTTTAGGTGTGCATTTTAACCAGTCTGATTTACTTATGAACACGCATACCCCCACTCAAAAAAACCTAAAATTGTTATAAAAATCCAGCTTTCAGTGCTGTTTGGGGTTTTTCAATGCTTGAAATTTTGATGTATTCCCATATGGAATGTTTTTTTTTACTATAATTTTACGAGATATTATAAAAATTCTCTCAGTATATTGTTCAAATATACTTTAGACATTTTTAGAATTAAGTTTGCTTTAGGTAAATAAGACCACTTGCCTTATTTTACTTGAACAAATGGTGATCAAGAAGCAAAAGAGTCATTCGGATATTTTTGAAAATTATTCTTTTAGATCTTGCCCTGCAGACTAAATGGAATTGCTGCTTACATCTTAGAAAACATTTAGGCCACTTTCTCAAATCTGTTTAAATTTTCCCCAAGTCAAGTCTGTTTTGCCCATGACAGTAATCTGAGTGATCTTTCCCTGTCATTATCTTCCCCCACAAGCCTATTATGTTTTTTCTTCCTTGTCTAGTTGAGGAGGCAAGTGACAGAGGGGCCTCCAGCCAGGGTCAACCCATCATAGTAGACCTTAAAAACACAGAAAAAAGGCATTATCCATTACAAATGAAGATGAGAGGCTGCTTTTCTTCTCAAAATTAGTCACTAAAACTAGCATTTCTTTAAAGTTACACCAGTTCTGCAAAAGAAATTACAGAAGTGGAACTTATATTTCAAGCCTATGGAGGATCAGGTGTAAGCATGTTTGGTCTCAAACATTCTGTTACAAGAAAGATGATTGGAAGAGAGGGTCCTGCAGAGGTGGGGCAGCACTGTTCTGAGACATCTCTCCCTCCCCCCAACTCACTTCCTGAAGGAGGGCTCAAAGGGCTGACTGTGCACACATGAACAAAACAGCGTGAAAAGTCTAGTTTACATGAGGCATGCACCAGATTAACTATAAAAGGAAACTGATAGCTTTCCCTCTTCTCTTTTCCCTCTTTTGCTTTCTTTGCTTCACCAGCTCCAGACCATGCATGCAGCAGTACCAATGGGGGATCTAGGGATTGGTGATCTTTTTTTCTCTCCCTTTTCTGCCTTTATTTTTCTCCCTTGCTTTGTCCGGACAAAGCACAGCTATCATATTCTACCCTGTACTCTGTACGAAAGTTTGTTGTGGGAGTGGGGAGCTTGTGTTAGTATGTTGTGGCTTGTGAGCCAGCACCTTTGAGAAGTTTGTTGCAGGAGTTGAGAGCTTATTGAAGTGTACTGTAAATTAAGGGCTTTTTTTGCCAATACCTTTTGAGAAGTGTATTGTAAAATGTAAGGGCTTGTTAGTCAACACCTTTTGAGTCTAAGCAGTGGGCTACTTGCCAGAGTTAAGATGATTGTAGAATAAAATATACAAGTTCCCTGACCCCTTGGTCTGGTGTCTTTGTTCAGCCTGATGAGAATTTACAACAAACATCACGTCCCCTACCAGTGGGTCATGACAAAGCCTACTAAAATAGAAGTTGGTTCTCAACTGGCATATGGGAGTTCAAATCTTTCCTCTGTCTCTTCCAGAGCAAGAAGGTAAATTTTTTCTTTTTTCACAGAACATTCCTTAAATTCTGGGTGCACATGATAAAGGTGAGAAATATTTAAAACTTCCTATTGAAGTTATTGGCATTTCATAAAATACTTGCAATATTAATAAGATAATAAATAGCTTGAAAATATTCACACAGTCCAGTGGTCCACATATTTTACACAAGTGACCAAAATGACAACCTCTTTTGGCACACTTCATATCATGTATGGTATCCTCAACATGGTAAGCAGAAAGACTTGGACTCCAAAACATTAAAAGATCACAATAATTAGCACATTTTCCAGCTGATACACAGAGAAAGCAATAGTGAGGCTTACATGGCTTTGGTTCATAATTCTAACAGAAAAGATAAAGCCTGAATGTAGGGATTTTTTTTTTCCTCTGGCTCAGAGATCCTCTGGCCTTCTTTTTGCAGAAGAAGAGTTGCAGAAATTATTCAAAAACCCCAGACATGCAGACTTCTTAGTCCATACCACAAAACACACTTCCAAATCACATTAAGCATCTGCTCAACTATCTGCAGTAGAGCAAACCTATAACAGGACAAGGGAATCTCATTCTACCCGCAGGTATGCGTTGAGCATAGCAGCCTTTATTTTTTGGTCCTTCTCAGGTCTAGGACAATATAGAAATGGAGTCTAGAAAATGCTTCAAGTTTTGCCCGAAGTGGACAATACATTTGCATTAAGTAGAAGAAAAATGGAAAAGTACTCCTAACTTCAGAGTTCATCTTTTTAAAGTCATGGTCATGTAAGCAATGTTTTTACCACTTCTAAGGTCACACACAAAGAAGTTGAACACTAGAAAAGAAAACACTGAAAGATTTTTGCTTGATCTATACAGACAATAATTCTCAAACACTGACAACTATCACAGTAAATTTAAAAGAAAATTCTTATGTTGTAACAACACCAAAAAGTTATTATTTTCATTTGATCCAAAAATCTATACCTTGTCACAAGTAACTTTATTAAAGTAATAAAAGAGCAATATATTGGTAGTAAAAAACATCTTCCTCTCAGTTTTCTTCCAGTTTGCCTAATCTGTAAAGGGGATGACAACAACAAACATTTAACCTGGCTCTAACCCTCTTCCTATGATTAACATGGGCACTCAGAAGACCAATATCTCAAAAGCATGTGTCATGGTTAGACACTGGTCAAACGCCAGGTACCCACGACAGTTGTTCACTAGCCCTCCCCTGCCACAGCTGGAATGAGGAGAGAAAAATTTAAACAAAGGCTGTTCCAGCCTGGGAGCAGGGGCCCCCTCTCTCCACCAGGTCTCCCACTGGATCACAGCCTCCTCCAGTCATCCACTTGCTCTGGTATGGGAACCTCCCCCATGGGCTGGAAGTGGATCTCTGCATTCCCTTGGACCTCCATGTGCTGCAGGGGGACAGCTGCTTCACCATGGTCTTCACCACGGCCTGCAGAGGAATTTTGGCTCTGGCACCCAGACCACCTCCTCCCACTCCTTTTCCACTGACTGGAAACTGTGTCGCCATTTTGTTTCCCTCACATGTTCGTATATCCTCCTATTCTCTAGCTGGAATTAAAACTGCCCCCTCTTTGTTTTGATTTTCTTCTTAAATATTTTATCACAGAGGCTTTACCAATCTCTCTAATTGGGCCAGCAGCATGTCCATCTTCAGATCCATTAGGGAATGGCTGTGCCGGAAATGGTAGAAGCTTCTAGCAGCTTCTCACAGAAGGCACCTCTGTGGACCCCCCCACTACCAAAAACCAGGCCATACAAAACCAACACGGCATGCCATTTTCTAAAGGCAATTATGTACCAGGGATAATATTGTGTTAAAGGCAGTTTTAGACAAGAGGTGCTGGAGTATCAATACCTGCACACAGACTGACTGTACATTTCTCCAAACAGTTCCAACACAGTGCTCTGGCACAAAATCAGCTCTACATATGTCATGCTCATGCACTGCTCTAGTGGAAGCTCAGTTAGATGATCTTTCTCTGGTTCAGCATGGTAAACCTAAGCAATAAGTGCAGATTTAAGCAGAGCTATAAAGGAAACAGACCTATGCAAGTTGAAGGAAATATGGATTGAGTCAAGCACATAACTTATTATTCATAATCTTCAGAGTAAAAGTCTCCAAGAATATTACATTGGAGAACTTTATGCAGTCTTAAATCTTGAGAATACAGTATTTAAATAGCATATATCATCTGCTGTCTTATTCCACCTAATTAAAAATCTTTCCCTCTGTTTTCTTTCCAGAAGCTTACAAATAACCCTATTTGACAACTCACTCCAAAATTCTCTACTTTCAAACATGAGGTATTACCAAGGTCATCCTTCTTTCCAAATTTAAAATACTTTAAATTTGTTATCAGAACACGACACGGCAACTAACAGAACAACTCCTTTAAGATTAGATTACACACTTCCCTTTTCCATTCAAAACAATAGTGGTTGTTTAAGTTTCCACTCCTAATTTTCAAGATTTGACAGAAGAATGGAAATCTGACTTTGATATATGCAATTTGAATGAAAAGCTTACTTTTTAAAAATAACAGTTTGTGCACTTTATACCGACTTTGCCTCCTCAGTTTTTCCCAGCAATAATGCACACCTCCTGGAAGCCTGCCTTTTTGCTCTATTGAAAAAACTCTTCCAACTTTTTTACCATAAAAGTCAAGGTACTGTTCCAGATGCAAAAATCTTGGAAATGACACATAAGGGTAGAAAAGATTGATTCTCCATGGGTAACAATTCAAACTCTGCCTCTTGTGGAGTACATGGCCTATTAATCTCCAAAATAATTTTCAATAAAGAAACACACATTAGAAATTTTATTGAATAACTGTTACACATACCCATTTCTGTACTGAATATGTGATGTTTTCTCGGTCTCTTTTACAGCTCTAATCCCCACACATCCCTGATCATATAGAACAGCAAAAAGAATGAATGATGGGCTAGTCTTTTCATAATGATGAATATATGATTAGTATTAACTTCACAGCTGGGAAATCATCTACACATATATCATGCTATAAGCTTAGATTTGTCTGAACAAGGGTCACTAGTTGTATAGCAGATGATTTGTTCATATTTGGAGTTCCTTTTTCTCCAGTGGATCACAAAGCACCATACAAACAGCAACCTGAACCTCAGAAGCATTTTTAAGCTAGAAAGATGATAAAAGGATAACAGGTGAGCAACATCTTTTTGTGACAATAAGGGCAAAAGATAAATAACTCCAACTAAGAACATCATGGCAGACCATCATCCTTACAAAGGTAGTAAGAGAGTTTCATGTATGGCTGAACTGACAAACCCCAGCAGCTTTAAACATCTCATCTGAATGTCTGACACAAAAATGCACACACCACCATGTGCACCTCAAATAAAGTAGTCAATCAGACTATCTCCATCTTCAGTTTACTTCATATTTATTATCTACAAGGTCAGAGATTTAAGATAACTAATATACATCAAAGAGTAATATATGTTTTCATACCACTTTGTCTTCAGGCTTTGTAAACAAGCCCATTAATCTCTAATGCATCAGCAGTATAGGCAGATGTGGTTTCTTTCAGAGATACACAACCAAACACAGTAACCTCTGACAAATAAAATTCCCAACAATGTATAGACCTTTGGCACAGAATGCAAATTGCCACAGATGTATTATTTTGTATTTTTAGCAACAGCTTACCTGAGTAAACATTGAAAGATTTAACTCAAGGTCAGCAAGCCAGATGCAGAACAAACTTAGCCCTTTGTCTCCATATCTGTGTGCATACCACTGAAACATAAAACTTCATAGTTTCAGAAAACATGTAAGAGTGTTACCTTTCTGGACGTGGATGATATCTGGAAAGTTGGCCAAATGCCCCTGATACAGTGCTAGCAAATCCACCACAGCATTGAGGTCCTGTCGGGGCTGATCTGCAAAGAGGTCCCCAATGGCATCATAAGCTTCTGCAGTGAAGGCTATGGCTTGGTTGAGGCCAGCTGAAAAGGCCTGCTGGTCCAGCTCAAATGCCTGACTGAGACACTTAAAGGAGTGTCCCACCTTCTGGTATTCTTTCTTGAAACCAGTGACCTGTTTGCGAGCAAATTCATTGGCTGTGTGATTAAGCTGCAGGGCACTTTCATCCATCTTCTTCATGAAGGCTTTGAAGCCGTCCACCTGACTTTCTACCTCATGCAAGTCCAGGCCAGCCCCAGAGCCAGCAGGGACACTGATGGTTAGGAAAAAGTTGGCACCCACCACCTCATCCTTCTCAGCCTTGCGCTTGCCTTGTTTCCATGTCTTTTCATCCGTGCTGGGACAGGTGAGGAAGTGCTGGAAAACATCACACTGAGCCAGCACGGGGTGGCTGCACATGTGGTCCATCCACCAGGCCAAGCCTTTGCGACGTTTAGAGATGAAGTCCTCCTCAAAGCGGCCAGTGGCTTGCTTCTCTGGCAAGTGGGGCACGGAGATGACGGGGAACTTCTCAGCCAGGCGCCCATAGAGCCAGTCAAAGTGCTTGTAGCGGCGGTGTACCTGCTGCCCGGTGTGGCTGGACACCAGCTTGTAGGCGATGTAACTCTTCATGCCCTTGAATTTAGTCTGTTTGGTGGGGTCCTCGATGGAGCACTGGAAGGGGTAGGGGTTCTCCTGCCATTCAGGGCCCCGGGGGCCCAGCACCACGCACAGCTTGTCCCCATCTTTCACAAAGCCTGATACCTCACCCAACACAAAGGCCTCCCCACCTGACTTGACGAAGGTTGAGAAGCGGTTGAGGTTGCGGCTTACCATGGCCGAACTCTTGGTGCTGCTGCTGGGCAGGTGCAGGTGGCCTGCCAGGTGGCCACTGTGGGAGCTCAAAGACACCTCAGACTGCATGGACAGGCAGTAGTGGCCAGAGGCCCGTCTGCCTGCCACCTCGTAGACGGGGTAGGAGCTGCTCAAGGAGCCTGGCTCATCAGCCGCCGTGGAGCTTTCGTCCCAGTCATCGTCCCAGTCGTCATCGCTGCCCTGGCTGAGCTGGTAGGAGCCGCCGTAGCGCGCAGGCAGGAAAGGGTACCCGGCGGCGGCGAGGGGCAGCGAGAAGGGCTCAAGCGCCGCCGGCTTGAAGGCGGCGGGCTGCAGCAGCGGTTCTAAACTGCCGACAGGCAGGTTGGCGTAGCGAGCGGGCGGCGGCGTCTCGGCGGCGCGGATCACCTGCACGTAGGAGGCCGGGAAGAGACCGCGGTCGCCGTGGCTGTTGATACCCTCCAGCCAACCCTCGATGTCCTGCTCACTGCAGAGGTTCAGCACCTCGTGCTCCCGCAGCGAGATTTCCCCCGGGTTCTCCGATCTGAAATCGTACAGCGCCCGGGCCCGTAGCGCCATGGCCCCACCGCCCAATCGCCCAATCGGCAACTCGCCGCCGCCGCCCCTCACCTCACCACGCTGCCGGGGCTGTGCAGGAGAGCGCCGCGGCCCGCTGCGTCTGGGCCCCGGGGACGCTGCGGCGGCTGGCTCCCCGAGCTCCGCTGTGCTGCGCTGCGGCGCGGGGCGGCTGGCTCCCAGTCCCGGCTTCACCTCGGCGGGCGAGGCAGAGCGCAGGGGCCGAGCCGGCGGTTGTCCCACGTAGCCAGTTTCGCTAATCCAGTGCCGAGAGGCAGGACAGAGGAGCCGAGAGCAGAGCGGCCGCCCTCATCGATTGGCACGGTCCAGCTCGCCCCTTCCCCACCCGGACCCTGACGTCCGACCGGTCGAGGGGTGAGCGCCAAACTCCGGTCGTGCTCCTGCTCACCCTCCCCTCCATGTCCTCTGCCTTCACCCGAGAAAGGCACCCCATTCTCACGGCCAGAACAATAACATGGTTATAATCTGGTAGCGTTTTGAGTGGATTTTACCAAATTTTGCAGGTTGTAATATTGCAAGTTCAGCCTCTTTAAATCTGTTGCTTAAATTTTCATAAGTCTACAAGATTTTTTGACTCAAATACATGATAATTACTTCTAACCCTCCTCAAAGATGTTTCAGCACATCTCACGTTCGGCAAAGAAGCTTGTGGGTCTTCTCAGAATTTATGCTGTCCCTTCCTGTCCCACTGGCCAGCTTCCAGTCATCTGGGACCTCCCCGATGAGCCAGGACTGATGGTAAATGGTGGAGAGTGGCTTCGCAAGCTCATCTGCCGGCTCCCTCATCACCCTAGGATGAATCCCATCTGGTCCTATAGATTTGTCAACATCTAAGTGGCTCAGCATGTCTCTGACTGCTTCCTCCTGGATAACGGGGGGGGGAGTGGGGGGGTGGTTTTCTTCTCCCTGACACCATCTACCAGCCCAGGAGGGCAGTTGTCTTGAGGAGAACCTTTCTGTTGTAAACTGAGGCAAAGGTGTTAAGTATTAGGCAGTGCTATGGGAAGGTTACACTCTTTCTGGTGGTCCTTCTCCAGCTGGTTCTTGCTTACAAAGAAGCAAGAAAAGTACAGTTAGAAATAGGAAAGCATGCGTTTTAGTTGTGGATAATACATATTTTATCCCTCCTGAAAAATGTGGTCATGCTGCTTGTGTTGGTTTTCTGTGGAACATCTTCAATCCCATCCCCGTGGGTTTTTATCCACCCTGATAATTTCTTCTACTACTGTGGCACTTGGTCCAGGGTTGTCTGATCACATGGATCCTATCCCATTAATGATGAGCTGTCTTTGGATCCCTGAATACAAGTTTCTCTCAAGATTTCTACCTGTTAAAGAACAATCTGAAATAAATTTTGTCTCATGCACTGGTTACAAATATTTTTCCTGCCTGCTCTCTTCCTCCTTGGTGTAAACACTGCCTTTGCTATGTGGTGAGCTTTCTTGCCCCTGCTAGGAAAGAAGTCCTCTAGAGGAGATTGTTCCTGTTTGGCTCTCAGTTCTTCATGCTTTCCTATCAACATCCTGCTAGATACACAGTTCTCATTCATTTCTCTGACATAATTCAAAGTGTATGTTACTTCTCAAAGGTTTTTGTGCCAAATAATTTGTCTGGGGCGATTCACTAGAATCCTATAAGACCCACTGCTTGCTTTCATTGCTGATTTTAGTGTTTGATATCTGGGTTTTGCTTTTATTCATATTTTTCTTGACCTTCATTTTCCCAATGTTAGGGCATATCACAGTGCTTTTCTATTACTGTTATTTGGCTTGTATACTTAACTTTTTTTGAATACATCAGCTCACCCCAGCCTAGCCTGTTAGACCACTGGAATTACCCTCACCACCTACTCAGGTGCCTCAGGGGAATGTGGCACATGGATACATGGCTATCACACACTAAGTGTATGTTTTTGGGGTTTCATTATTAATTGTACCCCTTGTGAAGAGGTAACACCGGGGGAAGTTTTCTCCCAAAGCTTCACCTAGTTGTTTAGGCCTACCCTACCAGCTTTTGAAGGGGTCAAATATTCTATAGATGCTAACCATATTGTACAATGGCTGATGCTGCTGATAGGCCTATTATATTTAGCATTCAGACATAAAGTGGAATTGTCTTGGGTAGCTACTCTAACATCTACCCCAGAGACACTGCCCCACAGCCTGACGCTGTCCCACAGCCTGACACTTCCCAACAGTCCACCTTAGAAATGAACCACTTGGATTGGATGGGGGTAATGGAGAAGATACCCCGGATGCTGAGGGAATACACTTCCCCAGCTGGTGGGAAACCCTCTCCCTGCCTCAAAGAGGGAGAGTCTGATGGAGCAGCTGTGGAACCCTCAGACATTACAGCAGTCCAGATTCCAGCTGAACTGCAAGGGCAGCCACAGCCAGCAGCAGTCACCCCTGTGCAGAGGAGGTAGTATAAGGCCAAATCAGTATGCCCAGTTAATGATGATGGCGAGCCAGGACCCTCACAACCAGCAGGGGAGCTGGAACCTGAAATCATCACCAAGTCCCTGCCATAGGACAGTCTCCATAATCTGTGAAAAGACATTGTGCGATGGGGGCATGAGGCTTATTGACCTGGTTCACTTCAGATGTGGGACCTTATGGGTCCAGGCGTGCAACTGGATAGTGGTGAGGCAAGGAATTTGGAGTCCTTCACCCAGGATGTGAATGTTGATCAGATGCGGATGTTGATCAGATGTTTGTGAGGGCCCCTTTCTCTCTGGGAGCAGCTTTTAATGAGTGTAAGAGAGAGATTTGTTTACAGAGACAGAATGCAGGACTACCATCATAGAATTCCCTGGAAGACCACTGAGGAAGGGATCCAAAACCTGAGAGAAGTGACAGTACTAGAGGTACTCTTTGGAAGGGATGGAGAGCACGGTAATGAACCTGACAATTTCAGGTGCACAGGGCAAATATTGTGGAACCTGGCAAATCTAGGGTCATCCCAACACACCACCTTCATTGCAATGATTAATGCCAAGGACAACTGAGAGACAGTGGGTTCCATAGCCAACAAGCTCAGGAATTATGAGAGTATGGTTAATGGCCCGATGCATGCTTATGTCTCTGCTGTGGTAAAGAGCCTTCAAGAGGAGATTAGGGAGGTGATGGAGGAGGTGAGGAGGAAGAGCTCCATGTGGCACCAGTGGGAGTCACAGGGCCCAACGTCAGAGCCTGATGCCCCCCAGCTAGGGAGAGGGGGTATACCCCAAGAGCTGACCTGTGGTTCTTACTGTGTGACCATGAGAAAGATATGAGAAGGTGGGATGTCCTGGCAGCACAGGTGCGTTAACTCGAGGAAAACACTAATCGAGGGTGTAATGTTGACTGGTGTTGAGTCCAAGACAGAGACACGGCACTCCATGATCCATGTGACAAAATGTACTTTATTCTTCTCAACTGCACCTTTAATACCGTTCTTAAGGTTCTTCATCAAGCACTTATGATTTGTTGAAAGTTAAGGCTGCTCAGCTCTCTGACCAATAGCTTCTGCAGCTTAGGCTCGAATTCATTGGGTCAAACCCCTGTCTGGTTCCGAATCTGTCCTATCACTGTTTCCTGGATGTCTGTCTATCAGACCAGCCTGCTTCTCCCATGTACGGCCAAATCAATTGCACAGCAACAAGTCAGCTTGTACTGTGACAATTCCCCGGTTTTTTTTTTATTAATTTGAAAAAAACATTCAAAATGCAGATATACAGCTTGTTCTCTGCTATCTTACCTGAAAGGGCCCTTTTGCATGCAAGATGACACAGACAGCATAAGGTCAATTTGAATGAGGCTATTTACTTATCTTAATAAATTTGGCTTTCTTAGATGGTGATGAGTTCCATATATCTGAAACTGCAGTGCTTATGTTCAGGAGCAGTTGGGTAAATTTACTACCTTCTGGTTTCACATGTCACAATTTAACTGCTTGAAAATAGAATTACAACTTAAGTCAATAACCATAAATCTTTAAACCTCTTCTTTTGGAATTATAACTTAATAAAACATTCAGCTTTAGAACTGTGCAAAATTCCAACTTAGCAAAAGTGACAATTTGTAAACAGGAAAGTATTTTGTAAACAAACAACTCTGTTATTTCAATGTTCTGTAATTCTGTGAGGTAGGTGAGTAAATTGTTCCAATTATTGTCTTGCATCTTGCTCCACCACATCTGTCGAGGAGCTTTCAGCAGGATGCTGTCTGTGGTTCCGTGCAGGACGAACACATCTGGCAGGCACCAAATGCGTACCTGTGTCCATGGTTACACATGTGCACCCCCGTCCCCGGGTGATGAGATTCCACGGAACCCCCCCTTATTGGTGTCAAGGTCTCACACCATCACCTTGGATTTAAGTAACTGTTCATCACCAGGTGATTGTAGTGATAAGAAGTGATTAAAAATAACTGGGTTCTGGGGGTTTTCTATTAATCTCAAATGATTTAGTATGTAAACAGCTTTTGTTATCCTGCTCTGTGGGGTCTCACCACACATTCCTGCTTTTGTTTTTTAAGTGTAATTGTTAAGGTGCCATGTGCTCTTTCCACGATGGCTTGTCCTGTTGCTATTTTTGCAATGCCAGTGCAGTGGGACACACCCCAGAACTGTAAGAAATGTCTTGTTTTCTGTGAAATCTATGCAGGACCGTTATCGGCTTTGATGATATGGGGAATACCTAAAGCAGAGGCAGATTGCCAATGTACGATGGCATCTCGAGCTTTTTCTCCTGTGTGTGCTGTAGCCCATATTGCTGATGAGAATGTGTCAATTGAGACATGTACATATTTTTGACAGTCAAATTCAGCAATATGAATTTCATCAGTTTGCCAGATTTGCAAAGCACGCAGCCCACTAGGGTTTACCGCCATCTTCAGCAGTGCAGTGTGGCCTTGGCAGTCAGTGCATGTGTTAACAATGTTACAAGCTTCTGTGTTTGACAGCTGAAATTGCCGCTGCAAGGCTCAAACACCTTGGTGGAAGAAATCATGTGACATTCTTGCTTGTGTTAGCATATCTGGCTGCGGTGCTGTCCAGGCAGGAACAGCTAGCTTATCTGCTCGAGCATTGCCTTCTGTGATGAAACCTGGTAAAATTGAGTGACTTCTAATGTGTAATATATAGTAAGGACAATTTCTGGCTTGTATAGTGAGGCACAGAGCTTTAAGTAATTTAAATAATTGTACATTATCAACTCTTTTAATAATGCTCGGTCCAATCTTTGAGTGATATCGACTACATATTCAGAATCAGTTACCACATTTAGAGGAGTGTGGAGGAAATGTTGAAAAGCCATAGCTACAGCTGGTAGCTCTACTAATTGAGGTGATCCACTCTCATATCCCTCTAGGGTTTTCCAATCACCTTCCTCTTTCCATGTCACAATGGCTTTTCCTGTTTTCCCAGAGCCATCTGTAAACACTGTGACACCTTTTAAGGGTTTGCAGCTACTCAGAGGTTTGAGACAGTGTAGTTTCCCCACTTAGCTTAAGCAATCTATGGCTTGGCAAATGATAAACAATCTGACCTGAGAAATCTTGCAAGGCACTTTGCAAGGCTGTGCAATTTGCAAAGCACCATTTAAACTGTTCTTGTGTCACAGAAATAAAGATTTTTGAGGGGTCTCTAGCATTTAATTGCAAACATCTGTGATGACATTTGATAATTAACTCTGCAATTAATTCAAAGACAGTGGGAGCTGTCTTTTTAGGCTGGTAAGGCAAAAACATCCATTGTAATATATGCAAATGATCAGGCCAGTGTGAATTCCACTGCCCAATAATTCCAGTTGGATGAAACTTAACAATGATGATAAACACAGTGATACACACCTCTGGGCATATCCGGTGGACTTGTTTGTTTGTTATGGCTTGCTCTACATTCTCAAGAGCAGCTTTTGCTTCTGGATTTAGTTTTCTGGGAGAAGTTAACTCAGAATCACTTCTAAAAGGTTGAATAATGGTGACAATTGTTAATCCTAGGTATTGCCTAACCCAGTTGACTGGGCCCAAAAGTTTCTATGCATCATTTAAAGTTTCAATCTTTGTTGAAAATTGAATGGTTTGTGGCTGTATGGTCTGATCCAAAATTTTGAGTCTCAAATATTTCCAGGGTGTTTGCTGTTGCACCTTTTCAGGAGCTACTTGCAGCCCAAATGTTTTCAATGCTTTCAACAAGCTTGGCTGAATTTCTGAGAGTTCCTCTTTTGTTTGGGTTGCTAGCAAAATATTATTCATATAATGGTAGTGATATGCCCCTGGAAATTGCTCTCTCACGGATGAGAGTGCTAGTGCCACATACCACTGACAGATCAGAGGACTATTTTGCATGCCCTGTAGGAGCACAGGCCATTGATAACGTTACCCTAGTGCAGCATTATTAATGGAAGGCACTGTAAAAGCAAACTTTGGGGCATCATCTGTGTCACTTCCCGAGGTGTCTCCTTAGGCTTGAGATCACCTCAGGAGGGCATAAAGGTGGTCTGGAACCCAGTTCTTTCTGATGCCCACCGATGAGAGACTGCAGGAGGCCGTTCTTAGAGGTTTTCATGGTTGTTTATTGTTTCTTATCTCAGGAATGCTTTATCCAGCAAACAGAGGTCTGCTCGCCAGACATCCAGGGCAGAATCTGCCTGGTAGAGGCAGGACTTTTATAGTCTAAATTACGTACTAGGTATTTGCAATTATTTTCCAATACAATACAACTTTGTTAAACTGTCCAGCTTTGTCCCCATCCAATCCGAAAGTGCCAGCATGCCACCCAGCATGGATGACACGGAGAAGAAGGAGGAAGATGTATCCACGCCCCAAATTCTCCATGTTGGCCACGTGTCCCTTATCACAAACATCCCCAAAAGTCTATTTATGTACATTCTAACAGTTTAATTTACACTTTACTAATTCTTGTGACTTGCTTCTCTTCCCTCTATGTTGGTAATTTCCCTCAAGGATTTGAATTCAGCGCCTGAGACACCTGGGTCTCATTCAGGGGTCTTTGAGACCCTCGCCAGGGGGGTTTTGAGACCCCCAAGGAGGCCAGGGGAACACCCTGGGCTCCCACAATCTGGATGTAATTGAATGGTGAAAAAACAATCTTTAAAGTCCATGATCAGGATGTCCCAGGAGGCAGGTATCATTGTGGGGGATGGCATACCTGGTTGCAAAGCACCCATGCTTTCCATTACAGCATTAATTTTTCTTAGATCATGGAGTAACTTCCACTTTACAGATTTCTTTTTTATGACAAATACTGGAATGTTCCAAGGGCTCATAGATGGTTCTATGCTCCCTTGATCCAGTTGTTCATATACCAGGGTTTTGAGGGCTTCTAATTTCTCTTCTGTTAGGGGCCACTGCGGAACCCACACTGGTTGAGTAGTGAACCATTTAAAAATGAATGCTGCACGCTGTGTGCCCTCAATTACAATGGCCCCTGTCAAAAATCTGTCCCCACCCAAACTCGCCATGGTGATAACACATCCCTTCTCCATACGCTCAGATATCCTGCAGCCACGTATGGCTGAACTGTGGCTGTTTGTCCTTTATCACGTTTGATCAGCACAGGATTATCGCTTAAATAGCTTTGTGTGGTCCCTCCAATGCCAGCAACACTAGTTCCTGAAAGTGTAGTAGGCCGAGATAAAGGCCATTTGTAAGCAGCAATGATAGTGACATCAGATTCTGTGTCAACTAAACCCTTGATCTCTATCTGTGGAAGCTTGGCTTTAGGCATAGTAACAGTACATTCTATAATAGGTCTGTCATTACCTATGATTTGAGTCCAAAATACCTCTGGTTGTCCTGTTGATCTGAAGCCTTGGTCTCCTTGTTCCCTTGAATCTGCACTGGGGACACAAGACTTAAACAGGATAAGTTGTGCAATTCTAGTTTTTTCAGGGATAGTTACAGGTGGAGAAGGAGTGGATACCATAACATATATTTGTCCTATTAAAATCTGCATCTATTACACCAGGATGTACAAAAATACCTTGTAATGTGGCACTGGATCTTCCCAAAAGAAGGGCACTTAGTCCTTTCCCTATGGGCCCTTGGGCCTTGAGGGGGACCCCATGCACCTGTAATGAGTTTGTGGTTATTGTGGCTGAGGTGTAGACATCCAGGCTGGCTGATCCCCTTGTCCATGCTGTCAGCTGGTCACAAAGGCTTGTGCCAGGGGTTGAGGAAGTACTTCTTGTGGGAGTCTTTGTATCGGGATGGATGGTCCTCAGGGACAAAACTCATGCGCTCTGTATTAAGCTGGTGTTACAGTTGCAGTTTATTGTAAGGGCGTGGGCATACAAAGTCCTGCTAAGAGCTGCTAGCCTCAGCCCTTAGTAGGACGGAGAGAGAATGGGGGTAAAGAGAAGAGAGAGAGAGAAGAGCAAGGGGGGTTTACAATAAGAGAGCGATTTCCCGTTTACAATACAATAAATCTACTTCTATGATGAATATTCTAATTTCCACTAACCAATCTAACACAAGATACATATTCTATAGCATTTACATACAGCCTATAAGAATCCTTACATTACCATAGTGTATTATACTTTAAACTCTAAAAACTACTCTTTGGACCCTAGCAAGGTCTTCTCTGACCTTTGGACCTGCTCTCCAGCAGAAGACATTGTTCTATCAAGAAGGGATTACTTTCAGCTGGCCATCCTATTGTCTTCTAGTAATTCAGTTACTGAGGTTTGGTATCTCAAAAGTGGCTTTCATTTCAATCTCGCTTATGGTTTCCATATTCTCAGAATCTAAGCATTCGTATTTGTAAGATCTTCCTGGTTCATCGTTCCCAACAACTTCTATCTTGGCGCGTTCCTCCACTGCGCTCAGCTTCGGATTTCCCTGATCATTAAGAAGTTGACCATTAATATGATATTTGGATTTGCATACCTTGGTTTCATGTCCACATTTTCCATATCGGTCACAGGGTAAATTGACATTACCCTATCCTTGAGCCTTCTTCTGTGAGGCCAATTTTTGGGACAGTTCGCCTTCACGTGGCCTTGCTGTCCACAATTGAAACAATGTACTCTCAGCCTTACTGCAGCTTCAAAAGAATTGGCTAACATATCCATATTATGTGAGGCAGTTCCAACCTTAACACATGCATTAATCATTTCTTCTAGAGATAGATTTTCTTTGGGTAATGCATTTATATTTTTGCTGTAGTTCTCGTTTGCATTATCTCATGCTAGTTGCAGCAGTACTTTATTCCTTGCATCACTATTAGCTATCTGTTTTTCCATGGGATCCTGCAAACGCTCTATGAACTGCATGTATAGTTCATTGGGGTTTTGTCTTATGTTTATATATATCTGGGTTGGCACAGACATGTTTGTGACCTTATTGAGGGCTCACATCCCTAATTCTTTTGCTTGGTTTAATATTGCAGAATTTAAATATGCTTGGGTTTGTGGATCTTCCATGGGACATAACCCACAAGCTGTGTCAACCTTGCCCCAAAACACGGATCCTGCTGTGAGAGTCTCGATTTTTTTAGTTCTTGTTCCTCTGCATATGTTCTCCAGGCTAATTCAAACATCAAATACTGCACTTGAGCACAGATTAATTTCACAATTTGTTTTATATCATAAGATGTCAGTTCATTAGCAGCTATTATTCTAAGCATATTTGCAACAGCAGGAGATCCCAACCCATGTTTAGCAGCTAGCTGACGTAATTCTGCAAGAATTTGCCAGTTAAACGGTCCATATTTATCAGGGACAGTTCCATTTCCTCTTATTACTGGGAATGCCATTATTGTTTCCTCCCCTTTCTGCCAGTACTCTTCTGTTGAAGACATAGACACAGCAATTAGTTCAGCCCCCTCCAAATCACCAGATTCCAAAGCCTTTTGCTTTACCTTCATCCAGAAAAAGCCAGGTCCCAGGAAGACATGACCTCTGATCGGAACATTGATGGAGCTGGAGCTGCTGCTGGCATTGTAGTAGCAGCAAGGTGACTTGTGTTCCCTTCCTGGGTGTCTTGAGTGTTCATCTGTGCTGTGGTTTCCTGGGGCTGTTCCATTCTCGGCTTCTGATGCAAAGAGGCTGAAGGTGCCATGGTCGCAGCAGGATTGGGGCTGATGCTCGGAGCAGGAGTGGGGTTTGGAGCTTTGGTGTTGGAATTTGTTTATTCCAGTGCACTTCCGGGTCTTTCATAAGTCGCTCCTATCATGACGTTATCAGGGCTCGCCCTTTCTCAACAGTTATTGGCAGGGGTTTCCATGGTGACTTGGGAAGGAGGCACGCCCCCTTGGGGCTGGACTGGGGCCTGGACACCACGCCCCAGAGGCTGGACTAAGGCCGAGGGTACCATCCACCTAGGCTGGATCGAAACAGGGGGTACCACCCACCAGGGCATAGTTGGAGTAGGAGGCACGCCCCACCATGGCTGGAATGGGGGTGGAGACACTCCCCATGAAGGAGACTGGGCTTCCCTTTTCCCGCTGGTGGCCATGTGGCCACCTCCATCTTTTGGGCTTTCTTTGTTCTCATTGTTTCTCATCCCCTCTTTGAGATCGCGCGGGGCCCTCTGCTGGCTCATTTGTTTCCAGCTGCCAAGGGTTTGCTGTTCTGTAGAGCCGCTCCGACAACAGCAGGCTGTTTACCAGTCACTGGGATTGTCTCCATTGTTCCCCCGTTCACCAGATTAACCCCTTCAACACTGCAGCCCTCCAGAGTCGCTGTGCACTAAGAAGGTATTTTTTCCTCCATGCTGCCACCTGTAGGGGATCGGCTGCCTTTCTCTGCGCCTCCCTTTTCCTGCATCCGGCTACCACCCTCCTTTTTACTCTGCACTTCAGATTTTATCTATCAATTTTAGAATGAGCCTCCAAGGTTTTACCACCTTGACCACCTCTGAATCATTTTTTAAAGCTGCATCTATGATTTGTTCTCCAATTTTAGTCCAGTTGTCCATATCTAATGCAGTTTCTATAGTTGGTTCTGCCCCTTGGCTTTTTGTCCATGATATTAAGTCAAAAAGAAATTCTTCCTCATAATCTATCTTCCATTCATTCAAAATATCAGTCCATACCTGGATGACTGGGTGTTTTTCTGTGGAGATATTTCCTCCCATGTTTTCCCTGACTCTTAGCCAAAATTTCACGCCTCTCTATCTGGGTGTTTTTTGTCTCCCCTGCTTTTTGCAGGTTATGGCTATGTCGAATCACGTAGGCTGTCAGCAGTTGTAACATTGACTGGTGTTGAGTCCGAGACAGAGACACGGCACTCTATGATCCATACCCAGCAAGAGAGCGGAAGCAAGTTCTGGCCTTTTTTATTAAATGTGCCATCATTTCCTGAGGAGTGGTTATTGTTTTTGTGGGCTGATTACTTTAAAAAATCAACTCAAGTATTAATAAAGGGTCTCTAAGTTGCAGATCCCATTGAAAAATCAACCCGTAGAAATGGTGGGCCTTACCAAATGTAATAAACAGCAGAGGTAGGCTGGGCTAAACACAGTGTGCCTGCCATGAGGACAGGGCCTCCTGGACTTTGCAGATAGCGCCTCAGGCCTCCGGGGTGAGAGCTCATAGAGAATCCAGATCCTTGCCGCTGCATAGAAGGTTGAAGAGTGGGGCGAGGTCTTCCGCCATTATCCCCAACAGGGGACGCACTCAGTTGATGAATCTGCATAATTGGTGAAGGTATCTTAGGGTCCTGGGGTCGTACTTGATGATAAGCTTCTTGGGCATGACGGTTCTTTCATGGATCTGGAGACTGAGGTAAGTCCAGGGACTGGTGTACTGTACTTTGTCTTCACGAATCTCAAACCCAGCATCCTCTAGGGCCTTAATGGGTTTTTTTATACTCATGTCCAGATAAGTTTTTACGGATGCACAGACCAAGATGTTGTTCATATAGTGATGGATTATGGCATCTGGAAACGGGTGTCTGATGTGGAACAGAATGTGGGTGATGTACCACTGCCATATGCTCGGGTTGTTCTTCATGCCTTGGGGAAGGACAAGCCAGTGGTATCCTCTGAATGGGGCCTGTCTGATAGGGGAGAGAACAGAGAAAGCAAACCAGGGGGCATCCTAAGGGTGAAGTTGTATATTGAAAAAAGAGTCCTTTATGTCTATGATGGCAAGCATCCAGTCCCAGGGCAGCATCACTGGTGAGGGAAGTCTGGGCTGGAGAGGACCCACATCCTCAATAGCCTCATTGATCTTGCAGAGGCCATGGAGGAGCCTCCACCTTTTCTTGCTGGGCTTTTTCAATACAAAGACAGCGAAGTTCCAAGGGCTGGTGGTTGGTGTTATGTGGCCCTTGGCAAGGTGGTCCTCTACAAGGTCTTCCAGTGCACACAGTTTTGTTTTCGATAGGGGCCACTGTTCAACCCAGACTGGATCTTTGCATTTCCAGGTGAGTTGAGAGATGGTAGTGCGCGCTCCTCAGTGGCCCCAATCAAAAATCTCAGCTGGGAATTTGGATGAAAGCCCCTCATTGGGATAGAAGTTCCCTGTCCCATAGGGTGATGGGAGCCCTTACCACAAATGGCCAGATGGTTGTCATCTTGCCTTCGGGACCTTTGACGATGACATTCCACTTGCTCCTCATAGACACTGAGACTCCACCAATCCCAGAAATCATGCCTGCCACTAGCTGTAGTTCTCAGTTTGCCGGCCACTTGGAGTGGGCGATGATGGTCATGTCCACCCTGGTGTCCAGCATCCCTGGTCAGTAGATCTTCTCCCCCTTACAGAACAGGCCACATTCTATATTTGGTTTGTTGTAGCCCACAATCTGTACCCACATTATTGTTGGATTGAGGGAAACCTGTTCCAGGTAGTTCTGTGGGAGTAAAAAGACCTGTGAAATTGGTGTACCTTGAGAAAGGTAAAAGGGTATGTCTGTGCAGTGAAGCTGGACAAAGGTTTCTTGTCCAGGGTGTACTGTTTGTATTTCTGGTAAAACAAAAATTTGATTTGGACCATGAAAATTGTCACCTAGGATGAGAATGTCCCATGGACCATCTTGCAGCCTGTACTTTCCTGTGGGAATACGGTAAAAACAGTCATCCGTAAAATCAATGGACAGAGCGGTTACCAGATGGCGCTGGGTTCCCACCTGTATTGCTCCGTGTGTCAGATAGTCTTCATTTTTTCTGGGATCTCCTGTGGTGATGGTGTCGCCGAGAGTCCATGGTTCTGGTCCCGACACTTGGTGGTGGATTTCGTGTGCTGGACAGGGCAATACAGCTTTTGATTTGTTGTCAGAGCGCGGGGCCATCCTGTGCTCTGCCAGGAGTTTCCCAAGCGCTGCTGGTAACCTGGCCGTCCTTGGGGCCTTTGGTACCTGGTGCAAAGATCCACAGTTGGTGACTTTTGTGGGCAGTACTTTAGGAAATGTCCAAACTCCCTGCAATTGAAACAGCAGGTGGACACCACTGCACATGCTCCATATACCCCTTCTGCAATGCCTATAGCAACTGCTTGGGCAACAGTACTTTCAGTGGAGGTGTGATGAGTGCAAGCTTCCACCATCTCCCTGATGGTGGGCTCAGTGTCTAAAGGTAAGGCCCTTAGAAAAGTTTTGCATTGGTTGATTGCATTCAATATAGCAAGTTAATTTAAAAGCTCCTTTCGTCTCTCTGGGCTTTCAATTTGCTTTACGAGGGCCACCTTTAGTCTGCCTATGAATTTAATAAAGGATTCATCCACCCTTTGTTTAATATTAGGAAAATGTGTAGGTATTGAGTCATCATGGGTAAGGAGCAGCAATGATTTTGCTGCAATGGATATGTCCTGCAGTGTGGCTTCAGTTATGGTGTTGACTTGCTCAGTGGGTTTTTGAAGCTCACCTTCTTTGGCTTATTGCTCAATGGTCAAATTTGGCTGGCCCACATCTTTAGAGTAGGTGTCAGATAATGTGTTTAAATGTTTTTTCCAGTGCCTTTCCCATAGCATATATTCAGCTGGGGAGAGGAGGCAAGTAACGTTGTTTTTAATATCATGTGGGATGAGCATGTGTGCAGAGAAGGTGGCTTCTAATAAGTTCCTAAAGAAATGGGATCCTCACTCGTGTACCTTGGCCACCTTACAGAGTTCTTTAATTTCTCTGTAGGGGATTGGCTCCCATAATCTTATATTTGTGGGTCCTTCCTGCCTCCGTTTCCCATAGACAGCTGGGAAGGCTGAGATCTTTTGGGCCAGCTCCCAGTCCCCCTCCTGGGTGGCCTGGCTCCGTGTCTGTGCTTAGCAGTTCTCGGACTCGGAGGGAGAATCCGAGGTGCAGCTGCTTTTGTTCTCAGAAGAGGATGTAGGGCACCTGATTTCTGCGTGGAGCATCTTCGAGCATATCAAAGCTGCCTGGAACTGAGTGGCAGGGGACCGGGGGCACTGTGGCTGGGCGCTGCCCAGCCGTGGGAAGGCGGCAGGGAGGGGGCGGCCATGGCACTGTCGGCCGTGTGGCAGGTGCAGGTCTTGGGAGTGGGGGGATCAGGGTGCTACTGCTGAAGGGCTCGGCGCCGCTGCTGCTCGGCTGCCTGGAGTCCACAGCGGCAGCTCTGGGCAGTGGCAGCGGGGGAAGCCAGCGGGAGGGGGCAAGAGGCAAGAGGGGGGGGGGAAGGAAGGGGCGGGGTTTCCG
The DNA here is from genome assembly GCA_034336665.1 of Luscinia megarhynchos. NCBI lineage: Eukaryota > Metazoa > Chordata > Aves > Passeriformes > Muscicapidae > Luscinia > Luscinia megarhynchos. Next base: position 1,824,208 of record JAPFBE010000032.1, read on the forward strand.
GTGGCGGCGGTTTTGGGAGCCACGGCAGCAGGAGCTGGGGCAGTCAGGGCTAGCAGGGTGCTTTCGCCGGTGAGTGGAGCATCTCCCCACTCACTCATGCTGCCTTGGCGTTGCCATGAGTGGCAGGGTCTGTGAAAGGTGGGAGAATCCCTGATAGAGAGGGAAGGAGCCAATACGGCTACACCACAAGACGACGCGGGTGGAGGAAGGGCAGATGGGGTGGTCATATTCAAGAGAGAGGGCAGGGAACTAGGAAGTGGGGGAGACCAAATGGCGGAGCCGGTCGCATCACTGATGACGCTTTGTGGAGGAATAACCGGAGATGGAACTGAGTACGGAGTGCAGGCTTGAAGATGAGGGGGAGATCCAGGGTGGTTTGGCCACAACAACTCTGGCAAAGGGAGAGAGGAGTTTGGGAGGCATCAGGGGATCGAGAGCTGCCCTGTGCCAAATGGCTGCATCCGTCTGCCAATGTTCCCTCAGGTGAGAAAGCGGGCTTAGGAACGCAGAGAGGGAAGGAGGGAAAGGGGTTTTTAACTGGGGACCCGATCCTGAAACTGATGCCAAAACACTCACTGATTTTTCTACTAACTTAACAATAATGTGAAACAAAGGAATAAACTTAGTGACAGAAAAATCCCCTCTAATTTGCACAGAATATTTTTTTCCCCACTCGGTCCCAAAAGGAGTTTAAACTAACAGAGTCACCGTTAGAATCAGGAAAATGCTTAAAAATCTAATGAATAAACATCTTTAGATTTCCCCACGAAAGATTTTTCCCAGTGAATTTAAAATATCTCCTAACAAGGGTTCCCACAACTTGGTAATATAAGTCCCTCTCAGGAGGGATCAGGCTAGGCTTCCCAAGCTTATTCCCCATCCTGGTAATCCCACTCCCTTACCCAGCAGAAAAAGAGAAAAGTAGAAGACCTGAATAGAAAACAGTGCGCAGAAAACCCCAGATGATCAACTTCGAATCTTTCTTCGGGCAGGAGTAGGGCCCGTAGGGTCAAAAGAAGTCTGCTGGGAGGTGGTCAGCCCGTCGACCAGTCCTCAGAGACCCTTTTCTGATCTTAGATGGCAGGCAAGGTTCCCAGTTGGCTCGTCAGATCACCTCTGCTAGAATGCAGAGGAGTCTCCTCGGAGAAGCAGCGTCTCAAAGGTAGCTTGAGTCCTGAAGCGAGCTGCAGGAGACGCTCTTTCCGGGGACTCCCTGTGTAGAAGTCCGAGGTGTTCAGGGCCGCAGTCCGGGGTGTCTGATGGTGGTCTTCCCAGGGTGCCATGACCTTCCTGGAGAGGTGTCCAGCAGGGGACGTCCCAAGGGGCACAGTCACGTCCCTTAGCAGAGAGTGATTTCAGCTCTAGTGATTTCTAGCTCTCCTGTGAAGTCGCTCCTGGCAACGCGGAGATAAAGGACAGGAGCCTCGTACAGTGTTCCACAGAGAGCAAAAGCCTTTATTATAGGAGGCCACTCTGTGAAGGGTGCCAGGGGCAAGAGCTCCCTCGAACTGAGGAGAAACAGGGATTTATATGGGGAAGGCAGAGGGCATGGTAGAGCAACAGGGCAAATAGTTTGAGGGCTCAAAACTAAAACAAGGGAAGGAGACCAACAGGGTACAGGCTATTAACATGAAGAAAGAGCATGATGGAGGGTAGCTTTCTTCTTGCCACCAACTATAAGGGGACTTGCTTGGGAGCAGTATCTCTGGGAGTCTTTTAGATCCTTTTGGCCCTCAGGCCTCACTCCTCCATGGGAGCACAGGGGATTCCTGTGCCGAGGGCTTATTGCCCTCCACAGTGGCTGACGTGCAAGAGCATTATGGCCACAAGCCAGGGGAGACGGAAATCCCCCAAGTGGAACCCTATCAATTCATACATAATAATGGCTTATACATTTGGATACCAGTTGGTTCTTGTCAACAATCAATAACATTTCTAATAGATACATAAGTACAACATTCAATATTAATACAGTGGGATGCCGAGATGCTGGGTGTACAACCCAGACAGCAAAGAGTTAAAATCACTGGACTTAAACAGAGCAAGTGTTCTCTGCCAAGCTGCTAAGATTAATTTATAGCTCCTGGGTGAGAAGCGGATGTCGGCTACTCACTTTACAATTAAAGATCATATTGAAAATATTTTGGGTTTCGATGCTCTGAACTATCAAACCTGACATGTGCTGGATAGCAGTGTGTGGTTCTTTGATTCTGACATTAACCTTAGCCTTAAAACAAATCCACAGACTGCAGTGTGCTCACTCCACACAGTGTCTGCACTCCCTGATTCAAGGATTGTTGGTGTACCACAGTGCCGGATTTTTTGCTCTGGCACGAGGTGGAATTTCTGAAGTTCTGGCTGATTTGGCTCCACTAACAGCTGCAATACCTAATAATGCAAACCTAACAGCCACAATACCTAATAATGCCAACCTAACAGCCACAATACAAGCAGTTGCATGCTTGTGCATTGATGGGCTGGTGACAGATTTGGAGAAAAGAAGTATTGTCACTCACACTCCACTTCTAATTCTCCTGTCCGAGAAAAGAGCTGAACAGACAGTCTTGGCTTGCAGTTTATTACAGGCAGTTGAATGCCAATACCACACCTTTAACCACTGCTGTGCTAAATTTTGGGGAACTGGTAACTCAAATTAAGAGAGCATCCCACTCATGGAGAGCAAGGATCACAGGAGACCCCTCAAAAGGTGGGGAAGCAGCAAGAGCAGTGTGGCAAGCACTCCATGAAGAAGTTGAGATTCTTCCTGAGGAATGTCAAGATCAAACTGGCCCTGACAGACCAAAGAGCTCTTTACTATTAAGCTCAATTGCATTTAAAGAGACAGAACAGAAACAGGCTGAGTGGGAAAAAGGACTTTTGTCATTAGTCCAAATGTTAAACAACTTCAGTCACTAAGGGGTAACCTGTCCTGAGAAACCCTCGTGAGACTTGTACTGTTTTCTCTTCCCAAGAATGATACTGGGAGTGATGTCAGCACACCCCTTTGAAGATTGAAGAACTGGTTATCCTTGTAGGAGCAATCATTGTCAGCATGAACCAAATTTGGTTCACACATCAACAAGCTTGACCCACAGGGTGAAGACCCTCACGTTATTTAAGCTAATCAAGATGGCAACTAGAGTACATATTGCATCACACGTTTCTCAGCAGCGGGTGCAATTTACTGTGGCAGCAATTGCAAAGGAAGGAGATGAGGGCAATTTGCCCACAGAAATTCAAAGGTAACCTGGGATAATGCAACTAAATTTAAAAAGGAATTCCACTCTGTGATTGTTGCTGTAAAAGGGTTACGGAGAGGCGAAAAAACACAGCAACAAGGCACTCCCTTACTTGGTGCAAGAAAGAGCAGTTTATTGAAAGAAGCCATGGCTTTAAATAAGATAGTTCATGAAAAACAGAAAAGAGACAGTTCATTGGTCAGAGAAAGAGACACCTCTTGTCCCTGGGTCTCCCATGGATCCAGCAGGAGTTTATCTTTCATTATAATTCTTTCTCTTGTGTTTGCAGTAGAGAACAGCCTCTAGCCTGGGAAAAATCCTGGCTGAAGCTAAGAAAGTTTCACGGCCTGAGAAAAAGACTCAAAACATGAGAAAAGGCCTGGCTAAAATGTGCCTAGGCCTCTGGCATTGTCCACATGTGATAACTAGTTAATTTCACTTATGACCCCATCAACAGTAAAAGCACAGTTCTTGTTTTAACAATACAAAATTCTTTGGTATATACTATACCAAATCATTATGTCAGGATTAAATCACGATGGAGCTGTACTCTATCCCCTGGTGAAGAGTATGTGTCCAATGGAATGGGTGTGCCTGTATGAGAAGCCCTTGTGATTTTGTACTTGTATGCAACCTTGTTGTAGATACAAGTAATCATTCTAATATTTGTGTCTGTAACTTTGTTGACATTACGGGATGTGATTTTAGTTATTCGTCTCCTGTTATATTTTATCAATTACGATTTAATTATACACAGATTTGACCTACAGCCTACCCCTATTGGAATGTATCTCACCTTGATAAGAGAGCTGTTATTGAAGTAAGCACAAGAAAATGGACAAAATACTGTTGAGGAGGGAATATACTTTGATTACTGTTTATCAAAATGTGGAAGAAATCCACCAGGTGATGGAATGGATGAAGAAAAACAGGGAGCACCATTGGTGGGACATTTTATTTGGAAGTTTCCCAACGGAAATAGGAATTTTTAACAAAGTGTTGCACCCTGTGATTGTCCTCTAAATATTAACCTTTCTACTTTTTCATTTTGATAATCTGATTGTATGTTAAAGTGTGGAAGATTGTAGAGAGATTAGCCCCAATGCTTAATCTTATAGAATGCATTTTCCCCTTTCTCCCTCTTCCTCTCTTTTTTTTTCCCTTTTCAGTGAATCACTAAGTCCATACTGATGTTTGAGCCATGGGGTGGTGTAGAAGTCCAGAAAATAAAGGGCTAATGGTTGTCTTAAACACCGATAGCCAGATGACTGTGGAGCCAGCCAAAAATTGTTGGTACTAATAGACAAGTATTGTTAGTACTAATACACCTTGTGAAAGAACAAGATGTAGCTGGAGAAAAGGGGCCATGCAGAAATAGAGCAGCACTTTTCTGGGACAAGCATCCTTGTTCTAGTCCCCGAAGATAAGTATAACATAATATGGCACAAGGGCAGGAATGAGGCCAAGAAGTGGGCATGGGCTGTAAGGGGAGATCAAGGCCACCAAAGACCCCCAAAGCCCTCTGACTCATTTCCAGAAAAGTATGAAATAATGGACTGCACATGATAACTAACTTGCATAAAAAGCAAGAAACTTAATTTTCCAGCAGGGAAAACTTATCTATAAAAAGCTACCCTCAACAAGCCTAGGTGGGGCCCTCTGGACCCTGGACATCCCATTGATTGGACCAACACTGGAACCAGGACCGATGATTTCTCTCTTTCTTTTTTTCTTGCTCTAACTCTTGCTCTCTTTCTCTTTCCTTCTCTCTCTTTCTCCCTCCCTCTCTTTAATTCATCTCTTTCTTTCTTCCCTTTCACCTTACCCCTTTATCCAAACCCTACTGCTGTGTGCTCATACAGTAGGTCAGGGACTAACAAAGCCATTTCTGTAACAAATCAAGCGCGGACTCTCATTAATTCCAGCAAAGAGAGACATTTATTACAACTATGAACTGTTTTTTATACTGTGTTAAAAATATTTTTGTTAGCATTATTCCCAAAATACATACTGGCCACATGCCACATCCCTTATCACCTCCTGTGTTGCTGTTCACATGCTCCCTTGACCAATTAGCACTTTGATCGGGTGTTGTTCACGTGAAGCATATATAACATTTCCTGGTCTACATACCAGCTGTACATTTCCCAAAGTGCTTTTTGTGAACCATCAGTGAGCAAAAGTGAGCTAAGGCCCTTTACTTATTCCATGACTTTTCTTGTGTCCCACACATTCCCATGCCAGGTGTGCAATTTGCTAATAAAACTATGATATTTTCTGGATGCTCTGACATTTGTTGTTCCTTTTGACCATGGGCATTTATGAATCTTGGGTGGTTCCTTCCCCTTAAGAGTGGGACGTCATAAGCATTGTGATTTATGTTTCTGCTCAGGTCCAGAAGCTTTATTATAATAAAAAATATGGAATATTTTGGGGAAAAGGTTAGGAGTTTGGAATACACAATTCACAGAATTCACAGAATGACTAGGTTGGAAGAGACCTTCAAGATCATCAAGTCAAATCCATGCCCTAACAACTCAACTAGACCATGGCACCAAGTGCCACATCCAGTCTTTTTTTAAACACATCCAGGGATGGTGACTTCACCACCTCCCTGGGAAGACCATTCCAGTACTTTATCACTCTTTCAGTGAAAAACTTTTTTCTCATATCCAACCTATATCTCCCCTGGCCCAGCTTGAGACTGTGTCTTCTCATTCTGTCAGTTGTTTCCTGGTGAAAGAGACCAACTCCCATCTAACTACAACCACCTTTCAGGAAGTTGTAAAGAGTGATAAGGCCACCTCGAGTCTCCTTTTCTCCAGGCTAAACAACCCCAGCTCCCTCAGCCGTTCCTTATAGGGCTTGTGTTCCAAGCCCCTCACCAGCCTTGTTGCTCTCCTCTGGACGCGCTCAAGCATCTCGAATTCCTTCCTAAACTGAGGGGCCCAGAACTGGACACAGTACTTGAGGTGTGGTCTCACCAGTGCTGAGTAAAAGGGAAAAATCACCTCCCTGCTCTTGCTGGCCACACTATTCCTGATACAGGCCAGGATGCCATTGGCCTTCTTGGCCACCTGGGCACACTGCTGGCTCATATTCAGTTGGCTGTTTACCAGCACCCCCAGGTCTCTTTCTGCCTGGGAATTGTTCAGCCACACTGTTCCCAGCCTATAAGGCTGCAGAGGGCTACTGTGGCCAAAATGCAAGACTCGAAACTTGGACTTATTAAAATTAATCTTAGTGGACTCTCCCCATGCATCCAATCAGTCCAGGTCTCTCTGCAGAGCCCTCCTACCTTCCAATAGATCTACACAGGCTCCCAGCTTAGTGTCATCCGCAAATTTACTGATGAAAGACTCAATACCCTCATCCATATCATCAATGAAAGTATTGAACGGAACAGGCCCCAGCACAGACCCCTGAGGGACACCACTGGTGACTGGTCGCCAGCTGGATGCAGCACCGTTCACCACCACTCTCTGGGCCCAGCCATCCAGCCAGTTCTTAGCCCAGCAAAGAGTGCTCTTGTCCAAGCCACGGGCTGCCAGCTTTTCCAGGAGTATGCTGTGGGAGACAGTGTCAAAGGCCTTGCTGAAATCCAGGTACACAACATCCACAGCCTTTCCTGCATCCACCAGGTGGGTCACTTGGTCATAAAAGGAGATCAGGTTGATCAAACACGACCTTCCCCTCCTAAACTCATGCCGGCTGGGTCTGATACCTTGGCCATCCTCTACATGCTGTGCGATGGCACTCAGTATAAACTGTTCCATAACCTTACCAGGTACTGAAGTCAGGCTAACTGGCCTATAGTTACCAGGATCCTCCTTACCACCCTTTTTATGAATGGGTGTCACACTGGCAAGCTTCCAGTCATCTGGAACCTCACCAGTGTCCCAGGACTGCTGGTAAATGATGGAGAGAGGCTTTGCAAGCTCATCTGCCAGCTCCCTCATCACCCTGGGATGGATCCCATCTGGGCCCATAGATTTATGAATATCTAAGCTGCTCAGCAGTTCTTTGACTGCCTCCTCCTGGATAACAGGGGGACCATTCTGCTCCCTGACACCATCCCAGGAGGACAGTTGTCCTGAGGACAACCTGTCTTCACACTAAAGACTGAGGCAAAGAAGGCGTTAAGCACTTCTGCCTTCTCCTAATTTGCAGTTACTAATTTCCCTCCCTCATCCAGTAAGGAACAAAGGCTGGACCTACTCTTCCTTTTACCATTAACATATTTGTAAAAACATTTCTTATTATCTTTTACAGAAGTTGCCATTTTTAATTCAAACAGAGCTTTGGCGTCCCTAACTTTTTTCCTGCATGCTCCAGCAGCTCCCTTAAATATTTCCTGAGATACCTGACCCTCCTTCCAAAGATGATACATCCTCTTTTTATTCCTAATTTCCTCCGAAACCTCCTTGACCATCCAGGCTGGATGTTTGCCTCGTCGACTCTCCTTTCAGTACACAGGGACAGTTTGTTCCTGTGCCCTCAAGATCTCTGTTTTGAAGCACTCCCATCTTTCCTGAACTCCTTTGTTTTTAAGGGCTGCTTCTCAAGGAACTCTCTGAATAAGTCTCCTGAATAGGCCAAAGTCTGCCCTCCAGAAGTCCAATGTAAAAGTCTTACAGATATTCCTCCTCATTTTACCAAATATTGAGAACTCTGTAATTTCATGATCACTATGCCCCAAGCGACCACCAACCACCACATCTCTCACCAGTCCATCTCTATTTTCAAACAACAGATTCAACACAGCCCTTCCCCTGGTGGGCTCACCCACTCGCTGCATCAAAACGTTGTCCTCTATACACTCGAAAAACTTCCCGGACTGCCTTTTTTCAGCTGTATTAAGTTCCCAGCAGATGTCTGCCAAGTTGAAGTTGCCTACAAGAACAAGGGATGATGATCTTCAAACATTATCTAGCTGCTTGTAGACTAAGTTGTCCACCTCTTCTTCCTTGTTGAGTGGATGATAAAAGACTCCCAGTAGGATGTCAGACTCTTTAGCCTTGCCCCTAATTCTTACCCACAGGCATTCAACTTCATCGTCATTAGTTTTAACATCCATGGCATCAAAAGCCTCCCTAATAAAAAGGGCCACCCCTCCACCTCTTCTCCCTTTCCTGTCTCTTCTGAAGAGCTTGTAGCCATCCAGTGCAGTGCTCCAGCTGTGTGAGTTGTCTCATCACGTTTCTGCAATGGCAACTACATCATAGCTCTGCTGTTGCACCATGGTTTCCAGCTCTTGTTTATTACCCATGCTGTATGCATTTGGTATACATGCACCTCAGCTGGGCTGCTGATTTCACCCCTAACTCAGGCTTACCACCCTTGGGCTTGCTTCCAGAGAGCCCAGCTGCACCCCCTTCAAACCTAGTTTGAAGCCCTCTCAACAAGGTCTGATAGTTCATGAGCTCAAGACCTTTTGCCCTTAACTGAGAAACAGATCCCATCTGGTTCCAGCAGGGCAGGTGCCATGAAAGTTGCCCCAAGATCAAAAAATCAGAAATTTTGCTGATGACACCAAGCCTTGAGCCACTTGTTAATGATGTGAGCTCTCCTATTCCTTTCACTGTTTATCTCAGCCAGCAAGGGGACTGAGGAAAGACTACCTGTGCCCCTGTCCTATCAACCACTTGACCTGTCACTGCCCGAGGTGCCTCCTTAGACCAGAGATCACCTCAGGAGGACATGCAGGTGGTTTGCAACCCAGCTCTTTCCGATGCCCGCCGATGAGAGACTGCATGAGGCTGTTCTTAGAGGTTTTCATGGTTGTTTATTGTTTCTTATCTCAGAAATGCTTTGTCCAGCGAGCAGCAGTCTGCTCGCTAGACGTCCAAGGCAGAATCTGCCTGGCAGAGGCAGGACTTATCTTTTATAGTCTAAGTTACATACTAGGTATTTACAAATGACCCCCAATACAATACAATCTTGTTACATGGTCCAGCTTTGTTCACATCCAATTTAAAAGTGCCAGCATGTCACCCAGCATGGATGACTCGGAGAAGAAGGAGGAAGAAGTATCTCTACCCCCAATTCCTCCATTTTGGCCACATGTCCCTTATCACAAACTTTCCCAAAAGTCTACTTATCTACGTTCTAACAACCTAATTTACACTTTACTAATTTTGGTGGCTTGTTTCCATTCCCTCTGTGTTGGTAATTTCCCCCAGGGGTGTGAATTCAGTGCCTGAGACACCAGGGTCTCACTCAGGGGTCTTTGAGACCCTTGCCAGGGGGGTTTTGAGACCCCCAAGGAGGCCAGAGGACTACTCTGGACTCCCACATTGACCCGGTGCCCTAAAGTCCCTTTTAATTGCCCTGACACTTCTCTCTTCAATTTCATCACTGCCAGCCTGGAGTATAAGCAGTGGGTAATAATCAGAGGCCTGGATCTGCCCAGGAAGTCTCTCAGTGATATCCCTTACCTGGGCCCCAGGGAGGCAGCGCACCTCCCTGTGGGATGGGTCCAGTCAACATATGGGGCCCTCTGTTCCCCTCAGAGTGGAGTCACCCATCACGACTACACTTCTTTTCTTTTTAATGTAAAGAGGTGGTGATCTCTCTGACAGATGAACCATAATGGGGAGGATCACTGGGCAGATAATTTTCTTCTAAATCATCTGGCTGACTCCTCAGATCCAGGACCTCATACCTATTCTGTAGTGGCACCTGGCTAGGGAGTGGGGGTTGGGAGGAATTTTTATTATTACCTCCCTGAGCAGGGACCCATTTCCGCTCCCCTTCATCTACCAGGTGCCCTTCTAGTGCCTGACAGTGGGAGGAATAAAAGTCCTGTGATTCTTGTTGGACCTCCCTCAAAGATGGAAGGGCTGAACTCCACCAGTCTATTTCCCTTTCAATTTCTCTGATAATTCTTAGTCTTTTAACTTCCTCCCTAAGCTCGGCCACCAGTGAAAGGATATCGTTCACCTGTTCACATCGCAGGCAGACTTCCTTCACAACACCTCGTGAAACACTCCAGGCAGGAATGAGTTTGTACAGACAAATTCTTTTTTGAGGATTCCATTTGGTTACATAATCTTGTACTAATGGCAGTTTATGATCACGTAAAAACCATTACTAACCAAAAAACTACCACCAACTAGCCAACAGAAACACTGTAGACAACACACAGTAATCTTACCAGCAAGAAATCTGGCAGCCCTGCTTGCGCAAACTGCCATGCAAACTGCCCCGCCATGTGGACAATGCTGAAGGCCCAGGCAAATTTCAGCCAGGACTTTTTCTCAGGTTCTGAGTCTTTTTCTCAGGCCGTGAAACTTTTTCAGCTCCAGCCAGGAATTTTCCCAGGCTAGAGACTTTTTCTTGACTGTAAACATAAGAGAAAGAATCATAACAGAGATAAACACCTATTAGATCCATGGGAAAGTCAGGGAGAAGAGGTGTCTCTTTCTTTGTCCAATGAACTGTCTGTATTTTGTTTTTCACGAAGTATCTTATTTAAAGCCATGGCTTCCTTCAATAAATTGCTCTTTCCTGCACCAAGTAAGAGAGTGCTTTGTTGCTGTTTTCTCTCGCTGCTCTGTAACTTTTCGGACAGCAACACCGCCACACCCCCAGAGAGGTACCACGCCCCTGTTTGCCCGCTCATGTTCGCCGCGCCCTCCCAGAGGTCTCTTATAAGCAGCCAGTTAACGACTTAACGAGGCAGGAAGCCCCAGCCCACTCCTACCTGACTGACAAGTGCAAGAAATTTACCTGCTCAGCGTTCTTATAAGAAGCCAGTTAACGAGTTAACGAGGCAGTGCCTTGGTTTGCAATACAGGATGTGACCAGAAATGTGTATTCTATCACCATCTGTTGAAGCCGGGTGGGGCAGCGATCCTTATCTCCGTGGGACATATTTTCTGCTAACGGGCCATGTTTAAAACCAGGTGGGGCAGTCATCTTTATCTTTTCCACAACCCATCCTTCCTCCAGGAAGATATCATCTGCTAATGGGCCATTAAGTCCCACTGTATGACTGATAGAATGACATCATTCCACTGTGACATGATCCAGCCAGGGGGAGGGGCCAAGCCTTTCCTACCTAGATAAAAACTGTGATTTTGAACACAAAAGCAGCCTTCTTTCCACTGGATTCCAGAGGAAAGCCGGACCTTTCCACATCATCTCTGGGCCTTTGGAGGAAAACTGCACCCTTCTACAGGACCACTGAGTCAACTGAACTACATCTGTCACTGCAGGAGGACTGCAGCCACCACTTAATCGGACTGCTACCAACACCCTGACTGACAGGGTGTCAGGTTATATTCCGACTCTGTCAGTGTTTCGTGTTTGCTCTTTGTAATACTGTATTTCTATTTTAATTTTCCTAGTAAAGAACTGTTATTCCTATTTCCCATATCTTTGCCTGAGAGCCCCTTAATTTCAAAAATATAATAATTTGGAGGGAGGGGGTTTATGCTCTCCATTTTAAAGAGAAGCTCCTGCCATTCTTGGCAGACACCTGTCCTCCAAACCAGGATAGGCAGCAAGCCCCACCTCATTCCTGCCTGACTGACAAGTGCAAGAGATTCTCCTGCTCAGCATTCTTATAAGCAGGCAGTTAACGAGTAAGCGAGGCAGGAAGCCCCACCCCGTTCCTGCCTGACTGACAAGTGCAAGAAACTCACCTGTTCAGCTTTCTACCTTAAATTAAGAAAAAGTGAATGAGTGAAGGTTCTGAATCTCAATATGTGTATATTGCCCCTTGGATAACTTTTCCTTTAAATTCCCGTATGTTTCCTTCTTTTTTTTGTTGATTTCCCTCTATTATATAATTTTGTTGCTTTATTTAAAAAACTGAAGTGATTTTTTCATGAAAGAAGATGAAGCTTAGTTTGGATTTCATCTTTTCATGGTCACCATTATGATGACACTTTTTTGTGGACCCTGGAAAAATGTGCATCTCCATATTGGACAATTTCCTACTAGGAAACACACTGAATAGTGTTTTGTGCAAGGAAATGGCAAAAAATGGGCCAATTTTAATCCATTTAATTTCGAATAGCAAACTCAGTCAAATGCTTACTCAGTATTTGGTTTTTTAATTGTTGCTCTTTGTGATTTATTGCTAGATGATTTTGTTTTTCTGGTGGTACTATCTTGTTGGAACCCTAAAGACTGGGAGTTTTGAACTTTCTGTGCTTTCTGACGCTGACCGTCAAAAGAGCACTGCTTTTGACTTGAGGCCTTGAAGAATTTGAGTGATGGAGTAAGAATCACTGGTGTGTAGTTTGAATAGAAGTGTGTAATATCGCATGGTGAAGGGTTTGGAATTCAGGGTTTTAGAGTATAGTAATGGCTATGGGACAAGATTCAGGTTCTTGGCTGATGGCTTCTTCTTCCTTCTTGTTCCTTCTTCATCATTTCAGTTTTTGGTTTGATAGAAAGTACTGCAGTGCAGGCCACAGGTGTTTGGTTATTGGGTCAAAAGTATAAATAATATAGATGCTAGCTTTTAATTGCATAGTTAGGCTTTAAAAGACCTTGTAACTAGCCAGATACACTGACATTTTGCTTGCTTATAGGTTGTTGGCTAGAAGTGCTGCAGAACTCTATACTTTAGATAAGTGTTGGGGGTTGAGTGTTTTTGTATTACTGTGTCAATTTGGAGAATTTTTCCCATTGTCATGCCGGGGGAGCTGGCTGGGCTGCACCCAGGACTTTTGATGGCCCTGGACGGGGGATGTAGGTGGGAGCTGGGCTGGCGGAGGGGCTCTCGTGCTTCCGGAGGAGGGACTCGTGTTCCCAGAGGGACTCGTGTTTCCGGCGAGCTCGGAGGAGGACGCCCCGTCTGCAGCCACACGGCCAGACCCTCTGCGATCACCTGCTCTGCATCCGCCCCGCTGCAGCTCCTGCCTCTGCGGACACAGCTGATCACCCCGGACACAGCGGTGAGCGAGGAGCTGCCCGCTCAGCCGCTCTACCCGAGACCCGGCGTGGCGCTGCCGCCCTCCGCCCGCGCTCCGCCTCTCTGCAGCAGCCGGGCTTTGTCTGTCTGCAGCACCGGGGACCGAGGGCAGAGAGAGGGTGCCCACAGCTAAAGAAAGGACTGGGACCGAGTTATAATTTCTGTGTTGTTGGTAGTTTTAATAACTGCTGTTGTTTCTGTTTGTGGGTTAGATATATTAGTAAAGGAGCTGTTATTCCTACCCCCTTATCTTTGCCTCAGGGTCTTGAATTCGAACATTTATAATACCTGGGGGGGGGGAACTGGATTAAGGTCTCCACTTCAAAGGAAAACTTCTGCCTTTATTGGCAGATACCTGTCCTTCAAACCAGGACAGGTTTTGGCTTCAACGTGGGGCTCGAGGCACTGAGAGGAGAGTTAAGGCAGGAGTAACAGCTCTCTTAAGTGGTAACATGCTGTCGGGTTTAATCTGGTTTTGGGCTCCATGTGGCCACAGATATCTCTCTCCCATTTGCAAGCCCTTATTTGAATATGGGCCCTCTCACCAAAGCTACTGTAGCTATTATCCGATTAATTTGGTGGATTGATTATGTCAGGAATTCATGGGGTTTTAATTTTTCTGGGAAGTGGCCACATGGATCCAGAGCTATCGTACTCTAACTGCGTGTTTCTGGGGTTATTTCAATAATGGTACTTACTGTGAGGTAATGAATGCAAGGGAAATTTTCTCCCAACCCATCACCCCAGTTTTTGAGGCTACCCCACCAGTTTTCAAGGATTTCAGATCTGCTTTAAATGCTAATGACATCACACAGTGGCTGGTGTTGCTCATATGCCTGATCTGCTTAGCATTCAGAGACAGGGAATATTGGCTTGGATAACAACTCTGATGCCTGCCCCAGGGACTAGGGATGTTGCCCCCAGAGCCTAACCCCTGCCCCAGGGACTAGGGATGTTGCCCAACCTGCCCAGGGACTGGGATGTTGCCCCAGAGCCTGCCCCAGGGACTAGGGATGTTGCCCCAGAGCCTACCCTGCCCCAGGGACTAGGGATGTTGCCCCAGAACCTGACTGCCCCAGGGACTAGGGACGTTGCCCCCAGAACCTGCCCCAGGGACTAGGGATGTTGCCCCACAACCTGCCCCAGGACTAGGGATGTTGCCCCAGAGCCTACCCTGCCCCAGGGACTAGGGATGTTGCCCCAGAACCTACCCTGCCCAGGGACTAGGGATGCTACCCCAGAGCCTGATGCTGCCCCACAGCCCACCGCGAAATGAACCACCCAGAGTGGGTGGGGGCTCTAGTGAAGGATATAGGCCAAAATGTTGAAGGAGCAAAGCCAGATCTTGAAGGAGCACAGCCAGATGTTGAAGGAGCACTTTTCCCCAGCTGGTGAGAAACCCTCCGGCCTAAAGAGGGAGAGTCAGATGGTGCTGCAGTGGAACCCGTAGATGTTGTATCTGCCCAGGTTCAGCTGAATCACAGGGGCAGCCACAGCCAGCAGCAGTTGCCCCTGTGGAAACTAGAAAATCTAAGATTAAAACGAGGCACCTAGATAATGGGGATCAGCCAGGAGGGTCCTCACAACCAGCAAAGGGAGCCAGAGGTTGAGATCATCACGAGTCCCTCTCATACGATAGTCTCCGTAACCTGCGTAAAGACATTGCACGGCGGGGCGTGAGCCTTTACAACTTAGCTACTCTGGGTCTGGGACCTTCACGGGAACAGGTGTGCAACTGGATGGAACTGAGGCCAGGAATTTGGGATCCTTGGCCCCAGGACTCAGGTGTGGACCAGATATTTGTAAGGGAGCAAGGCCTCCTTTCCTCTGGGACCCGGCTTTTAATGAGTGTGAGAAGTTTGTCCACAAAGAGAGAATGCAGGACCACTACCGTAGAATGCGCTGGAAGACCCCTGAGGAAGGGATCCACCAGCTGAGAGAAGTGGCAGTATTAGAGGTACTCTTTGGGAGAGATGGACAGCATGACAATGACCCTGACAAGGTCAGGTGCACAGGGCAGATGCTGTGGAATTTGGCAACCCTGGGGCCATCTCAATATACCACCTTCATTGCAATGATGAATGCTGATAGCCACCAAGAGACAGTGGATTCTGTTGCCAACAAACTCAGAAATTTTGAGAGTATGATGAATGGCCCAATGCAGGCCAATGTCTCTGCCGTGGCCAGGGACCTCCAAGAGGTCCAAGATAGGATGGAGGGGATGAGGGAGGAGATAAGGGAGGAGATGAGGGAGGAGATAAGAGAGGAGATAAGGAAGATCAGTGCAGCACCAGTGCGAGTCACAGGCCCCAGATCTAGAACCCAACGCCCCCCAGCTAGGGAGAGAGAATACACCCACCGAGCTGACCTGTGGTTCTTCCTGCGAGACCATGGGGAAGACATGGGCAAATGGGATGGGAAACCCACTTCTGTCCTGGCAGCACGGGTGCATCAGCTCAGGGAGGGAAATGCCAACCGGGGGAACCGTGCTAAAATGAAGGTAGCCTCAACCTCCCATGGTAAAGGTGCAGGGTATTACAGAAGGGAGGATGATCTGTCAGATCCCCTGGAAGGAACCTCCACTATGTATGCCCAGGAAAGAAATAATAACCAGGGCTAGAGGGACCCTGCCTCTAGCCAGGGAGAGGCATGGGATGACAGGATGTATTGGATAGTGCAGGTGCGATGGCCTGGCACATCAAAGCCACAGAAACATAGAGTGTTAGTTGATACTGGTTCACAATGCACCCTGATACCATCAGAACATGTGGGGAAGGTACCTGTTTCCATTGTTGGGGTGACGGGGGGATCACAGGAATACACTTTGCTGGAAGCTGAGATTAGCCTGACAGGGAAGGGGTGGCAGAAACATCCTATTGTAACTGGCCCAGGGGCACCGCGCATTCTAGGCATAGACTTCCTCAGGAACGGCGACTACAAAGACCCAAAGGGGTTCAGGTGGGCTTTTGGAATAGCTGCTGTAGCAGCAGAGAGCATTAAGCAGTTGAACACCTTGCCTGGACTATCAGAAAACCCATCTGAAGTGGGACTCCTGAAAGTGACAGATCAACAGGTGCCATTTGCCACCATGACAGTGCACTGCCGGCAGTACCGGACAAATTGAGATGCTGTGATCCCCATCCACAAGATGATCCGTGAGCTGGAGAGCCAAGGGGTGGTCAGCAAAGCCCACTCACCCTTCAACAGCCCCATCTGGCCTGTGCGCAAATCTGATGGAGAATGGAGACTGACTGTGGACTATCGTGCATTGAATGAAGTGACTCCACCGCTGAGCGTTGCCGTGCCGGACATGCTGGAGCTCCAGTACGAGCTGGAGTCCAAGGCAGCAAGGTGGTATGCCACCATTGACATTGCCAATGCGTTTTTCTCCATTCCTCTGGCAGCAGAGTGCAGGCCTCAGTTCGCTTTTACCTGGAGGGGCGTGCAGTACACCTGGAACCGACTGCCCCAGATGGTGGAAACACAGCCCCACCATCTGCCATGGGTTGATCCAGGCTGCACTGGAAAAGGGTGAGGCTCCAGAACATCTGCGGTACATCGATGACATCATTGTGTGGGGGAACACGGCAATGGAGGTATTTGAGAAGGGAGAGATCATCCAGATTTTGCTGGGAGCCGGTTTCACCGTTAAAAAGAGCAAAGTCAAAGGACCTGCCCGAGAGATCCAGTTCCTGGGAGTGAAGTGGCAAGACGGACGGCGCTAGGTCCCCACTGAGGTCATCAAGAAGATCACTGCAATGTCTCCACCAACAAGCAAGAAGGAAACACAAGCTTTCCTAGGTGCCATAGGCTTTTGGAGAATGCACATCCCTGAGTACAGTCAGATTGTGAGCCCTCTCTACCTGGTCACCCGCAAAAAGAACGATTTCCACTGGGGCCCTGAACAACAGCAAGCCTTTGCCCAGATCAAACAGGAGATCGCTCATGCAGTAGCCCTTGGCCCAGTCAGGACGCGACCAGAGGTAAAGAATGTGCTCTACTCTGCAGCCGGGAACCATGGTCTGTCCTGGAGCCTTTGGCAGAAAGTGCCTGGTGAGACTCAATGCTGACCACTGGGATTCTGGAGCGAAGTTAGAGAGGATCCGAAGCCAACTGCACTCCCACAGAGAAGGAAATCCTGGCTGCCTATGAAGGAGTTCAAGCTGCCTCAGAGGTGATTGGCACGGAAACACAGCTTCTCCTGGCACCCCGACTGCCAGTGCTGGGGTGGATGTTCAAAGGAAAGGTTCCCTCTACCCACCACGCCACCGACGCCACAGAAAGAGACAGAAAGAGGGAGAGAGAAAAGTGGGTTGGGATTATAGCTACCAAGACGGGCAGACGATCCTCGTGGAACCAGCCAATAGATGTCCGTTGCTGTCCGGGGAGATCTCGGGGGGTCTTTTTTTCGAGGATGTTTTTATAGTCTTTTCCAAAGCGAGTGGCTTCTGGCCAAAAGGTGGGAAGATTTATGGACTATTGTATCGTTGCTCCAAGAAACAGGTGGAAACAGGACACTACAGCAAGCAGCCTGCGCGAGAGCAGCGCACCACGGCAAGCTCCAGGCACACCAACAGTCCTTGTGACCAGTTCATTGTTCTCACACCTGTGGGAGCCTTGTTGGGTAAACCAGTCTCATGAGAGACCAGTCCTGGTCCAATGAGCACCACCTGGAACAATCACTTGGCATTCCTCCCATCCCTGGCCAGCGCCTTTAAGCTGCAGTTTGAGGGGTCTTCTTAGACATCAGGCGAAGGTCGTTGGGCAGAACAAATGAGAGGCTTTCAGACGGACTCTTACACCACCCCGTGACCAACAAGCATCGCCGAGAAACTCCATCAGCATGATGTTGTGACGTTGTCTTCAGGACCCGTCATTGGTAGCATATCCCGGAAAACTGGGACAGAAAAATTAGGGATGAGACGGGAAAGAGGGAAGGAAAAAGGAAAGAAAGAGACACAAAAATAATAAAGCAAAAATAATCACAACAAAATTGATTAAAACAATTTTTCAAACAAATCACAATTATATTAGGTAAAATAACTCAAACAATCAAAATTAAAGCAAGTCAATAAAATAACTTTCAAACAATTAAAAATTAAAGCAAATCAATATTGACTATCAGTTTGAATCAATACCTAAAGAAAATTCAACATAAATAATAACTAAAAATCAATGTTAATCAATATTCATGATGCAATACAATTACTTCTCTTTTTAGAAATTTTACCAATGCTTCTGCTCCCCAATGGCATTTGTTATGTTCTGTTTCCAGAATTGCCTTCATGATTCTGGCAGGCACCACAACTTGTCCCATCCTGGTTACATACCATCCAGTCGCATTCTTTTGGGCTAGCAGCAATGATGCCAGTTTTTCATCGTCCGGAGAGTACTTGGGTTCCTGTAATAAATGTGGAGTTACTGGGCTCATCTTAATTGGTACCAAGGCCATTTGAGTCCGTACTTTTCTAGCTACTTCTCGAGCTGTCCAGTCTGCCATCCAATTTCCTTCGTAGATTTTTCCGTCTTCCTTCTGATGTCCTCTAACATGCATCACAGCTACTTTCATGGGTTGGTGAACCGCATTCAGTAGAGCAAGAATTTCAGTTCTATATTTGATAGTAACTCCTTGAGAGTTCAACAACCCTCGTTCTTTCCACAAAGCTCCATGAATATGTGCAACTCCAAAAGCATATTTAGACTCAGTCCATATATTTACCTTTTTCCCCACACTTAGTTCCAAAGCTCTTGTTAATGCAATAATTTCTGCTCTTTGGGCTGAGGTTCCGGGAGTCAGGGCTTTTGCCTCTACCACTGTTTTTACTGTTGTTACAGCATACCCCGCATACCTGGTTCCATTTTCCACAAAACTGGATCCATCAGTAAACAATTCCCAGTCCGGGTTTTCCATTGGGGTGTCCTTTAAATCGATTCTGCTAGCATGTACTTGTTCAATCACTTCCATGCAATCATGTGCCAATTTTCCTTCCTCTTGCTCACTGCGGAGAAATTCTGCTGGGTTAACATGATTAGTCATTTTCAGTTCCACATCGTCCTGTTCTCTCAGGATTGCTTGGTATTGTAGCATCCTGCTGGACGAAAGCCAGTGACCCCCCTTTTGTTCCAAAACTGCCAGTACCATGTGAGGCACGAATACCTCTATTTTCCTCCCCAAAGTCAATTTCCTGGTCTCCTGGATGAGGATCACTGTGGCCGTAACTGCCCGCAAGCATGATGGCCATCCAGCACTAACTGGATCCAGTTGTTTCGAAAAATACCCCACCGGGCGTTTCCAGGATCCAAGTCTCTGAGTCAGCACCCCGAGTGCTAACTTTTGCCTTTCATTCACATATAACTGAAAATCCTTGTTCAGATCTGGGAGGCCTAATGCGGGGGCCTCCTTCAAGGCCTGTTTTAAGTCCTCAAAGGCCTTTTTCCTTTGTCGATCCCAGTGTAACTGTGGTTCTTTCAGGGCCTCATATAAGGGCTTAGCTAAGAGTCCAAAGTTCAAAATCCACAGTCTGCACCATCCTACCATTCCTAAAAAGGACCTAAGCTCTTGATGATTTCTTGGAAGGGGTATGGCGCATATTGCTTCTATTCGATTGACTCCCAGCCTCCTTTGCCCTTGCATGATTTCGCATCCCAGATAAATCACACTTTCTTTTATTAACTGTGCTTTTTCTTTTGACACTCGATAGCCAGCCTGACCCAACATATTCAACAATGCAATAGTCAATTTCAGACACGTTTCCTTTTCTTCTGTTGCTAGAAAAATATCATCTACATACTGGAGAATGACATAAGAGGAAGGTGACTCTCTTACCTCAGCAGTCTTCCACTCTTCTAATTCCTTTGCCAATTGATTTCCAAATATCGTAGGACTGTTTTTGAAACCTTGAGGCAGCCGGGACCAGGTGAGCTGTCTTTTCCTTCCAGTGTCAGGACTTTCCCATTCAAATGCAAAATATTTACTACTTTCGAATGCCAGAGGGATGCAGAAGAAAGCATCTTTCAAATCAATAACAGAAAACCATTTAAATTTTTCTGACACAGATGTTAATAAGGTATATGGATTGGCAACCACTGGGTGAATGTCTTTAACAATATTATTGATTGCCCTTAGATCCTGCACTAACCGATACTTACCATTTGGTTTCTTAACTGGAAAAATAGGAGTATTAAATTCTGATTCACATTCCTGCAGAATCCCTTGTGACAAGAACTGAGTTATCAAAGGAGCAACACCCTTCTTAGCTTCTAATTTAATCGGGTACTGTTTTATTCTGACTGGCTGAGCTCCTTCTTTTAATTCTACTACTACTGGCTGGGCAGCCTTTGATTTTCCAGGGTTCCCCAGTTTCCCACACCCAAGGCACTACAGCTTGATCTACTTCGGTGGGAATAGGAGAGGGATCGATTTCCTTTATGGTAAATAATTTAGCAATTTCTTCCTCAGGAAATTCCAATTTGACCCTTCCTTTTTCAAAAATTATTTTTACATTTAGTAATGATAGTAAATCTCTGCCCATCAATGGTTTTGGACAATTTGGCATGTACAAAAATTGGTGATCCAACTCTTTTCCTCCTAATTTTAAATTTAATGGTTGTAAGAAAGGTCTTTCTTCTAGCTGTCCTGTGGCCCCTACTACTTGAATAATAGTGTCACTGATTGGCCCTAATCGTTTATTTAAAACAGAATATGTTGCTCCGGTATCTACGGTAAATTCTTGTTCTTGTCCTCCAATATCTATCCTTACCTTTAAATCCTCTTCTAGTCAGCTTCGATTCTGACAGTTGCCCAACACCAATGCTTGGGCGACCCCTTCTGGGTTCATTGGGTAACCTCCTGAATTATTCATACCCAATCCAGGTGCTCCCCCTAACCCAGCTTTTACAGGGCACTCATTTTTCCAGTGTCCTAATTGTCGGCAAAAAGCACACTGATTAGGAGCAAGGCCTCCTTGTTGGAGTCCTGGGGGAACCATCCCTCTTCCTCCTGTTCCCACATTCTGAAACCCTGCTCTTCCTTGCCCTCGCCCTCGCCCGAAACCACCTCTGCCCCTCCCTCTGCCAGTATTCGTTTGTTGCAGCACTGCCAAAAGGCTCGCTTGTTGCCTTTTGTTAGCTTCTTTGTCCCTATTATTGTAAACTTTCCAAGCTATTTCCAGCATTTTATCCAAGTCTCGAGTATCACGTCCCTCTAATTTCTGCAGTTTCTTACGTATATCTTCCTGTGTTTGACCTAAAAAGATTAGAGCCAGCTGCAGCTTTCCTGCTTCACTGTCAATTTCTAAATCAGTGAAGCGTCTAGCAGTTTCCTTAAGTCGCTCTAGAAACGCCGAAGGTGATTCATTCTTATCTTGTCTAACTGAATACAATTTTGACCAATTTAACGTTTTAGGCATTCCAGTCCTAATTCCTTCTACTAACAATTCCTGATATTCCCTGATAGATTCCCTTCCCTCACCCCTGTTCGGATCCCATCCCGGATCATCACTCGGTACCAAGTCACCCACAGTTCTTCCAGCTGCATGCAATCTAATCATTTCCCGAGCACGCTCTTTCATTGCCCGCAACACCATTTCCTTTTCGGTAGAATCCATTAAGGTATCTAACAAAACTTGCATGTCATTCCAGTCTGGATTCTGGGTTTTAATAATCATTTTGACCACCCGTGCCACTCTTTCAGGATTCTCACGATAACTACCTGCTGACTGCTTCCAAATCACCAGATCTCCTGGGGAGAAAGGTACTTTCACAAGCACTTTCTCTCCTTGGGGTCCCATAGCTTCCCTTAAAGGGGCAATAAGCTGGGGTTCCCCATAATTCTTACGTCCTTGTCTAGTTCGTGCCGCGAGCGGGGTATTTTGCTGATTCTGGGGAGAAACAGGGGAAGCGGTTGGGGAACGCACAACAACCTTTTTAACATTCCCTGGCACTGCTGTCATGTTTGCTACCTCCTCCTCTTCCTCCTCCTCCTCTTCACTGCTCTCCGGTAACGGTGGATACAAAGAGGAATGGGGTGAAACAGAGGGGAGGGGTGAGATAGCCGGAGGGGGTGAGATAGCAGGAGGGGATGAAGCAGCCGGCACATCGGGTGGTATCATTAAAGACAAATCCTCCTCTGGTCGAGAGGTTAAGGCTAAGCACTGGACACATTTAGATTTCCCTTTACAACCCCCGCACTCAGATTCTTTCATTTCCAATACCAATATTCCACATTCAGTCTGCCACTCCTTCTTACAGCGCAGTAAATAAAACAAATCTAAATACGGTACCTCATCCCATTTTTCATTTTCCCTCAAATACTGCATCAATGAATTCAGGGTATCATAATCCACAGTACCATTCTCTGGCCATGCCGGCCCTTCTCGCTTATATTCTGGCCACCAATGATTACAATAATCAATCATCTTACCCTTACTCATCTCTTGGAAAAACCCTTCACTTTTCCATCTCTTCAACAAACATCCTAATGGTGTATTTCCAGGTATACCTCTATCTGTCTGTACCATACGCTTAATCACTTCCATACTGAGGTAGTTTTACTCTTAGCAGCAACAACTTACGGACACCTGAACAATAATTCAACAAGCGATTGTATCAACCAATAAGCAGCAATATACAAAACAACAATAACCACAATCAATATTGACAGTTTGACAAAATCAAGCATACAGCAAACAAAAGAGACTAAATACCAGATAAATACCAGACCAATCCAACTTGCCGCTTCTCGACGCCGCGAGGGGCAAGTGCCGGACCTGCGCAGCTTTCGCCGCGTCTGACAGCCGGCGCCTAGGCTTCCCAGACCAACCAGACGTCTTAGCCCAACCCTGCGAGGATCGCCGCCTCGTCTTGCGGGCAGGCACCCAAACCAGAACCAGAAAAATAAAGCACCTTCGGGCTTACCTTTTGCAGTCGTCCGTCAGGCGCAGGGGTCGGGCACGAACCGATGACTCCCCGAGAATCACTCGGTGCCGGCGTGGAGTGGATCAGAACGCGAACCGCCCCAGCCACCTTCGGAGTCCTGCCGCGGTCGCCAGAAAACTGTTGCCCGATCCGAAGAAAACACAAACAACCGAAGTCGTTTATGCGGTGCTTTATTGAGGGCCCGGGAGCCTGTGGACTAGCGTCCAGAGACAGAGCCCCATCTCACAGAAAATTTACAGGGTTTTTATATGTTTCTGTACATGATTTCTTCATCCTAACAAATTCTTACTTCATTTTCGATACCTGGTACCATAATCTCTCTGACATTTAAGTTTTGCCAAAAGGTACATTCCCTAGATAAATGGATACACTCCTTAAGATAAGTGATTATTTCTTAACTACACTGCTTACATTACAAAATGTGCTATAAAGTTCATCTGCAGGTTACATGGGGCCTACTAAGCCTTAGCATAACTACTACTAATGTCAACTAATAAGGTTCACTTCTATCTTAATACAGTTTATTGAATCAAAATGGCAACAGTTATACAAAAATTTCTTTATTAATGCTTACATCCACATATATATATATATATATATATATATATAGCGATTATATATGCATGCATGCATGTGTATATGCACTCAAAAATGCATCTAGGAAAAAATTGTTTCTTTGTTTTTCCTTGGTGTTTTTGAACTTATTTTTTCCTCTTTGGCCTTTTTACCTTCAATAATATCTTGGGAGATGTCTTGGTTTGAAAGACAGGTGTCTGCCAAGAAAGGCAGGACCCTCTCTTTGAGAATGTAAACCCCCTCCCTCCAAATTATTATAATTTTGAAATTAAGGGGCTTTCAGGCAAAGATATAGGAAATAGGAATAACAGTTCTTTGCTAGGTAAATTAAAATAGACATACAGTATTACAAAGAAAAAACCCCAAACATTGACAGAGTCAGAATACAACCTGACACCCCGCCACTCAGGGTGTTGGTAGCAGACCGATTAAATGGCAGCTGCAGTCCTTTCGCAGTGACCGATGTGGTTCAATTGAAGCAGTGGTCCTGTAGAAGGGTGCAGTTTTTCTCCGAAGGTCCAGTGATGATGTGGAAAGGTCCGGCTTTCCTCTGGAATCCAGTGGAAAAAAAGGCTGCTTTGGTGTTCCAAATGTCAGATTTTGCCTAGGTAGGAAAAGCTTGGCTCCTCCTCCTGGCTGGAGCATCTCACAATTGCGATGATGTCATTCTATCAATCATGCAGTGGGACTTAATGGCCCATTAACAGCAGATATCTTCCTGGAGGAAGGATGGGTTGTGGAAAAGATAAAGATGACTGCCTCACCTGATTTTAATCGGCAGCAGCTATCAATAGTCAAAGGGTCAATGGCAGGAGTCCTTATCACATACATTCCTTAAATGTAATCTGACCATGCAGACGGTTTTTGTTATTTCCACAAGTACTTTAAATCAACATTAGCTATTTCACAAATATGTCTGAGTTATTCTCATTATTGTCAGTTAGTTACAAAAATAAAAGCATTAGTTATTATTTCACAACTGCAGCTACTTCTGTAAAAGTTAACATTTTTCAAAAGCCAAAACTATAATTTATTTATATATCACACTTTTTACAAACTAAAATATCATCTGTAAATTATGTTCTGAGAATACAAGCTACACAGGGGCCAAGGCATTGGCCACAAAAAGCTGAAAAATTATACTATATGAAAAAGAGTTAAAGGTGATTACAAACTGTACTATATCAAAACAATTTGCAAAAGCCAATACACAATAGTGAAAGGCAACAACTACATAGTTATTTATAACAAGAGCAATGTACAGCCAAACATGTTAATAAAGAATCATTTTTGGTTTAAGATGTTGCAGATAGTCCCTCAAAATTAATCTCAATAGCTGTCTAATTTGTGTCAGTGGATGTTATAATTATTGTAAAATGAATTACCTGAAGCAGGACTGCTAATGTCAGCGCCTGGAGACACAACTCTATATACTGTAATCCAGCAAGGCACTTAGGCTGAATACTCCCAGTGGAGCACTTTTCTTTCTCTGTCTTTGAAAATGCAGCAACCTGACTTACATTTTATGATCCTTAAATAATTATAATAATTACAACAATAGCTATAATAGTTATTAGAGACAAATTCCCGAACATCTTTCAAATGTTAGGGGGCTTACAAGGGCATGGTACAGCTAAAAACCTTTTTGTATGTAGGTTGGGTGTTACTATATGCAAAAGTGAAAATTATGATACTCATTTTTAAGGTGAAAAGAGAGAGGAAATAATATAGATGAGGAGGATTTTTCTAGTGAGCTTAACATTGTGAGAATGTAAGAATGTCATTATTTAACTTTGAGATCTTTTTTTGTTTGTTTTCCTCTTGTATTTTCTAATTCATTTTATATTAATCCACTTTTCTAGTTGGACATGGCTGGAAACACAGATTCCTTTTTGGTTGTTTTTACACTTCATTTCCTGCTTAGCCCCTTTGCAGCAGAAAGTCAGGAACTTAAAAAAAGGAGAGATTGGTTCAATAATACGTAGTACTCAGACTTTTCTCTACCCTGTATGAAAGTATGAAAGCACAGAAGAGAATAAAGAGAGAATCTGTAGTTAATATGTTAGACTTGGACTCAGACACATGAATTCTATTAGTGTTGTGCCCTCTACATGATCTTGAGCAAATCTGCTTTTCAGTGTATACTGATTTGAAAGCAAAACCAGTGAGAGATTCCAAGTCAGAAATGCAATTTAATAGGAAAAAGAAAAAGAATTACATGCAATAGTACAAAAGAAAACCACTTACAGAGTCATAATACAACCTGACACCCAGCTAGTTAAGGTGGTGGTAGCAGTCCAGATGAAGTGGTCTTGTTGAAGTAGTAATCCTGTAGAAAGGTCTGGTAGCTCTTCTCCTCTGGAAACTAGTGGGTAAGGGCTGCCTTGGTGTTTGTAAACAGTGTGATAAATATATATTATAGTTTTGACTTTTGCAAAATGTTAACTTTTACAGAAGTAGCTGCAGTTGTGAAATAATAACTAATGCTTTTATTTTTGTAACTAACGCTTTTATTTTTGTAACTAACTGACAATAATGAGAATAACTCAGACATATTTTTGAAATAGCTAATGTTGATTTAAAGTACTTGTGGAAATAACTAAAACCGTCTGCATGGTCAGATTACATTTAAGGAATGGATGTGATAAGGACTCCTGCCATTGACCCTTTGACTATCGATAACTGTCGCCTGCTGAAACCATGGAAGGTGGGGGCTGTTGTGAGGAATTGACACACAACTCAAAAAAAAGACAATGCACATTACTGCACATACTCTAAAAAGTGAGTCAGGGGTTGAACCAAGCTAAAGAATTCCCAGAACACGCAAATGAATTCAAATAAATGTTTGAATATGTATAATTTTTATGAATATGTATTTGACCAATGCAATGGAAAAAAGTATATAAGAAGAGTTGTTACAATTAACTGGGGTTCCTCTAGGTACAGCTATCCAGCCAATGCTGTTTACTGTCCCTTGTATCCCTTATTAAAATTTAAAAATTTTGAAGTGAGGCTCTTTTCTCGCACTTTCTTTTCACCTTCCCCCCTCCCTTACCTGCCACAAGAATAAATGAGCCCCCATGGTTTACACAGTGCATCACATGTTTTATAATAGTTCAGTTGCAGCTAATGGTTTGTGCAGCTAATTAAGGTCCTATGAATTACAGTAATCAGTCAACCTGTTCTGGTTTAAAAGACAGGTATCTGCCAAGGAAGGCTGGAACCCTCCTGGAATGGAAAATATTACCCTTCCCCTCCAAATTGTAATAGACTTGAAATTACTGGGCTTTCAGGCAAAGATATAGGAAGAGGAACAATAGTTCTTTACTAGAATACAGATATATATATATATAAACAAACAAGAAGCAACAACAGCAACAACAAAAAGCAAAAAAACCCCATAACAGCCTTTTCCTGCCTATCAGGCAATTTTTCCTTTGGTGTAGTTATGACCTCAACTGTTGGCTCGTGTCGAGGCAGAGAGGCTGCAGGGGGCGCTCAGATGTAAGATCGGCACCCCCCTGGTGGTGATGGCAGATCAGATGAGAGAGAGAGAAGGATTGACTCTCGCAGCCACCCACGTGAGCAGTGATTAGTCTTTGGCACCTCTAACTGTAGCTGGTACATGCTGGGAAGGGAGGCAGGGTTTTAGTGCAATGCTGCACTACTGTATAGAGAAGAGGTTCGACGGGGTGTTGCTCCAGCTCCAGGCAGCCCTCCATGCGGCGGCTCTGGGGGGATGAGGGGGGAAAGGGACAATTCCCCAGGCACCTAGAGGGACTGCGTTGGTCTCTCAGTGCTTGCCTCTTGCCAGCAACGGACACACAAGCAGGGGGCAGACATAGCTCCACCACAGTGTTGGAAAAATAAATCCCTGCATAGGAGAGGTCCAAAGCAAAGAAGCACGACACTACCATCTCTGCTCCCGACCAGACAAAGACTGCCCTACCCCGATCTAAGAAAATGCTGAAACCACCCTGCTTCCCCCTCAGGCATCACTTCTAAACTCGTTTCTCTGGCTGGGCCATTACTGTGGTGTGAGAGTGCATGGCCATTTTCTTTTGCCTCCTGATCAACCCCCTCCTCCCGCACAGTCTTTCTTTCAGGTAGCAGATGGGAGAAAAAATTCCCTGAGGAAAAAAAAAAAGAAAGAAAAAAACTCCTAACCCCCAACACAGCCTCATCTAAATCAGATAGTTCTTTTCAAGCATCCCTTTAGGAAGGAAAAAAAAAACCAAAAAAAAAGAGAAAAATACAGAGAATCAGAAGAAAAATTCTGAAAAGAAAGAAAGAAAGAAATGAAGGAATGAGAAAAGATAGCACATAGATCTGGTATGTTCATTAGAGTGCAGATAAATTAATATACCTTGTTCTTCCATTTCTTTTAAGCTGTAGCATAAATGCTTATGTAAAGTAACACGAGTCCTGGCTTTGCTGCCTCCAATAATAGAAGAGGAAACAATAGTGTTCTTATTTCAGATGTAGGATATATATTTTAATTATGGTACTTTATTGGACAAGAATATCTTCATTTAGACAAAAAGCTGTGGCTGAATTGTGACTGGTTTAAGAAAAAAAAAGTTAAATACAGGAAAGGCATGCGTAAGCACTGGCTGCACTGTAACCAAATGTTATGGGAGGACTTAGGGGCTGTAAAAGCAGAATATGTCATTAAGTTATAGAGAAGGCATTTTTGTGCAAGGTAGGATGTGGCTACTATGAAGGAATGTCCATACTGCCAAGGATGTTTATTGCACCAGCTTTCCAACTGTTGTGGGTTAATCTTAGTAGGCGGTTAAGCACCCCACAACCATTCCTTCACTGCTCCTTCCCATCTGCAATGGAATGAAGGAAGAGAAAAGGAGAACTAAAAGCAAGAAAATTCATGAGCTGGAATAAAAATAGCTTAATAAATGGAGAAGGGTAAGAAGAGAGAGACAAAACCAAACAAGTGATGCAAAGACAATAATGCACCATCTCCCATGTGTAGACCACAGCCCAGTTGTTGCATTTTAGGCTATAGGTGAGCAGCAAAAAGGATAATGCAGCATAGTTCCTCATGCAATGGAGAAGCAAAAGAGAGAAAGAGCTTTATTTAAAGAAACACTATATATATATATAGGGTAGTACATGAAAAACAAAATAGAAAAGACTCATTGGTCCAAGAAGGCAACACCTCTCTGAAAACATACTTTCTGCAAAATATCATGAGACACACATGGCTCTCACTCACCCTGCAGGTGTATAATCATTGTTGAAAATTCTTGTCCTTGTGAAGGCCTGAGAAACTCAAGGCTTCAAGGCTGCTTTTTCCCTGGTTCCCAGCAGCATCCAACAACACAGTCAGATCTGTCAGAAAACATAATCTACAAACTGCAGAGGTTTATGTCCAAAAAGGAGACAGAGGAGTCCTGTAACTTTAATCGAATAAAGGGAGCGGTCATGGGCATTTCCCATGGGGTCTCTCAAATTGTTAGAGGACACACTCTTCTTTTTATCCTAATTTCCCGGCCCCATTTCCCTCTTTCTTTCCTCATTAGCTGAGGTACTTGAGAGGTACAAACTTCCCAAATCACTTAATACAGACCCCCTTCTAATATATACCCTGCCCCCCTTTTTCTTTTCCTTGGGTCAATCAGTGGAATTCCTAAGGAATTTGTAATTCTTCCCGTTGTTTCTTTCATCTCTCAGTATCTAGCTTTATCTACCAGTGGACCCACAATTTGTTTGTAAAAACAAATTCCTCCCCTTCCTTTCAAGCCCTCCTATTCCTATTTCCTCAATAATTTTCTTTCCAAAATTTAGCTATCCTTGACTTCATTTCTGTTCCTGGGTCTTTTTTTGGTTTTGCAATTATTTGCAGTGACATAATTTTCTGTCCTTTTCTAGCCATTTCTGGATCTGTAGGCGTGGCTACTACCTGCATCCCCTTGATCACATGCTGAATAAGTTGCGCTAAGGAAGGGATCATGTATGGTAAAAATATGAGAGTGGCTACAGCACAAAAGAGGAAAAAAAGCATTTGTTTAACCCATAGTCCACCAGGTAACCACGAAAACATGTCCCATTCTCATCCTTTCCACCTTTATACCAGTACATGAGCTAACTTTCTTATTCCCTTTGTTATTTTTTTCACCACTTTACATTTTCATCTATTTGCAAACAGCAGTTGGAGTAATTTGATATTTCACACACTCACCCTTCTGCTAATAGATAATCTAATACCATTCGATGTTGAAATATTGCATTCCTCATCTGAGTGGATTGGTCACCAAGAAGGTCAAGAGCTGTAGCTGTCTGGTTGGTTGTTATTTCAAAGACAGCTTGTAACCTAATTGTCTGATTTAAATTATAAATGGCTTTTTTGGCACTTGATATTAATTCATTAGGATTCCAAGCAGCTGGTCAATAGTGCTGTATAATTCGCTCAGGTTTCCATTAATCTTTTCCCCGCTTTTGGATGCTCCCTCCAGCCAGGGATATATCAATTGACCACTTTTCTCTAATTAGATCATCATATACCTTGATTGCTAACTGATTTCCCTGAACTTGTGGCAGCAAAAAGACAGCGGTCTAATATACCGTATTGTTTGGGGTTAGGTTTCTTCCCTTTTGTTCCTTTTTACTTCTAGATTTTTTCCCATAAATTGGTCGAAAACACTAACGACTGGGTACTTAAGGAAAACAAAAGAAGTGGCCAAGCTCAGGGGAGGAGGACATCTTGTTGCACTTCTCATATCTGGGAGTTTCTATCCGAGCTGAGATACCACAAGAATTGCGCTGATAAAAGACGAGACTGGGGCAGCTGCTAGTTCTCTCTCTCTCTCAGCTTTGGAGGAGGACGGTCGGAGCTGCTGCTTGGGAAAGGAATTCACTGCTGCTGCCGGAACCCAGCCCAGACCTACTTCTTCTGCCGTGGGGTGAGCCTTTGCTTCTGAGAGCAGCCACTGAACTGGGACCTTATTAACAGCTACCTCACTAAAAAAAAAAGGGACCTATCACCATCTGCTCAGGTGCCCGGGATCCCGAGCATGCCTCTCCCTGCCCTGCTCAGTGCTAGGCCACTGCTGCCTCCCCCCTGCTACTCCTTTAGCACTTCTCTGAGCTTTTGCTGCACTGTAACCCCACATCCCCTGCTGTAGGTTATTCAATGATGCACGGGGCACCATTTGTCAGATTGTCTGTTTTCTTTAAAAGAGCCGAGGAGCTATTAGTTGCTATAAAGTTGTTAATTGTAAAGGCACATCAGTCTCAAAAGGCAAAGAGTCACAAACCTTAAAGTCCATGCTAAAGTTTTTTGGTATACAGTTCTAAATACAAGTAAAGTCCCAATTAGAAGTAGAAGCTGCTCCTCTCGATGTCCTGGCAGGGCCGATGATGCTGCAGCAGCTCCTATCTTCTTTGGGAAATGATGATGGCGGTGAGGAGAGAAGAAAAGCAAGAGAGCAGGAAAAAAAGCAAAAGGTGAATCTCTCCCCAATGCACAAATTGTTATACACAAATTACCCAATAAGCTAAAGAACACGAACTCGAACCATTTCTTCTTAATCTATTAGAATTCTAGTTTCTTAGCACGCCAGGTTACGTATAAACTACGCATATGGTCTATCTTGTTCTATCTAAAAAATGTAAGCAGTATTCTTACTATAGTTTTATTATGCCTAAAACTATGTTTCTGGAGTCTTCATGGAGACTGTGTTTTTAAGACTTGTTCTCTACACTGATATCTGGGACTGTTTTTCAACCTTCACTAGAACTTGTTGATCTCTCTATGAGGAACTCAGGGAGGCCTCTGTTTCAGACTCCAACACCCTGCCTGACTAGACCTCCAGCCATCCCTGCTTGCTGCTTCCGAAAATCCTGCTGGGGCACCAGGATCGACTGCCCTTGGGGTTTTGTGAAGCCACCATTACTGTGTGCTCCCCAAGCTAGCACCACAGTGCCCCCTGCAGCCACAGGGAATCATCACACCTGCCCTGCCCACCAGGAGACACCAGTGGCCCTGCCAGCTGTGACCATTACTACGCCAAAAGGGAAGTTGCCTGCAGCCAAGAAGGTGGTTACTGGGTTTGTGGTTCTGTTTGTTGTTAATGCTGTAGTTGTTGTTGTTGTTTGTTTGCCTTATTATACATATTAGTAATTAACTGTTTTTCCTATTCTCATATCTTTGCCTGGGAGCCCCTTAATTTCAAAATTATAATAATTTTGAGGGAAGGGGTTTACATTTTTCATTCCAAGGGAGGTTCCTGCCTTCCTTAGCAGACACCTGTTTTTCAAACCAAGGCACCTATACAACATATCCTTGGTCAGTTTGGAGGGAACCTGCTATAGCCATGTTGGCCACAAATCCAATAATGGCCTTTCAAAGCCCAAGTTCCATTGGAAAGGAGCCTTCTCAATTTTGATCATCAGTTGGTGGATCAAAATACAGCTTGCTTCCTGGGCCTAATGGTCCTCCAACAATAGTTGTCACACCATAAGAATCAAAATATTAGCATTTCAAAGCTCCCACATGAGGTTTCCACCTACAGTTACATCCCAGATCTGTTCTGCTAGATTTGGACCAGAATTTATTAAAAAGGGTTTGAGTTCCGTTTTGGTGTTGCCACTTCCACTGATAGTTATGGACAACATGTGTCCTGCTTGTGGAATTATCTCGAGGGTGGCTTAAAAATAAGTGGTCAAAAAACCTGTCCCTCCCCACTGCTTTATAGCCTTCAAAATCCCTTTGGTAAATATGGTAGGGACACCTTACCCAGCTACCATTAATGAGCTTAACATGAGTTTGTGTAAGGAAACAGCAAAGCCTGGAACTGCAAAAAAATCCTGGTAAACATGAGAGGAAGTAGATTACATTCAATCTGAGAACAGGAAAGGAATCCTGTTTCTTCGAAGCCTGCAAACCTTGAGTAAACAAACTGTCAGGCCAACTGATTTTTTACAGGCCTGCAACCGGGTTGCATGCGAAGGACTGAACAGAGATTCTCACACTAAGGGTATAAGTACTGTCTTAACTCTTCAATAAACAGATGCATTTTGCTCTCAGGTTGTGAATCTTGCTTTCATATGCTAAAAATGGCTCCCTGCAGTGGTTATCTGGACCTCCTCCTGGCTAGCTCAGTACCAGGAGGACGCCCAGAGCCCTGCACGAACGAGATAAAAGGTCAAAAGAGGTTCCCTTCCCCGGAGTGTTCCAAGCTTTATTATCAAAGGCTACAAGAGGAAAAGAGAGAGCAGCACTGGGGGCCCGGGCTTTTTCAAACCCTCTGTTTGGGGCGGAGAGAACCCAGATCTCAGCCAATCAGCTCCGTCCTGAGGGAAAGGGGAGGGGAAAGGATTAAACTATGAGACAGGCTATAGGGGGGTCCAGGGAAAAACCATCTTCAGTGCAAAATAAACCACATTAATGAAATACAACATCTCCTGGTTTTACAGGGACTTAATTACTACTGACGTGATCCAGTCTGGTGGCATACCCCAACCAAATCAAGCGGGAATGTGTTCGGCTGATCACCAAGGAGCTCCTTTCATCGCTGGCTATAGAACAGGTTAGCCTTTTGCAAATGGTCAGGCAGCATTATTTATAATGGGGCAAGCGGCAACAAAAGCTCAGAAACTGCATAAAGACTGTTGATACAGAGAAAATCTCTACCACTCGTGAGAAATGAGAGCTATAAAGTAGGTATGCATTTATTCAGTGCTGAGGTGCATGGGGGATAGACCGTCCCAAAGCATGTACACTGAAACTTCAAACTACTGCTCTATTTATTGCCTAAAAGCATAGGATTACACAATATGCCTAATACATATCCATGTCCTAGCCCCGCATAGTCCTGCCTACCCTCACTTCATATTAAAATGAACTAAAAGTCCTTTTGCGCTTGCATCTCCCCACTTCAGGGGGGTTGTTGGGGATCTGACGAAGGCTTCCAAACTCTTCATCGCACCTGAACTTTTCAACTTTGTCTCCAGAGCATGTGTCTTAGTCTTTTGGGCACATTCCAGGCCTTGAGATTAGTTCTTGCTGGTTTAGGGTTTTGGATTTATCACTTATCACTGGTAGCTTTGCACCCCTCACGCTGTTTGCAAATTCTGGCTCCGTTTATTGCAAACCAGTCTGCCTCTCCTCCCGATTTTGCAAGCACAGTAAATGTCAAACATTCCTCATTGTCTTGGTTAGCTAATTTTTGATGAACTGTTCCTTATTCCTCAATACCCCATCTCACTGTCTGTTGCACATCACCACACAACAGGGTTATAAACTCCAACTCCAAAGCCTCACCCAATCACTTATATGGGTCAATTTTGTCCCTAGTACCCATCAGATGGTTCATATGATCTTACTGGCGAAAGGTCGGTGAAAGTTTACAAACCTGCCAAATTACTCATCACGATGTCCACCCTGATGATATTATTTGGCATGTCATATACTCGGCGTTGCAACAATTTAAGGAAGTGGATCCCATCCTTGTTGTCAGATTCTGTTAATTTTGTTAATGAAACATCACCTGAGGATAATGATCTGGAGAAAGGATCTGTTTGATCCCAGTCCTATTGATTCTGGACAAGAACCAGATTTATATTTTCCTTTAGCCCCAGTACAGGCTATGGCATCAGATGCTCCTGGTGATGCATCATTTGCGCAGAAGAAATACTACAAAAAACACTCAAAAATGCAGCAGTAAATATTTTACGAATTCAACCACCATCTTATACCTCGTCCCATTCCTCTAGCAAATGTGATGAGGAAACAATACCACCTATAGGGCTCAAGCCAGAAAGGTTTATACAAAGATGCTGGAGACGAGCACTGGAGGAGGGTGATATTGAATTTTTTCAAGCAATGCCTGTTGTATATAGTAATCAAAACCCACATCACAAACAACTGTCATATGAGATAGTAAAGGAACTGAGGAGATCAGTGAAAGAAAATGATTTACATTCCTCCTTTACTATGAATTTATTGGATGCAGCTGCAGAAGGACATACTATGTTACCAGTGAATTGAAAATCACTTTTTAAGAAGATTTTGACAGGAGAACAATACTCTGTCTGGTGGACAGAATTTGTAGATTTGTCTCAAACTGAGGCATTGAACAATGGTAATCAGCAACCACCCATTAATATCACTGCATCACAGCTCTCTGGAACAGATGCACATGCTACTGCTTGGGCTCAGTTAAGACTCCCCCCCAAGCATGGGATCAGTCTACTGTTATTGCCATGTGGGCACTATGAAAGGCACCTGATACAAAAATGGTGCAGTCTGTTTTTGCTGCTGTGAGGCAGGGGCCTCAGGACCCATATATTACCTTTAGTAATCAATTACAATCCACCTTTAGATGGCAAATTGATATGCATGAAGTAGCTGATGCTGTCTTAAAATATCTTGCTTATGAAAATGCTAACAATGACTGTAAAAAAGCCCTGGACTCGATTTGCAATCGTACTGATGTTGAACTTTCTGATTATATCAAGACATGCACTGATATCAGCTCAGAACAATGTAAAGCAGAACTAATTGCTACTGTGATAGACCAAAACCTGGAAGTGGCCAGAGTCTGACAGGATATGATCTTGTAATAATACATCTCCCTATTACTTCAGTAGAATTAGAGAATATTTTCAGGGATTCACTGTCATTTCAAATTGCTCTTGTGGATTATAATGGACAATATTTTCACACGATGCCTCAACATTTCCTGCTACAATCCTTCAAGAAACTCCCCTTTCAACAGTGAAGATTGCAAATGAAAACTAATCCCTGATGCAAAGACTCCCTTCACTGACAGATCAGGAAAGACACACAAAGCTGTCACCCTGTGGAGAAATGATAAGGGACAGTGGGAACATTCGATAACCTTTCAATCTGGATCTACCCAGCTAGTCGAACTGGCAGCTGTGGTAGAAGCATTTTGCCTTCTTTCACAAGAACCTATTAACATTGTTTGTGATTCTCTTTATGCTACAGGAATCATCGAGAGAATTAAGCACTCATTCCTGAAGGAAGTCTCTAACAAAAATCTTTTTGTGTTATTAACCACTCTGTGCAATTTTTTACTTGACAAGTCTCATGAATATTGCATTATGGATCTTAGGTCTCACACCATTCTGCCTGGACATATAGTGGAAGATAATGTGAGGGCGGATGCTCTCACGACAGTCACTATACCACAAAGGTTAGGGCAGACAAAATTTTCTCATTATTTCTACCATCCAGAGTAGTGTCTGCAGTATTTATATCTTTGCACGTTATGGTATTGACAGCAGGCAACGTGCCGCAAACCTTGTTTTTTTGTTTATTGGACTTCTGTTTCTGGTTGTGAGGGCAGTCTCTGGCAAGGTGTCCTGGCTTCTTGCACTGGAAACAGGTGATATGCTGCAGCTGTTCAGGTGTCACCGGTTGCTTCCTCACTCGTGGTGTTTCAGCTGCTGCAGGCTTGGATGGTGCTGGTCTTGGGTTTCTCTCTGGTGCACTGAACAGTTCTGCTTTACTGGTTCAGGCTTCTATCATTTGTGCTAGGGTCGGTTCCGGATACATAGTAAGACTTAAAATAACCCTGTGACAGGCTTCATTAGCATTCCTCTGTGCCATCTCCATTATCAATTCTGCCTGGATTGCTGGGTTGTGCCTTTGTCTTGCAACCTGTGTGTGGAGCCGATCTATGAATCTTAGAAAATTCTCAGAATCATTGTTTTACATTAATGTAACTACCTGTGACTTCAGCTGTTGGCAATTGATTAAAAGCTTTTTCGGCCACATTGCAGATTTTATCTAAAATAGGTTTAGATAATACTCGAGTTTGTTTTTCAGGGCAATGCCAATTTCCTTCACCACAGAGATGATCAAGTGGAATATCATTATCGTCAGCATCTTTTGAATCGTCAGATCTTTGGTGAAGCTCTTTTAGAAGGACTAGTAAGGAACATCTCCAAATATAAAACCATACATCATATTCTGGTGGGATTAGCAAACATCTGAAAAGATCTTTTATATCATTAGGTACCATCTCATTTGAGGTAAAAGTGGCCCTCATCATTCCCTTAAAAATTTCACTGCTTCTACCAAATTCTCTTTGTACTTTACAAATTTCCTTTTTATCTTGATAGGACAAAGGCTGATAATTTCTCTTGCCATTTTTCCTACCCAGACAGACCACAGGAGCAGCTGATGGTATATATTCTTCTCGTAAGTTTTGAGCTCCAGGGCTAGGCATGTCTCTATACTTTAGCTTGGGACACAGTTCACTTTTCTCCACTGTAGGGACAGGATGTGTCTCACAAAGGTTGTGAGTTGAGCTCTCCCCACCCCCATTTCCTGCAGCCGCTGGGGCTTCACTCTCTTCCAGGCTTCTGCCACAGCTGGGAGGACTTGTATGTGTAACCTGAGCCGGGAAGAGGCAACTAAGGGAACTGTCACAGTTGGGGGGTCTTCTTGGACTTGAGATCACCTCAGGAGGACATGCAGGTGGTTTAAATCCTGTTCTTTCCCAAAGCCGCCGCGTGAGAGATTGCAGGAGATGGTTTTTCAGAGGCTTCAAGGACTGTTTATTGTTTCTTGTCTCAGGAACTCTTTGCCTGGCTAACAGCGGTCTTCTCAGCTGGGCATCCAGGATGGAATCTGCCTGGTGAAGGCAGGGCTGATCTTATATAGTCTAAATTACCTGCTAAATGTTTATAACAATTTTCCAATACAATACAGTCTTGTTAAACGGTCCAGCTCTGACCCCATCCAATCTGACAGTGCCAGCATGTCACCCAGCATGGATGACACGGAGAAGGAGGAAGAGGTATCCACATCCCCAAATTCTCCATCTTGGCCACGTGTCCCTTATCACAAACATTCCCAAAAGTCTATTTATCTACGTTCTAACAATCTAATTTACACTTTACTAATTTTGGTGGCTTGTTTCCATTCCCTCTGTGTTGGTAATTTTCCCCAGGGGTTTGAATTCAGTGTCTGAGACACCAGGGTCTCACCCAGGGGTCTTTGAGGCCCTTGCCAGGGGGCTTTTTGAGACCCCCAAGGAGGCCAGAGGACTACTCTGGACTCCCACAGGAACTTGTGGGGGCGCGGTTGCATAGGGGCAGAAACGGGTTATGAGAGGGGAGAGTGAAAGGGGCAGGGAAAGGAACGGGAGCTGGGACCAAATGGCAAAAAGGATTATCGGTTGAAGGAGCTGAAAAATGGCTGCTGCCATAGAGAGGGACCATGTGGTTGTCATTCTGAGACAAAGAAAAATTACTTTTAGAACTATCACCACAGTGTTCTTGAGGTAATACAGGTGAAAGGGTCGGATACAGAGAGGATTTTCTGACAAGCTGCTCAGAATTTTCAGAGCCTGGGTATATGGGAGGGCTTGGGGATTTGGTGGATTCTAGAGGTGTCTCTCGTGTCTCCTCTACTTCAGGGACAGGGGAATTTGGAAGAGATGAGGAGGGATTCAAAGGATTTATCTGTGGCTGTCTTTTGTTCTCTGTTTCTAACAACTGTTTGTGAATTTGTAAAAATATTGGGAGAAATTAAGATGCAATAGAATCTCCTTTTTCTACTTTTGATGTTAATAAATTTCCTATATCATCTCAAAATAAAACCAAATTTATATCTTGCAATTCAAAATTTGGAATTTCATAAGACAGCCAGCAGACAAAGTGCTCTATCTCTTTTTTTTTTTTTTGAAAATGCAAATTCTTCTGCACTTAAAATTTCCTTTAGCTAGGAAATTACACTCTTTTGGTGAGCAGACAACTGAGCGCCCATTTTTTTTTAAAGCTATATGCTTTACCCTACTTTTTCACGCAATATCCACACAAAAAAAATGGTTCTTTTCTGACCCAAATTTCAAAACCGGGAGATAAGGGTGTGCGGGAACTCAGTGGTCGAGATTATGCAACTCCTGACCATGTGGCCCGTGTTCTGCTAGCCACTCTGGCCCCGGGGTTGACCTGTTGCCTTCCATCGCTTTTTGGTGGGCCCCCAGGTGCCGCGCAGCGCCAGAAATGCGAGCCGCACCGGTGCAAGCGAGATCGATGTTACAGTCACTGCGCACACCGGCAGGAGCCACTCCGCCCATACCGCTGCCGCTGCTGCTGGGCCACGGGGTCTAACTGTCCATCTGGGGAACCCCCTCCCTGCTACTGAGGGTAAATTTTGGGGACTTTGCCACCCACGAGGGACTTTTACCTGTCCTGCAGACCTTGGCTACCGTGTAGTTACATGAAAGGTCCTCGTCCCTGAGCCGGCTCCCTCTTGCGCTGGAGTGAGTTCTCGGCCTGATCCTCTGTGCCCAAGGCTGTGCAAAAAGCAGCTCCCGAATGTGGGACATAGCTGATCAGCCCAACAAGCCTAATAAATCCCTAAAAAGGGGATTCTAGCCACATGTGGGCTCCTTAATTTAAAGCCCCACATTGGGCGCCAACTGCAGACATGCTATAATTCCTTCCTAGTTATTAACTCTGATCAGTTTCTAAGAAGGAGCTAGACTCTTGCATAGGACAGAACAAAGGATTCAAAAGAGGCTCTTTGCCTTTCTTAGGGTTTGATGTTTATTTCATGGTGGTCCAGGAGCAAAGAGGAAGAAGGAACCGGGTAGTGGCTTTTTCTAGGAAAAGGGCAGGAAGGAAGCATTGGCCTTCTGGCAATGGGATAGAAACAGAGGAGAAGGGTTATACTATGGGGTATTTACAGGGGTTTTAGGACAAACCATTCCTTATACCTCTTGGATATTGGATTGCAACATATAAGTTTTAGTTCATCTACAGATTGGGGTCAATTATCCAACCACAGCCCCAGGCTATGAAGTATAAGCTCCCTGGCTTGCCCCCTTTCCCTCGCCATTGTTTATGCTTTTGGGGTACCAGTTATCCTTGATTCTCTAGCTGGGAAGTGATTGTTTTGTCTAACTACCTAGTGAAGAGAACTTACTAACAACTAATATGAAGTTTCAGAATTGCACACTGAGCAGCAGAGATTCAGAAAAATAGAAAAGCTAAAGCCTAAGGCATCATCCTTACAGCAATATCGCTGGATTGTTTTACCTCAAGGCATGAAAAACAGCCCTACTATTTGCCAATGGTACATTGCTAAGGTCCTCAATCCTGTTCATCAACAAATGCCTGATGTTCTTTTGTATCATTACATGGATTATATTCTTGTAGCAGCTGAAGAACAGGAAGTAATGGAGGAAGCCTTAGTCCTTGTCGCCAAAGCTGTAAGTCATGCAGGGCTTTGCATAGCTCCTGAAAAGTTACAAAAACACACTCTGTGGAGGTACATTGGAGTCCATTCAATTTCTCCCCAAGCTCTGCAAATTCAGACAAATGTTCACACATTACATGATGCATAGAAACTTTTTGGAACAATCAACTCGGGACACTCCTTGTTAGGGGTTTCCAATGCAGAGCTAAGTCCTTTGTTGGAACTGCTATAAGGAGACTTGGACCTTTTGTCACATAGACAACTTAATTTACAAGCTGAATGCAACAGGCAAGCTGACTTTTCAACAATGCCTGTACAACAATCTGTTCTTCCTAATAAAATAGAACAGGCTAAATTGAGTCATTCTTTTTTTCACCAAAATGCTGCCGCTTTAATTAGACGCTTTGGCATTACTAAAGCCTAAGCTTCAGGAATTATTGCTGTTTGTCCTGATTGCCAAAGGTGCTCTTTTCCCTCTGTTGCAGGAGGCGTTAATCCCAGAGGGTGTTGGAACCCTGAAGCCTGGGAGTTTTGAACTTTCTGTGCTTTCTGGCACTGACCCCCAGAAGAACACTGCTTTTGACTTGACAACTTGTAGCACCTTGTAGGAGGCTGCCAAATTTGAGTGATGGAGTTGGAATCACTGGCGTGTAGTTTGGGTAGAAGTGTATAATATCATATTGTGAAGGGTTTGGAATTTGGAGTTTTAGAATATAGTAATGGCTATGGGACAAGATGGAGGTTTTGGGGCAGAGATTTTTTTCTTCCTTCTTATTCCTTCTTCTTCTTGGTTTTAGGTAGTATTTTTTTGTCAGATGGAAAATGTCGTACTGTGGGTCACGGGTGTTTGGTCATTGGGTCAAAAGTAAAAATAATTTAGCTGTTAGCTTTTAATTAGACTGTTTGGCTTTAAAAGACCTTTGAATGAGCAAGATACAGCTCCATTTTCTCTCTTTTAGCTTGTTAGCTAAAAGGTCTGTGGCACTCACTGTGCTATAGATAAGAATTAATAAACATCTGAGTCAGAAACTCAGTCTCTTGTGCTTTAATCCCAACTCTGAAGGCAGAGGAAAAAAGAAGATAAACACTAATTAGAGGGCTTCAGAGCGTTCAAGTCTGGCAGTCAGACGTTACCCATTTTTCTGAGTTTGGCCATTTAAAATGCATTAATTTCTCTATTGATACCTTTCCTGGTGCTCTTTTTGCATCAGCCCATTCAGGGGAAATGGCTAATGATGTCTGTAGACACTTCACTGCTGCTTTTGCAACTCTTGCTATACCATCTGAAGTAAAGACAGACAACGGCCCAGCTTATACTTCCCGAGATGCTACCTTTTTTTTGCCTTATGGTGTAACTAATCCTGATTAACTCCCTCCTAGCTAAATTACTCTGAGGGAGTTAATAGTTGTTACATTGATAAACGAAGGAATACAAAAGAGGCTCCTGTCTTTATCTCAGAGTAGCTTTATTGCATGGTGATTTCAGGACAAAGAGGCAGAGGTTCTCAGCTAACAGTTTTTTCTAGGAAAAGCTCAGGGAGGGGTTTTGGCGTTCTTCCAATAGGAAAGGGACACGGGTTAGGGTAAACATTCCTTATACCTCTAGGTATTGGATTACAACATCTCCCCGTGTTTTTTTTTTTTGTTTGTTTTTTTTGTTTTTTTTTGTTTTTAAATGAGGGAAAGATACTAGATTTATTTGATTCGAATTATGATTTTGCCCACCATTGGTAATCAGTGGGAGAATTAGATTGTTTTATGTTTTTCATTTCTATGTGATTGACTACAGAGGTAGAAGGAATGATACCATTAATGGCCTTAAAAATTAAATAACGTAAGATTCCAAATGCCATTATTACAAGGAAAAGAATAACAAAGAATAACATAATTGTTTTAACTACAGAAGTCCACCACCCGGAGAACCCCCAGCCTTTGAACAGTTCATTGAACCAATCTTCTGATTCTTGCTTCACTTGTCCGATTAGGTTGTTCGTATTTCGAAGAGCAGCGTGGATGTTGGGAGCTTTTGAGGTCAAATTCATACAGCAAAGTCCTTCAAATTCCTGGCATTCATGTCCAAGCAATAGCAGAAGAAAATCTATAGCAGCATGATTTTGGAGTGTGGCCTGCCTGGTAATTTCCTCATCCTCTAGGAGGGAGCTGATGGCAGTTGAGGTTAAGTTTGCCTGTTTAACAACCCAACACTCCAGGTGACCTAATTCACCTAGAGCTTTAGCTGCTGCAACCCACGGATGGAACACAGACACAGCTATTCTTTTTGATTTGGCCCAATGGAAAACTTCTGCATTACAAGTTGGGTCCAAATTGTCAACGCTTCTCTTTTATATTTTGTCAGCTGATTTGTTTTTGTGAGTCCAATCATTAATTAGAGTTTCGTTGGGTGCTAACAAGGACAACCGCCCTATGGTACATGGCCCTCCTAGAAGCTGAGAAGGAATCCCTCCCCGTGCCAAATCCCCACAAATTAAAAACAATCCTTTAGGGAGACTTTTGGGACTGGAATAAGTTGGATCATTGGCTGAAGCATGGTTTAGAATATTACACCAATTTCTGGCCATGAATTCCCTACGAAATTGTCTTATAAGATGAAACCCGTTAGTGTCAGTAGGTTTTGGGAAAATACTAAAATGAATACAACATGGTGCTGGGTAGGAACCCAACAGCTCTAATTCTTGGGGTTCCTGGGCTGCTTTGGGCAACTTTGGCAGCAGCTCCTTTAAGGGATTTTTTCTGATATCTGCTGGATGCCTAGGTGAAATGGTGAATAACTCAGGTGCTTCATTGGACATTTGTATGTCAAAGCTGCCTGAATATTCTTCAACCTTCAATGGGACTCCTACCAGGCAGGTGGACATAGGATCTTTTGCTGTTGCAGTGGACAGACATATGTTTTCCTGTTGGAGCGTTCGTGCCAGGGTCACCCAGATGTTTTGACGTGGCTGAGGGACGATCCACGCCACTGCCAAACTGTTCAGTGTTAACAAGAAGACAACTTGGAAGGGGTTCATCACGAGGTTGAGTGGAAGGTAGGTTTTCTCTAAAAGGAAAAACAAACATTTTAAAACATGTTATGAGTCTCTGTCTGCCAGAATGTAGTCCTTTATAAAGCTGTTTTCTCCTCCTTCTGGTGGAGTCTTCTTTTCGAAGCAATGGTTACTTGCTTCTCATCTCCTTCTGCTGGAGCTGGATTCTTTGGAACAAACGGTTTGACCCACTTCTGGGGAATCCACCGAGGGCCTGAGGGAGTGGATATGCACGCATAATCCCTTCCCCAGGTTACCAGCTCATAGGGACCTTTGGTTTCCCATGTTTCTGGGTCCCTAATCAAAACTGGTGGATGCTGAGACAATTTGAACTGTTTACTGCTGTTAAAGTGACGTACCACAGGAAGACTCATGTTTTCAAATGA
Source organism: Luscinia megarhynchos (assembly GCA_034336665.1). Classification (NCBI taxonomy): domain Eukaryota; kingdom Metazoa; phylum Chordata; class Aves; order Passeriformes; family Muscicapidae; genus Luscinia; species Luscinia megarhynchos. The sequence goes on from JAPFBE010000032.1 coordinate 1,867,515, forward strand.
GCAATTCAAGAAATTGATAGTGAACGGGGCTTTGCAGAGCTTTTGCTGTGGAGACATCCACACAGTTGAACTGCTCTGTCTAGTTAAACCTGTTTGAGCGTCTGGTGTGCACGCTCAATCACAGCTTGGCCTGTGGGGGAGTGGGGGATGCCAGTTTTATGTTCCACTCCCCACTGCTGGACAAATTCTAGGAACTCCTTGGATGCGTACACTGGGCCATTATCTGTTTTGATTTCCATAGGGATCCCCAATACTGAAAATCTTGCACTAGATGTTGTTTGGCATGCACAGCCCTTTCTCCTGCATGGGCAGAGGCATAAACTGCACCTGAGTATGTGTCAATGCTTACATGGACATATTTGAGGCGTCTGAAGCTAGGAATGTGTGTGATGTCTCTCTGCCACACTTCACAGCTGCCAAGGCCTCGGGGATTAACCCCCATAGCCAGTGATGGCATGGCTTGGAGCTGGCAGCTGGGACAGGTGGCCACAATGGCTCGAGCCAGACTTCGTGTTAGCTGAAAATGACGGACCAGACCTGGCACATTCTGGCGGTATTGCTGGTGGCTCAGCTTTGCCTGTTGGAAGATGTCAGGTAGACGTGCTTTCTCAGCTGGTGCTGCAAGGGAGTCTGCCACTCGATTCCCTTCTGCGATCTCGCCTGGCAAATCGGTGTGTGACCTCACATGCATCACATAGAAGGGATGCTCTCTATGTGAAACCAAATAGATTAGATTTGAGAGCAGCCTGAAGAGATGCTCATTATCGATGTCTTTGAGCCCTGCCTGCTCCGCTCCCCAACAACATAAGCTGAGTCAGTTACCAAGTTAAATGGCTCTGAGAACTTCTCAAAGGCTCTCACAACTGCAGTCAGCTCAGCTATTTGGGGCGAGCCCTCCACAAACTCAACATCAGCTTCCCAATGCTGAGTCTGTGGGTTTCTCCAAGTCATCACCGGCTTATGAGAGGCCCCTGACGCATCTGTGAACACTGTGAGCGCCTCGAGTGGTCTCCGACTCCTCATGAGGAATGAGGTGGAATTCCTCATTGAACAACTTATGAGCCGGGCCATGGACTGATATTTGTCCACTGTAGCTGTCTAGAGATATTTGGAGGCTGGCATTGCTCTGGAGCAAGTGCTCAAACATCTCTTTGGTCAGCCTTTCAGGAGAGTTCCTTCCCTCCTCAGAAAGTTTGATCGGAAGGTGAATGCATGCAAAGTCACAACCTGCCAGCTCACGCAGCCTCATCCTTGCCTTCTGAATCAGCTGAGCCATCAGCTCTTGTGGCTGAGTGATGGTCTTGGATCTTTGATGGGAGAGGAAGACCCACTCTATGATTAAGAGTGAATCTCTCTGCCCCTCAATCCACTGGAATATTAGAACATGCAGGTGTGGCAGTTTTCCCAAAACTATGATTTTAAAAGGTAGCTCAGGTTGATAACGGTGGGCCTTTTTCTCTGCCAAAGCTTTTTGTACCTTTTCAATTGCAATCTTTGCCTCTGGGGTCAGCACCCGGGGAGAAACCAGCTCTCTCTCTCCTTTCAATAAATTAAAGAGAGGTTGTAGGTCCTCGTTAGTGAGACCTAGCCAGGGCCTTACCCAATTGAAAGACCCACACAGGGAATGGACATCTGCCAAGGTTTTGGGATTACAATTGATTTCTAATTTCTGTGGGACTATGGTCCGTGCAGTAATCTCCAAGGCCAGGTACTTCCAAGGTGGCATCCTCTGAACTTTGTCTTCCTGATATTGAAATCCAGCAGAGGTCAAAACTTTAACCACTAGGTCAAGTGTGTGTTGGAGTATCAAGTTATTGGGAGCACACACAAGCACATCGTCAATATAATGTAATATGATGCCCTCCCTTCTTTGTGCACACACAGAGGACAGCAATGAGGCTACATACCACTGGCAGATGGTAGGACTGCACTTCATGCCTTGTGGAAGCACTTTCCAGTGGTACCGCTTCATTGGTGCTTCTCGATTTATGGAGGGAACTGAGAAAGCAAACCTTGGGGCATCTTCAGAGTGTAGGGGGATTTGGAAGAAACAATCTTTGATGTCTATTACAGCCAATTGCCAATCTCAGGGTGACATTGTTGGGGATGGCATCCCAGATTGGAGGGGCCCCATGTCCTGAATTACTTTGTTTATTTCTCTGAGGTCATGCAACAATCTCCACTTGTCCTTTCCCGGTTTCTTTATTACAAAGATTGGGGAATTCCAAGGGCTTGCCATTTCTTCAATGTGGTTTTTTGCTAATTGTTTCTCCACAAGTTCCTCAAACGCCTTCAACTTTTCCTTTTTCATTGGCCACTGTGCTACCCAGATTGGGGTGTCATTTAGCCATGTTAATTTCTGGGCAGGGCGCTTGACAGTGGCCAGATCTAAAAATCCCGAGGAGTTTTAGGAATAATCATTTTAATTCCACACTGTGACATGGAGTCCCTCCCCCACAAGGGACATTTGTAATCTATTACAAATGGACGAACACTCACCACTCTCCCATCTGGCCCTTCGATTTGCACCATGGTTTTTGATATTTTAGCTAATTTAATTCCTCCTATACCCTGAATTTTTCCAGCCACAGGTTGCAGCTCCCAGTGCTACGGTCATATCCTTTCTGGTATGATCATCACGTCTGTCCCTGTGTCAAGCACCCCTTCCACATGGAAGTGATCTGATCCATGTGTTAGGTTGCATGTCAAAGAAGGTTTTTCCTCACTCACCATTTCTGCCCAGTAGACCTCAGGTGATTTCCCATCTGCTGTAACTTCCGCTGGTATGGGAATGGCCTGGGCTAGAATTTGCCCCTTCTCCCATGTAGAATGGTGGCTGAGAACAGCATGCTAATATTATGAGGCAGGATACTTTTCCTTTCATAACCATGGGAGCTACTTCAATTTCTAACGGTGTGTGTGCTGTGTCTCCAACAACAAAATACTCACTCTCTATTTCCATGTGCAATATGGTCACATCCAATAGGTTGCTCAATAGATCCACTGTAATAATTGTCTAATCAGTAGTCTTGAAATGAAAATCTTTAGTAGTCTCCAGCCTGACACAACCCCAAGGCTTCCAGACCTGGTTAACAGAAGATTTGACATATAAATTATTTATAAATTATTTGCCAGCTCTAAGGCTCGGGTTAAGGCAATTATTTCAGCGTTTTGTGCAGAGGTATTTGTTGGCAATGGTCCAGATTCTATTACATCTCTGCTTATGGTAACTGCATACCCAGCATGTCTTTTTCCACTGATGATATAGCTGCTCCCATCAATCAACCAGCTCTCAGCGTTCTCGAGAGGGGTGTTCTTCAGATCTGGGAGACTGGATTAGGTGGCTTCAATGGTCTCCAGGCAGTCGTGGATCACTGGTTCTCTCATACTCCCTACTCACATCTGGAAGTCCCAAGGCTGGAGCTGACATAAGAGCCTTCTTTAGTTGGTTGAAGGCTTGTGTTGCTTCTGCTGTCCACTGAAGATCCTTGCTCCCTTCTATGATTAAGGCATACAGGGGTTTAACGAACCATCTATAATTATAAATCCACAGTCTGCACCACCCTGTCATGCCTAGAAAGGTTCTCAGTTCTTTTACTGTCTGGGGTTTCAAGATTTGGCATATTGCTTCGTTGCGGTCTTGCCTCAAGGTCCTTTGTCCAGCACTTGCTTCATAGCCCAGGTAAATAACAGTTTGTTTCACCATCTGGGCTTTCTTTTGGAATACCCAGATGCCCCTGCAGGCCCAAAAAGTTTAGGAGGCTTACCGTCCAATCCACACATACCTCTTGGGTCCGGGTGGCTCTTAAGAGGTCACCCACTTACTGAAGCAGTTGTCCTCTTGGTGGGGGTTCCCAAGACTCCAAATTATTTCGCAGCTGTTCTCCAAATATGGTAGGGGAGTTCTTGAACCCCTGAGGGTAGTACACACTATGTGAGTTGAGTTTTACATCCAGTTTTGGGATTCTCCCACCCAAATGCAAAAATTTTCTGGCTGGCTTCATAGAGAGGGAAGCAAAAGAAAGCATCCTTCAAATCTAAAGCAGTAAACCGGGTTAGTTCAGGTGTTAAAAGAGATAACAAGGTGTAGGGCTTGGCAACCACTGGGTATAAATCTTCAGTTATCTTACTAACAGCTCTTAAATCTTCGGATTTTTCACGGGCAGAATAGGAGTATTAAATTCAGATTGACACTCCCTCTCCTTTTCGGTCACCTTTTTTCTGTTCGTCACCCCTTCTTGGTTCTAGGCACTGGTTTTTCCAGTGTCCAAATTTCGTGCAAAATGCACATTGGTTTTTTTCCAGTTGGGGTGGTCCTTGTTTTGGGGGACCATGCTCACGTTTCCCTTTTATATTTTCTTGCATTATTGCTACTAGCTTCTTTGTCCCTGGTTTACACCTCTCTTCCCAATTGCTGAAAACTCTCCATGCCTCATCTAGCAAACTTTCCAAGTTCCGACTGGATGGGCCCCGCATCTTCTGGAGCTTTTGCCTGATGTCACCTGTAGATTGCCCTAAAAAAAAGTTTACCAGTTGTTGTATTCCCTCATCAGATTCAGGATCCAGGGTGGTGTGTCTACGCATTGCCTCTAGCAACTGGTCTAGAAATTCAGGAGGAGTTTGAGAGGTATTCTGTTTAATAGCATAAAGGGCTGACCAGTTTATAGTTCTAGGAATTGCTCTTTCCAGTCCCTTTATTATTAATTCCTGATATTTTTTTAGCTGTGCTCTTTCCTCTGGCCTATTAGCATTCCAGCCTGGGTCTTGAAGGGGAAATACATCCTTAACATCATCCTGTGTTATTCTGCAATCATTCTCAGCCAGATCTTTAGTCACCTTTAAAACCATCTGCCTCTCTGGTTCTGTTAAGGAATCAAGTAGTATCTGAATGTCAGTCCAATCAGGCTTATGTTGTTTAACTATAAATTTCATCCTTTTCGCAACACTAAGTGGGTCAGCCCAATAATTTTTAGCAATCTTTCCCCAGGAATCTAAATCCCAGGCAGTAAAGGGGACTCTGACTAACACTGTCTCCCCCTCAGAGGAGGCTGTTTCCCTTAAAGGGGCTTGTATGGGCCTCTCATTTTTCTTCAGGTCCTTGATGCTACAGGACCCTGTGGGGAGTGTTCTTCCTCCTCACTGTCACTGGAGGATATGGGTGGATACAGTCAGGTTGGCTCCTGTGGTTTGAGAATTGAGGGGGGGAGGGGACGACTCCCATATTAATTACTGTTCTCTCAAGTGAGGATCAAGCAGGGGATGAAGCAGGGGTAAAACCCAAAGTCGATGGCAATACTAAATCTGTTTCCCCTACCACCCTTCCCCTTCTTTGTCTTTTAGGGGGTGGTTTAAGCAATTCCTCTCTCTCCTCTTCCTGAGTCTCCATAAAATATACCTTGTCAGCATGTGTACACCTTTGATTTATTGAGCATGTGGCTGCAACGCCTCTTGGGATTTTCCTTATTAGCTTTATTATCTTTCTCAAGAGCCAACACTAAAGGGTCAGAAGGTGGTCTAATTCCACAAGCCCTTTGCCACTCAGGGTGATTCTTAACAGTGAAAAACATGTCAGCATAAGTAACTTCATGCCATTTCTGCTTACGCCTAAGGAAATGCATCAGCTGTACCAGAGTGTTATAGTCTATCATCTCTGATGGGGGCCACTTTACCCCGTCCTCAAGTTTATAAAGTGGCCAACACTGTGTGCAAAACTTAATAAGCTCTTTTTAAATTTCTGTATCCCTATGATCCACCAGCTCTTTACAATGTGCCAAAAGACATCTTAAAGGACAACTTTTAGGAATCTCTTTGCTTTCACTTGCCCCCATGCTGAAAATTCCTTTTCTCTCAACACCTTTTAACCTTATCCCAGCTCCGGAGCTTCACCTAGCAGCAATTTGGTAAAAATATATTTGGGGCACACTTAAACCTAAGGATCTCTACTGCCTTCTGTACAGTTTTTGAAACCCTGTTTTCTAGCAGTTTAAATATTTTACTACTACCAGGGTTTTCCTGATCAGTTGATATTAAGACTCGTATAACTATCTGGGTAGCCTTTTATTCCTTTCTATGACAAAGATTACAAATTTCACTTCTAGGTATCCTCTACTTATGCACTTGTCTGACCTACAATTCTCGATAAACTACACAATGAAACACGACTCAGGGGTTACAATCACAGCCCTCGCTTGGACAGGGAAGTATTTTTTGGCTTGGGATCCCCTTCCTTGAACCTTCTATTCGTTGGCATATAAAAGGAAAGGGGAATAGATAAAAGCAACCAACAAAATAAACAGTTAACAGTGAAAGCAAATGAACCAAATCACTTAAAATTACTCTAAGGGACTCACATATCACAACCAAACACTTAAAACACTTCACTCACAAAACTTACACAAAATAACAAATTTATTTTCTCCCTCTTTGATTACTAATCATAGGTTGTTAGTAAACCAAGCCTCTCTCGTTATATCTTGGGTTAAATATTCAAAAAGCTATGCCAAAAATCCATCAAACTTTTGCCAAGACACAGTTTCTCTGCGGTGTGGGGGGGAAAGCAGCTCTGGGATCATGTTGCTGCCTCACTCCTCTGCACTTAGAAACTAACCACGCTTAGTCAAAGTATCACCCTTTCCACTAACAATTTTTAAGCTTCACAAACAACTAACTATATTTTCTTACAAATCCACAATTCTTCTGCTTAAACACAGACAAAATACACACACGCAGCCTAGCTCACACAATTCAAGCATAATGCCAGCGCTCCAAATTCCTCTGCCCTCCTGGGCATAAATATCCCTTCTACTACTCAGGTATAAACCTCAAAATTTTTTCACAACCTGCACATGCAAAACTTTTGCTAACACACTCCCAAAAGCACGCAAACCAAAATACATACAGCGCACCACTAACCCACAATTCAAGCATACAAAGCTCATGAAAACAAGCTGCACACTCAAATACACATATATTTGACACTCACAAACTGTGATCAAGCCCACAGGAGTCACCACACACCAACCCCTGCAAGCTTGGTGACCAAAGCTGAAAATTACCACCATGCCACCTCTAAACCACAAATAAAACTGGAGCCACCACTGCTCCTCTACCACAACAATTCTGGAAACGCTGTTATTACTGCTGCCCAAGCTCTGCCAACCCACTGCCATGCAAGCTCTACACTTGGCGGCCACTATCAGCCCACTGCTACTCCCCCACTACGGGGCAAGGGTTCCTGGTGCTGTTACCAGCCCCACCTGGAACATAAACCACTACAAAATTCCGCGGAAACTTACAAACAATTCCACTTTAGGCTTTTTCACTGTGCGCTCAAGGTCTCGCAGCATTTTACCAGTTTGCCTCTCTTACAGGTACCTATCGTTAATTTTTAAACATGCCTTTTTGTCTGTATCTCCAGCAGTTCTAGTTCTGCTCCCGGGGTGCCAGTGAAGAAAAGGAGCCCTCTTCCTAGGAAGATCCCAGGAGGGCGCCCTAGAGGGGTCCCGAACCCCGCTGGCCCCTCAGCCAGAGAGAACAGGGTCCCACCAGAGCTGCCAACTGATTTACCAAAATAAGAGTATTGGTCGAATACCGATACTCAACAGTGAGGGACAAAAGACTCTCTAACAATTTAAAGTTAGAAAGTGTATGTTTATTCAGCACTGGGCAGCAGAGTGAGGTAATCCTCTAATACGCACTGCAAAATCACAGGTGATCACAAAATCTTTTTATTGACAAAGGATTCAAACAAATACATATTCATAATAACAGCCCCTCCCATCCCCCGCTTCCTATGGTAATTAGCTTGAATAGCTATTAGGCATGCGTGATGGACTTAAGTCTGGGGTCATTTTTGAGGGGAGGGGTCTTAAAAGGAGGAAGTAAGGCGAGTCTTCCTCAGCCTAAACTCTCGACCTTTTCTATCAATGACAATACAAATGATTTCTGGGGATAGTCCAATTTTTCAAAGAATGGGTTTCTGGTTGCATTATCTACGTTTCTTTTGGTCCGCTCACTAGTTTTTTCTTTTCCCATTGTAAGCACAGTTGCGCAAACATAAAATGACAATCAACTACTTAAGTTTCAGATAACTATCTCCTTCTAACTTCTAATTATTTTTAGCAACGTAACTAAAGTCCTAATTTTCTAAGATAAGTGTTTCAAAAGGTTTTTTACCTTTGCATTTTACAAATAGGAAAATGGAGCACTAAAAATGATGCATCTATCCAAAGTCCATGACAGGACACAGAAAGGAAAATAAATCTGCTCTAGTCCTGTAATACTTTTACAACTCAACTGTCAGTATAATTTTCTAATACAGCTTCTAATTTCCTAGTCAAATCTTCAGGGAACAGATTTGTATTTTAAACATATTTTCTCTTTCTGTGCCAAATGATAGCACTATCATTCTACACAGAAATGAGGCAAAGGTGGTGGATGTATCTATCTGGACTTCAGTAAAGCCTTTGATACTGTCTCCCACAGCATTCTCCTTGAGAAGCTGGCAGCCTGCGGCTTGGACAGGTGCACTCTTTGCTGGGTAAAAAATGGGCTGGATGGTCAGGGCCAGAGTGTAGTGCTGAATGGAACTACATTCAATTGGCAGCCAGTCACAAGTGGGGTTCTCCTGGGCTCAGTATTAAGGCCAGTTTTGTTTAATATCTTTATTGATGACCTCGATGATGGAAACAAATGCACCCTCAGTAAGTTCACAGAAAATACCAAGTTGTGTGGGAATGTCAATGTGCTAGAGGGCAGGAAGGCTCAGCAGAGGGATCTGGGCTGGCTGGATTGAAAAGCCGAGGCCACTGATTTTAGGTTCAATAAGCTGAAGTGCCACAACCTGCACTTGGGTCACAAGAACCCCCAGCAGTTGTACAGACTGGGGGCAGAGTGTCTGGAAAGTGGCCCAGCAGAAAAAGGACCTGAGAGTGCTGATCGACAGCAGCCAAACATGATCCAGCAGTGTCCCTAGGTAGCCAAGAAGGCCAATGGCATCCTGGTTTCTATCAGAAATAGTGTGACCAGCAGGGCTAGGGGAAGGATCACCCCCGTGTACTCAGCACTGCTAAGGCCACACCTCGAGTACTGTGCCCAGCTCTTGGCTCTTCACTGTCGCTGTTTGATACGAGCGGCAAATAATAGCAACACATTTTTCTGTGGAAGGGAAAAAGCATTTTATTAAAACATGACCTATATTTATAGAACTGTTCGTGAATCTCAAACGAGACAGCAGTTCATTGGACAACAGGAGAAAACATCCCATGTCACGTACATCACGCACTGTCCCACAGTAAACACCAGGTGCTAATCTTATGTTTATTAATTCCTTTCTATTTGCAAGAAAGCTATCACCCTGGGAAAAATCCTGGCAGGAGATGAGAAAGTTTCACGGCCTGAGAAAAATACTCAGAACCTGAGAAAAGGCCTGGCTGAAGTTTGCCTAGGCCTTCAGCAGTGTCCACACGTTACTGCAACAAGGAAATTGAGGTGCTAGAGCATGTCAAGAAAAGGCGAAAAAAGCTGGTAGAAGGTCTGGAACATGTCCTATGAGGAGCAACCAAAGGATCTGTGGTTTAGCCTGGAGAAAAGGAGGCTCAGGGGAGATCTTACTGCCCTCTATAACTGCCTGAAAGGAGGTTGTAGCCAGGTGAGTGTCAGTCTCTTCTCCCAGGCAACCAGCAATAGGACAAGGGAAAATGGCCTCAAGTCATATGAGGGGAGGTTCAGGTTGGATATTTGTTGGGGGTTGAGTGTTTTTCTATTACTGTGTCAATTTAAAGAATTTTTCTCATTATCATGCCAATGGAGCTGGCCGGGTCATACCCAGGAATTTTGATGACTCTGGACAAAGGGTGTAGGTGGGAGCTGGGCTGGCGGAGGGGCTCTCATGCTTCCAGAGGGGACTCGTGTTTCCAGAGGGGACTCGTGTTTCCGGCAAGCTTGGAGGAGGACGCCCCATCTGCAGCCACGCGGCCAGACCCTCTGCGATCACCTGCCCTGCATCCGCCCCGCTGCAGCCTCCTGCCTCTGCGGACACAGCTGAGCACCCGGACACAACGGTGAGCGAGGAACTGCCCGCTCCAGCCTCTCCCACCCGAGACCGGTGTGGCCGCTGCTGCGCTTCTTGCCTGCGCTCCTGCCTCTCTGCGGCCGCCAGGCTTTGTTTGTCTGGAGCACCGGGACCGAGGGCAGAGAGAGTGTGCCCACAGCTAAAGAAAGGATTGGGACCGAGTTATATTTTCTGTGTTGTTGGTAGTTTTAACAGCTGCTGTTTTTTCTGTTTGTGAGGTTAGATATATTAGTAAAGGAGCTGTTATTCCTACCCCCTTATCTCTGCCTCAGAGTCTTGGATTCAAACATTTATAATACTTGGGGGGGGGGGGGACTGGATTAAGGTCTCTACTTCAAAGGAAAACTTCTGCCTTTATTGGCAGACACCTGTCCTTCAAACCAGGACAATATTAGGAGAAATTTCTTCACAGAAAGGGTGATTAAGTATAGTAATAATGTTGAGATGAACAGAACTAGCACCATCACCAGTCCTTTATTAAAAACTTTTCATGCCTTCTCTCGATGAACTTCTTTCAGGCAACTCTGACTCCTTCCCTCATAGGCAGCTTCACACAGTACTGACTCCTTTTCTTACAGGCAGCTCCACACAGCAGTGACTCCTTCTCTACTCTGTGCAAGTTTCCTTCTTCCTTCTACATGACTGGCTAAACCCCAAGCTGTCCCTTACCCGGCCACCTAACCCTGTCGTTCCCTCACACAACATTTTCTTATCTATCCCTTGCACAACTGCATGTCCCTTACCTCCCCACAGCACAGCCAGCAGACTCCATCCTGAACTGCATTAGACTGAGTCTCAAGCTCCAACAGCAACTGCAACTTGTGGCCAGCTAGCTCACTCATAACACCCAACCTCATGGGGCAGGCAAGGCTGTTTCTACTCTTTGGTAATCAGTACAGCTGTAATTCATTGGGAAAGATTGCCTTCTGCACTATCCTTAGAACCTATGTTCCCACAGTTAAGCACTGGAACAGGCTACCTAGAAAAATGGTAGAGTCACCATTCCTGAGAGTGTTCAAAAAGCAAGTAGGGAATGTGTGGGGTTTCTCCCCAAAGCGGGGACACCTGCTTTGCGGTTTCTCCTCTGAGGCTGTGTGAAAGGACGCTGTGTAAACTACTGTCATTTCAGTGTTAAGTTACATTTGACTCCTAATCTATGTGATATCTTTTGCTAGCTTTATTATAGGTACCTTGATATTGTCCACTGTTTTATGTAATCTACTAGTAGCTATTTTTTTTAAAGTTTTTAGTAACTGATTAATGTAGAAATACAGATGGAGAGCAGGGCTCAGAGCACTGCTCAACTCATGACTGAAGTGGATGTACTAGGTTTGGTAGGCCAAAAGCCCTGCAAAGCCGAGGCAGAACCCTGAATAGAGAAGCAAAAGGTGTGCTTGGTGTGCTTTGTTTAAGAGAAATCATGCAAGACCATATGTGCCTATGTTGGTCTGTACAGGTCTGTGCAGAGGCTCTGTGCAGAGCTCTGATTAAGTAATGTTACTTAGAAAGACCAATCATGTGATAGTGCTATTTTTAGCAATAGTTGAAAAGGTATTGTCTTGGTTTGATTTAGGTTTGCCAATTTTAATATACTCAATTTCTCTTGGAGATAGGATTTAGGAGCAAAAACAAGGCAGGCCTAAAACTTAAAAGGGTATAAAGAAGAAATTTATTAATAACACAGAGAAAATAAGGAATTCAGAATAAGATTTCCAGATCACTCCCTCCTCCTCCCCCCCGACCTTCCATATTTCTTAAGAACAGCATACAGAGACACTTCAGTCATTTTTCCACTTAAATAATCATTTCGGTTCACTCTAGAGAGAGAAGCTCCTCCTTAGTTTAGCCATAGGGTTTGTCTTCACTTTCACAATTTGCATCCACCTGGGAAAATTTGAAAATCACGAAACTCCTCCCATCTTCACAGTCTTTCCAGAGCTGTGTTATGGGTCATGTCAAAAAAACTCCTGGAGTGTTACTTTTAAGGGCAAGCTGTTCAAAGCCAAAAAGTTCTCTTCATTTCCTTTTCTATCAAATGTCTCTGTTCATCTTTCCGGTCTCCAGAACAGAGACCCCCATTCCCTCGGGGCAAAGGATCTTTTTTCTCAAGCACTTCAACCCCCCCAAGTAGTTCTCCACAATTTAAAGGAATTTTCAATAGATTTGTCCTGGTTTTGGACAAATTTACAGGAGATATTTCGCAAAGGAGTCCTTCTAGGAAAATAAACCCTCAGAACTTCTTTCTCGTCCCACTACCGGGTTCGGGAAGAACTTCCTCCGAGGGAAAAAAAGTGGAAAAAACTTGTTTATTTTAACAAACACTTCCCAGCACCAGGAAAGAACAATCCCCAGATGACACAAAACGTTTTCACCAAGGTGAGCGAGGATGGACGAGCTCGGTCAGTCCCTGCTGGGAAGGGTGCAAAGCTTCTTTTGGCAGGCTTCCAGAGGCAGTCTCTGACGTTCAGATCCCTGCGTCCGGAGCCGGTGCAGATCTTCGGGATGAGGGGAAGAAGGGAGAGAGAAAGAGGGAGCAGCTGGGGGCAGGAGAAGCTGGGGCAAAAGCTAGGGGAAAAAAGCGGCAGCCAAAGCAGCAAAAGCAGCAGCAAAAGCAGCAGGCAGCAGCAGCCCAGCAGCCGGGGGCCTGCCCGGGGCGGGGGAGGAACGGCCACGGCGGCAGCAGCTCTGTGCAGACGGGGGCGGGGGGACAGGGAGAGGAGTAGTCATAACACTAACCCAGGACATTCCACCCCTTATCCCACATCGTGAACATTGACACACGATTGGGCTATACACACTACTATACAATGTAAAAGCTTTTATTTACTTGCTCAAACTTTCAACACTTACACGTTTCTTCTTATTTTACTTACTCAGGCCTTCAACACTTACGTTATTTCTTCTGTCTCACCTCACAATCAGATTTTTCTGAGGTACACATTGTGTTGTTCCATCTTTCTGCATTACCCACCACGTACATCCTGGTCCTTGAGCAAAGACAATTCCACGAATGGGTTTGCCTGTACTCGAGGCAGGATTAACCCATACTGCCTTTTCTAACAAACCTTTAACTTGGGCCACTGGGACTTTATTTTTATTCACTCTATTAAGGGAGTCAGACTGGGCAGGACCTGCTCGGTTGATGGAACCTCTGGTGTTAACTAACCAAGTAGCCTTTGCTAGATGTTGTTCCCAGTTTTTAAAAGACTCCCCACCCAATGCTTTTAAGGTGGTCTTCAACAATTCATTGTACCTTTCCACTTTACCCTCAGCTGGTGCATGGTAAGGGATGTGGTACACCCACTCAATACCGTGTTCCCTAGCCCAGGTGTTGATGAGGTTATTTTTAAAATGAGTCCCATTGTTTGACTTAATCCTCTCAGGGGTACCATGCTTCTAAAGGACCTGCTTTTCCAAGCCCAAGATGGTGTTGCGGGCAGTAGCATGAGACACAGGGTAGGTTTTTAACCAGCTGGTGGTGGCTTCTACCATGGTCAGCACATAACGTTTACCCTGGCGGGTCTGAGGCAGTGTGATGTAATCAATCTGCCAGGCCTCCCCGTACTTGTATTTGGACCAACGTCCACCATACCAGAGGGGCTTCACCCGCTTGGCCTGCTTGATGGCAGCGCAGGTGTCACAGTCATGAATAACTTGTGTTATGCTGTCCATGGTAAGGTCCACCCCTCGGTCTCATGCCCACTTATAGGTGGCATCTCTACCCTGGTGGCCTGAGGCATCATGGGCCCATCGTGCTAGGAACAACTCTCCCTTGTGCTCCCAGTCAAGATCTATCTTAGACACCTCTATCTTTGCAGCCTGATTTACCTGCTGATTGTTTTGCTGCTCTTCATTTGCTCTACTTCTGGGGACATGGGCATCTACATGGCGAACGTTCACAGGTAGTTTCTCTAACCGAGTAGCGATGTTTTTCCATTCTTCAGCAGACCAAATTGGTTTTCCTCTGCGCTGCCAGTTCGCCTCTTTCTATTTCTTTAACCATTTCCACAGAGCATTGGCCACCATCCAGGAATTAGTGTACACATAGAGTTTCGGCCATTTTTCTCTTTCAGCATCGTCTAGGGCCAGCTGAATAGCTTTAAGTTCAGCAAGCTGACTTGATCCGCCCTCTCCTTCAGTGGCCTCTGCGACCCGTCATGTGGGGCTCCATACAGCTGCTTTCGACCTCCGGTTTATTTCTACGATGCGACAAGAACCGTCGGTGAATAGAGCGTAACGTGCTTCCTCTGCCGGTAGCTGGCTGTATGGTGGAGCTTCTTTAGCCCAGGTCACTGGTTCTTCTTCCTCATCTGTGACACTGAATTTTTAACCTTCTGGCCAGTTTGTAATTATTTCTAAAATTCCGGGGTGATTGAGTTTTTTAATCCGGGAGCGCTGAGTGATGAGGACAATCTACTTGCTCCATGTGGCACTGGTGGCATGGTGGGTGGAGGGAACTTTTCCGCTGAACATCCACCCCAGCACTGGCAGTCGGGGTGCCAAGAGGAGTTGTGCTTCTGTGCCGATCACTTCTGAAGCAGCTTGGACTCCCTCATAGGCGGCCAAGATTTCCTTCTCTGTTGGGGTATAGTTGCCTTCCGATCCTCTGTAACTTCTGCTCCAGAATCCCAGGGGTCGGCCTCGGGTTTCACCAGGCACCTTTTACCACAGACTCCAAGACAAACCGTGGTTCCCGGCTGCAGAATAGAGCACATTTTTCACATTTGGCCCCGTCCTAACTGGGCCAAGAGCTACTGCATGGGCGATTTCTTGTTTAATCTGGGCGAAGGCTTGCTGTTGTTCAGGGCCCCAATGGAAATTATTTTTTTTCTGAGTGACCTGGTAAAGAGGGCTCACAATTTGACTGTACTCGGGGATGTGCATTTTTCAAAGGCCTATAGCACCCAAGAAAGCTTGTGTTTCTTTCTTGTTAGTGGGTGGAGACATAGCTGTGATTTTGTTAATAACATCAGTGGGAATCTGACGTCTTCCATCTTGCCACTTCACTCTTAGGAACTGGATTTCACGAGCAGGTCCCTTAACTTTATTTTTCTTAATGGAAAAACCGGCTTTCAGGAGGATTTGGATAATTTCCTCTCCTTTTTTAAACACTTCTTCTGCTGTGTTTCCCCACACAATGATGTCATCGATGTACTGCAAATGTTCTGGAGTCTCACCCTTTTCCAGTGCAGCCTGGATTAGCCCATGGCAGATGGTGGGACTATGTTTCCACCCTTGGGGCAGTCGGTTTCAGGTGTAATGCACGCCCCTCCAGGTGAAAGCCAACTGAGGCCTGCACTCTGCAGCCAAAGGAATGGAGAAAAACGCATTGGCAATGTTAATGGTGGCATACCACCTTGCTGCCTTGGACTTTAGCTCGTACTGGAGCTCCAGCATGTCTGGCACGGCAGCGCTCAGCAGTGGGGTGACTTTATTCAATGCGCGGTAGTCTACAGTCAGTTTTTATTTTCCATCAGGCTTGCGCACAGGCCAGATGGGGCTGTTGAAGGGTGAGTGGGTTTTGCTGACCAACCCTTGGCTCTCTAGCTTGTGAATCATTTTATGGATGGGGATCACAGCATCTCGAGTTGTCCTATATTGCCGGCGATGTACTACTGAAGTGACAATTGGTACCCTTTGCTCTTCCCCTTTCAGAAGTCCTACAGTAATTGGATTTTCAGATAGTCCAGGCAAGGTATTCAGTTGCCGAATGTGCTCTGACATCACAGCAGCTATTCCAAATGCCCACTTAAGACCTTTTGGGTCCTTAAAATACCCACTTCGGAGGTAATCTATTCCCAAAATACATGGGGCCTCTGGGCCAGTCACAATAAGATGTTTTTTCCACTCCTTTCCAGTTAAACTTACTTCAGCTTCCACTATGGTAAAGTCCTGCGATCTTCCTGTCACACCAGCAATAGAAACAGATTCTTCCCCCACATATCTTGATCGAATTATCGTACACTGTGCTGCTGTATCCACTAAAGCTTTATACTTCCGTGGTTTTAATGTGCCAGGCCACCGAATCCACACGGTCCAAAAAACACGGTTCTCCCTCGCCTCACCCTGGCTAGAGGCAGGGCCCCTCTAAGCTTGATTATTCTTCTTTTCCGGGGCATAGGTTTTAGAAGTTCTTTTAAGAGGGTCAGACATGTCATTATCATTATCATGTTTGGCATTTTGACTACGGGAAACAGGAGCAGCTCTCCTTTTGGCGGAACTTCCTCTTTTAATCTTGCCTTCTTTCAGATCACGCACCTGTTGTGCCAGAGCAGCCGTAGGCTTTCCATCCCATCTCCTCATGTTCTCTCTAGAATCCTGTAAGAAAAACCACAACTCGGCTCGAGGAGTATACCTCCTCTCCCCATCATGGAAACGTCTACGTTGGATACCAGGACGTCTAACTTGCACTGCTGAAATTTGGAGGAGGTTCTCCTTAATCTTCTCCCTGAGCCTCTTATGATTTTCCTCTATCTTGTCCTCTAAGTTCTGCAAGCGTGTTTTCACGGCTGCGATTCTGGCATGTGTTGGGCCATGCACAGCATCCGCATAGGCTCGAAGCTTCTTAGCCATATGAAGAACTGTCTCATGTACCTCTTCTTGCTTCAGTATTGCTAAGGCAGAGGCGTATTCAGATGGCCCAAGTTTTACAAGTTTTCTCCACATCACCGGTGTGCATGGGACCAGGTCCAGATTTCTATTTGTTATATTCTCCGAAAAAATGATCTCCGCCACTGCCATTTCTTTTAGTCGTTGGATTTCTTGCTTCATGGTTTTTCATCGGGTTTGTTGCATATATAGGTCATCGGCACACAGATATCTTTGTGCCACACTGTCTAAAACCCGTGCCCAGAGGCTTTGAGGGTTAGCCTCCCTCATCATTCCCTGATCGATGACAGGATCATGCGACAGGAATCCCAAGTGTCTCGCTTCAGTGCCATCCAGGATGGTAGCCTCGCTTGCCGCATCCCAAAGCCGGACCAGCCAACTAATTATGGACTTATCGGGTCGTCTCGTATAATCCTTCCTCAGACCACGAAGATCCTTTAGGGACAGGGACTCATTATTAGTCTCTGATCTCACACTAGTTGTTTTGACTCTTGATTTTATATCAGGAGGCATTGAGGGTCCTTCTCCTGCATTCTCATTATCATCATCTACAGGCCGATTGGTCTTCTTTGTGCACTTTCCACTTCTGGTGCTAGTAGCCACGGCCATTGGTTGAAGCTTATTATCTAATTTCGCCCCTGTCCTCAAGTCTGGAGTGTTTACTACATCCTGAGTCACTGGGATGGTAACTAATTTATTTCCGTGTTCCCCGTCTGCTGTCTGTGGTCCTACACTATTTAACAGGCTACGATAAGCATACGCCAGGGCTCAGCTCACTGCAGTGATCTTTTTTTTCTTAGGGTTATCATGGCACTTCTCTTTCAAATATTTTACCACCTCAGCTGGGTTTTGAATTTTCTCCAGTGGAAAGTCCCAAACTATAGGATCAGAAAATTCCTTTAACATTTGGCCCAGGTTTTGCCATTTCCCACACCATTCAGGACTTTTCACATTTTGCTTTGCTCCTAAATCAGGAGTTACACCAGCCCCTCTAGAAATTTTAGCTCTCATTTTATATAAACTGTAAACAGTGTATAAGAAGCTTACTAAATTAAACATTAGAAAGATAATCTTTTTAGTATTCAGGGAAACCTGCACATTTTCTAATAAAGATGTAAAAAATTCAGAGGAGACAAAAGGAAAGCAAAGGCTGAAAAGCCTCCTCTCTTTCTTTTCCTCTAACAAACTGAGTGCATATCCATAACCAGGATCCAGAAGATATTCCTGGAACCGATTCCAGCATCTTTATAAACCTCTTACAAGCCATCGCAACCAAGCCCAGTCCGATAAATATTTTGGTCATTATCCCTCTAGTATAAAAACTACAAATAAGGGACAGTACTGGAGCTATTTCCGGATAGGAAAATAACCCCAGAGACCAGAGAGGTATTAAAACTTCAAAAAACCCTAGTATCCAAAACCACATACCAGCTTCCATCTCAAAAAACATTTTAAATTTATACCAATACACAGTTACAAGGTAATAAAGTTTTTTCCACTTCCTCGTGCCCCTAACGTTGGGCGCCAAGATTTGCCCTGGTTTTGGACAAATTTACAGGAGATATTTTGCAAAGGAGTCCTTCTAGGAAAATAAACCCCCAGAACTCCTTTCTCCTCCCACTACCGGGTTCGGGAAGAACTTCCTCCGAGGGAAAAAAAGTGGAAAAAACTTGTTTATTTTAACAAACACTTCCCAGCACCAGGAAAGAACAATCCCCAGATGACACAAAACGTTTTCACCAAGGTGAGTGAGGATGGACGAGCTCGGTCAGTTCCTGCTGGGAAGGGTGCAAAGCTTCTGTGGCAGGCTTCCAGAGGCAGTCTCTGATGTTCAGATCCCTGCGTCCGGAGCCGGTGCAGATCTTCGGGATGAGGGGAAGAAGGGAGAGAGAAAGAGGGAGCAGCTGGGGGCAGGAGAAGCTGGGGCAAAAGCTAGGGGAAAGAAGCGGCAGCCAAAGCGGCAAAAGCAGCAGCAAAAGCAGCAGCAGCAGGCCAGCAGCAGCAGCAGCAAAAGCAGCAGGCAGCAGCAGCCCAGCAGCCGGGGGCCTGCCCGGGGCGGGGGAGGAACGGCCACGGCAGCAGCAGCTCTGTGCAGACGGGGGGGGGGGGGGGGACAGGGAGAGGAGTAGTCATAACACTAACCCAGGACAGTAGTCCAGTCCATAGCTTACAAAAGAGGTTCTTTTCAGCCAATCTTTTCATGGCATCTCTTCAATCTCTTCCCATCTGGAAACCTGTCTCCTACTCACTGACTTTAGTATACTTTCTGCTCTATTCTTCTCATTCAAGGGAGGTCAGGAGATCTGAGTCTTATCCGAGCATTGGAAGGGTTAAAAATGCTCACAGAAGGTGAAGGGAGCCAGGCCAATGATTTCCAAGCCGTGCCGGGAAGGCTCGCCTCCCACGGCTGCTTTGAGTCAGTGGCAGAGTCTGCTCTGTCTTTCTCTGTCTCTGTCTCTGTCTCTCTCTCTCTCTCTCTCCCCCGGACCTCCGGGCCCTGAGTTGAAAACGGGGGGAGGCCTCGGTGGCTCCCCCACCCCTGCCTGGCCAGGCTGCATGAGGAGGGGGGCCAGGCCGGGTCGAGCCGGGCTGCCTGGCCTTACCTTCAGAGGCCGGAAGTCAAAAGAGAGAGATTAATTTTACCACTGTGATTCATGAAAGTGAAATAACTTTTGAATTGGTTACCCGGGCTGTCAATTATTAAATCCGCTTTCCAATTGGTCCCTGCAGCTCACAGAAGTTCTCATAGAGGAAACAGCCCCCTGTGTGTCTCTGTGCTTTGTTCTCCTCCTCTCAGGTGACTTTTCATTCACAACCAGCACAGGTATATATATTGATGTGTGAAATCAATAAATTGGCTTCATGTTTGCATCAAACGGGGGTCTCATCTCTTTGTTATGCAAGTGGGGGTCCTGTCTCTTTTTTGATCACCATCAGTTTAAGACCTTTTGTCTGTTATCTCCTATCAATTCAATAACTAACTCATTTTATAAGTAGACTTTTTCTGCCATCCTTAGAACTTGCGAGTCAGAGTGATTTCTGAAATTTAAGGTGTTGCCAAAATTCTGAGGCTAAGGCAGGGCTTGCTTGAACCTCCCACTCATTCTATGGCAGTCCGGAAGACCTTGTCTTGGGTACAGAACTCACTAGTCACCATGCTGCCTCCTTTAATCATGGCTTTCTGACACCTAGGTGTAGCTGCTGAAGCTAAGGAGGGTCTAGCTTCGAGCTGCTACAGGTTCGGATAGCTCCAAGAGTTTCCGAGGAAGAAGGACATCTACAAAACTAGCCAGGAAAGACCCCGAGACCTTGCTGTAGAGGTTCCGAAGGTAGCTTTATTTCTTCGAAGGGTTCTACCAGCAAAATCCGATTACATAGCATAGCAAGGGGTCTTTACAGATTTCAAAAGGATTGAGTTTCTAACCAATAAAATTACAAGTTGAAAAACTATCCAATTACTTCAAAATTCTAAGTAAGAAAAGATCAATTACCTAGTAAAGTTAAAAACCAATAGAAATTCTAAAAGATAGCAGGGGTTTTGGTAGGGAGGGGGAGCATCACTCATGAAAAGGTTTCTTTGTTTTAGGGCACGAGGTCCCAGGGGCCCTTTTCAGGGGCTGTTGTATCATCCACAATTCCTCTCTCTGTATTTACAAAGAGAGCGTCTTTAACAGTTTTTTTGACATATTGAACCAGACATGAAAACATAGCTAACACAATGAGAATAGCAATGAAAATCCACAAAATTCCCTTAACCAAAGAAGAAGCCTATCCTGTCAGTCCCCATTGGCCAAAGAGGTTGTTAACCCAGTCAGGAGTGGTTTCAGTTTTCAAGTCTTTCATGAGGTTTTTCAGCTTCTGGATGTTTACCTGGATGGATGTGGAACGGGAAGAGAGGTTCAAGCAGCACTTTCCTTCAAAGTCTTCGCAGCTGTGTCCATGGGAAAGCAGCAGGAAATCAATTGCTGCTCGATTTTGCAGAGATGCATGTCTTATGGTTTCTTCGTCCTTCAAAAGATCACTCAGAGCAGCAGATGTAGCGGTGGCCTACTTACTAAGCCAGCACCCTAAATTATTAATTTCGCCAAGGGCTTTTGCTGCTGCTACCCATGGTAAGAACAGGGAGGCAGCAATTCTTTTGGATTTGTTCCAAATGTAAAATTTGGGGTCACAATTCTCATCAAATTCAGTGTAAGACCTTTTTTAGCGTTTCGATTTGCTTTCTTTTTTCCAATTATATAACAAGGTAATGTTGGGGGTAAGGGTAGAAATCTTGCCAAGGCTACAAGGTCCCCCCTAGAGACAAGAGGGGATCCTAGCCCAAACTCGATCACCACTGATGAGAAACATTCCCCTGGGCAGTGTCTTGGGGTGGAGAGAGGACTCAGAAATTATGGGAGCGGTGTAGTTACACCAATTTGGATAGTTTATGCTTTATTGATGGGAGATATGTCTTTTCTGTATGTGTTTTTGTACGAATCCAATTCATGCAAATTTTGTCTTGGGCATTTAAAGTAAAATTTGACACAGAATGTTGCCTTGGGGGACCCCAGCAAATCCAATTCTTGGGGTTCCTCAAGAGCATTTGGCAGTATTTTTGTCCAATATTCCCAAATATCCACTGGGTTGGGTCTCTTACCTGTGGTGTGGAGGAGTTCTGAGTTCTGAACGGGCCAGTCATCTGCTGCAAATGGAATTCCCACTAAACATGTGGAAAGTGGGTTGTCAAGGCTGCCCAGGGATAAGCACAAGTTATCTTGGTTTAATGTCTTTTCTAAAGTCACCCAAACATTGTGATTGGGTTGTGGACTTATCCAGCCGAAGGCATGTGGCATGGCGAAGGACATCCAGGCTGCAGTGAGGACAGCACCAACAGAGATAATTTTCATCTTTGGACAAGGATGAGGATTCTGACAGGGAATACAAGCAAAATTTGTTATCTTTGGGAGGGGAGGGATAGGGTTCTGTCTTTTCCTTTCCCCCCTCTTTTTTAACACTAGAACTGGGGGATTTGGTATAGGGTTAGGGGTTTTAACAAGGGTGATAAAGAGGGACAAAAAGGAGTTTTTTTCAGCGGGGGTTAATGACATTTGAACTAAAAACTACTTTGTAAGCAAACTATGTTCAGCTTAAAGTTTAAGTGAGGCAGCTGAGTGCTGCTTGGTTTCCTGTTTCGTCTGCTGTCTAGTGACAGGACCATCTTTCCTCTGGTATGTGGGTGCTTTGCAACGCCTGCGTCTCCAAGCAGATCTGGTTTGGTTTTGAGGAGGTTTTGTGTTGGACTCAGGAGAATTTTTGCTGGTGCTTGAGGGAGTGGTTTTTGCAATGCCCAGGTACGGTTTTATGTTTTTTCCTGGGAGCCATCTTGGACCAGATGGTAGAGATACGCAGGTGTATCCCCTTCCCCAGGTGATCAATTGAAAGGGCCCAGAAATTTGGTGTGTTTCTGGGTCTTTCACCAGCACAGGTGGTTTCTCAGTGAGCTTGGCTTGGGTTGAGTTTGCGAAGTGGCGGAGAATTGGGGGATCAGGTTCTGATGCTGTACAATTCAGAAAATTGATGACGTAGAGAGCTTTGCAGAGTCTTTCAACTGGAGATATGATTTCTGTGTCTCTTTGCTGCTGGTTGAGGACTCTTTTTAGGGTTTGATGAGTTCTCTCTACAATGGATTGTCCTGTAGGATTTGAAGCAATGCCAGTGATGTGTTCAATTCCCCATTAACTGAGAAACTTTTTCAATTCTCGAGATTTCTAAGCGGGTCCATTGTCAGTTTTCAACTTTTCTGGGACTCCCAGAGTGGCGAACGCCAGGAGAAAATTGTTAATAGCATGAGTGGCTTTCTCTCCTGCATGAGCTGATGCAAAACTGCTCCAGAAAACGTGTCAACTGTCATGTGCATGTATTTGGACATCCCAAAGGATGGGAAGTGGGTCACATCAGTCCGCCACAGCTGGCAGCTGTTCAGGCCTCTGGGATTGACTCCTGTACCCATAGAGGGTATTTAGCAATTTTGACAGCTTGGGCACATTGCCATGATGACTTTTGCTTGATCTTTTGAAAGCTTAAAGATTCAAATGAGAGCGGGCACATTTTGATGAAAAAATGCATGTGACAACTTTGCCTGAGCAAAGATGTCACGGACATTTGTAGTTTCCATAGACATGGCCAGTGCATCTGCTCTTTTTTTCTTTTCTGTGATGAAACCTGGGAGATCAGTGTGTGATCTCACATGTACAATATGGTAGGGTTGTTTTTTATGAGAAATTGAATGTGTCAATATAGAAATCAATTGGTGTAATTTTGGGCTGGAATCATCTTTTTAAAAAGCGTGTTCTGCTCTCATAGCTATACCAGCTACATAGGCTGAATCTGTGACCTGATTAAAGGGTTTGTCTTTGAATTTTTTAAAGGCTCTAACAACAGCTGCTAGCTCTGCAATTTGTGGAGATCCCTCCACTATTTGAACATCTGATTCCCAGTTTTGGGTTTTGGGGTTTTTCCAAGTCATGACTGACTTGTGAGAAGAGCCTGAGCCATCTGTAAAAACAGTTAGAGCTTTGAGGGGAGTTCTGCTTTGGACTAATTTTGAGACTAAATGAAAAACTGCATCTTTATTGAAAAGCTCGTGCTTTGGTAAATGAATGGAAATTTAGCCTGTATAGCTATCTAGAGCAAATTGGAGGCTTTCGTTGGTCTGGAGCAAAAGCTCCAGATCTCCAGTGGTCAGTGGCAGGTGAATGCATGTGAACTTACACCCTGCAAGAGAGCAGAGGAGAGTTTTGTCCTTTTTTATCAGGTATGCCATGATCTCTTGAAATGTGGTAATTGTCTTTGTGGGTTGGTTGCTTGTGAAGACCCATTCAAGGATCAGCAAAGGGTCTGTTAGTTGAGGGTCTCATTGAAAAATCAGTCCATGAAAGTGAGGGGCTTTCCCCAGGATGACAAACTGGAAGGGCAGATCAGGTTCAAATCTATGAGCTTGGCGTGAGGAGAGGGCTTCTTGGACTTTGGTGATGGCATTTTGGGCTTCTGGTGTGATGGTGCATGGGGAGTAAAGGTCTTCATCATGGAGAAGGTTGAATAGGGGGGCGAGATCTTTTGTTGTGACTCCCAGAAGGGGACGTATCCAGTTGATGGATCTGCACAGACTCTGTAGGTCTCTCAGGGATTTTGGGTCGTCTCAGATGGAGAGCTGCTGGGGTACAATGGTTCTTTAACGAATTTGGAGTCCAAGATACTTCCACGGGCTGGTGTCCTGTACTTTGTCTTCACGAATTTCAAATCCTGCTTTTTCGGTGGTTTCGATGGTTGTTTTCACTGCTTTGTCTAAGTAAGACTTTTCTGAAGCATAAAGTAGAACATCATCTCTGTAGTGGTAAATTATTGCATCTGGGAATTAACTCCGAACAGGGGAGAGAACGTGAGCCACATACCATTGGCATATGGTGGGAGAGTTTTTGAGTCCTTGGGGGAGGAAAAGCCAGTGGTATCTCTTGAGGGGAGCCTCTCTGTTTAGAGAGGGGACGGAGAAAGCAAACCTTGGGGCATCTTGGGAGTGCAGTGGGATGCTGAAAAAGCAGTCTTTGATGTCAATGATGGCTAGTGTCCAATTTCGAGGCAGCATTGATGGTGAAGGCATACCAGGCTGAAGACAACCCCTGTCTTTGATGGCATCGTTGATTTTGCGAAGGTCTTGGAGAAGCCTCCATCTGTTTGTCTCAGGATTTTGCAGGACAAAAACTGGAGCGTTCCATGGGCTTGTGGTTTCAGTGATGTGGCCTTTGGAGGGTTTCTCCTTTACCGGTGCATGCAATGCACGCAGTTTAACTTTTGAAGGGGCCCACTGCTCAACCCAGACAGGATCCTTACTTTTCCAGGTGAGCTGATGGGTCGGTGGGAGAGCGCGTTCTTCAGTGGCCCCAATCAGAAATCCGGCATCGAATTTTGAAGGAAGCCCCCCATTGTGATAGGACATCCCTACCCCACAAGTTGATGGGGGCTCTGACCACGAACAGGCGGATGATTGCTAACTAGCCTTCAGGTCCTTCGACGATGATGTGGTTCCTGCTTTGCATGGACACGGCAACTCCACCAATTCCAGAAAACATGCCAGGTACCGCTTGCAGGGCCCAGTTGGCTGGCCACTCTGAGCGAGTGATGATGGTGACTTCAGCTCCGGTGTCGATCATCCTTTGTCTGAGGATTCTTTCACCTTTGCAGAAGATGCTGCATTCAATGATGGGTTTCTTTGAGCCTATGATCTATACCCACAGTATGGTAGGGTTGATGGGGATCTGTTCATTGTAATTTTTTGGGAGCAAGAAGGCCTGTGCAATTGGTGTGTCCCGTGGAAGGAAAAAGGGCGTGTCTGTGCAGCGAAGCTGGATGGAGATTTCCTGTCCAGATTGTACAGTTTGTATCTCTGGTAAAACAAAAATATGTTTTGGGCTGTGGAAAGTGTCACCAAGTATTAAAATGTCCTAAGGACTGCCTGGTGGTCCACATTTGCCTGTGGAAACACAGTAATAATTTCCATCTGTGAGATTCAAAGACGAAGCAGTTACCAGCTTGCGCTGAGCTCCCATCTGAAGCACTCTGTATGTTTTATCTTCTTGATATGGTCTGGAATTTGAGGGGATGATGGACTGATTTTTAGGGGTGGGACGGTATGGGAGATGACCTTTGATTTGTTCTCGTGGAGTGGTGCCATTCCCGCGCTCCGCTGGAAACTTCCCGAGTGCTGTGGGTACTTTTGCTGTTTCTGGGGTTTATGATAATTGGTGCGGAGGTGTTGAACTGGTGGCGTTTCTGAGCAATTTTTTACGAAATGTCCAAGTTCCCCACAGTAGAAGCAGCGGGCATTTTCTTTGGAGGTCACTGCTGCAAAAGCTCCTGTGACTCCTTCCACAATGCCTTTGGAAAATGCTTGGGCTGCTGTGTTTTCAGTGGACATGTGATGTGTGCAAGTTTCCACCATCTGTTCAATGGTGGGTTCTGTGTCAAGAGGCAAGGACCTTAAAATAGTTTTGCATTGTTCATTTGCATTACTCATAGCAAGTTTGCATAAAAGTTCTTTTCGTGCCTCTGTGCTTTCTATTTGTTTTCCCAAAGCATCTTTCAGTCTTTCTATAAATTTGATAAAGATCTCATCTATTTTTTTTTAACATTGGAAAAATGCAGGGTAGGTATAGAGTTGTCAGGTGTGAGGAGCAAAGATGTCTTTGCTGCATTAGCTATATCTTGAAATGTGTCTTTGGTTAAAGTGTCAGCTTGTTCTGAAGGCTTTGATAAATCGCCTTCTCCAGCTAATAGCTCTACTGTGAAATTTGAGCGCTTTACATCTTTGGAATATATGTCAGATAATTCTTTTAATTGTTTTTTCCAATCGCTTTCAAATAACATATATTCAGCAGGAGTTAAAAGACACTGTGCCAGGTTTTTAACATCGTGTGCCTGTAAAACATATGCAGAAAAAATTGCTTCTAGGAAATTTTTGAAAATTTGTGTCGATCAGCCATAGTCTTCAGCTATTTTGGATAATTCTGTCAATTGTTTAGCATAAAATGTTTCCCATAGAGCTTTGTTTGTGGCACCTCCTCTCCTGCCTCTTTTATAAGTTACAGGAAAGGCAGAAATTTTTGAGCTAATTTCCAATCTCCGTTTTGTGTGGCTAGAAGCTTGATTTTTGTCCAAGGATCATGGTCAGTATCAGAATCATAAGAATCTGTATCAGTGTCTTCAGAGGTGTCAGAATGTCTGAGTCGGCTACAATGCTTTTTAGAATAAGAAGGAAAGGCTTTGGGGGAAGCCGCGGAGGCTGGCGGAGGGGGGCAGGGTGGGGAGGTGTGAGCAGGAGATTGGGGGGGACGGTGGGCTGGAGCTGACTTGAATGGGTGCATGAAATAGTTTGGCCACAAGGTGGCGGTGGCGCGGTAGGGATTGAGGCATTTGTAGAGGAGAGGGGGAAGCACTGTGAGCTAACAGGGATGGGCATAACGGGGGGTTTTGAGGGAAAGGGGTGGATTAGTATTGCAGCGGCTGGAATTGTGAATGG
This sequence comes from Luscinia megarhynchos, assembly GCA_034336665.1. Taxonomy (NCBI): domain Eukaryota; kingdom Metazoa; phylum Chordata; class Aves; order Passeriformes; family Muscicapidae; genus Luscinia; species Luscinia megarhynchos. The sequence goes on from JAPFBE010000032.1 coordinate 1,894,250, forward strand.
AATTTGGGAGGTTATTGTTTTGATAAGGGGTAGGATCCGCTTGCACGGGGTGGGGGTTACTGGAACGCAGGAGGAATGTCGTTTCTATGACAACCATAGGGCGTGTGAGATTGTCCGTTGTTGCTATAGGAATGGAGGGGGGAGCTGGGTTTGAGTGTGGCCTGCGGGTAATGCTGAAGTAAGGGGGGGCAGCGGGCACTCTAGAGAGGAGGGCTGCGCAGGGAGGCACACAGGGCTGGGGGAAAGGGAAGGTGGCAGAGAGGGTTGGGGGGAGGGAAGCATGGTTAGAAGGGGGTAATGCGGGATACCGGGAGGCGGTATTGTTTGTGTGTGGGGGACCGGTGGCGACTGTCGCGAGGGGTGACATCACGAAGCATGCGACTGCATTGTCGCCAAGCTGCGCGGAAATAGTGGCTCCTGGCGCGTTTGGGACATTGCCGGGAGCCAGCGGGGCACTGCACGGAGCGGGGGAAAGTGCGGCCACCGGCGCCGCTGCGGGGCCACGCGAGGGAATGGGGGTAACTGCGGGCGGTCGCGGCTGCGGTGAGGGGGGCTGGGGTGGTGGCGGGAAAGACAGCTGGTTCGCGATCGGGGCCGTGGGTGGCTGCAGCATCGGTGGGGGGGCGGCACGGGGAGGCAGGAGGGGTGGCTGCAGAGGCGGCGCCTGGGGGGGCTTCGCTGCTGCGGGAGGTGGGGAGAACGAAGGACAGAGGCGCGGACCGAGAGGGAGGGAGCTGGTTGCTGTGGTGACGCAAGGGGAGGGGAATGCGGGGGGATAGAGAGGGATGGAGGGGAGAAGGGAGCCCACCCGCTTTCAAAGGGGGGAGGGGACAAAGGTTTATCTAGTGCAGCAGAAACGTGAAGCTGGGAGGGGGAGAGGACCGTCTGGGGCTTTGTTCTCGGGACTGGGGGAGGGGATTTAGGCAATTTAGGAGAGGAAGAGACTTGTTTTCTCCGCGCACGGACAATTTCTTGAAATAAAGGAATGAAAGGGATAACTTTGAAATTGCCTTGAGTGTGTAAAGAGTAGATGTGTGTCCCAACTTGACTCCAAAAGGCTGTTAGCATAATAGACTGGGAGTTAATATCGGGAAATTGTGTAAAAAGCCATTTTATGATTTTTTTAAGGTTAGTTTTTGAAAGATTTCCTGTAGAAAACTTAAAATTGTTAGAAGATAAGAGAGTTAAGATTTGGGAATTGAAGTCTTTCTCCATAGAGTTAAGGGATGTTGTGGTGAGCGTATTCCCCATGAAGCCTGTGGCAAGCCAGCAAAGTAGAGAGAGAAAAAAAACCAAAGAAAACAAGAAGCCACTGGGGACCCTTAAAAGAAAAACGCGCTTAGAGAGAGGCTGGAGGTACTCACCAGATCTCAGCTGATGGGTCAGGGCTGCTGGCTGCTGCTAGTTTGGTCCAGTCTCAGATCCAGAATTCTGAGGTTGGGGGACTTTCCTTGGTTGGGGCAGATCTTTATAAAACAGAGATCTGCCTTCCAAGGTGTCGGCGTGACGGAAAGTGGAACAATGTAGCAAGTGCCGCTTGCAACTGCAATGAAGAGGGCTTCATGCAGAGGTTCAGGTCGCCAACTCTAGCTGCTGAAGCTAGGGGGGATCTATCTTTGAGCTGCTACAAGTTCGGATAGCTCTGAGAGTTTCCGAGGAAGAAGGACATCTACAAAACTAGCCAGGAAAGACCCCGAGACCTTGCTGTAGAGGTTCCGAAGGTAGCTTTATTTCTTCGAAGGGTTCTACCAGCAAAATCCGATTACATAGCATAGCAAGGGGTCTTTACAGATTTCAAAAGGATTGAGTTTCTAACCAATAATATTACAAGTTGAAAAACTATCCAATTACTTCAAAATTCTAAGTAAGAAAAGATCAACTGCCTAGTAAAGTTAAAAACCAATAGAAATTCTAAAAGATAGCAGGGGTTTTGGTAGGGAGGGGGAGCATCACTCATGAAAAGGTTTCTTTGTTTTAGGGCACGAGGTCCCAGGGGCCCTTTTCAGGGGCTGTTGTATCATCCACACCTAGGCATGTATACCTATCCATATATGTTGGCAATTCTTCCTGAGACATATATCTTTTTTACATAAGGGACACAAACCAGGATTGCTGTGTTGATATACTCTGTGATAATAATTTATGGAAAGATAACATCAGAGTCGATGAGAGTTTTCTGGGATGTGTATTCTCTGCTGTTTTCCTGTCCTTGTCCAGCTGCCTCTTCTGGGGGTTTATTAATAATGCCACCCAGCCTGTTGGGGGAAATGTAGGGGATGGTTTTTCCAGGCTTTTACCTCCTCCTTCCCCTTTAGGTCAGGCACGTCACCTTTTGAGAATGTTCATTTCCCTTTGGATGTTAAAGATGCCATATTTTTTTTGTTAATTCTGTTAACTCTCCTTCATACAGCCTACAGAATATTTAGAATCAGGGCTGAGATTTCCAGAGAGGTTGTCCAGAGGTCTACCCCAGTGGTGGAAAATCCTGGGTGGCATGGGTGTTATGGATCAAGTGAGAACGTTAGATAAGACCTGCCTTAGGTTCAGATTTTTGGCATCAGCTTAAATTCAGGTGACCTGCACCTAAACCACTCTGGCTTGCAAATTCTTAAGAATGGCCGATCAGGTCTAGTATAAAATGAGCTATTTATTGAATAGACAGGAGGTAAGAGACAAAAAACTTTACAGTTACTTAATACACAGGATAATACAAAGAACTACTAGTAGATTACATAAAACAGTGCATGAAATAAAGGTACCTATATTGTAGCTAGCAAAGAAATAGTATGGATTAGAGGTCAATGTAACATACCACCAATTGATGATGGGATACACAAAGTCCTTCACTCAGCCCTCGAGCAAGTAATCACAAAACAGTGTCCCAACTTTGGGGAAAAGACCCCACGCATTTCAGGGAATTTGCAGAAGACTTTTGCTTTGTGAAAGTTTGTGCAGCTTTTATACTTTGTAAAGTGAAGTGTCTGACAGTCAGACATTCAAGCTTATCTTCCTACTATCATGCTTTCAAGGCATGATGTTTATTGTCAGCTGGGAGTCACCTCCATGGCACTGAAATAACTCACTACCAGACAAGATGTCCTCATTGAGTTATTTCCCCAATTAGCAAATTCATGTGAGGGGGAAGATGCCTTGACCTATCACACCAGCTGATAGGCAGAACAGATAGACTTTCCTGTGGTAGGGGGAAGTCCTGCTACAGTGGGATGTGGGAGGATATAGGTCAAGCCCTGAAGGAGTACTCTGCCCTGACAGTTTGGAATTTTCCCCCTGAACAAATTCAGAACCCAGCTGAGATAGGAAAATATCTGAAAGAAAATTGCAATGGCAGCTCCAAAGTGAAGCAGCTCACTGTACCGTGCTGGGCCCTGGATAATGCTTATTGCATGCTGCTTGATACTGTACAGCAGCAGCTACAGCCAGAGAGGCAGAAGAACAAATCAGCAGACACCTCGATCACTCATGCTGCAGTAAAACCAGAAGGGCAGCCTAAGCCAATAGCAGTTGCCCCTGTCCAGAGGAGGAAATATAAGACCAAATCCATTTGCCTGGTGGATGATGATGGAGAGGCAGGACCCTCACAGCCAGCAGAAGAATCAGAACCAGAAATAATCACTGAGTCTTTGTCCTTAGGAAGTCTCTGCAATCTGAGAAAAGACCTTACTCAATTACCTGATGAGTCTATACTGAGCTGATTGATCCAAGTCTGGGACACTGCAGGTGATGGTACAGTTTTGGACAGTACTGAAGCAAGGCACTTGGGATCTCTGTCGCACAATGTGGATTTTGACCAGGGGATCATGAGGAGGCTGGAGCCCCTCAGCCTCTGGACACAACTGTGAAGGAGAGATACCTTTACCCAAAGGATCTCAAGCTACAGCAAAGCCCTTGGAAGACCATGGAGCAAGGAATCCAATGCTTATGGGAACTGGCCACAATAGAGATCTATTTCTGAAATGACAACCAAAACACTAAGAGACCAGACCTGGTAAAATCTATGACAGTGATGTGGCTCAAATTCACACGACTTGGGACCCAAGCATATGCCCATACTGAAGCAGCACTGCAGTGGAATGAGGGAAACAAGACAGTAGGTGCTATGACAAGAAGGCTCCAGACATATGAAGACACTGTCCATGCCCTGATACGAGCCCAAATCCTGGCTGTGGAAACAGAACTGATGGTGTATATGCAGAAATTGGAAGAGAGGGTTGGAGAGACCCATCAGAAACTCAGCAAGGAGCTTAAAGAGGGCCTTCTCAAAATCTTGTTGGTAAAGACATGAGCCCCTGTTATCAGAAGCCTGACATCCCCCAGCTAGGCAGGGGGGTGCACCCCACGAGCTGACCCATGGTTCTTCCTGTGTGAGCTTGAGGAAGATATGAGAAGACGGGATGGAAAACCCACTTCTGTCCTGGCAGCATGGATGCATAAGCTAAAACTGGAAACTACTAACAGGGAGAGTTCCATCAGAATGAATGTAGCTCCAGTTTCCTGTGATCGAGCTGCTAGGTATAACAGAAGGGAGGATGGCATGTCTGATCCCCTTGAAGGGATCTCCAGAATCTATGCCCAGGGAGGAAACAATAGCCAGAACTAGAGGCCCTGCCTCTAGCCAGGTAGAGGCCAGGGGAAATCAGGTCTATTGAAGCATGTGGATCCAATGGCCTGGCACATAGAACCACAAAAATACAAACTTTGGTTGACACAGGTGCACAATGTACTTAATACCATTGGGACGTGGGGACAAAATCTGTTTCCATTGCCTCAGTGACAGAGGGGTTGCAGCAGTTGACTCTGTGTGAAGCTGAGGTGAGCTTGACTGGGAAGGAGTGCAGGAAACACCCAATTCTGACTGCTCCAGAGGACCCGTGCTTCCTTGGCATAGATTACCTCAGGAGTGGTTATTTCAATGACCCAAAAGCACATTGGTGGACTGTAGAAGCAGCAGCTGTTTGGCCTGCTCAACCTTAACAGCAACCCTTTTCCTATGGGACAGTGCATACCAAAGGATCATCTCCAGCCATAAATACCTATGTAAGAATGCTTTGTGAGAAGGCTGTGTGTAACGTGTGAATGTTTTTTGATAAGAGCAAGAAACATCTGCTCTGATTGGTGCTGCTCCCTCTCCTACTCACTGGCTCCATAGTTTGATCCTAAACTTGTACACAGAAAAACATATAAATACTCATGTGCTTAATAAAGCGATTCTGTTGACTCAGACCAGAGTCTGTGTGTTCAATCTCTACAGTGAGCTTTTGGGATAGCTGTTGTGGAGATAGAAAGCATTAGACGGTTAAAAACCTTGCCTGGTCTCTCAGTGGACCCTTCTGCAGTAGGACTCCTGAGGGTGGAAGAACAAGTACCAATCGCCACTACAACAGTACATTGTCGGCAATACCACATCAACTGGGACTCCATGATTGCCACCCAGATGATCTGTGAACTAGAGAGTCAGGGAATGGTCAGTAAGACTCGCTTACCCTTCAATCGTCCCATATGACCTGTGCATTAGTCTAATGGAGTATGGAGACTAAGAGTGGACTATTGTGGCCTGAATGAAGACACACTATCACTGAGTGCTGCTGTGCCAGACATGCTGGAACTTCAATACAAACTGGAGTCCAAGGCAGCAAAGTGGTGCCACCATCAACATTGCTAACACATTTTTTTCCATTCCTTTAGCAGCAGAGTGCAGGCCACAGTTTGCTTTCTCCTGGATGTTACTGATATTCACGGAAAAGTGGTCAAATAAAACTCCTTACCACCAATGTAGCATTAAGGAGTGCATTGTTTATTATGGGCCTGGTTGCACAGGGGATAGCTTCACCTTGCATGCACACCAACAACTCCAAGTACATTGCTTATAGAAAGTCACCACATGCATATTATAAATGCTCATTACCATAAGACCCTCCCCAGGTTCCCAGATTCAGTTATTCAGGGTTATTTTTACAGTCTTGTTTTGACTGTATCTGCATTCCTAAGCCAGATGTCTTCCCCTTATCTTCCTTCTGTCCTTGCTGAGACAGCATATCCTGCATACCTTGTTTCTTTGCTAAAAGTACACAGACACAGTAGAAATTGGATTAACCTTTTCGGTATCAGAGGGGCATGCAGTACACCCAGAACCGACTGCCCCAAGGGATGGAAGCACAGTCCCACCATTTGCCATGGACTGATTCAGACTGCACTGGAAAAGGGTGAGGCTCCAGAACATTTGCAGTACATTTATGACATCATTGTATGAGGGAATGTCGCTATAAGACTAGGAACAGCAAATGATATAGCAATACACAATTTCCTTCCGAGGCAGTGAAACACTAATCTTAGAAAATTAGGATTTTAGCTACCTTGCTGAAAACAATTAAAAATTAGAAGGGAGTAGTTATCTGAAACTTAAATAATTGATTGTCTGTCATTTCATGTTTGCTCAGCTGCACTTACAATGGGAAAAGACGAAACTAGTGAGCAGATCCAAAGGAACATAGACAATGCAACCAGAAACCCATTCTTTGGAAAATTGGACTCACCCATCAATAAAACATACAACTATCCAGATTGGTGTAATTACACAGCTCCCACAATCTCAGAGTCCTCGCTTCATCCCAAGAAACTGCCCAGGGGAATGTTTCTCATCTGTGATGATCGAGTTTGGGCCGGAATCCCCTCTCATCTTCAGGGGGGATCTTGTAGCCTTGGCAAGCTTTCTACCCTCACTCCCAACATTACCTTATTACACAATTGGAAAAAAGAAAGTAATTCAAAACGTGAAAAAAGATCTTACACTGAATTTGACGAAAATTGTGACCTCAGAATGTACATTTGGAACAGACCCAAAAGAAATGTTATTCTTGTTGTGCTAGCTATGTTTTCATGTTTAGTTCAATGTTTTAAGAAAACTGTTAAAGACACTCTCTTTGCAAATACAGAGAGAGGAATTGTAGAAGATGTTACTCCTTCCAAAGTATACCCCTGGGATTCCATCCCATAATACTAAGAAACTCCTTGAAACAAGACTCCCTCTCCCTTATCGAAAGCCCTATTATCTCTTAGGATTTCTATTGGCTCTTAAAGTCACAAGTCAATTGGTCCTTTTCTTACTTAAAGATTTAAGATAATCGGTTAGTTTGTAATTTGTAGTTTTATTGGTTAGAAACTCAATCCTCTGGAAACCTATATAAACTCATTGTTATCTGATGTAATTAGACCGTTGTTAGCATTTCCCTTCGAAGACAATAAAGTTATCTTCGGAATCTTTGCTGCACGGTCTCAAGCCTTTTACACTTCGCTAGTGAGTAGTTGTGGGTTCTGTAGCCGGAGTTCAGAGATATCTGGATTCAGGGCTGCAGACCCCAAAGTTGGAAAGCACCCAACTTAAAAACAGCTACATTGAACTATCCCCAGAAATCATTTGTATTGTCATTGATAGAAAAGGTCAAGAGTTCAGGCTGGGGAAGACTCACCTTACTTCCTCCTTTTAAGACCCCTCCCCACAAAAACGACCCCAGACTTAATTTAAGAAGTCAATCACGCATGCTTAATACCTATTCAAGCTAATTACTGTAGGAAGCGGGAGATGAGAGGGGCTGTTATTATGAATATGTATTTGTTTGAATTCTTTGCTAATAAATAGACTTTGTGATCACCTGTAATTTTGCAGTGCGTATTAGAGGATTACCTCACTCTGCTGCCCAGCGCTGAATAAACATACACTTTCTAACTTTAAATTGTTAACAGAGTCTTTTGTCCCTCACTGTTGAGTATCGGTATTAGACCAATACTCATATTTTGGTAACTCAGTTGGCGACTCCGCTGGGACCTGTTCTCTCTGGCTGAGGGGTCAGCAGAGTTCGGGACCCCTCTAGGGCACCCTCCTGGGATCTTCCTAGGAAGAGGGCTCCTTTTCCTCACTGGCACCTAGGGGAGAAGAACTAGAACTGCTGGAGATACGGACAAATAGGTATGTTTAAAACTTATAGATAGGTACCTGTAAGAGAGGCAAACTGGTAAGACGCTGCGAGATGTCGAGCACACAGCGAAAAAGCCTAAAGTGGATTTGTTTGTAAGTTTCCGCGGAATTTGGTTTTGGTTTGTGTTCCAAGTGGGGCTGGTAACAGCACCAGGAATTCTTGCCCCGTAGTGGGGGACTAGCGGCAGGCTGGTCATGGCCGCCAAGAGCAGAGCTCGCGCGGCAATGGGACGGTGGAGCTCGGGCAGTGGCAATAACAGCATTGCCAATATTGTTGTGGTACAGGAGCAGTGATGGCTCCAGTTTGATTTGTGGTTTAAAGGCAGCGTGGTGGTAATTTTCACCTTGGGTCATCAAGCTTGCAGGCGTCGGTTTGTGGTGACTCATTTCGTGGGCTTGATCAGTTTGCGTGTATCAAATATATGTGTATTTGAGTGTGCAGCTTGTTTTTGTGAGCTTTGTGTGCGTGAATTGTGGGTCAGTGGCGCTCCGTATGTGTTTTAGTTTGTGTGCTTTTGGGAGTGTGTTGGCAAAAGTTTTGCATTTGTAAGTTGTAAAAAAATTTTGAGGTTTGCACCTGAGTAGTAAAAGGGATATTTACGCCCAGGAGGGCAGAGGAATTTCGAGCGCTAGCATTACGCTTGAGTTGTTTAAGCTAGGCTGTGTGTGTATTTTAACTGTGTGTAAGCAGAAGAATTGTGGATTTGTGAAAAAATATAGTTAGTTGTTTGTGAAGCTTTAAAATTGCTACTGTGAAAGGTGGTATTTTGACTAAGTGTGGTTAGTTTCTAAGTGCAGAGGGGTAAAGCAGCAACGTGAGCCCAGAGCTGCTTTCTTCCCCCACTGCAGAGAAATTGTGTTTTGGCCAAAGTTTGATAGAATCTTGGCATAGCTTTGTGAATTTTAACCCTGGGTATAATGAGAGAGGTTTTATATTTATGATTAGTAACTAAAGGGGGAGAGAATTTGTTGTTTTGTGAGTGAACTGTTTAAAAGTGTTTGGTTGTAGTATGTGTGTCCCTTAGAGTTATTTTAAGGGATTTGGTTTATTGATTTTCAATGTTAAAGTTTTATAAGTGAACTGTTTAAGCGTGTTTGGTTGTGATATGTGTGGTTTTTTTGAGTCATTTTAAGTGATTTGGTTCATTGGTTTTCACTGTTAACTCTTTATTTTGTTGGTTGCTTTTTTTCCTTTCCCTTTTTCTTTGCTGATAAAATTATATGCCAAGGAATAGAAGGTTCAGGGAGGGGGATCTCAGGACAAAGGAACTTCCCTGTCCAAGAGAGGGCTGTGACTGTAACCCCTGAGTTGTGTTTCATTGTGGAGTTTGTAGAGAATTGTGGGTCAAACAAGTGCATAAGTGGAAGATCTTTGCACCAAGTTACTGCTAGGTGAAGCACCGGAGCTGGGATAAGGTTAAAAAGGCTTTGAGAGAAAAAGAATTTTCAGTATGGGGGCAAGTGAAAGCAAAGAGGTTCCTAAAGGTAGTCCTTTGGCATGTGTTTGGGCATATTGGAAAGAGTTGGTGGATCATAGGGATACAGAAACTAAAAGAGAGCTTATTAAGTTGTGCACACAGTGGTGGCCACTTTATAAACTTGAGGAGGGGGCAAAGTGGCCCCCATCAGGCACGTTGGACTATAACACTTGGGGTACAGCTGATGCTTTGCCTTAGACGTGTGCAGAAGTGGCATGAAGTTACTTATGCTGACATGTTTTTCACCATTAGGAATCACCTTGAGTGGCAAAGGGCTTGTGGAATTAGACCACCCTCTGACCCTTTAGTGTTGGCTCTTGAGAAAGATAATAAAGCTAATAAGGAAAAACCCAGGAGGTGTTGCAGCACATGCTCGATAAATCAAAGGTGTACACATCCTGATAAGGTATATTGTATGGAGACTCAGGAAGAGGAGACAGAGGAATTGCTTAAACCACCCCCTAAAAGACAAGGAAGGGGGAGGGTGGTAGGGGAAGCAGATTTGGAATTGCCATCAGGTTTTACCCCTGCTTCATCCCCTGCTTCATCCTCACTTGAGAGAACAGTAATTAATATGGGAGTCTCCGCCCCCACTCCCAAGCCACAGGAGCCAACCCGACTGCATCCACCCTTACCTTCCAGTGATAGTGAGGAGGAAGAACACGCCCCACAGGGCCCTATAGCATCAAGGACCCGAAGAAAAATGAGAGAGGCCATACAAGCCTGTTTAAGGGAAACAGTCACCTCTGAGGGGGAGACAGTGTTAGTCAGAGTCCCCTTTACTGCCTGGGATATAGATTCCTGGGGAAAGATTGCTAAAAATTATCAGGTTAACCCACTAAGTGTTGCTAAAAGGATGAAATTTATGGTTAAACAACATAGGCCTGATTGGACTGACATTCAGATACTTCTTGATTCCTTAACAGAACCAGAGAGGCAGATGGTTTTAAAGGTGACTAAAGATCTGGCTGAGAATGATTGCAGAATAACACAGGATGATGTTAAGGATGTATTTCCCCTTCAAGACCCGGGCTGGAATGCTAATAGGCCAGAGGAAAGAGCACGGCTAACAAAATATCAGGAATTGATAATAAAGGGACTGGAAAGAGCAATTCCTAGAACTATAAACTGGTCAGCCCTTTATGCTATTAAACAGAATACCTCTCAAACTCCTCCTGAGTTTCTAGACCAGTTACGAGAGGCAATGCGTAGACACACCACCCTGGATCCTGAATCTGATGAGGGAATACAACAACTGGTAAACTTTTTTTTAGGGCAATCTACAGGTGACATCAGGCAAAAGCTCCAGAAGGCACGGAGCCCAGCAAGTCGGAATTTGGAGACTTTGCTAGATGGGGCATGGAGAGTTTTCAGCAATCGGGAAGAGAGGTGTAAACCAGGGACAAAGAAACTAGTAGCAATAATGCAAGAAAATGTAAAAGGGAAACGTGAGCATGGTCCCCCAAAACAAGGACCACCCTGACTGGAAAAAAACCAATATGCATTTTGCACGAAATTTGGACACTGGAAAAACCAGTGCCTAGAACCAAGAAGGGGTGACGAACAGAGGAAATGTGACTGAAAAGGGGAGGGGGTGGTGGCTCACGTAAAGGAAGACTGAAGGGGACTGGAGGGCCCTACCCTAGAGGACTTTCTGATTATAATGAAACTAGGGAACAATGAAAAAGAGGTGAAATTTTTAGTAGACACAGGGGCAACATACTCAGTGTTAAACAAGGCCCTGCTACCTATAACAAATGATTATGTTGTAGTAAAGGGAGCAACTTGCCAATTTGAAAAAGCATATTTTTGCAAACCATTAAAGTATAAATTGGGAAAACAGGGGGGGATTCATCAATTTTTGCATATGCCTAAAGCTCCCTCTGCACTTTTGGGAAGGGATCTGCTAGAGCAGCTGGAAGCAAAAATAACATTTAAAAATGGGGAGATTTGTTTGGAGGTAAAAGACCAACAATATGTGAAATTGTTAAGCTTAAAGCTAATAACCAAAAAAATTGAAGTTGAAAATGAAGAAGAAATTATTAAGAAAATAAAGGATCAGATATTCCCTGGAGTGTGGGCCTCTAATATACCAGGGAGAGCAAAGAATGCTCTACCAGTGCAAATCCGGCTTAAGGAAGGAGAAAAATCGGTAAGGGTCAAACAATATTCCTTGAAAAGGGAAGACAGAGAAGGAATTAGTCCAATCATAGAAAACTTTTTGCAAATAGAATTATTAAAGGAGTGTCAATCTGATTTTAATACTCCTATTTTGCCCCTGAAAAAGCCTGATGGATCATACAGGTTAGTAAAAGATTTAAGAGCTGTTAATAAGATAACTGAAGATTTATACCCAGTGGTTGCTAACCCCTACACCTTGCTAACTTTTTAACACCTGAACTAACCTGGTTTACTGTTTTAGATTTGAAGGATGCTTTCTTTTGCCTCCCTCTCCATGAAGCCAGCCAGAAATTTTTGCATTTGAATGGAGAATCCCAAAACTGGTCGTAAAACTCAGCTCACATGGTGTGTACTGCCCCAGGGGTTCAAGAACTCCCCTACTATATTTGGAGAACAGCTGGCAAAGAATTTGGAGCCTTAGGAACCCCCACCAGGAGAAGGACAGCTTCTTCAGTACATGGATGACCTCTTAATAGCCACCCGGACCCAAGAGGCATGTGTGGATTGGATGGTAAGCCTCCTAAACTTTTTGGGCCTGCAGGGGTATCGGGTATCCCAAAAGAAAGCCCAGATGGTGAAACAAACAGTGATTTACCTGGGCTATGAGGTAAGTGCTGGACAAAGAACCTTAGAGCAAGACCGCAACGAAGCAATATGCCAAACCCCAAAACCCCAAACAGTAAAAGAAATGAGAACCTTTCTAGGCATGACGGAGTGGTGCAGACTGTGGATTTATAACTATGGATTGTTCCTTAAACCCCTGTATGCCTTAATCACGGAAGGGAGCAGGGATCTTCAGTGGACAACAGAAGCAACACGAGCCTTCAACCAAGTAAAGAAAGCTCTTATGTCAGCTCCAGCCCTGGGACTTCCAGATGTGAGTAAATCATTCTTTCTGTTCTCTCATGAAAAACAAGGGATTGCTCTGGGAGTACTAGCACAAGACCTGGGGCCCTACCGGAGGGCAGTCACTTACCTCTCTGAACAGCTGGACACGGCAGCCAAGGGATGGCCAGGGTGCGTCAGAGCTGTTGCAGCAGTAGCAGTGAACATCCAAGAGGCACACAAATTCACCCTAGGCCAGAAGATGACCGTGCTAGTATCCCACACAGTGTCTGCAGTCCTGGAGGTGAAAGGGGGACATTGGCTTTCCCCACAAAGATTTCTAAAGTACCAGGCCATACTGGTAGAACAAAATGATGTTGAAATTGCAGTAACTAACATTGTGAACCCAGCTTCTTTCCTCAGCGGGAGTATGAGAGAACCAGTGATCCATGACTGCCTGGAGACCATTGAAGCCACCTACTCCAGTCGCCCGGATCTGAAGAACACCCCTCTCGAGGACGCTGAGAGCTGGTTCACTGATGGGAGCAGCTATATCATCAGTGGAAAAAGACATGCTGGGTATGCAGTTACCACAAGCAGAAAGGTAATAGAATCTGGACCATTGCCAACAAATACCTCTGCACAAAACGCTGAAATAATTGCCTTAACCCAGGCCTTAGAGCTGGCAAAAGGAAAAGAAATCAACATTTATACAGACTCAAGGTATGCATTTGGAGAGATTCATGCACACGGAGCTATTTGGAAAGAAAGAGGACTGCTGAACTCACAAGGAAAAAATATTAAACACGCACAAGAAATACAAAAACTACTAGATGCAGTTCAGTTACCTGAAAAGGTAGCTATTATGCACATCAGGGCACACCAAAAAGTGAGCTCAGAATTGAAAGAAGGAAATATGCTGGCGGACAGAGAGGAAAAAGATGCAGTCAAAGGTGAGGTACCCAATGAAATAGTCGAGGCAGCATTAATTCCAGATGGAAAGATCTCTATTGAAGGTAAGCCAGTATATAACAAAAAGGATAAAAACCTTATTAAGGAAGAAGAAGCAACTTATAACCAGGAAGGGTGGGCTGTAACCAAAGAAGGAGAAGTTGTAGTACCTTCTTACCTCTTGTGGTCACTAGTGCTAAAAGAACATGGGAAAACACATTGGGGAATGGACGCCCTGTACAATTATTTAAAGGATAGAATTCTGGCTAGAAAATTACAAGGCACAGTAACACAAGTAACTCGTCAGTGTGGTCTTGCCTCCAAACTAATTCTAAAAACTTTCCAAAGCCTAAAGTTCGACAAATTAGGAAAGGGCTGTGGACCTGGGCAGCATTGGCAAATTGATTTTACGGAATTGCCCAGGAAAGGGGGGCATCGTCACCTATTAGTGTTAACAGATACCTTTTCAGGATGGCCAGAAGCCTTCCCTACCCAGACAGCTAAGGCACATGAAGTGACCAAGGCATTGTTACAAGAAATAATACCAAGTTTTAGAGTCCCAGCTACTATATCTTCTGATAAAGGGCCACATTTTCTCTCAAAAATTGTACAGCAAATTAGTCACGACCTGAGAATAGATTGGGAATTGTATAGTCCATATCACCCTCAATCCAGTGGCCCAGTAGAGGAAATGAACCATATGATCAAACAACAAATTGTTAGGCTGGGGCAAGAGGCAAATTTGCCTTGGCCCCAGGCTCTTCCACTGGCATTAGTATGGATTACAACAAAACCAAAAACAAAAGGGAAATTAAGCCCTTTTGAAATATTGCATGGGAGACCATATGTGGTCCAAGAAGGAATAACACCCATTCAAGTACAGGAAGAAACTCTGCACAAATACATGGTGGCCCTGAATTAACAACTTAGAGAAATTAGAAAATATGTGGTTGGGGCCCAAAGCAGAAAATTAGATGGGCCAGTACATGATGTACAATCTGAGGATTATGTATATGTTAAGCCTTTTGCAGAGAAGACTTTGGAGCCACAGTGGGATGGACCATTCCAGGTACTCCTCATCACCTTCACGGCAGTCAAGATCAAAGAACAGAAGGCTTGGATCCATCACTCCCGAGTGAAGAAGGCTCCTGAAGAAATTTGGAAAATTGCACCAGGCCACAGACCTGAAGCTAAAATTCACCAGGAACAGTGAGTAATGGACTTATAGCTATCATGGACATAATGCGAAGAGTTGTGACCCTTGTGGTCATTGCCACGACTACAATAAGAGTCAAAGCAACACCACATCAGTACAACGTGACCGGGATTTAATGATGCCAAGGGAAAGCCTATGATCCCTACTCTTGTAGGGCTTCAAGAAAAATGTTAAGGGTCACGAATGCAAGTATGTGGGAAGGGAGGATTGTTTGGAGATGTAAATATTCATTCGTACAAGATGGGTTCCATGAGGCTTACCATCCACCCATGGAGCTTATCCAAGTTAGTCCTGGACGCTGTGACAAATGTTTGACCACGTGTCCTAAATTTAGACTTAAAATTGAAGGATGTGCAGCAAAAGGGTTTGATCTTATGTACTTAACCACAAATGTGGATTCAGTCAGTGGCTGCCACAGTTATCAGGGACGGTGAGGAAGGGATATTCCCTGCTGAAATTCGCAAAATTTTTTGGGATAATGCCTCTAAAATGGAAAGAGAGCTTCAGTCTTGGTGAGTTTTGGTTAATTTTACCTATGACCCTGAGACAAATACAGTAACAGCTTTTGTTTTAACTATACATAATGCATCTGTGAGCTTAATGCATCCAATAGTTGCTCTAAGACTACATGATGAAGGGACTGTACTGTATCCTTCTGAACATAGAATGTGGGCACGAAAAGTTGAAGGAAAATGGCAGACCATTAACCTAAAGCCCTGTTCTATGAGAAAACAATTGAGATATATATGTGAAAGAACATTAGAAGATGCCAAAGATACTTGCCTGGACACGAACCAAAGCATTTGCCACTTTGAAATGCATCTAACCAACCAAACAACTTCACCTGTTGAAATAGGACAAGGTTGTGTCTGTCTCCGAACAGCATGTCTCACCATAATAATAGACAATCAAATCGTGGATGATAGTTCAATTTATGTGTTTAAAAAACATCTGTCTCATCATTGGTGGGATGTGCTATTTGAGTGGGCACCAACAGCAACCAGTTTGCTTAATGCCTTGATTCACCAAATCACTGTGCTGCTTATTTTAGTCAGTATAAGTTTGATTTTGTCTATTGCTGTACTTGTCTGGAATTGGAGAATATTACGATAAGTAGCAGATTTAGCATCACTATCAAAGGCATATAGCTTGGTCTTAAGAGAACGCCGCCATGCGTCTTGGATAGATGAAGAGAAATCCCCATATTGAGTAAAAGAATTTACTCATTTCAAAGGAGAAGTGGGGAATGAAACACTAATCTTAGAAAATTAGGATTTTAGTTACCTTGCTGAAAACAATTAAAAGTTAGAAGGGAGTAGTTATCTGAAACTTAAATAATTGATTGTCTGTCATTTCATGTTTGTTCAGCTGCACTTACAATGGGAAAAGACAAAACTAGTGAGCAGATGCAAAGGAACATAGACAATGCAACCAGAAACCCATTCTTTGGAAAATTGGACTATCCCCAGAAATCATTTGTATTGTCATTGATAGAAAAGGTCAAGAGTTTAGGCTGAGGAAGACTCGCCTTACTTCCTCCTTTTAAGACATCTCCCCACAAAAACGACCCCAGACTTAAGAAGTCAATCATGCATGCTTAATAGCTATTCAAGCTAATTATCATAGCAAGTGAGGGATGGGAGGGGCTGTTATTATGAATATGTATTTGTTTGAATCCTTAGCTAATAAATAGACTTTGTGATCACCTGTAATTTTGCAGTGCGTATTAGAGGATTACCTCACGCTGCTGCCCAGTGCTGAATAAACATACACTTTCTAACTTTAAATTGTTAGAGAGTCTTTTGTCCCTCACAGTTGAGTATCGGTATTCGACCAATACTCATATTTTGGTAATTCAGCAGAAAATAAACGATTTATTAAAAAGCAACTGCGCTTTTATAGACTAGATCGTGGAACACAGGATAGAAAAAGCTCATTGATCCAAGGAAGGCAACACCTCTTGTAAACATGCTTTTACCAAAACATCACGTAGCTCACGCACTGTTCTGTGATCAATGCCAGGTGCTAATCTCTGTTATTAATTCCTTTGCTTCTGTTTTCTTTGAACAGCTTGGGAAAATGCAAGCTGCATCTTTGCCTTAATCTTTGCCAGTATCCACAGGGGAACATGGCAGAAGAGGCTTTTGAGAAAGGGGAGAAAATAATCCAGATTCTTCTGAAAGTGGATTTTGTTATTAAAGAAAGTAAGGTCTAGGGGTCTGCCCAGTGAAATCAGTTTCTAGGGGTGAAGTGAAAAGATGGACACAAATTCCAACATAAGTGATCAATAAGATAGCTGCTATGTCCCCACCAACCAGCAAGAAGGAAATGCAGGCTTTCCTATGTGTTGTGGGTTTTTGGAGGATGCACATCCCAGAGTACAGCCAGATTGTAAGTTCTCTCTACCTTGTGACATGAAAGAAAAGCAATATCAAGTGGGGTCCAGAACAACAGCAAGCCTTCAAGCAGATCAAACAGGACATTTCCCCAGCAGTAACTTTTGGGCCAGTAAGGACATGATAGGATGTGAAGAACGTGCTCTACACCACAGACGAAAAGAATGTTCTGTCCTGGAGCCTCTGGTAGAAGGTGCCTGGGAAGATTGAAGAACAATAGAGTCAGGCATACAGAGGATGATACACACAGAGGATACACTCCAACTGAGAATGAGATGATAGCAGCCTATAAAGGGATTTGAGTTGCCTGATGCCTTAAAGAACCTAGAAATAAAACAACACACTTTGAAGATATTAGTATAGGAAGTAATATAAAGGCTGGTCTTTATTGGTAAGCCTCCAGGGGCAGATATGGAAAATGTCCACAAAACGCCCATCCCCACCTGAGGTGAATATATATATTGTTTTATAAGTTTAGCAAAGTAGTATATTTGACAAAAATCACCGATTAGAGACATAAGAAGTGAGATAATTTCCCCTGGTTCAACCCTCTCTAAATCCTTCCCCCTCAGATGGAAACTAAACTTTATTTATGAAAATGTGTCTTGAAGAGCTGGTTTTTAGCCTTGGTTCCCAGAAAGAACCAAAATAGGATAGGGGCCTTGTACCTCCCGGGGCTTGGAGCTCTGGAATGTTTTGTCTTTCTGGCTAGGGAAAAGGTAGGGAAAAGTACTGGGACTAGCTACTAATACAATAATAGGCTACAAATATATGTGTAAAGAATACAGAGAATATATTATAGGAAAAAGGCAAAAATCATTCAGCATCAGCTTCAGAAGTGATTGGCACAGAAGCATAGCTTCTTCTGGCACCCCGACTACCAGTGCTGGGCTGGATGTTTAAAGGAAAAGTCCCTGTAACACATCATGCCACTGATGCTACCTGGAGTAAGTATATTGCCCTCATTGCACAGCAAACTCAAATAGGAAATCCAAATCACCCTGGAATCTTGGAAGTCATCACAAACTGGCCTGAAGCTGAGAGTTTTGGATTATCATTGGAAGAGGAAGAAGAACAGGTGACGTGCTGAGGAGGCTTCACCATATAACCAGCTACCAGAGATACGCTCTCTTCACTGACAGATCCTGCCGTATCATAGGAACCATTAGGAAATTAAAAGCAGCCCTATGGAGTCCCAAGCGTCGAGTCGCAGAAGCTACTGAAGGACAAGCTGGATCCAGTCAGAGCTGAAAGTTGTCCAGCTGGCTTTGGACATAGCCAAGTGAGAGAGGTGGCCAAAGATCTACCTCTACACTGACTCATGGATAGTAGTAAATGTTCTGTGGGGGTGGCTGGGAAGGTGGAAAAAGACTAGTTGGCAGCATAGAAAACTGATTTGGGCTGCCAAAGAGTGGCAAGACATTGCTACCTGGGTAGAGAAGATGACAGTTAAAGTCTGTCATGTGGATGCCAATGTGCCCAAGAGTTGGGCTAATGAGGAGCACCACAACAATGAACAGGTGGATTGGGCTGTCAAAACCAAGGTGTCAAAGGTAGATTTGGATTGGCAACATGAGGGTGGAGTTGTTTCTAGCTAGGTGGGCCCTTGATGCCTTAGGTCATCAAGGAAGAGATGTGATATACCAATGGGCTTGTAACAGTGTCAGAGATTGGAAAAGATTGATGTCTTGAGACATTTTGGGATGCCTGTGTGTGTGTATGGTGGGAGGGGCAGGTCAGGCCTTGCCCAGGTGAGGCAGTGAATTGCCCCACCCCACAGGCCAGAGCTGGAGCACCTCAGTCTCCCAGTGTCTTGTCAATCATGGCACACTTGAGGCTGCCCCATTCTTGCCTAACCCAGCTCTTGAGTGGTCGAGTCACCAGAAGTTCCACCTGGGGAAAGGGCCACTGAGGCCCTGGGGTTTAGAAGTGTGACCACGAGGTGACCATGCGTCTTGACCCTGCCTCCTCTTGGAATCCACTCTGGAACCGAGGAGTTGGTATCTATATGTGTCTTTATATAACTTTTATGTCTTTGTCTCTCCTCCTTCTAATTCTCTTTTTGTGAAACAATTTGGATAACATAACATCAAATGGGTTTAAAGGTTTCTAAGTTAAATGGACTGTTAATGCTATGATTAGTATTTTATGTTGAATTGGATGTTGTACTAAATCCTTTGTCAAAGTTCCTTGATTTTCTATATTTTGCCAGTAAACTTTTGACCTCTTGAGAATATCTGGTTGTGGGAGCCCTGAGTATTCCTCTGGCTTCCCTGGGAGGTTCAAGACCCCCCTGGCGGGGTCCCCAAAGACCCTCAAATGAGACCCAAGTGTCTCAGCAGCTGGATTTAGCTCCTTGGAACAATTTACCAACATTGAGAGAAGAAATGCAAGCTGCAAAAATAAATAAGAGTGTAAATTAGATTGTTAGAATGTAGAATAAGTAGATTTCTAGAATGTTTATATTAAGGGGCTCGTGGTCAAGATGGAGGATTTGGGGCATGGTATGCTTCTTCCTCCTTCTTCTTCACGTCATCCATGTTGAAGTGTCACCTTGGCATCCTTCCATTAGATGGGGACAAAACTAGACATTACAATAAGGTTGTGGTGTATTGGAAAATAATTGTAAATATCAAATACGCAGTTTAGAGTATAAAAGATAAGTCCTGCCTCTGCCAGGCAGATTCTGCCCTGGACGTCTAGCTAGACAGATCGCTGTTAGCTGGGCAAAGAATTCCTGAGATAAGAAATAATAAACAATCCTTGAAACCTCAGAAACCAGCCTCCTGCAGTCTCTCATTGGCAAGCGTCAGGGAAAACCTGAGTTTTAGACCACCTTCATGTCCTCCTGAGGTGATTTTAAGCATAAAGAGACACCTCAGGCTGTGACATCTGGTCAGTATATCTCCTGTGCATCAACCCAGAGTAAAGGAACCTCGTAAAACCTCCTTGCATTTAAATGTTTTGGGGTGTTACTCCAAGGGGTGGACTTAACCACAGACACCATAGCTCAGGTAATCCACGATTGTGGGATGTGCGCTGTGATCAAGCAGGCTAAGCAGGTAAAGTCCTTGTGGTATGGGGAGGCCTGGCAGATCGATTACATCACACTGCCACAAACCCACCAAAGCAAGCATTATGTGCTCACAGTGGTAGAAGCAGCCACTGGATGGCTAGAGATGCACCCTGTGCCTCATGCCACTGCCTGAAACACCATCCTGGGCCTTGAAAAACAAGTCCTGTAGCAGCATGGCACCCATGAGAGAATTGAGTCAGACAACGGGACTCATTTCAAGATCGGCCTTATAAACATCTGGGCTAGAGAACACGGTATCGAGTGGGTGTATCATATATTCTTTATCATGCACCAGCTGCTGGGAAAGTTGAGCAGTGCAGTGGACTTAAAAACAACACTGAAGGCAACGAGTGGTGGGACCTTCAAGCAGTAGGATCTGCATTTAGCCAAGGTTACATGGTTAGTCAACATCAGAGGTTCTACTAATCGAGCTGGCCCTGTCCAATCTGAACCCCTGCATACAGCAGGCAGAGAAAAAATCCCCGTGGTGCATATGAGAGGTATGTTAGCAAAGACTGGATTAATTCTGCCTTGAGCAAAGGCAAACTCATCCATGGGACTGGTTTTGCTCAAGGACCTGGTTACCCTTGGTGGGTAATGCAGAGGGATGGGGAAACACGTTGTGTACCTCAGGGGAATTTGATTTTGGGTGAGAACAGGCTGAAATGTTGGAATGCCTATGGACCACTGGTTGCTGAGTGCCACTGCCACAACATATTGTAATTACCATGGACAATGAGAATGGACTGCTCCTTGTTTTACCAGTCATGGAGCAAATGAACTCAATCCATATCGTAGGGGATGGTCAGAGGCTACTGAAATAATTGTATTTGTATATAGTTATATGTATATATATATATAGATATATATGTTTACAGCTGAAATATATTAATTTGGGCATGATTCGATCATATGGAATAACGGGTGGAAATGTCCTGAGGTGATTAATGTTATTGTATTTCATATCCATCTGCACCAAAAAACTGTTACTGTATCTTTAAACCCTACAAACGAGAACCTTGTGGGGAGGGGGTGTAATCATGAGCACTTTTTTAAAGTGTCTGTCACAGGCAGTTTCCAGGTCTTTGATGTGTGGTATTTTGTTTCACTGGCTATTTGTTTTTTTTGGCTTCTCTTTTCATGGTTTTTCTTTTCTTTTTTCTCATCTCAGAGAGGGTGCCTTGGGATGAATTCCACAGGCACATGCCTGTTGCCGCCAAGCAGGGCAGTCCCACTCCAGCCCAAACTGCTCCAACTCTCCAACGGCACCTGGCCAAGGTGAGAGGACCATGAGTTGCACCCCAGCTCAGCCACTTTGCCTTGCCTGTCCTGTTGTTTCCTGCCACAAGGAAGGAGAAGTCCCTCCACGAGTTCTAGTCCATGATCTGAAGAATAGCAGTTGCAGTTCCAGCTGTCAGAGATAAGCAGAGCAGTGAAGAAGCAGGGGGAAGATTGAAACCACCTTTCCCTTTATCCTTTGAACCACATGCTTAGCTGTGGAATGCCATTTTGGGGTGGAGGGCTGGCACCGGCATTTTTGGGTCTCTGTTCTTGGGGGGGTCCACAAGATTTAGCAATTTTGTATCTAGCAGTTATTTACTGTTACTTTTTGCCTGTTGCTGTTCCACTTAACAGTAAACTTATTTTTTCGCTTATATCTACTCATATTCATTCCTTATTGGTGGAAAGGGATTGAACCTATAAAAGGAGGCAACTCATTCCAGTGTTCTTTAAATTATCTCAAACCAAGACAAAGTGCAATGCAAGGGCAGATTGGATAGGCAGAGTGGACAGCTGAGTTCAGTGGGGGCGAAGGCAAATTAAGTCAATTTCTTCCTCGGCAAGGAGAAAAATATTATTTTTTTGAAGGCTCTGCAGAGGGATCTGGACAGGCTGGATCGATGGGCTGAGGTCAAGGGTGCAAGTTACAATAAGGCAAAGTGCCGGGTCCTGCACTTGGGTCATAACAACCCCATGCAGCGCTACAGGCTGGGAGCAGAGTGGCTGGAAAGCTACGCCTTGGAAAAGGACCTGGAGGTGTTGGTCGACAGCCATCTGAATGTGAGCTATCAGTGTGCCCAGATGGCTAAGAAGGCCAAAGGCATCCTGGATTGTATCAGAAATAGTGTGACCAGCAGGACCAGGGCAGTGATTCTTTCCCTGAACTCAGCACTAGTGACACCACACCTCAAATCTTATGTTCAGTTTTGGGCATGTCTTATGAGAAGCAGCTGAGAGAGCTGGGGGTTTTTAGTCTGGAGAAAAGGAAGGGCTGAGGGGAGACCTTACCACTCTCTACAACTACTTTAAACAAAGTTGTAGTGAGGGGGGTGTTGGTCTCTTCTCCCTAGTAACTAACAGTAGGACAAGAGGAAATGGTCTCAACTTGTGCCGGGGGGTCTAGATTGGATATTAGGAAAAATGTCTTCACTGAAGGAGTTGTCAAGCATTTAACAGGCTGGCCAGGGACATGGCTGAGTCACCATCCCTAGAGGTATTCAAAAGGTGTGTTGATGCGGCACTTAGGAACATGAAACACGATAGTATGTTTAAGGTATAATAACGAACAACAAGATCAAAGCCTAAATCTGCAACATTCACATTTAACTATTCATACTCAACTGAAAAAGAGGTTCAGCAACCAGTATTACAGTAACCCTGAAGAAAACAGATATATGGACTCAGACGGGTGTTATCCAGAGCATAATTTTAATGTAATCTGCATTTAGAGCCTAAAAAGAGTAAGAGTAAAGAAATATCTTTGTTATTCCTTTTTTTTTTTTTTACATTACCATTAAAGCTAATTTTAAAAAGAAAATGAAATATTTCAATACATGGAATTGATATATTTGAGTTCATAATTAAAATATTTCCATCACATGAAATTTCTCTACACAAGAAGTCTGTAATACAAAGGAACACAAACAGTTAGTTAAAACCAAATTAACAACTTTTCATTCTGCTTACTGAAGGTTCAACAGTTACTTTCATCCTCATAGCAAAAAGATTTGAATAATGTAAAATAAACTATATTTAAGTCTAGCTCATCTCCGTCACATCCCTCAAAGTTACTTTGAAGCATTAAATACCACTTCATTGTAGTCACAGAACACAGAAATCAGTGTTAAGTCTTTGTACTCACATTTATCAATATTTGAGAGTATAAAAGGCATTCCATTCTATAATTCAAAGCACGAGGAAGCTATTTCCAGAGTAGTCATATCCTGACACTATTAACTTGCAGTTGACATAAAACTGAGAAGAGGCATATGTCTTCTCTATTAAGGTTTTTATTCTTTTTTAATACCTCAGTAATAATTTTTCTATAGCATTCCATTCCTTCTATAAGACAGTGTTTTATAAAAGTGAAAAGACTAATTTCAATCAGTTTCAAAAGAATTGGTAAAAGAGAATTTTTGGTATTTAGGTAATATATAAAAATACCTCCTATCCAAGGACTGTTGCAGAGTATGCATGGGAAAAATAACCACACTGTTGCCTTCCATTTTAAAAAGTGCTTTCTACCATGTGCTTAACAATCAGAACCTCAGAGATACTACAGAGAGCTGAAATCTTGTTACTGACATAAGCAATATAAAAATAGGAATATAATTTTAGAATTTGACAAGAACAGCTTTTTCATTTTTTCTTTTTAACCCAAATAATTTTCATCTTCCTGGGTGAAGTATTTCAGTGGAAGCCCAGAAAGAATGCTTTGAGTATTCATAAAAAATCCAGTTTCAGATGTTTTAACAAGCAAGGGGGTATCAGTATCTTTGTCTTTAAAAATACATACCTGCAAATTATTTAATCAATTTTTATATTTCACCCCCACAGAGCACACAATTTTTTCCTCAATGTTCTCAATATCTTTATGGGTTGACAACTTGGGTGCAATGTAGCTTAATTGTTACAAATCAGAAAAAAAAAATATCAGGCAATTTAATACAAGTGTACTGCTGCAGATTTGCAAGAGAAACTAATAGGATTTTCTTATACACAGAATTTCATACAGTATAGGTATACCATAGGACAAACACATGAAAGTGGTTTCAAAATGAGTTTGAAAGTGGCAATATACAAAACAGCATTACTTTCAACATATCTTTGTTTAAAAGTATTACATATTTTCCCCAAGAATGGCTAAACTTGTTAGCTCCACACTGAACACTAAGAGAAAACCCAAAACAGTCAAGAAGTGAGGATGAACCTCTTTTTTATGTATACTCTTTTATACTCTCAAGACATTCTTCCTCAACTTAAATCACAAAAGAAAAATACTCCAACATCTAATTTTAAAAAACTCTCCTAAATAATTTTTCTTTTTATCTACTTAATTTGGCTTTTAAATACCTCTATCACCAATAAAATCCTAAATCACCTTGTTGAGTTTCTGGAGCAAGAAACCCATTTACTGCCCATCACTAAAATGAAACACCAAGTCAACAATGTTCAATATGCTGGAATGCCAAATTTGCAGGTAAACTGTATTCTACTCAACACAAATTAATTTCACTTAGACATTTGCAGGGCTAATGTGCCATAAAAAAATTCTACTATTGATTGACAGTAAAGTGCTGAATTATATTAAATTCCTGAATCTCACTCTCCTTTATGAAATTCTTTTATAGATTCTTATAAATTCAAAAGAGCCCTTTCTGTTGTAAAAGTTAAGCTATTATGCAAATATTATAAAAATAGGTAAGTTTAATTAGGGACTATATGTTCACACAACAAACTGCTTTTTCTTAAGTACAGCTGACATAATAAGAGATAGCAAAAACATGCATTTATAAAGATATTTAAAATTAAGAAGAGAAGGCATTGCTATAGAATTTCTATTACTCTGCCATACAGTCATTTACTATGTTATAATGATACTGGTGATGCCTGTATTTCTGGACTGATAAGCATCACACCACCCATGTGCTTTAGTTTCTTTTGTGGCTAAAGAAGTTGATTTGTAAATTTAAACTATGGCATACACTCTAATGAGAAATAGATGAAATGTATAATTAAGTTTCTGGTTCAACTTTGAACAAGCTTTATATCTAGTCACATAACCAATACAAGCAAGACAGTGCAAAAGGGAAGCTGTCAATTGTACGATGAGTACTCTTTCCCCTACTGCATGATGTGAGAGAACATTTATCAGCTTAAAAGTTCAAGTGGATTAACATGAGAATGAGATTTTTTTTTTTCTCCCAAACTTAGCACTGACTTCCAGAGGATCAACAGGAAAGCAACATCAGTTACAGCTAGAATAAAAAAGTTAAACCTCAGTTCAGAAAGGTGATATGTAGGTCCAAAATCTGTAATGCTATGAAGGCAGTATTCTCTAAAAGAGCTCCAAACAAAACTGCAAATCAAAATGAGTATTTAAGTTGAAATTGTCCAACTGCTGCATAGAATTGTTCACCACAGTCACATTCAAGTCAGTGCATAGAGAAGATGAAAAGCACTTACGGTAGTTGCAAATGTTAACAAGTCCATAGAAAAAGAACAGAGTAAAAGTGGAAATGCTCAAGCAAAACCAAAAAAAAGTGACTCTCCGACTATAAAATCCACAGAACAGTTGTAGCAAAAAGAAATCAGTGGAAAATATTCAACTCGGTTCTAAACACCTGCCAGGAAAAAAAGACCAGAATAGACAAACCTATGGCAAACAATTTTAAGTCTAAATATAGCACTATATTTCTAAATAATCCACAAAATATAATGTATGGCATATTCAAATACTGGTTAACCAACTCTGCAGATGCAATTCTAACACTGCTTTAGAAAATAAGAGCAAGATGGAGCAGACTAAAGGAATACTGATATATTGAAACAGTGCACAAGAAAAACATTGTCACCAAGTCATGCTTCAACAACAGCACTTTGTGCCTGCACACTATTATCTATGAAGCAAAACAAATTTCTCTAGCTTTTCAGGGATGTTCCCTGCATAACATATGTTATGATTCACTATAACACGAGCAGCAAGACATTGCAATGTAGTATGATTTATAGGATGGATTAAGTTTTTTGCTATTTTCTTCTCATCCAGAAGATCGCTAGCAGTTTGTTTATTCAAGTTGGTGGCATCAAAATGTGAACCTGACTTGATAAGAAAATTCATGATGCCTGGATGGTTGTTCAGTGCAGCAATATGTAAAGGACTATTGTTATCAGAGTCTCTGACATTTATATTAGCACCACATTCCACCAGGATAGCAGTAACTTGTAGAGAGGGGAATTTACAAACTGGGTAGCGACCCACACATGTAGTATTCTTGTCAACAGCAAGATGAAGTGGACTGAAGTTATTCTTCCCTCTAGGCTGGAGCTTAAGAAACTTATATATAGTCTGTTTCTTAAAATGCTCCTGTTCTGAGGTGCAAGGTACTTTTTCCAACAAGCAAATTAAATGCAAAATGATAGAAAGTGCTTTGTTCAGCTGTATTGGATCAGGAGGACACTGGATTTGTTTCATGGCCCGCTCTATTTCAAGAACACTTTTGCATAGTATACCCATTAGATCATCAAATGTGACAGTAGTGCCTAGCAGGCCTTTTGCCTTGTCCTGCAGCATGAAGGAGAAGAGTTCAGCAAATG
Source organism: Luscinia megarhynchos (assembly GCA_034336665.1). Taxonomy (NCBI): domain Eukaryota; kingdom Metazoa; phylum Chordata; class Aves; order Passeriformes; family Muscicapidae; genus Luscinia; species Luscinia megarhynchos. Next base: position 1,920,960 of record JAPFBE010000032.1, read on the forward strand.
ATAGTAAACTACTGGCTGTCATAGGGCTCAACGGATCTAGATTGCTCTGCTGCATGTCCAAAGCATATTTCCATAAGTTGATGCATCGTTTAAAGTTTCCAGAGTCTGCATAGACAGCACCTCTGTATCTAATATAGTAGGATGTATCTGGGTGAGAAGGACCAAGAATACGTTCTCTAATTAATAGTGCTTGCATTCTCATTTCATCAGGATCTGCAATAAGATTTTCTAGCTCTTCTAAGCTGTTTACCTCTTTAGCATAATCATAGGCCATAATCAGTGTTTGTGGCACAGGTTTGTGCAGGATACTAATCCTATCATTGTATCTCATTTCCATAGCTCGCTTCCAGTATTTCAAAGCACCAAGCAGATCTCTCTTTTTGTCCACAAATGTTGCTCCTAGAAGTTCCAGAGCATTTATACATTCTGTCTTACTAGTCTGTTCATGTTGGGTCAGGAAGTCCACAATATTTGTGTGGCCTGTCACACTGGCTGACAGAAGAGGAGTCATTCCATAGCCATCCTTTTCCATCTTAGCACAATACTTGAGAAGCATCTTCATGATCTCTAAACTTCCAGATTCTGCACAGTCATGTAATGCAGTGTTTCCTAGCAAAAGAAGAAAAACAATTACATAAATCATAATAAATTATAGTCCAGATATCACCCCACTAATAGGTAAAAAAAAAGTTTTGACATCTACAAACTATGAAAGGCTTAAATGACAAGTTAAAAACATTCAAGATCTGATTAAAACATCAAGGCTACCACAGAGTTATACAAACCAAAATGCTTGACATTACCCAAAAAAAATTAACAGATTTTAAGGACACATTTCATTATTCAAAACTTAAACCAGAATTTTCTACCACATGAGAAATTTTGTATCTGCTGTCAAGTATAAAACAGAAACCTAAGTTTGCGAACTTAAGTGGTTATATTTTCCCTTCTCCCCTTGTCAAATTTCCTTCATCCCTACCTTTATCCATAATTTAAAAAAAAAAAAATATCTGTATAAAAATTAAAGCTGTGCTAACTCAGCACTGGCCTTGTTCACCTCTGTACTGTACCTCTTCCTCTCTCTTTCATCCAAAGCCTTTAATTAAAGTGTTCCAAGGTAATAATTGTACATAAAGGCTCATCACAACAGGCCCTTCATATCAGCTGGGGTCACAGAGACTGCCAGAATATTCTGAGGGACCGATTTATTTTCTCAAGCCTATGTATACACACAGACAAACTATTTCTAGTACTTTATTAGGTCTTTATTCTGAAGTCCCACATAAACCCCTCCTCTGCTCAGGATTCCCAAAAGCTAAAAGAAAAAACCCCTAAGCCCCCAAACCCAAACAATGCCTTCAACAGACAACATGCAGACATTTGTCTTATAAGTCTTATTGTTTACATTAAGATTATTTCTCATGAAGAGAACATGCAATATCATGCTAAAGGCATTCAGGTGGCACTCATACTATGTGGTGAAATTTCTAGCAAGCAGTAATGGCAATTAACTGAAAAACATTTGTAGCAAACTAAAAAGAAAACATTGGACACCACAGTTAAATATCAAACTGTTGGGGGTTGAGTGTTTTTCTATTACTGTGTCAATTTAAAGAATTTTTCCCATTATCATGCCAATGGAGCTGGCCGGGTTACACCCAGGACCTTTGACGACTCTAGACAAAGGGGTAGGTGGGAGCTGGGCTTCCAGAGGGGCTACTCGTGTTTCCGACGAGCTCGGAGGAGGACGCCCCCACCCCTTATCCCGTCTCCAGCCACACAGCCGAACACAGGAGAGCTAGACGGTCTGTGATCACCTGCCCTGCATCTCCCCGTTCCAGCCTCTGAGGACACAGCTGACCACCAGAACCCAAACGGTGAGCGAGGAGCTGCCCTCTCCAGCCCGCTCCCACCTGAGACCCGCGTGGCCACTGCTGCCCCCTCCCGCCTCCACTCCTGCCCGCTTCTCTGCAGCTGTTGGGCTTTGCTCCGTCTGCAGCATCGGGACCGAGTGCAGAGAGAGTGTGCCTGCAGCTAAAGAAAGGACTGGAACCGAGTTATCTGTTCTGTTTGGTTGGTAATTTTAACAACTGCTGTTGTTTCTGCTTGTACGGTTTGATATATTAGTAAAAGAGCTGTTATTCCTACCCCCTTATCTCTGCCTCAGAGTCCTTGATTCAAACAATTGTAATACTTGGGGGGAGTGGAATTAAAGTCTTTATTTCAAAGAAAAACTTCTGCCTTTATCGGCAGACACCTGTCCTTCAAACCAGGACACAAGCTACTATGCTTCAAGTAGAAGAAAGCTTTGCTTAAGACCATACAAGAGTAGTTCGCTGGGGGAGTCAGGAAGATGAACAACCAATAATTCTCTCCATCCTCCCCAACATAATAAAGCCTCTTGGGGAGTTTATTGCTTTTAAAACTACACAATTTAAACCTAGCTTCTTTTTCATATATACTACAGATTCAGGCATACCAACTTTTCAACCTCTCACTAAATTAACATGAAAATAATTAACAGCACACCCATGTAAGAATCCCACCCTCCCACTCCCCAATTAAAATGTTTTATACCACTAGCCTTGCAAATTCTGGTTTACTGTCTATCAGATCATTAGTATCTATTATATCACCAGAAAGTTTCCACATCCTCAAGTCAGAGAACCTTTTTCCAAGGATTCTGTACATTCATAGTCATCTGATTTGGCTTTTAAAAAGCTCAGAGAGAAAGTTTCATAAAACTTTCTCATTTGCATTTTTGGCAGGCTTTTTTCTATGACAAGAAGACACTGATTTGCAGTAGCCTTTTTGGATTTTTAGATGTATAAACAGAACTGAAGTAGGTAGAGAAAGAAATCAATAGGGCTGAAATCTTCAGCTGATGTTTGGGAAAAGTGCATTTTGTAGGTATATAGTCTCCTAATTTCAACAACTTAGCTTAGACTTACCTTAGTACATTTTCCTAATGTACTCCCCTCCTCCCCCAGGCTGTTATCTCTAGAATGCAGAGTTTAACTTTAATATTAGAGTGTTTAGCCAGTAAAACTCAAATTGGTGCCTAAAGTGTGCCTGAGATTTGTCTTAAAAGCTGAATAGGGCATTGAAATAAACTGAAAAGCTGACAAAGACTCCACACAAAGCAGCACCCAAAATTATCTGTTAGATCAATACTCATGAAACTAAAACCAGGTCTTAATAGGAAGAGATTTTCAGTCTCAAATACCCTAGGCAATCTTTGTCACTTACAGAGAATTAAATCAGTGACAAGCTTGATCAACACACAGGTCTGGTCAAACTACAGTTTCTACAGAGACCAACAAAACCTCCAATCACAGGAACAGATATTTTTTCCAAATTTAGGTGCATTAAAAGTCTGGTTTGTCAACTACAGTTTATTAACTAAAATTCCTCTTTTTTTTTTTTTATTATGCAAAACTGTTCATACCTCCAGACTGACAAGCATGAGATCTTTAAATTCTTAGTATGAAAAGAGAGCAAAAGCAGACAAATACACATAACTAGCTTGCCAATATACAGACATTATAAAAGTCATATTGCCATGCTGGAAAAAGCCTAGTAAAAACTTTACCACAGCTGTCAACCGAGAAGCAAACATTGACTGGCTCCTCAGGCCATCTGCACTTCTGAAACATTTACTGATAAAGCCAAAACCATATCCATTTGGGTGTAGGCTAAGCCACCAGTTACTGTAGCCAGGTTAGGGTATATTCAGGTCCACGCTACCTCACTCACAGCAGAGTTCTGAAACACTAGAAAGGTCTTTTGGAGGGTGCCAATTCCAATGCAAATCTAGACATGGCCTGGGATGAAAAGGATTCAGAACTAAAGTCTTTTTACAATACATGTCAGAATGTTGTGTTAGCTAGGCAAATTAAACATTAAAATTTTAAAATCTTCATATACATATTTTAAGTTATATTTGAGGAGTCAGTTGATTAAAAAAAATACAACCTCACAAAAATGTTTTATTTCATACCATATTGCACTTGTTGAATATTCCAGTCATCCTTAGGTCACAACTATTTCATCTTCACATATTATCATTCACAATCCTTTATTTCTACCTTCAAGTCAATATTTTAAAGATATTAAGTCATAATAAATGCATATTACAGACAAGCATGTAAAAATGCACTAGTACCAAAGTTCTTACAATTATTTAACAACTATTGATATACATATTGCTACATTTGACAACAGGATCAATGGCAACTATTCATATTACACGTTGTAGATCCATCACCACATACCTAGGCCCTTTATGCTCTTTTATCAGTTACCATCAATGTATACCATGACACACTAATAGTGCAAGAAGTCGTACAAATTAGGCTTAGCCAGTGCCTACATAATTCAAGAACAAACCAACAGTTAATATGGCAATTATTTACAATAAAGCTATGCATAACACATGAGAATATTCCTACATCACCAAGGATTTTCAGTATTCTCTCCATCTGGATCTCCTTTATTAAGAGACTTGCTTTTTGTCTTATTATCATAGTTATTTACTCAAAAAGTGGTTACTGAAAACCTATCAGGAATAGGGCAATTTCTAGCTACTTATATTGTAATAGGCTTTGGAGATCACAATTACTTCAAGCAATGCACAAATTAATAAATGAAAGTGATCACCACTAATTTTTAGTGTCTGCACTTCAGTTTGAGTGGATGAAACAGCAGCAGGAAGGAAATATAAGAATACAAGCTTCATTAAACCAAAAGGAGACATGGGCAGATAGTTGGGTATAAAATTGCCAAATTAAAAGAAAGAAACACACACACCCCGACACCCAAACCTTAAGAATTAACAAGAATTCCAGACATCTGCCTAGTAATTATAATGTGTTAAATTTGAGAGGACATGGCAGTTAGCCTTGATATCTAACTCAAGGTCTATGTTCCACAATTTACTCATTTCAAAAAAACTGTATGCTCTATAGTGACAGGAATAAACAGTGCCTGATCATATCTCTGCAATTCTACAGCTAAGTCAATCCAATTTTTGTACCAATTTCTTAAGTAAAAAATCAAAATCAACATTATTTCTACTGCTGTATTAAAGAGGAAGTAGTTTCACGTTTCTTTCTAGCCCTACTTTAACAGGGATAATACGAACATTACATAAATGCTTTGTGTATCACAGAATGAATTCCCCAACTATCCAGTCGTGCAGCAAAAAACAAACAAACAAACAAACAACCCAAACTAAAACAGACAAAAGCCCACCAAAAAACCCCCAACAGGCAGTTCATCAAGGGAGGTGTGTCTAATGAGGTTGTGTCAGAAGCTAATTATTCTCAAAATAGGCTGATAGCTTGTGACATGGGGAGGAAACTGATTTGGCTTGATTTGCAACCAATATTAACTACATCTAATTACTAAAATTTGCAAAATGCATAATCAAATTTCTGGTAAGCAAAACTTTTAAAATAAAAATACTGTTTTTAAAGTATGATAGCAATGTGGTATCAAACTAAAGATCTCTTACTGAAAATAAACACTCAGCTGCTGAACTTTACACACTGGTCAATCCTTCAAATTAAATAATTTTTTCTTCAAATGTTTAAAATAAACTGAATGCATATTTTTGCAGCCTCATAGATGAAATTAATCACCTTCAGAAAATGAAATTGTTCATAAAACAATTTTTTAAAGCAGAGCACTTGAAGGAAATAAGTCCTCTAGTACCTTTATTGACTTTTGAAGAAAAAATTATTGATACGTACATACATATAAACGTAGGCAATGCAAAACAAAACTGTTTTACATGTCTATACTCAGTATACTTGACAAAGAAAAATTAAAGGTCTGTCTTCCTTTTAAAAAGAAAGTAAAAATTGCAGCGCTATTAACCTCAACAAGTTGTTCTATGTCCTATAATGGAATAACTGTTCCCTTAGTCACAAAAGTACTTAATGATAACTCATATAACCAAGATTATTAATACAAAGTGGCAGTAACGTATAAAATGTTGTAAATAATCGAGTTTCAACAGGAACTATTTTTTTGCATCTGAAACATGCTTCCTCGAGCTTCAGGAATAGAAGTGAATTGCTAAACTTACAGCTGCAATTTTTAAATTCAAAAACAGTATGCTCATCTGAAAGCCTAAATGGGAAGTGAAAACAGCTAATTTCTAAATAGATGATTCTGGCACACTGATGTAGTGTGCCTTTTTTTTTTTTTTAAAGCTTTCTAGGTCCATACAAGTTCAAATCTAAGGAGGTAAGGAGGCAAATTTTACTTAATGAAAAAGACCCATCTTTCAGTTTATGCAACTCATCTAATTTTCAGTGAGGTTAGTTTTACTCTTTTATTGCAGGCTACTTGTACTTCTTATCTCATGTAATAGCTTAGTAGTGCTAATCAACTCTTCCCTACTTTCTTGAATTGCAAACAGCTAGTCAGAATGAGAAATAGCTTCAAACATTAAGTGAATTCCAGAAACATACACTAATTAAAAGGATACTGATGCCCCTTGTAAAAAAGTGATGAAGAGACAATTTCAGCACCTGCATAGTCAGTTCAAACATCACATACAAATGTGATTATGAAATGGTACCACCTAGCATTCACCTTCAGAGTTTAGCATATTCAACCACTTTGTGAAAGAGCTTAATATACCATAAAAAGTAATAAACATCCTATCAATCACTGCAGGACTATTGAAAGCAGAACAAAAAAAACAAAACAAAAAAAACCCAAAAAACCTGGGAAAACCTGCCTCAACTAACATCAGAACTAAATAAAAGTGGCCCTTTTCTAAAGTCAAAAGATTCCACGTTTAGGTCAAGAGTTGAAGCTTTACCTTGAAGAAAGTCACTTAAGTGTAGATCAGAAAGTCCTCATGATGTGTCAGAGCTCCAACTGATGACAACAGAAAGTTTATCCTAGGATCTCTTATATTTGAGAAAAGACATTTCTGTTTATGTGACTTTTGTGATTAACCTTTAATGGGAAGAGTCATAGCTTCTACCACTGCTTCTTCCCCTAGAGAGTTCATATGCATTCCTCTGGTTCCTAGGCATGGGTTCCAATTATACTGAATCACTGCAGCAGCTATATAAAAAGCCTATCACAAAGGCTGTTTATCATGATTCTAAACTTGATGGTTTGAGTTTAGATTTACATACCTGTGCTGGTCTAAAAACACAGCTGAAAAATTAATCCCCATTTAAACTGCTCTCTTCATGTTCCCCCCTTGTCGTCGTTCCCCCCCGCCCACTCCCCGGTGAAAGGGAAACTAAAAACAGAAATTCCAAATTAAGAACCATTTACTTGAAAAAATCCCAGCAATGAAATAAGAAAAATAAACAGTAAGAGCAACAAGATTAATACACAAGTACACAATAAGAGGATGATTAACATACTAAAAGGCGTTTACCGACCAAGGTCTCACGGCCCAAAACAAAAGACAAAAATGGTGTCTGCCCCCCTCCCCTCACAGTGGACTATGTGGTACCTGGAAAGCTAGTAAATCCGAACAGGAGCTATGCTGCCAAAACAGTGGCTCTGTCGGTTGCAGCAGCGGTTCCGATGCAGGGGGCTTTCTCCTCCCGGGGCGGTGGTGGTCCTGGCGGCAGCCCTGGTGGGCGCTGTGTCTTGTGGCGGGGCTTTCAGTGGCTACAGCGGTAGCAGCAGTTGCGTCATTCTGTGGCTTCGGCAGCGGTTACGCCTTTGTGCAGCTTCAGCAACAGTTACCACTTGCCGCGTGTTTAAGGAACCAGTCTACCCTTTTCTGCAACCGAGGTAAACCTGCACGAACTTCCGGCGGCTCGCCGTTTTCTGATGAAACCACGCCCCCGCCCTGATGTAGCTGGTATGGAATTAAACAGTGCTAGAAACTCCACCCCTCCTTTATTCTGTACCCAGGACAATACCACAGCGAAAGAGAAAAACCCAGAGAACAATCTGTATTGCCCATGACAGGAATCAGTGAGTGATCTCTACCCATCCTTATCTCAATTCGTGAACCTTTGTTCTATTTCCTCTCCCCTGTCCAGCTCAGGAGGGAAGTGACAGAGTAGCTTTGGTGGGTGCCTGGCATCCAGCCAGGGTCAAACCACCACACACAGTACTGTCCATACTATCATACTATTCCTTATTTTAAGAGGAAAACAAACAAAAAACCCAATTAAACAAAAAATAACCCCATACAAACTAATTTGCTGTTAAAGACCTCTGTTTCATATCAATGAAACCTATCAAGCTCAGATAGTTGTAACCTGCAGCTTCTCAAACTAAGAGTAATGTACTGGAAAAGCCTCTGAATTAGGACGACAATGCCGAATTAACTCACATTGGAAGCACTGCTTAAACTACTTTCTGCTTTTCTAAAAAGTCTTGAATTCTACAGGTATCTTTGCTATTTTCCACAATTCTGAATGAAAAACAAAAGAGTTTTCTTATCCTGTTTAACACCACCACCAGCCCCCCACCCCACACTGTTCAGGTTAAGAAAATCCTGTTTCCATTTCTGTGGCCCATATGTTCTTCATAAAAGTTTGAGGACACTGTAAAAGTCAAATCAGTAAAACAGTGGCAAGAAGAAAGACAACTAAATTATCATATTTTAAATTCAAAACTATTGACCATCTGTTGCAGATTAGCACTTGTCTAACCCCAAACATGGTTACACCTCCTCCTTCACCATCATGTCCTGTTAGATGGTGCTAAACCTATATTTTACCTCCGTGTAGTATCCTACCTGAATCAGACTCAGAAATCATATCCTAGCTGTTGAAAGGAGTTAAACAGAATTTCGTATTTTTGCCTAGTTTGGTAGTTTGTTTCTGCTTCCTTTTGTAGTTTGCCTAAACATTGTAACTTTCATTTTATAATTTAGGTTTACTTGATTTTGATTAAACTTTGTAACTTTCAATCTATATCTTAGTTTTACCATATAACCGCCATTCGTAGCTTTGTTTTAATTGCTATTTAGACTATTAGTTCACTGTAGAAAGTTGATAACAAGGGGCTGAGAAGATGAGCAAACCTCCCCAGCTGTGGCTTGATTGCAGCACCCTAAGACCTTAAGAACACTAAATAAGTAGAAACCTGTCAAGATGAAAGACTTAAAGGTTTTGCCTTGCTGAGGCTAATTGCATGAGTCTCACCTTACCAAGATAAGAGGTGAACAAGTCAGCACAGATGGACAGCACATGCGCAAGCATGGAAGTTCAAGCAGAGGACATGATGAGGAAGACGCTGGAATCATATAAAACACCCCAAAACCCCAAAAATAAAGAATGCAGTTCCAACCAACAGTCAGTAGAAGACAATCTTGCTCCACGAAAACATAAAGGACCAAAAAGCCAAGAAATTTTGAATTACATACCAAGGGAGACAGACTTTGGGTGTGGCTTGGGGAATTCTTTGAATATTACAATGTATATAAACACAAGGGAACAATGCCCGAGCGAGTGTGCTTATGGAAAGGGACACCCCTAGCACGTTCCTGGTACTGAATAAAGGAATGCTTTCTTAACAGGTTATGCTATTAAGAGATTTTCTTTGAATCACTGTACTTTTGCACTTCCACGACTTTACTTCGAAAACATCTGCATTCTGAATGTTAGTAGTCCAAACCACAGATGGATTATGTCTGTATTGTAGAAGCAGGAGTTAACTGCATGCTTTTAAACTACTCTTTTATCTCCGTCTCAATTGTCATCCTGGCTTTTAGACCTCTATGACTTACCTATCTTGTCATCTCCAAGTATTTGAAGATTTCCTAGGAAATGTCAACACTTGAAAACATATTTTCACATTTCTCTCAGCTCTAGAATTGTCCCTGGTTTTTAAATGTGAATAAAATCCTACCTTACAATAAGAAAATCTACTGGAAAAACCTAAGGGATAGTTCGAGTTATTTTGCCCTCTCACTTTCCCTGCTGTGACGACGAAAGATAATTGGGTCTTCTTAGGCGTTCTCCGCACCCCCATACCCTCCCCCTACCGTCTCTGTTAGGCAATACGATTTGTCCTAAGATAAGAACACCAGGTGGGAATTGCAAGGTGGGAATTGCAAGGAGGAACTGTCTGAATGCTCGAACAATTAATGCGTTCGAGAGATGGGGGAGCTATGATGATTAAGACTGACTTTGGTACACATCGGCCTGCAAAAGTTTAAAATGCTGCTGGAGAACGGACCAACTGGTCTCCCGCGATTACAGGCAGCTTCTGGGTGGATCCCTCCCCCCTCCCCCCTCCCCGGCAGGGACACCTGCAAGCTACATCCACCCCAAAAGATGGGGAACACTCACTTTTGGATGGGTGAGTAAAAGCACAAAGATCTGGTCACATATGCATATAAAATCCTAAAGTAGCTCCATAGATGCTTTGTAATTGTGCATTCTGCAAGGCCAAAAACTCTAAACGTGTATGTTTCTAGCCCAACCTGCTGATATTTTAACCCTTTATACCTGCTTATACTGCATTGACAATATTTAGATACTGTATTAGTAATAAATCTAATCATAATCTATAGCTGTTTTTTCCTGGGTTGGTGCTTTCCAATCCCAAAGCCTAACAGCTTCAGGTCTAGATTTCTCTAGACTTGTGGCTGGCGGGCTAACAGCTACCCACTAGCAGAGTACAGAAAGGTTGAGACAACGCGGCACTGGTTCTGAAGATAGCTTTACTTCTTCAAAGGGGGGTACAGCGATGTCTGAATATATCAGATAACAAAGGACTTTTATAGGTTTACAGAGGATTGTAATTTCTACCAATAAAACTACAGCTTTTAAACTAACCAATTATCTTAACATTCTTAAGTAAAAAAGGACCAATAACTTGTTGGCTTTAAGAGTCAATAGAAATCTAAAAAGATAGCAGGGTTTTAGATAAGGGGGATGGGGAGTCGGTTGCTAAGCATTCAGTAATTATGGGATGGAATTCCAGGGATAGATTTTAGGGGGAGTAACATTCTCTACAATAATCAGCCACATAATCAATGTCATACTTCTTGCACCTGAGTCTTCTCTCTACTACTCTGCCACAGCTGGTTTCAAAAATACCTGGAAGAGAACCTCTAGTAATCTCCTATAAGAGCATGTTATATTTAGCTTGTTATTCCAAGTGCCCAGTCTAGAAACATGACATTTTTATCGTACCACAAGTCCATGATTTATAGGCAACCTTAAATCCTTCCAAAGGAAGATTTATTTTGCTCTGTCCAGCTCTATGACAAATTTTTTGTTTAGCTTTCTTTATATTAAACCCACATAACTCCACGACTTGCAGAAAAAAGACATATTTAATGGAACAGCTTTTTCAAAGTGATTATTCTCATATTTCGTATTTAATATTTTAAAATATTGTGCAGTAACCAAGGACCTACATGTATTTCTGTCAAAATATACTTGAAGTATACGATACTGTTAAAATTGTAATTAGCCAGAAAAGGGCAACTGAAGTATTATGCTACAGAACGTTTTATTAGGAGATATATTATTAATAAACATATTTTTAAAAAAAGAAGCTGCTGAGACACAATTCTGGCTCAACGAGCTAAAAAAGTTAACCATAACCTGCAATAATCAACATGCTTTCTAGGCCAATATCATATTCACGTATAAGTTTGAGATGTAACAAAAGCCAGCAATTAGAATAAGAGGTCCACATAAATATGATCACAGCAAAAAGGACATAACACTTCACTTTCAAAAATGTGTCAGGATAATCGTATACCAATGCAAAGATATTCTTTGTGATCTCTGCACCACTGTAAGTCATTCTGCTGCAATCACAGTCACATGAAGCTTCATCTCCTCAATTCTAAAATACATTTTTGTCTACTAACATTGAAAAAAGGTCCAAAAGGTTTCAGGAATTTGAGGGAGACGAGTAAAGAGGAAAGTGATTATTCATTTCCAATGTAGAAAAGAATTATTCTCCTTTATGCATTTTTCCCTATTCTAGTCTTAGTGGCACAGGTAAATTTTATATACAGCATATTTGGTTTGTTAAGAAACAGTATGAAAAACATCCTAAATTTTACACAATGTATGCTCACATTATTATTACTGTACAAACCTGCTAGAAATAGTTCTCAACAAAAGTCAATTAACTCTGTATCTGCATAAATGCAAAGTCTTTAGGTTAAAGTGTATCAATTTAGAATTATATTTTATAGCCACTATTAAATGAGTATACTGAAAAAAATTGTAAAAACAGCTAAACACACTTCATCTCTTACTGGAAAATACATTCACATTGTGAGACTAGAGGAATATTTTTGGATGTCATCCTCCTCAAGAATATGAGTAACTTCATTCCTATTTACTACAAGAAAAAATAAAATAAACTTACCTTTAACACTTTTTCTGTTAACATCAGCTCCTTTTTCAAGTAAATACTGAGCAATTTCTTTGTGGCCTTTATAACATGAGATCATCAAGCATGTATGCCCATGACGGTTTGATACTTCCAAGTCTGCTTTGTGCTCCACAAGGTATTTTACTATTTCCAAGTGACCATCAAAACAGGCTGCTCTAAGCGGAGTTGAATTTGTTAGAGTTGTGTTGTTGACAGATGCACCATGATCCAACAGACACTGAACCACCTTTAAGTGTCCAGCAGCTGATGCTGCCCATAATGGTGGAGCTCCCTCAATGATCTCACCATCAAAATTAACCGAACCACCAATCTCTATAGAAGCAGAGCAATAATCCAACAAGTATTCCACCATGTCAACGTGCCCATAACGGGCTGCTATCAAAAGTGGTGTGGCATCGTTGGTTTTTTCTGACATTAGTAAGGCCACCTCTTCTCTGGTTTTACTTGCCAGTAACTTGGAAAGGAGACGCAGCGTGCCATCACGAGCTGCATTGAACACTGCTGTCTTTAGATCCATTTAGTCTGTACCTCTATTTCTTGAAGGATACACACCTGCCCTTTTCAGAGTCACAAACAAAAGCTTATTGGAAACACACAGCACCAACTTTTTCTCAGATCAGACAGATGGGAAAACATGAAGATGCTGAACAAGGTCCTGACAAAGCAGAGGCTGCACTTGATAACTCTGCAAAAGAAAAAATTCAGGATGTTTTTACCTTCTACTTCTCAAATAAGTATGCACAGTTACATTTTTCTACAACTATACTCAAACAAACCACTGGCTGTGGTGCACCAACATCCAGCTGCCCTTCATGAGACTTCCTTGGACCGCACAGTATCTCTTAAAGGAAGATATTGATCAGGAGGCCAGATCCTAGCAGTGCGTTATGCATACAATTTGCAGGAAAACACTTTCCCCTCACAACATAACAAACCGTGCACTTGTATGGACTTCTACTTTTAAGCACAGCCTAAGTAAAGAACCATGAGCCCCACCCCCTCAGGTTCTCTGCGGAGCCCCATGCTCACAAATACACGCGTCCCCGTGCTACTTTCACCCTACTGGCGAGGGAGCAATTTCAGAGCCTGATCGGAAAAACAAAACACATCCTTGCCACAGTCGAGTTATTTAGTATCAGACAATGCCGAAACCCTGAACTTGCCCTTTCATCACAAACACCCTCAGCCTGCCCAAAGCCCCTCGCCTCCTCCCGCCTACAAACCTCCTTCAAGACGACGCTATATTTGCCTCCCACCCCAAAGCTGCCTACCCCCGTCCCCCCATTACCCCATGCCTCGCTTCAGATCGTCCCTCTATTTTCTACCTCTAGTCCTACAACCACCCACCACCCAAACCACCCTAGAGTCCCCAAAAACCCCTTCCCAGTTCCCTCAGAAACGCTCCTCACACGACCGCTGGGACAGGGCGGCCTCCACCGCCTGCCCGGAGAGGCGGCAGCAGTGGCACCGCCGCACCGCCCACAAGAGGTGGGGAAGGACCCAAGGGTGAGGGCTAGCTTCCCAGGACGCCACCGGCTCTCTCCCACCCAAGCCACCTTCACACGGAAGCGCGCGCCGCCTCCCACACTCCAGCCAGCTCCTCCACAACAGACCGGTCCCTACAGCGACAAGCGTCTACCACCAACCCTACACTCCAAAACAGAGGATCCTACCAAGCACATCCCGGCCACCGCCAGGCCCAATGAGAAACACGCCTGAGCGCCGCCAGCCACTCGGAGCAGGGCGGGAGGTGGGACTACGCCGTCGCTCATCTACGCTGAGAGTGGGGCGGTGCTGGCGGATGGTGGCGATGCGGTAGCTGTCCTCTAGGGGGGGCGGTGCTGGCCCCTCGCACCGCCCTCCACTATAGCGCGTGCGGGCTGGCAGAACGCAGCGGGAAGGAGGTAGGTTTAGATTAGCTGTGGTGTGTGGGGATCAGGTATGGCGGGTTCTTTTTCCCCAGCCTGTGTCTTCTTTTCCTTTCTCTAGAATAAAACAAAGGGCAAGGCAGCGCTAGAGCGGAGCGTGCACCGGCGGGGAAAGATGTCACAGGGATGAGGGGACAGCGGGGGTGCACGGTACCTGGAGAGGGGCGCTTCCGTGGAGAGTAGTAAAAACCCGCAGGGCTGCAGGAGGAAATTCCTCACGGCTGACCATGTGTGGATCTGCTCAGGTGCTCCGGGCAATAAATCCATCCCTTGCAGCGGGATGCAAAACCTGCACTGTCTGGAGAAAGAAAAGTGTGTGTTTCCTCCTCAGAAATAGATCGGTTTACTGCTGAATTGAAACGGGGGGTAATTTGATGCTCCATTTAGTGGGAGAGGTGGCCATGAAGGCCTGCAGAGCCTGCAGATTGTAGGCAGACCTTCCCTGGCCACCCGTGATGTAGGCCAGGGTGAGAGGCTGGTGTGGGGGCTTCAGTGCCCTGCTGTGCCTGTGGGAAGGGATGGGAGCCCCAATGCCCTCAATTATCACAAAAATTTGCAACTGGCCCGTGCTGACTGAGAGAAAACAGGACACAAAGTGTAGAATTACAAGGGTAAATATTTCTTCCTGTGCATGAGGTGTCCCAGACAAATTTGGGCACCCCAAATGTGGTTTTACACAGGGTTCTTATACCTTTCAGACATTCAGATACAACAGAATTTCACAAATCACTAACATACACACTACATATTATTAATCATAGTAAAATTTTGTAAAGCAGCTATATTTTTGCAACATTATTGCTACTTGTCTCTTTACTCAGATATCCCTGGAGTCAGTCTTGCTAGTTACTTAGCTATGATGTCAGACAATTTAGACCCCCCTCCCCCCATTCGTGGGTTAGGACTCCATGGACTACCCCATTTTCCACATCTACAAATAGGAAAAATGGTTTATCTAAAGCAGGGAGACTTAGAGTAGGGGCACTAATCTAACTTTCAAATCTCTGTTCATTTTATTTTCCCCATGTAGTTTCATCCTTTACTAATTTTTCATAAAGGAATTTAACAACCTGGGTGTACCTTTCTATCCATACCTTACAATACTTTAACAAGCCCATAAGTTTTCTGATTTTCTTTTTAGTTTTTGGCTAGGGGAGTGAGGTTATTCCTATAATCCTTTCGGTATTTTACTTCATTGTCTACTGTCCTGGGTTGATGTTATGACTAGCTCGCTCTCCTGCCGCTCCCCTGTCTGCATGGGAGCTGTCGGCGGCGTGGCGGCCCCTCCCCTCGAGCTGCCCGGCTCGCTGCTGGCTTGCCCCGGCTTGGCTGCTGCTGCTTGCTCGCCCCGCTGGCTTGCTTGCTTGCCCCCTGGCTAGCTAGGCTGCTTGCTCCCCTTGCTGGCTACCCCGGCTCTCTCTCTCTCTCTCTCTCTCTCTCTCTCTCCTTCCCCTCATCCAGAAGACCGGAACCGGCTCCAGAGGAAAACGGATCTGAACCTCAGAGACTGCCTCTGGAAGCTTGCCAAGAAGCTCTCCGCCCTTCCCAGCGAAGATCTCCGAGCTCGTCTCTCTCTCTCTCTCTCGGTGAAATTTGTTTTTTGTTATCTGGGTCTGGCTGGGAAGTGTTTTCTCTTGTGTTTTGTTAATAAATAAGTTTTTTCCACTTTCCCCCTGAGGAGAATTCTTTCTGAGTTCTTTGGAAGGTCTTTCCCCAAATTTGTCCTAAACTTGGACATCTACAAATTGGAGTTTTTCTTTTGATACCCGGAGCCCTTGGTTTCCCAAGAAATTTAGTAATGATATGGTGAATTCTCTGACTTTATCTTCCCCTGAGAGAAGTAAATCATAAACATATTGAATAAGTTTTCCTTCTGGTGCAATAGGAAAAAGTTGTAGTACTTCTTTCAAGGCTTGTCCAAATAAGTTGGGGGATTCAGTAAATCCTTGGGGTAATTTTGTTCATTTAAGTTGTTGCTTTCTCCTCGTATCAGGAACTTCCCATTCAAAAGCAAATATCTCTCTGCTCTCTTCTTGAAGGGGGCAGGCTCAAAAAGCATCTTTGAGGTCTATCACACTAAACCACTGATGTGATGGAGGAATTTTACTTAATAATGTGTAAGGATTGGGTACTACTGGATCTATAGTTCTTTTATTTATTTCTCTCAGGTCTTGGACAAGCTTGTATGTCCCATTTGATTTTTTTACTGGTAATATAGAGGTATTGTGGGGAGACATGCACAATTCTGAAGTTCCATCTTTAATTAATTCTTGAATTACTGCTTTCAACTCTTTTCTCCCTTTGAAAGAGAGTGGGTATTGCCGTACCTGAATCAGGCAATCTCTGTTGGTTATTTTAATTACTATAGGAGTTATGTTTAACTTGCCCTTATTTCCAGGCTTGGCCTAGACTACTTCTTTAATTTGCTTTTCATCCTCTTCTTTTAACTGCAGGAGTTTGACTACCATTTTATCCCCTTCTGGAAGCACCTCAATGCCTAACTGCTCTTGTAAATCCCTCCCCAGCAAATTACATCCGGCCTTGGTAGAAATAAAATATTCTCAATTCCTATTTTGTTTGTTCCTTCAAATGTCACTTTTTATTACTGGTCCTTTAAATCCCTCCCCTTTTGCCCCTACTACTTGAATAGTATTTTAGTTTTTCTCGCATCCTTTTGGAATTCTACAAACACATGTCCTCTCTGCCTCTGTATCCACTAAAAATTCAAATTCCTCCTCCTGGGGGCCTACTTTTAAAGTTATCAAGGGCTCCTGCTGATATTTTGACCCCAGGAGCTAGAGCTCCTGACCCCCCTATTCATCTGTTTCTCGAACCTCCCTAGAAACTTTCAGATCTTTTTCTCTCTGTGGGCAGCTTCGTCTTAAGTGTCCAATTTCCTTGCAATAATGAGAGATTGGGCCCCAGTTATTAAATTCACTTTTTTCCTTTTTAGGGCCCCTTTCCTAGGGAGCTCTGTTCCCCTTAAACTCCTGCTGGTCCCCTTTGTTTTGGCCTGACTGGGGCCTCACCTCCTTATAGGAGTGGGTCTTTGCACGATGGTTTCCTTTGGCAATAGCAGCTGACTTTAGCTTTTGCTTTTGCTTTCTATTCATCCCTCCGTACATATACTTTTTGAGCTTCTTTTAACAGGTCATTCAACCCTCTGTCTTTCCAGTCTTCCAATCTCTCTAGCTTTTTTCTTATATCTGGCCAAACATGAGTGACAAAGGTAGTTTTTAATAAAACTTGTCCTGCTACCATTTCATAATCTATACCAGAGTATTTTCTCATATTTTCTCTTATCCTCTCCAACAATTTAGTTGGAGTTTCTTCCTTCTTTTGATGTTCAGCAAATGCCTTGTAAGCATTCTGAGCTCGTGGTGCAGCCCCTTTAATACCTCTGACTATCAAGATTCTATAATCCTCCATATTGTGCCTTCTCCCAGGGTTATTGTGATCCCAGTTAGGTCTTTGTATGGGCATTTTCTGCTCCCCAGGGGATCTATTTGCACATTCCCTTTCCCATATCTGCATCCCTGCTGCTTGGATCATTTGTCTTTCTTTGAGTGTAAACAAAAGGTTTAGTATGGATTGTATTTCATCCCAGGTATAAACAATAAGTCCCAAAAATTGATCTACTTGTTTACTTAGTCTAATTGGATCTTCTAGGAGACCTTTTAATTCCTTTTTAAATGCTCTTACTTTGGAGGAATTAAGTGGAGCTGTAACAAACCCAGTTCTCCCCTGTTCCCCTCCCAATGGTACTTGCCAGAGAGGATATAGCGATACTGCTTGGTCTTCATTTTTCAATTCCTCTCGTTGGACTGTTCTTCCCCTGGTATTCTGGCTAGGCTCATCAGGGTGTGGAGGGGGTGCATTAGGTGGATATGCAGGGGGCAGGCAATCTAAGGGGTCCCAGTTTTTTGTTTCTTCTAATTTAAATGCATTCACTTCCCCCAGAGAGGTTCCCTCCCCCCCCAATCAATTGGAGTAATCCTTTTCTTCTTTATTGACCTGATTCTTTGGCATTCACATAAATATTCAAAGCTTGGCACATCCCATTCTCAAAGGAACAGTATAGAGGCCAGAATAAATGGTCTGATCTTATCTCTTCTTTAGTCCATTCTATCATATAGTAATGTATCATTTTGATCTTACTTTTATTCTTTGTGTTGGGGTTATGTGCCCACTGTGCCAATTTTATTCCCCTGGGGCTATTGGGAGGTATATCTGTCCATGCTTTCATCTTCCCCTGGGGACTTTCTCCCTTCTTGTTTTGTGTCCCAATTTTTTCAGTTTATCCCAACACCTCCCTGTCAACCCCTTTTGTTACTCTTTTTTCCACATTAATCTAACTCTACACTCTTCACAGGTATTTTCCCAATTCTCCTCAGATATAGTTTTAACTTCTGGGAAACAAATA
Organism: Luscinia megarhynchos; assembly: GCA_034336665.1. NCBI lineage: Eukaryota > Metazoa > Chordata > Aves > Passeriformes > Muscicapidae > Luscinia > Luscinia megarhynchos. Next base: position 1,939,677 of record JAPFBE010000032.1, read on the forward strand.
TCGTCTTCCACACACTACTTTAATTATTTCTGCCTGTTGTGACTCAGCCTCTGCCTCCCTCTAATCTTTTCCTATCCTTGGACTGTCTACTTCCTCATGTCCTACAGAAATTAAGAAATTCAATGCCTGATATCTGGTTCTTAATTCTGCTATTTCACACTCCCGGCACCAGGCACTCTTGAGAGTAGTGGTGCAATACCACCTCTTATGACAGTTTTTACACTCACACCAAACCCAAGGCTCACACCCGGGTCCACAGCTCAAGCACAAAATTGCACTCATACAAACAACACAAAATCTTTATTATAGAACAACAAGCATTAAGCCTTTCTCCGGCCATTTTGGTCATTCAAAAAACAGAACTGCGGATCCAAGCGCCTCGCTCACTTCATATCAATAACACATCTCATTTATCCGGCAGTTATACTTGCCAGTCAGACTAAATGAAGGACGTACACCTTATACACATTTACACACTAATAGCAAGGTACCATTGTTGTTGAATCAGGTACTAATATTCTTTTACAGATGCGTATTCATTGCACAATGACCTACCTCCCAAAAATAGTCTTAAACTCCTCTAAGATTTTTCTCAATATAAAATCTTTCTCGCCACCCACATACTTATAAAACTCTGTCCGTATGACAGCACATAAACAAAATTCAAAAGACCTTACTACAAGACTTTTGCTTTTTGCCCTGTTATCAAGCAGGCCTAATCAGTTTCTCAGATCTCTCAGGCAATGTTTACTGTTTAGCAGCTAAACACTCCAGATCAACCTAACCATTCATGCCTCAAGGGTTGTGCTGGTTTTGCATTGAAGCCAACCCACAGAAGTGACTTTTCTGAGAGGAGCTGCTAAGAGCTTCCTCCGTGTCTAACAAAACCAATCAATAATTAGTTTTGAGAACTGACAGCCTGTTAAACCACTGAGAAAGTTGAACAGCCTCTGTGAACACATTTTAAAGCCTCTGTGAACACATATTTTAAAATAAACGCACCCCAGGAAACTCTGTCTTTCCCTTCCGGCCTCAGTACAGGTAACGGACAGGCTCGACCCCTCTGTGTGGCCGGGCTGGGCCGGGCCAGGCCCTGCATGGCCCGTAGGCCTGGTGGGGCCGGGCAGAGCCAGGCCCTGCCTCTGCTGCAGCGCTGGCCGGGCTGGGTTCCCCTCCCCAACACAGCCAGGTGGGCCTGCGGTGCAGCTGAAATGCCGCCACTGCTGAGTTTCACCAGAAACCGCCAGTCAGGGAGAGGGGGAGCCATCGACCCGCGGATGCTGCCACTGTGCTCTAGCCTGGCTACTAAGACCCTGGCCTCCCCCCCAGCAGAGCCGCCGAAAAATTCTCCGCTGTAAACAGCTCCAACCACAACCCAGCAGGGATCACATGACTCTTTGCCAGCCTTGGGCAAAATATTAACATTCAGTGCACAGATGAGACTTGCAGACCTTCAATTCTCTCCTGAGTGAGAGGAAAGGACAGAGTAGAGACACATAGAGAACAACATGAAAACACCAAGGTCAGTGAAGTAGAAGTCAGGTTCCAGATGGGAGGGATTGATGGAGATGCCTTACTCTTGGGCTGAAATCCTCTTGTAAGGCTATGGAGAAGATATGATTGATACATCAGACTCTTTTTCCCTGTTACTCATAGAATGCATTTGGGGGGATGAAGTGTTCTAACTGTAGACACAAGCAAAGGCATTCATGCTGAACAAGCAGATGTTGAAGTAGCTGTGATTTGATGAGAAACTTGAACAGAGAGAGAGAAAAGAGTGATGAAGACCCTTTGCCCCCAGGGAAGAAGAAGACCTCTGTTCCAAGAGATGATCTCAGAGTGAGATTAAGAGAACTTTTGCTTCTGAACTGCTCAGTCCTTAAAAGTGTACCACATAAGTTGACATGGCCCATGAACTCAGCTGTGGGAAGACTGTAAAAATGGGAGGGACTTCACGTTTGCAGATTTCCTGGGTGGCTGCTATTTATGGAAATTGAAGCCACGTGAGAACTGTTTTCTTATGGAGAAGTCTCCATAGGCTGACAAGAGAGACTTCTCTCCCTAAGTAAATTGGCAAAAGACTATTTTAGAGAGGGTAAACTGACTGATTTGTTTCTGTATGTTGTCAGTGTGAAAGAAAAGAGGGTGTAGCGGGGAGGAGAAGTGTTTTGAAGGCTTTATTCTGATTCTTATTTTTTTTCTTTTAGTTTCTGTTAATAAAGTTTTTCTTTATACCCTTCAAAGTTTGAGTCTGCTTTGCCTTCCCACCTAACCGCATCTCACAGCAGGAAATTAGTAAATAATTCTAGTGGGTGCATTGGCGATTTGGCCAGTACTAAATCCATCACCTGAAGTGGTGCATTGGCTGGGAAATCTCAAATTGGTGAACCAAAACCACTACAAGGATATACTGAGGTCTCAGGTTCTCAGCATCTCGCCTTTGTTGCAGACCCTGAACCAACTTTTTAACTGCTCCAACCCTCAATATAGCCAAGATTCCTGTAGGCAAGCAGACATGGGATGAATGCAGTACTACCTGGAATAAGGATTTCTGCAGTCGAAATTACAGGCAATTCTTCTCCTCTTTGTTTTCTTAATTCCCCGTTTTAACCCAGAGTGGCTAAACCTCCCCTATTCCGAGCCTTGCTTCATCCCTTCACCGGCCGTTCCCCTCGTGAAGAGATGAAAACGCGGTTAGAAGGACTCCACAATTCTCTTCGCAGATCAGGGACTGTCCCATCCACGTCTCATACACACACTCCTGGATTTTCATGACACCTCTCTTTTTTTCATGATATGGTCACCTGTCTGGGTTCTTCGTGCACAAATTAGGAGTTGCCACGGTTCCTTAGGGAATTTTACTTCCCTTTTTCATTTTGTCTCTTTTCATCATACTGAGGTCCCTTGTAGCAGCAGAAGCCTGGGTGAGCTGCTTAACTCAGCAGGGCACCTCTTGCTCAGGGATCCCCTGGAGCCACAGAGACTTGAGGTAGTTTATCTCGGTGGAGCCTCCAATTTGTGAAAAACAAAGTTAACGATCTAGAATTTTAAAAGTTTAATAAGGGATAAAACCAGGGACAAAAATATCCAGTGCTGGGGTGCTTTTGGCGAATAGCCAAAGAACACATTGTCTGTAAAACATTGTTCCCTACATACTGTTACATTGCTGGGGGTACATGCATTATCATGAGTTTATACATTAGTTAAACACTCCTTTGAGTTTTGTTATGTTCCAGGAACTCTCTTGTTTGGTTTTAGCCTCTGACTAGTCTGCAGGATATTCTGTAGATTAGGTCAATATATTTTATTTCTTCCTGTATTTCCATCCTGTTGTTTCACACTCCCTGATAGCGAGGAGTCGATCAATCCTTCCTGGATGCTTATGCTCTGGTTTCTGTCAATGTTATCTTACCACTTGGAGAGGCCAGTCCACAGAAGTAAGAAAAATAATTGCTTTATACCATTCTCTAAGTTAGTTACATAGAGGTATTTTAGTCTCTATTTTCATAGTATTTGAAAGCCTACAATATATTTATCACACTACTATTAATTTAAACTATACAGTGTATACATAAACTGATAGATTATACTATACAAAAGCAGTTAAAAGTAACTATACATTGTACCTTATCAAAATATTTGTGATGCAAAAAGCTAATCTATGGATGCGAAAGCCAATATTATATTGTCATCTATAACAGGTAGGGTGTTAATAAGGTCCCAGTGAAATGACTGCTCTTACGAGCAGAGCTCAATTCATGGTCGAAGGCAGCAGAAAAGAGAACCCTGCAGTGGTGGTGAATACTTCCCACAGCGACTGCACCCTCTTTCCCCTCTGGATGCTGAGAGAGCAAGGAGAAAGCAGCTGCCCCAGCCCCTTTTTTCCCAGTCCAATTCTTGAAGTATCTCTGCCCCTCTGAGAGAAATCCTCAGATTAGAGGAGTGCAGCCAAGTGCCCTCCTCCCCTGAACTTGGCAATTTCTTTTGTCTCTCCTAAGTACCCGATCCTTATTGCCTCCTAGCAACATATGGGAGAAAATTCCCTGGGAGAAAGAAACAAAAGGAAGAATCCTAAACCCCAACACACCAATTTCCATGCCAAGTGTGCAATTTACTAAGAAAACTTGGTAAGTTTTTTTCAGACCCTCTGACTTGTGTCATTCCGTTCAACCATGACCATATATGAATCTTGGGTGCCCCCTTCCCCTTAAGGGCGATGTTGCTGTAGAGCTACAAGCGGTGAAAGAATACAGCAACACAGACTTCCTCAGAAGGCAGAAGAAGAAGAAGCATTTTATTGCAGAAGCAATCACACTTTTATAGACTAGATCGCAGAACCAAGGATAGAATCAAGCTCATTGGTCCAAGGAAGGCAACACCACTTATAAACATGCTTTTACCAAAACATCACGTCTCTCACGCACTCTCCTGTTCACAACAGCAGGTGCTAGCTTTGTTATAAATTCTTTCCCCTCTGTTTTCCCTCGAGTAGCCTGGGAAAACTCATACTGCTGCATCCACAGGGTGAGATGTCACATCATGCTGCCATGAAACTTCAAAGTCCCAAGATGGTGTTTTGGGCTATGGCATGGTTTACAGGGTATGCTTCCAGCCAGTTGGCAGTTCCTTCCACCAGTTGTGAGTATGTAGCACTTGTCTTGGCATGTCAATGGTCAATATACTTAATTTGACAGGCCTTGCAATATCAAGAACCCAGCCACCACCCTCTATTCCATAGAGACTTTACTCGAGTTGTTGTCCTGAATGTGGGCTTCTTACCCAGTGCAAAGTACCAATTCACACACCAAGGTGAGATATTTCTATTTTCTTATTCTAGTTTGTGCAAAGTAGGAAGCTGAGTTGCAACCCCTGAAAGGCTAGCTCCCTGATCATCAAAACTTCACACTATACATTTTAACAAACAAAGGCATCAGTATTCATTGGTTACTAATTGTATAACTTTTGCATTAATTAGTACCCAAACCCTTATTTGCTAGTTATAGCTCTCGCATCTCATGCTAATTAGTCCACATGTGCAGTTCTTCCCTCCATTTGAGTCAGGGGTATGTTTTGAGTAGATGGTCAATGGGTTGGTGGTCATAATCTCCCCTGCGGGAATTACCTTCCCTCCAGTTACTGCTGAGTCCTGCTGACTTATCTCCTGGTGGCTTTTGTCGAGACAGCCCATTCTTCTTGGGATTTCGTTCCCTTTTCCTTAAAACTAAGGATTAGCCAGGTCTACAAATTTCTACAAGATTCACAATACAATTGATTAATTGCAAGTGCCTAGCCATAGCTACTGATTAACACCAAAAGAAAATGCAAATTTGGTCCTGGGGATCACTTAGTTCTCCTGCTCTGTGGAAGACTTCCTTAAAGATTTGCCAGCAATGTTACATTCCCTTGTCAATGAGGGCAGTCTCATATGGGATCCTACTGATGGTTAGATACTTTGCTAGTTGTTGCTAGGAATTTGAGTAAGTTGCTAGAAGTAGCATGGAAAGTGTGCAATAATTGGGAGTGAAAGCTGCATTAGTGGAACAAAGCCCAAAAGGGGGGGGGGGGTACGTCAAAGAAGAGGCAGAAAAGGAATTGCAGGCAGCTGGAAAGACATCAGTGCTATTTATAAAGAGAAGGGACATTGAAAGCAGGAATGTCTGAGGGGAAAGGGACAAATGGGAACTGCTAAACCCTGGGCTTCACCCAGGGCTCCTGACCAGGCAGTAAGGCTCCTGATGTTAGAAAATGTGTGACAGTGACTGCAGGTGTCATCCCCAGCTGAACCTCTGGTTACATTAGTGCTGGGGAGTGAGAAAATGGATTTCTTAGTAGATACTGGAGCTGTGTATTTGGTTTTAAATATGTGTAAAGGAAAATTTAGTCAGGAAATGATTAGTATTGTTGGTGCAACAGAGCAAAAGAAAAAATTGACATTTTGAGAGGGAAGATGTGTGCTGGTGTCATTACAAACAATTTGATGGGTGTTAAGGTCTTTGAAACGGGTCTTAATGTTTCTGTTGACTTTGGGGAGCAGGTTTGTTACTGGGCCAGACAGCATGGCCCCTGAAATCGACAAGGGTCCGCACAAGCCAGAGTTTCTGAACTTTGGGGTAAAGTCACAAGTTCAAGGGGGGATATGAGGTAGGCAGTTTGGGGAAGCTGTGTTGCATTTCAGGCTATAGGTGAGCAGTGAAAAGGATAATGCAACATAGTTCCTCATGCAATGGAGAAGCAAAAGAGAGAAAGCTTTATTTAAAGAAACACTAGACATATATATAGGGTAGTATGTGAAAAACAAAATAAAAAAGACTCATTGGTCCAAGAAGGCAACACCTCTCTGAAAACATACCTTCTGCAAAATATCATGAGACACATGGCTCTCACGCACCCTGCAGGTGCATAATCATTGTTATAAATTCTTGTCCTTGTGAAGCCTGAGAAAGGCAAAACTTCAAGACTGCTTTTTCCCTGGTTCCCAGCATCATCCAACAACAAGGCTATACCTTCCTAGAACCTCAGTCAATGGGGTAAGGAAGAGGGCAACATGCAGCAGGGAGTTAGGATAAAAGGGAGGCTGTGTCCCCCTGAAACCCTGAGAGTGAAAAGCCCGTGGGGGATATGCCCCAGTGAACTCTCTCCCTTCATTCAAATAAAGTTGAAGGACTCCTCTGTCTCCTTTTTGGACATAGACCTCTGGCATCTGTAGATTTTCCTGACATCTGGAAGCTCTCTTGGAGGTCTTTCCACTGTCCAGGGATGGCACACGGCAAGAGGAGCTGGTGGCGCTTCTCACCCAGTTTCAGTGACCAGTTCCCTTCGGTGCTGGCCAGCACCGGGCAATTGATTGGGTATCTGAGACTGTCCAGGAGACAGACAAGAGGCAGACCAGGGGGGTCCGTGAAGGGGTCTACAGGGAAGGGCCACTGAAAACCTCACTGGTGAGTAAAATTGGACTTCCGGGGAATAAGGTTGATGGGACAGGTTTTGGGATAGTTTACACATTCCCTCAGATGTATCTAAGGAAACAATGGTGAAATATTGTAGCTATATCTGGCCAGAATACGATCTGCCAAGAGGATTTAAATGGCTCCCTTTCGGGAGTGGTGAGGTTAGTATATGCCAGAATTGGTCATTGTATTTAAATGACACTGGGATCCTGAGACTCTGCATATGGTTCCTGTTGAATGTGAAGGCCAGATATCCCCTCAAGGATGATCTGGTAAGTTAGTGAGGCAAGTGGACCACTGCTGAGGGAGGCATCCAATACCTGAGACAGTTAGCGGTGTTGGAAGTCATCCATAATGACAGTCAGTTTTCTAAAGATGGGTCAACATCTCCACAACCTCTTAACAATGCATCACAAACTTTTAACACTTCTTCAGAGTGCCACACTTGGCTTTTGGTTGCAAAGTGCCACTGAAAGCTTCTACTGTCCACCTGTCCTACTACATTGGAGCACATGTGAAAATAGGATTCAGCCAGCTGCTCAGGGTACTGTTATGGTAGCTCAGACTGATAGCACTGTAGATTTAATTAGCTTGATAACCAAGATACCTTGGCAAGAGCGAACAGAACTCTGAAGATTACAAGAAGATCGGATCAAGTCTGGCTGATGGAAAAGAAGCTTTTGCTAAATAGAAATGTAAAGTTTGTGTGATGTTTAACTAAATGACTGCAGTAAAAATTACTAGCCTTCCTGTAAATGGTGTATAAGCAAATGTAGCTCTCAGTAAAATTTGGATTCTGGTCATGATTCAGTAGTCCCTGTCTCTCTCTCAATCGTCCATAACTGTCACACTATAGTGTAAATAAAAACCAACAGATCTAGCTGCTCTGGTAATGCAACAGATGTAGAGCAAGAAAGTGTTCAAAGCTGAGAGGGATATGCTCTAACATGCCCCACAACATAAGAGCTCGGGGAGGCAGACAGGCTCTACCCCATAGCTGTAATCAGAGGCACAAGGCACGCATGCAGCAAAGTGGCCGTCACCAGCTTAGAGGGACAGCAAGTCCGGTATATAAGGAGAAACAACTTGAGAAACAGGTATCATCTGAGTACTCTTGACCGACTCATCTAGCTTTGATTCTTGTGCCCATAAAAAGGTGTGGTTTTCATTTTCTCCCTTGCTAACCCTAGTCACTCTGTGCATCTTTGACTCCACAAGTGTGGTTTTGGTGTGTTTCTGATGTTTTAGCTGTACTGTTCAATTAATACCCTGCTGAGGAAAGCATGTGTGGGGAGGAAACGTTTGGGAAAATGTTAGATTGGTGAGGAGAGAGGAAAATAAGTTGTATTTAGAATTGTTTTAGCTCAAAGACCAACCTTGCACCTGGAGCTGTTAGAAAATTCTCAGTGTGAGAGAATTCATGTATTTGTGTTCACTTTGGATTGTTTTCTGTCTACTAAAGAAGAAGATCTTTCTCACCCAGATAACAAAGTGTTGTTAACAAACTTAAAATCATCCCTCAGACAGGCTGGAGGCCTCTTTGTAAGGGGGAGGAGAGATAAGAAGTTTGGCGATTGTAAAACAGCCTGGAGAAGATTTGCGCATGCCCCAGTCCCCCTATTTTATGTAATGCATGACTCAGGCCTAGCCGCTCTGCTCCTGGTAATGGGAGTTCAGCACTGTGTGTCTGCTTTTGGAATCCTCCAGCCAGCGAGCTGATGGAATAAATCTACTCTTTGCACTTCAGCTGTGAGTTGTGGTCATCTTGGTGTTACCTGCATGCATTTGTTCACACAGCTTCTTTTTCTAAGGAGGTGAATTTATGGTCCGCTGCCAGATACTCATTTTTTCAGGTCACCTTCTCAGCTGAAAACACTGTCCAGGAAGAATTGCAGTAGCAAAAAAAGCCCTATAACATAAAGATGCATTTTAGCCATAGAGGATAGTCATATTTCCAGGTGACAGAACAGTCACAGTCCAGAAAGAAATAAACAAAGGGACAAACAATAGCAAAAGCAAGGTTTGCCAATGTTCAATCAGTCATGCTGAGCAAGAAGCTTCAAAGTGTTTTCCTGTAACTGCAAAAATGTACTTGGAACCCCTAAGGCAAGTCCGAGCAAGAAAAGTCACGTTTTTAGTGCTACACTCCGTTGTGGAGGTCGATAAGCCCTCAGCACAGGAACCCTCTGTGCTCCCATGGAGAAGCGAGGCCTGAAGGCCAAAAGGATCTAAAATACTCCCCAGAGATAGGGGTCCCAAGCGAGTCTCCTTATAGATGGTGGTGAGAAGAGATCTACCCGCATCGTGCTCTGTTTCTTTATGTTAATAGCCTGTACCCCGTTGGTCTCTTTCCGTTGTTTTGGTTCTGGGCCTGTTATAGACTGAGAATGAAAACCGAATCAAGTCAGTCCTAATCAATTAGAGTTTATTCAGCAAGCGACAGTAAGCAAAGCAGCGCTGGGCGGCCGGGAGGCACTGCCCCACAAACGGTGCGCAATTTCCCTCTCCCCCCATGGTCTTTTTATGCAGTTCTAATTCAGCTGATGTATCTTTCCTTGGAGCACTCTGCATCCGTGAGGCCCGTTGCTGGGGGGGGGTGTCGTAATCTTGTCTTCTGGTGGCCACAGCAGGGGGGAGGCGCCGGGTTCTTTTCTTGTTTATTCCTCCTAGCCTAGGGGAAAATCCTTAAAAACTGGTTAAACAGCCACTGGTTTCAGCATAAGTTATGCATACCATGCTCAGTGATTTGAAACTATGTGGTCAAAGTCTACATCTGTCTCACCTCCTGCTGAAATTCATTATTCCTTACTAGGAGTTTTAATGAACAAAGTACTTATACTGTATCACAGGCCCTCAGACTATTTGCCCTGTTGCTCTATCCCGCCTGCTGCCTTCCCCATATAAATCCCCTCCCCAGTTGAAGTGAGCTCTTGACCCTGGCACCCTCCACAGAGTGGCCTCCTATAATAAAGCCTTTGCTCTCTGTGGAACGCTATACGAGACTTCTGCCATTTATCCCCGTGTCACCCAGAAATGGCTTCACAGGAGAGCTAGAAAACACTCGAGCTGAAGTCGCTCGCCACTAAGGGACGTGCCTATGCCACTTGGGACGTCCCCTGCTGGACGCCTCTTCAGGAAGGTCGCGGCACCCCAGGAAGACCACCACCAGACCCCAGGACTGCAGCAAGTGGTGCCCCGAACACCTCAGACTTCTACACAGGGAGTCCCTGGAGAGAGTGTCTCCTGCAGCTTGCTGCAGGACTCAAGCTACCTTTGAGACGCTGCTTCTCCGAGGAGACCCCTCTGCGTTCTAGCAGAGGTAATCTCAGGAGCTATCAGGACCCTTGCCTACCAACTGAGACAAGAAGAGAATCTCTAAGGACCGGTTGATGAGCTGACCATCTTCCAGCAGCTTTTCTTTGACCCTACGAGCCCCACCCCTGCCCAAAGAAAGATTGTAAATTGTCAGTTTGGGGTTTTCTGCACACTGATTTCTATTCGGGTCTTCTGCTTTTCTCATTTTCTGCTGGGTACGGGAGTGGAATCAACAGGATGAGGAATAAGTTTGGGAAGCCTAGGCTGATCCCTCCTGAGAGAGACTTATATTATCAAGTTGTGGAAACCCTTGTTAGGGGAGATTTTAAGTTCTCTGAGGGAAATCTTTTGAGGGGAAATCTTAAGATGTTTATTCATTGGATTTTTAAGCATTTTCCTGATTTTAACGCGTACTCTGTTAATTTAAACTCTTTTTGGGACCAAGTGGGAAAAATAATATTCTGGTCAAGCTACTGGGGATTTTTCTGTCTCTAAGTTTATTCCTTTGTTTCACATTATTGTAAAATTAGTAGAAAAATTGGGGAGTGTTTTGGGATCGGTTTAGGGATCGTGTCCCCAGTTAAAAATCCCTCCCCCCCCCGTTTTCCTAAGCCCACTCTCCTGAGTGAAGGAAGATTGCGATTGGCAGGCGGGTGCAGCCATTTGGCACAGGGTGGCACTGGATCCCCTGATGTCTACCCATCTTCTCTCTCCCTTTGTTAGAGTGGATCTTCCCCTTATCTTCAAGCTTCCTCCCTTGTACCCAGTTCTACCTCCAGCTGTGCCTCCACAAAGAGGCATTGGCAATGTGGCTGGCCCCACCATTTATTCTCCCCTGCTTCCTAGTTTCCCTGCCCTCTCTCTTCAATAAGACCACTCCCCTGCCACTCCTCCATCACGCAGTTGATAGTGTCATGGCCGTCACCTCCTTGCTTCATTCCTGCAGCTGGGCCGTGCCCCTTGTCCCCCCCACACATCGCTCCCGGTCCCCTGCCACTCTGCTCCAGGCAGCTTCGACATGCTCGAAGATGCCCCGCACAGCAATCAGGTGCCCTACACCCTCTTCTGAGGACAAAAGCAGCGGCACCTCAGATTCTGACTCCGGGTCTGAGAACTGCTGGGCGCAAACTCGGAGCGAGGCCACCCAGAATGGGGACTGGGAGCTGGCCCAAAAGATCTCAGTCTTCCCAGTTATCTATGGGAAAGGGAGGTGGGGGGGACCCACAAATATAAGATTATGGGAGCCAAACCCCTACAGAGAAATTAAAGAACTCTGTTAGGTGGCCAAGGTACATGGGTGAGGATCCCATTTCTTTAGGAACTTATTAGAAGCCACCTTCTCCGAGCACACACTCGTCCCACATTATGTTAAAAGCATCATTACTTGCCTCCTCTCACCAGCTGAATATATGCTATGGGAAAGGCACTGGAAAAAAACATTTAAAAAGACTCTCTGACACCTGCTCTAAAAATGCAGGTCAGCCAAATTTGACCATTGAGCAATTAGCCAGAGAAGGTGAGCTTCAAAAAACCCCTGACCGAGTCAACACCATACCTGAAGCCGCACTGCAGGACATACTCATTGCTGGAAAAGCATCACTGCTACTTACCCATGATGACTCAATACCTACACAACATTTCCCTAATATTAAACAATGAGTGGAGGAATCCTTTATTAAATTCATAGACAGACTAAAGGTGGCCCTCGAAAAGCAAATTGAAAGCCCAGAGGGACGAAAGGAACTTTTTAATAACCTTGCTATATCGAATGCAAACAACCAATGCAAAACTTTTTTAAGTGCCTTACCTTTAGACACTGAGCCAACCATCGGGCAGATGGTGGAAGCTTGCACTCATCACACCTCCACTGAAAGTACTGCTGCCCAAGCAGTTGCTATGGGCATTGCAGAAGGGGTATATGGAGCATTCGCAGTGCTGGCTTCGAAAGATACTGCCCTCTTTTTCAATTGCAAGGAGTTTGGAAATTTCCTAAAGGACTATCCAGGAAAGTCACTAACCCTGGATCTTTGCACCAGCTACCAAAGGCCCCAAGGATGGCCAGGTTACCAGCAGCGCCCGGGAAACTCCTGGCAGAGCACAGGATGGCCCCGCGCTCTGACAACAAATCAAAAGCTGCATCGCCCTGTCCAGCATGCAAAATTTACCACCGAGTGTCGGGACCAAGACCGTGGACACTTAGAGACACCATCACCACAGGAGATCCCAGAAAACATGAAAAGGATCTGACATATAGAGTGATACAGGTGTGAACCTAGCGCCATCTGGTAACCGCGCTGTCCATTGACTTTACAAATGAGTGTTTTTACCGTATTCCCACAGGAAAGTAGGAGCCGCAGGAAGGTCCATGGGACAATCTCATCCTAGGTGACAATTTTCATGATCCAGATCAAATTTTTGTTTTACAGGAAATACAAACAGTACACCCTGGACAAGAAATCTTTGCCAAGCTTCACTGAACAGACACAACCTTTTACCTTTCTCAAGGTTCACAGATTGCACTGGCCTTTTTACTCCCATAGAACTACCAGGAACGGGTTCCCCTTAATCCAACAACAATGTGGGCACATATTGCGGGCTCAAAAAAACCAATTATAGAGTGCAGCCTATTCTGTAAGGGAGAGAAGATCCACCGACCAGGGATGCTGGACACTGGGGCAGATGTGACCATCTGTCCTGGTTTGAAGGACAGGTGCCTGACAATAAAGGCAGAAGCTTGTCTTTGAAATGGAGAATGTAAACACCCTCCCTCCAAATTATTATAATTTTGAATTTAGGGGCTTTTGGGCAAAGATATGGAAATTAGGAATAACAGATCTTTACTAGGAAATTTAAAATAGAAATACAGTATTAAGAAAAACAATCCCAAATACACTGAAAGAGTCAGAATACGACCTGACACCCCATAAGTCAGGGTGTTGGTAGCAGTCCCATTAAATGGCGGCTACAGTCCCCCTGCAGTGGCAGGTGTGGTTCAGTTGAAGCAGTGGTCCTGTAGAAGAGTGCAGTTTTCCTCTGAAGGTCCAGGGATGATGTGGAAGGGTCCAACTTTCCTCTGGAATCCAGTGGAAAGAAGGTATCTTCGTGTCCAAAATCTCAGTTTTTCTCTAGGTAGGAAAGGCTTGGTTCCTCCCCCTGGCTGGAGATTCTCCCAATTGGATGATGTAATTTTATCAGTCATACAGTGGGACCTAATGGCCCACCAGCAGATGATATCTTCCTGGAGGGAGGATGAGTTGTGGAAAAGATGATTGTCCCATCTGGTCTTAAAGATGGCCCATTAGCAGATAATATGTGCCACTGAGATAAGGGTCACTGCCCCACCCGGCTTCAAGAGATGGTGGTAGCATACATATTTCTGGCCACATCCTGTATTGCAACCCAACACACCATCATCTCCCTCTCCGAGTGGCCGACGAACTGGGAACTACAGCAGGTGATGGGCATGATTTCTGGGATTGGTGGAGTCACAGTGTCTATGAGGAGCAAGCGGAATGTCATGGTCAAAGGTCTCAAGGTCAAGATGGCAATCATCCCGCCATTCATGGTAACTGCACCTATCACCCTATGGGGCAGGGATCTTCTATCTCAGTGGGAGCTTCCATCCAAATTCCTAGCCAGGATTTCTGTTCGAGGCCACTGAGGGGTGTGTGCTATCATCTATCCCTTGGCTTACCTGGGAAAACGAGGATCCAGTCATGGGACGAGCAGTGGCCTGTAGAGATCCAAAAGAAGTTTTCCCAGTTAAGAATTGTAACCCCTGTTCTCTTCCCTAAGCCCTCTCACTGTCTGTTAACCCTTAGGTCACTCCCACCCTAATTCTCGGTTGGTCTTTTACTTTAGCCCACCCTTGTAAGACCCTGTGTAATTTAGTAATTGGTCCCTGGGGCTTTCCCCGCCCTGTTTATCCCATGTACTTTAGCCTGGACCCTCAGAGCTCCGGGGCCTTTGTTCCCTGAAACCCAAACCGTGCGTGGCTGAAATAAACATCTTTAAAACCCTGTAAAGGCCTTCCTGCTCTTTCACCCCAAGCAACATCATAAAAGCCACAGTGGCCCCTTTTGAAAGCAAAACTGCATGCACTGGAAGATCTTGTGGAGGAGCAGCTTGCCAAGTGCCAAATAGCACCAACCACCAGCCCTTGGAACTCCCCTGTCTTTGTGTTGAAAAAGCCCAGGAAGGACAGGTGGAGGATCTTCCACGAACTCCGCAAGATCAATGAGACCATTCAAGATATGGGTGCAGCCCGGACTTCCCTCACCAGCGATGCTGCCCTGGGACTGGATGCTTGCCATCATAGACATAAAAGACTGTTTCATTAATAGCCTGCTCCACCCCCAGGATCCTCCCCCAGTTTGCTTTCTCCGTTCCCTCCCCTAACAGACAGGCCCCACTCAGAAGATACCACTGGCTTGTCCTTCCCCAAGGCATGATGAACAGCTCGACCGTATGCCAGTGGAACATCACCCACATTCTGTCCCCTATCAGATGCCTGTTCCCAGATGTCATAATCCATCCTTATATGGACGACATCTTGATCTGTGTGTTGGTAAAAACTTATCTGAATATGACTATAAAAAAAATCATTAAGGTCCTAGAGGAGGCTGGGTTTGAGATTCATGAAGACCAGGTACAGTACACCAGCCCCTGGACTTACCTCGGTCTCCAGATCTGTGAGAGAACCATTGTGCCCCAGAAGCTCACCATCAAGGATGACCCCAGGAACCTAAGAGACTTTCACCAATTATGCAGATCCATCAACTGAGTATGTCTCCTGTTGGGGATCACAACAGAAGACCTCGCCCCACTCTTCAACTTTCTATGCAGCAGCAAGGAGCTGGATTCCCCACGAGCTCTTACCCCGTATACCCGAGGTGCCATCTGCAAAGTCCAGGAGGCCCTGTCCTCATGGCAGGCACGCTATGTTGAGCCCACCCTACCGCTCCTGTTTATTATACTTTGTATGGACCCCCGTTTCTACGGGTTGATTTTTCAATGGGATCCGCAA
The DNA here is from genome assembly GCA_034336665.1 of Luscinia megarhynchos. Classification (NCBI taxonomy): domain Eukaryota; kingdom Metazoa; phylum Chordata; class Aves; order Passeriformes; family Muscicapidae; genus Luscinia; species Luscinia megarhynchos. Next base: position 1,954,965 of record JAPFBE010000032.1, read on the forward strand.
TTTAGAGACCCTTTATTAATACTTCAGTTGATCTTTAAAAGTAATCAGCCTACAAAAACAATAACCACTCCTCAGGAAATGATGGCACATTTAATAAAAAAGACCAGAACTTGCCTTCAATCACTTGCTGGGTGTGAGTTCACATGTATATACATGCCATTGACTACTGGGGATCTGGAGCATTTGCTCCAGACCAATGAGAGCCTCCAGTTTGCCCTGGATAGCTATCCACGCCAAATTTCCATACATGTTCCAAAACATAGACTTTAAAATTGTGATTAGGCCTTTAATCTGATCCCAAAATTAATCCAAAGTAGAACACCTCTCAAAGCTTCTAACTGTTTTTACCAATGGCTCAGGGTCATCCCACATGTCAGTGATTACTTGGAGGGAATCTCAGGACTCAAGAGTGGGAGTCTGATGTCCAGGTGGTGGAAGGATCCCCACAGATTGCAGAGTTAGCGGCAGTAGTTAGAGCCTTTGAGAAGTTCAAGGATCAACCCCTTAATTTGGTTATATGTGGAGAGAGCAGAGCCCTCCGCAAGGCCTCCATGGCAAACTATTGCCTAGATAAGAATTGCTTAGTCATGGTGACTGGGCTAAGAGACACTTTTCCCACCTCGGGACCCCATTTTATCTCATTGTAAGACTATTGGTCATATTTCCTCGGCCCTAAATGATTTGCCTTCCTGTCAAGCCATACCTTCCCTATAAAAACCTCTGCTTCTGCCCAGTTCAGTGGAATGAAGCTGTCACTGGACCCCCTTTGCAGAAGCTGCCGATAAAGGATTCTGTGGAACCACCACACAGCTCTTTCTGTCTCTTGTCCCTGAGTCGGCTGGGGTACCTTGCGAGCTTAGCTGAAATCACTAAGACCTGAAATCACTAAAAGAGTTGATTGCCTGAAGCCCAGGCCTTGCTTGCATTGGTACCCCTCGGCTGAGACTGCCTGGGACCTCTGGACAGGCTGTTCCTTGTTGGACCTTGCTATCCGGGATGTCTGTGGTACCCAGGGTCAGACTGATCCCTGGTACCAGTCTCAAAAGTCACAGATTTCGCCTACGTTGCTGGGGTAGCTATGAGGCCTGAGCATGCTTTTCTAAAGGAGGTCTCAAACCAAAATTTGTACAAGTTACTTTCTAAACTAATCCATCTAATCTCCCACAGAAAGCAACCTTACCATATTAAGCATTTGGGGTCACACACCAACCTCCCAGGCGCTGTCACAGAAGGGAAAAAGAGGACGGACGCTTTAGCCATGGCAGTGGGGAGTGCCAACCTTCCAGACACCTTTGCACAGGTGAAACTCTCCCACTCCTTTTACCACCAAAATGTACCTGCCATCATGAGGGTGTTCAAGTTCTCAAGGGATAAGGCAAGGGCTATCGTGGCCACCTGCCAGAATTTCCAGGCCTACCAAATTCCATCAATGGGCTCTGGGGTTAACCCCTGGGGCCTTGGTAGCTGCCAGTTATGGCAATCTGATGTCACACACATTTCCTCCTTTGGCAAGCTAAAATATGTCTGTGTATCTGTTGTTACATTCTCTGGAGCAGTGTTTGCATCGGCCCATGCAGAAGAAAGTGCCAGTCATACCATTCAGAATTTTCTCCTAGCGTTTGGTACCCTGGGAGTCCAGATCAAATTAAAACAGATAATGGGCCTGCTTATGCCTCCTGCAAGTTGAAGGGTTTCTTCGACCAGTGGGGGGTAAATCACAAGAGGGGCATACCCATTAATCCCACAGGGCAATCTGTTGGAACCCTGGATACTGAGAGTTTTGAGCTTTCTGTGCTGACAAGCACTGACCCTCAAGAAAACACTGCTTTTGACCTGAGGCTGTGGAGAAGGCTTCCAAAATTGAATGATAGAACTAGGATCATTGGTGTGTAGTTTGAATAGAGGTGTATGGTATCACATGGTGAAAAACTTAGAATTTAAGGTTTTAAAATATAGCAGTGTATGGAGGGCAAGATGGAGGTTTTAGGGTGGAGGTTTCTTCTTCACCTTTTTCTTCATGGGTCTAGGCAGTACTTTCGTAATGGGATAGAAAAGTCCGCATTGCGGGTCATGGGTGATTGGTTATTGGGTTCAAAGTAAAAATAATTTAGGTCTCCATTCTTAATTGGACAGTTTAGTCTTAAAAGGCTTTGTAGAGAGAGAGAGATGTCGCCATTTTTAGCTTGTTAGCTAGAAGTGCTGTAGAACTCACTGTAACATAGATAAGAATTAATAAACTTCTGAGTCCAAGAAAGCAATACTGTCTCACAAGCCTTGAATCCCAACTCTGGCAGAAGAAAAAAGAAGATAAAACATGACAGCAATCCATCACGGAAAGGACCCACCAGACCATCAAGAGAGTCCTTGATCAGCAGTGGGGAGAAACAGAGATTATATCTCCCATTGAAAGACTCTGTAAAGCTCTCTACATTATTAATTTCCTAAACTGTACATCATCAGAGCCTGACCCCCCCCGTACTCCAGCACTTCTCGAATTCCACCCAAGTTAAGCTCACTTAGAAGCCGCCGGTGCTAATCAAGGACCCAGAAACACATGAGATTTCTGGGCCTTTCCTGTTGATTACCTGGGGAGGGAGTATGCCTGTGCTTCACTACCATCTGGCCCCAAATGTCTCCCAGGAAAACAATATCAAACCACACTTAGGTCCTGCAAACACTGCCTCCACAAAAAACCCAACAATAATGAGTCCAAACACAGAAACATCCAAGGACCAACCCAGCTCTGCAGGGAAAAGGAGACGGCGTCGACCACCAGCACCAATGAAAAGCCATCGGCCTGTTACCAGATCCCAAACACAACAACTCATGACCTGACCAGACCATACAAACCACAGGCCAGACATACGTCTGGCCACTGCTGCTGCAAACAACAAGCTATTCTCCAGTTATTCCCAAACATCCCCCCCCCAAACCCCACCCACCTGCACATTTACCTGTCCCATTTCCTTCTTCCTCTTTTCAATCCTAGTTTTCCTTCCCTGCACCCTCTACCCAACCCTTTCCTCAGTTTGTTTTTTTTTATTTAACAAAGAAAGGGGAATGGAAAGGGAGGAGGGAGGAAGACAACTCCTCCCCTTCAGCATAAAACTAACAAATTTCATTTATATTCCCCATCAGAAGCCCCATCCCTGTCCAAAGAGGAAATTCATCTACTTTGGCGCTGTCCTCACTGCTGCCTGGATGCTCCTCACCATGCTACATGCCTTCATCTGGGTTCTCCCACAGCCGAGTCATAATGTTTGGGTGACCCTAGCAAGGACACTAAAACAAGATAACTTGTGCTTGACCGTGGGCAGCTTAGACAACTCATTGTCGATGTGTCTGGTAGGATTGCCATCCACAGCAGATGATTATAACACCCTCATATGCACTACAACTAAAGATGATTATTCCACCCTCTTATGCACCACAGGTAACAGACACAACCCAGTTGACACCTGGGATGACTGGACTATTGCATTAATGCCCATAAGGCAAGAACCCCCAGAGTTGGACCTGTTAGGGTCTGCAAAAGCTGAATTCTGTGTGAAATTTTACTATAAGGCTAGTTATGGAGAATATGGTTATGGCTGGATGAAGCCTCAAGAGGTTAAAGCACTATACAGGAAAGATGCAACCCCACTTAAGACCATTTATAAGAATTCTGGGAATTGGAGCAATTACACCAGCCCTACCTTGTCTGTATCCAATCTAGATTCCAGGAAGCTACCAAAGGGGTTCTTTATCTGTGGTGATAGGCCAGGATTCCCCCATGCCTTCAAGGAGGCCCCTGTAGCCTTGGCCAGCTTACTACCCTTACCCAAAAGTAACGATTCGTCAAGACTTAAAGAAAAATTTGGCACACAAATTGGCACACCAAAAAGATTCTATACGGAATTTGATGAAAACTGTGATTCTCAAATTACCAACTGGTGCAAAGGAAAGAGGGTAGTGATCTCCCTGTTTTTACCTTGGGTGGCCACAGCTTAAGCCTTTGGTGAGCTAAATCACCTGGGGTGTTGGCTTAGCAAGTAGGCCAATACCACATCTGCTGGCCTTAGCGATCTACTCAAAGATGAAGGGACTACCAGGCATGCAACACTGCAAAATAAGGCGGCCATCGATTTTCCTGCTCTTAGTCCATGGACATGACTGTCAAGACTTTGAGGGCACGTGCTGTTTACACTTAGCATCTCACAGTGAATCCATCTCAAAGAGCATCCAGTTGCTAAAAGATCAAGTCCACCAGATCTAGACCAAGGAAAAGATCACGGACAGTGGGGACTCAAGGGTTGGGCACTTTCTTTAGGGTGTTTTGTGAATTTTTGTTGCGATTCTTATCGTGTTGCTTATGTTTTCATGTTTTTTACGTTATTTTAAAAAGACCGTTGGGGAAGCTTTTTTTAATAAACAAAGAGTTGTGGAGGGTAATAAGCCCTCGGCAGAGGACTCCCCTGTGCTCCCGTGGAGGAGCGAGGCCTGAAGGCCAAAAGGATCTAAAATACTCCCCGGAGATAGGGGTCCCAAGTGAGTCCCCTTGTAGATGGCGGTGATAAGAGATCTACCCCCGTCGTGCTCTGTTTCTTTATGTTAATAGCCTGTACCCCATTGGTCTCTTTCCGTTGTTTTGGTTCTGGGCCCTCAGACTATTTGCCCTGTTGCTCTATCCCGCCTGCTGCCTTCCCCATATAAATCCCCTCCTCAGTTCAAGGGAGCCCTTGCCCCTCGCACCCTCCACAGAGTGGCCTCCTATAATAAAGGCTCTGCTCTCTGTGGAATGTTATACGAGACTTCTGTCCTTTATCCCTGTGTCACCCAAGAGTGACTTCACAGGAGAGCTAGAAATCACTAGAGCTGAAGTCGCTCGCCACTAAGGGATGTGCCTATGCCCCTTGGGACGTCCTCTGCTGGATGCCTCTCCAGGAAGGTCACAGCACCCCGAGAAGACCACCTTCAGACCCCCAGGATCACAGCACTCTGTCCCTTGTGTTTTTTGTAAAGAGTCCATGACCATCAGGCTCCTCACATTGTTGTTTTCCCTTGCACTGTTAACACTGCTGAAGGCTGTAAGCTCTATGCTAGTTGAATTAGCTGTCTGAAAATCAGGTGGTTTGTGTCCATATAAGGATCAATACTTCCTTTTCAGCAATGAGATTTTGTTTTCCTCGTGTTGTCCAAATGGAGTGCCTATCTTAGTATGTTTCCATGGTGGCTGAAGATCCCTAATAGGAGCTAGTGCATGACTAAAGGTACAACCCTGTCCAGATGCTTTTTCCAGACAATAAAAATAATAGATAATCTCAAAATTCAAAAATATCCAGATAACCTAGGAGTCTAGGTTGGCTTTGATAGCACTCTTTGAAAAGCTAATCAGAGATACATGGTGGTAAGAGTCACACAACTGGAGTGTTGCAGTGGATGGCAAAAAACACTTTAGAAGGAATAGTCAGGGAAGGAGAGGTAGTGGAGTAGCCCTGTATGTTATGAAGTGTCTTGATTGTCTAGAGCTTAATGATGGTGACACTAGCGTGGAGCATTTATGGGTAAGAACCAGAGAGAATGCCAACAAGGCAGAGATTATGGTGGGAGTCTGTTATAGATCACCCAAGCAGGATGAAGAGGCAGATGTATTTGGTTTGCATGACCTGGTTTTTGTGGCTGGGGGGATACAGGGGTGGCTTTTGTGAGAATCTGCCAGAAGCTTCCTCCATGTCAGGCAGAGTCAATCCCTGATGGCTCCAAAGATGGACATGCTGCTGCCCAAGGCTGGGCCAATTGGAAAAGGTGGTAACGCCTCTGTGCTAACATATTTAAGAAGAAAGAAAAAAACCAAAAACAAGATGGTGTGCAGTTGCAATTGTGGACAGAGGTGAGCAGAGTGAGAACATGTAAGGAGAACAACTATGCAGACACCAAGGCCAGTGAAGAAAGAGGTGCTTCAGGCACGAGAACTGAGATTCCTCTGCAGCCCATGGTGAAGCAGGCTGTCCCTCTGCAGCCCATGGAGGACAACAGGGTTGCAGAGATCCACCTGCAGCCCATGGAGGAGCCCCACGCCAGAGCAGGTAGATGCCTGGGACGAGACTGTGACCCTATGGGAGGCCCGTGGAGAGAGGATCCTCTGCTGGAGCAGCTTGTCCTTGAAGGATTACACCCTGTGGGAGATGGACCCGAACTGCAGCAGTTTGGGGAGGGCTGTTGCCAGTGGGATGGACTCATGTTGCAGCAGGCTGCAGAGAGTTGTTGCTCGTGAGATGGACTCATGTCAGCAAAGTTCATGGAAAACTGTCTCTTGTGGGAGGAACCCCACAGTGCAGCAGAGGAATGACTCCTCTCCCTGAGCAGCAGGAGAAGCCATGGGTGATGAACAGAGCATAACTCCCATTTCCTGTCTCCTTGGGCTACTGGTAGGGAGATAGAGATGGGAAGGAGGGAGGGGTGGGACTAAGTTGTTTTTAAGGGTCCTATTTTTCTTCTCATTATCCTGCTCTGATTTTGTTAGTAATAATTTCACTTCATATCTCTAACTTGAGCCTGTTTTGCCTGTGGTAGTATTTGATGAACAATCTCTCCCTGTCCTTATCTCAACCCATGAACCCTTCATTATATTTTCTCTTCCCTGTCCAGCTACAGAGGGGAGTGATAGAATAACATTTGTGGGTGCCTGGCATCTGGCCAGTGTCAACCCACTACAAATATTCTATAAGCAGCTGAGGGTAGTCTTGCAATTGTTAGCCCTTTTCCTTATGGGGGACTTCAACTTACCAGATGTCTGCTGGAAATAAAACACAGCAGAGAGGAAGCAGTCTAGAAGGTTCCTGGACTGTGTGGAAGAGAACTTCCTGACACAGTTGGTTACTGAGCCAACTAGGGGTCTGCCCCACTGGACCTGTTGTTTGCAAACAGAGAAGAACTTGACGGTGATGTGTTGGTCAGCGGCTGTCTTGGGCACAGCAACCATGAAATGATGAGGTTTCGATTTCCAGAGAAGTAAGGAGGGGAGTTATCAGTACTGCTACCCTGGGTTTACAGAGAGCAGACTTTGGCCTGTTTAGCAGCCTGGTTGAGAGAGTCCCTTGGTTGACGGCCCTGAAAGGCAAAGGACACCAGGAATGTTGGATATTCTTCAAGAAGAAAATCTTAAATGTACTGATAGCAAAATCTGCCAGATAGAAATTGTCTAACAGAGATTTTAGTATTAGAAAGCAGGCATTCTTTATTGCTGGTCACACGGAGGATCTTTCTTCTAATCTAGTACACTGAGCATTGGGTAAACAGAGTTTTTATCATACACACTGATTACATTTTCATTAACTATCTCTACTTACTTGATGTATATGTATTATTTTATTTTACATAGTTGCACCCTTTATCAGAAGTCCTTATATGGTTTTGGGGTCTTCTTAAGTGTTCTTCAGCATCCTCAGCCATAATAATTTAGGTGGCAGTTTCTTTGATGCCAGCTCTTGAGTAAGTGCAATGCTGTTTTGCATAATTCCTGCTTTGTCAGCCTTACAGAGCTGAGCTAGCATCCTGTTTGCCTAAGTTACATTTTTATCTACTTCTCTAAGGCTATGCCATTCTGTTCTACTGTCCTTATCAATACAGAATGTGAAACACAAGCCACCGGGGAAGAAGATCAGCCTGACTGAACAGAGAGATTTGACACGAACCCAAGACAAAAAGGAGAGTGCATCACCTTTAAAGCAAGGGTCAGGCAACTCAGGAGGACTATAAGGATGTCAGGAGATTATGCAGGGAGAAAATTAGAAGGCCAAAGCCCAACTAGAACTTAATCTGGTCATTGCCATAAAAGACCATGAAAAATATTTCGAAAAATACATCAGCAACAGAAGGAGGGCTAAGGAGAACCTCCATCCTTTATTTGATGTGTGGAGAAACATAGTGACAAAGGATGATGAAAAGGCAGAGATACTTAATGCCTTCTTTGCCTCAATCTTTCATAGCAAGACCAGCTGTTCTCAGGGTACTCATCCCCCTGAGCTTGAAGACAGAGACAGGCAGCAGAATGAATCCCCTATAACCCCAGGAGGAAATGATCAGCAACCTGCTACACCACTTAGACCTGCACAAGTCTATGGGGTTGGATGGGATCCAGTCGAGGGTACTGATGGAGCTGGAAGAAGTGCTCACCAAGCCACTTCCAATCATTTATCAGCAGTCCTGGATAAGTGGGGAGGTCCTAGATGACTGAAGGTTGGCCAATGTGACACTCATCTACAAGAAGGGTCGGAAGGAGGATCCAGGGAACTACAGGCCTGTCAACCTGACCTTGGTGCCCGGTAAGGTTAGGGAACAGATTGAGTGCCATCACATGGCACCTACAGGGCAACAAGGGGATCAGGCCCAGATCCACCCATCTTCATTTCCTTTGTTCTCCAAAGGGTCAGCAATTCCTGGCTCCTAATGTGGCTCTTGGTGTCCATTCACCTGGCTGGTCTTCCTGTGTTTTGTTATCCCAAAGGCTGGCAGTTCAAGGCCTTTTGGCTTAGGCTCCCAGAATTCAATCTGCATTTCAATCTGCATCTCAATCTGCAGTTTGCAAACAGAGCTACCTGGACCAGATGTACTCCTCAAGACCCAGAAGAAGAGGACTAGGGAGTGCTGGTTGTCAGCTGGTTGAACATAAGCCAGTATGTGCCCAGGCAGCCAAGAAGGCAAATGGCATGCTGGCTTGCATCAGAAATAGTGTGGCCAGCAGGACCAGGAAAGCGATTATCTTCTCTACTTAGCACTGGTGATGCTGCACCTCAAATCCTGTGTTCAGTTTTGGGCCCACACAACAAGAAAGATATTGAGGTGCTGGAACATGTCCAAAGGGCAATGAAACTCGTGAAGGGTCTGGAGTACAAATCTTATGAGGAGCAGCTGAGGGAGCTGAGAGTGTTCAGCCTGACGAAAAGGAGGCTCGAGGAGGACCTTATCACTCTTTACAATGACCTGAAAGGATGTGTTAGCAAGGTGTGGGTCAGTCTCTTCTCCCAGGTAACAAGTGACAGGATGAGAGAAAACAGACTCAAGTTGTGCCAGAGGAGATTTATATTGGGTATTAGGAAAAATTTATTCACTGAAAGGGTTGTCAAGCATTGAAACAGGTAGCCCTGGGAAGCAGTAGAGTCACCATCCATGAAGGTGGTATTTAGGGACATGGTTTACAGGTGAGCTTGGCAGTGCTAGATTTACAGTTGAACGTGATAATATTCAAGGTCTTTTTCAGCCTCAATGATTCTATGATTCTATGTCAAACGGCATGTCATCAGAGCTGAATTGGGGGGATGACCCTTAGTTACCTCTCTATATTCATGGCCTGGCTGGAGATCTGGATATAGAGGTAGCTTGGGGGCTGTCACGGGAAGATTTTCAGTCTGTCATTAAATGTGCTTCTTAAGGAGTGTAGCTCCTGTGTTTGTCTGGTTCTGCTCCTGCTTCAGACCCCTGCTCCTCCTGGAGGTCCTCTATGCTTGCAAGAGTGGCAAAACAGGCACCATGCTGGTGGTGTCAGGGCTGGGGCTCACTTGGCCACTTTCCAAGTCTGCCCTACCAGCCCTGGCCCTGCTGCTGATGGCATAACAGTAAGAAAACAGATGCAAATTGGGGCAGGGTTTGCCCAGTCCCCTTCCCCTACTAGTGAGAAATCAGCAGAGGAGAAAGTTGGCTTGGCTACCCTCTTAGACAGTTGGAATTTTCTGCTCTTTTCTGAATTGCCCCTTTCAGCATCTGCCATTGTGGAGTCAGGAAACTGAGGGGAAGCCTGTAACAAAGGAGGGAGGAGTGTGGTGTCTCACTGAGTGGCAGATCCCACTTTTGCAAAACTCTGTAGTTCCAGGATGCTGGGAGCTTGTTTCTGTCCTGTTACAAATGGAGTGAGAGCTTTTACACAAGTCCTGCCTTAGGCTCAGATTTCTAGCAGTAGCTGTATTCGAGGCAGCCTGAACACCAAATTTCTCTTGCTCACAAGTTCTTAAGAATGGCCAATTAGGTCTATTATAAAATCAGTATTTATTGAATAGAAACAAGATTAACAGAGAGAAGACTTTAAACAGACTACTTACTACACAGGATAAAACAAAGAACTACTAGTAGATACAAATACAGTGCACAATAAAGTACCTATGTTACAGCTAGAGAAGAAATAGTATAGATTAGAAATCAATGAAACCTACCATCGAATTGATGATGGAGTACAGATGGAGCCCTTTCACTCAACTTCCAGAAGACAAACCATGAAGATGTGTCCAAAATTTGAGGAAAAGCCCTACACATTTCCAGGGAGCATGCAGAAGACTTCTGCTTTGTGAAAGTTTGTGTAGCTTTTATAGTTTGTAAAGCGAAGTGTCTGCCAGTCAGAAAATCCAGCTTATCTTCCTACATCTTGCTCTCAAGGCTGTTTATTGTCAGCTGGGAATCCTACCTCTCTGGCACCAGAAATAACTCACTACTGGACAGATGTCTGTCCCGGGTTATCTCATCAATTCATGTGAGGGGGGAAGGTGCCCTGAGCTATTGCACCAGCAGATAGATATAACAGATAAGCTCTTCTGTGGCAGAGGGGAAGTCCTGCTGCATGTCCTCTCCATGCCCTTTTATCCAATCTTCCTGAGCATGCCTTGGTTAGTCTGGCATGATCCAATGGTTTGTTGGGCACAGAGAAGAATTTACCTTCCTGCCACTGAGGCAGGGGCTGCTGCTGCTCTCTCCCTCCCACCACTGAGGCAGGGGCTGCTGCTGCTCTCTCCCTCCCACTGCAGCTGGTAGGGTACAGTGGGGTCTGGCAGCAGTAGTTGGCTAGGGTTCCAGGCAGGAGCTAGCACTTGCCAAGTATCCTGTGCTGGTGTCCTAGTTTAGGACAAATTTACGGGAGATATCTCGCAAAGGAGTCCCCCTAGGAAAATAAACCCCCAGAACTCCTTCCCCCTCCCACTACCGGGTTCGGGAAGAACTTCCTCCGAGGGAAAAAAAGTGGAAAAAACTTGTTTATTTTAACAAAACACTTCCCAACACCAGGAAAGAACAATCCCCAGATGACACAAAACGTTTTCACCAAGGTGAGCGAGGATGGACGAGCTCGGACAGTCCCTGCTGGGAAGGGTGCAAAGCTTCTGTGGCAGGCTTCCAGACGCAGTCTCTGATGTTCAGATCCCTCCGTCCGGAGCCGGTGCAGATCTTCGGGATGAGGGGAAGAAGGGAGAGAGAAAAGGGGAGCAGCTGGGGGCAGGAGAAGCTGGGGCAAAAGCTAGGGGAAAAAAGCGGCAGCCAAAGCGGCAAAAGCAGCAGCAGCAGCAGCAGCAGCAGCAGGCCAGCAGCAGGCCAGCAGCCAAAGCAGCAGCAGCAGCCCAGCAGCCGGGCCCGCCGGGGCGGGGGAGGCGGCAGCAGCTCCGTGCAGACAGAGGGGGGGCAGGTAGAGGAGTGGTCATAACACTGACCCAGGACATTCCACCCCTTATCCCACATCGTGAACATTGACACACGATTGGGATATATACACCACTATACAATGTAAAAGCTTTCATCTACTTGCTCAAACCTTCAACACTTACACGTTTCCTCTCATTTTACTTACTCAGGCCTTCAACACTTACGTTATTCCTTCTGTCTCACCCCACAATCAGATCTCCCTGAGGTACACATCGTGTTGTTCCATCTTTCTGCATTACCCACCACGTACATCCTGGTCCTTGAGCAAAGACAATCCCACGAATGGGTTTGCCTGTACTCGAGGCAGGATTAACCCATACTGCCTTTCCTAACAAACCTCTAACTTGGGCCACTGGGACTTTATCTCCATCCACTATATTAAGGGAGTCAGATTGGGCAGGACCTGCTCGGTTGATGGAACCTCTGGTGTTAACTAACCAAGTAGCCTTTGCTAGATGTTGTTCCCAGTTTTTAAAAGACCCCCCACCCAATGCTTTCAAGGTGGTCTTCAACAATCCATTGTACCTTTCCACTTTACCCGCAGCTGGTGCATGGTAAGGGATGTGGTACACCCACTCAATACCGTGTTCCCTAGCCCAGGTGTTGATGAGGTTATTTTTAAAATGAGTCCCATTGTCTGACTCAATCCTCTCAGGGTACCATGCCTCCAAAGGACCTGCTTTTCCAGGCCCAAGATGGTGTTGCGGGCAGTAGCATGGGACACAGGGTAGGTCTCCAACCAGCCGGTGGTGGCTTCCACCATGGTCAGCACATAACGTTTACCCTGGCGAGTCTGAGGCAGTGTGATGTAATGAATCTGCCAAGCCTCCCCGTACTTGTACTTGGACCAACGTCCACCATACCAGAGAGGCTTCACTCGCTTAGCCTGCTTGATGGCAGCGCAGGTGTCACAGTCATGGATAACTTGTGTTATGCTGTCCATGGTAAGATCCACCCCTCGGTCTCGTGCCCACTTATAGGTGGCATCTCTACCCTGGTGGCCTGAGGCATCATGGGCCCATCGTGCTAGGAACAACTCTCCCTTGTGCTCCCAGTCAAGATCTATCTTAGACACCCCTATCTTTGCAGCCTGATCTACCTGCTGATTGTTTTGCTGCTCTTCATTGGCTCTACTTCTGGGGACATGGGCATCTACATGGCGAACTTTCACAGGTAGTTTTTCTAACCGAGTAGCGATGTCTTTCCATTCTTCAGCAGCCCAAAATGGTTTTCCTCTGCGCTGCCAGTTCGCCTCTTTCCATTTCTTCAACCATCCCCACAGAGCATTGGCCACCATCCATGAATCAGTGTACACATAGAGTTTCGGCCATTTCTCTCTTTCTGCAACGTCTAGGGCCAGTTGAATAGCTTTAAGTTCAGCAAGCTGACTTGATCCGCCCTCTCCTTCAATGGCCTCTGCGACCCGTCATGTCGGGCTCCATACAGCTGCTTTCCACCTCCGGTTCATCCCTACGATGCGACAGGAACCGTCGGTGAATAGAGCGTAACGTGCTTCCTCTGCCGGCAGCTGGCTATATGGTGGAGCTTCTTCAGCCCAGGTCACTGGTTCTTCTTCCTCATCCGTGACACTGAATCTTTCACCTTCTGGCCAGTTTGTAATTATTTCTAAAATCCCGGGACGATTGAGTTTTCCAATCCGGGCGCGCTAAGTGATGAGGGCAATCCACTTGCTCCATGTGGAACTGGTGGCATGGTGGGTGGAGGGAACCTTTCCGCTGAACATCCACCCCAGCACTGGCAGTCGGGGTGCCAAGAAAAGTTGAGCTTCTGTGCCGATCACTTCTGAAGCAGCTTGGACTCCCTCATAGGCGGCCAAGATTTCCTTCTCTGTTGGGGTATAGTTGCCTTCCGATCCTCTGTAACTTCTGCTCCAAAATCCCAGGGATCGGCCTCGGGTCTCACCAGGCACCTTCTGCCACAGACTCCAAGACAAACCGTGGTTCCCGGCCGCAGAATAGAGCACATTCTTCACATTTGGCCCCGTCCTAACTGGGCCAAGAGCTACTGCATGGGCGATCTCTTGTTTAATCTGGGCGAAGGCTTGCTGCTGTTCAGGGCCCCAATGGAAAGCATTCTTCTTCCGAGTGACCTGGTAAAGAGGGCTCACAATCTGACTGTACTCGGGGATGTGCATCCTCCAAAAGCCTATAGCACCCAAGAAAGCTTGTGTTTCTTTCTTGTAAGTGGGTGGAGACATAGCTGTGATTTTGTTAATAACATCAGTGGGAATCTGACGTCTTCCATCTTGCCACTTCACTCCTAGGAACTGGTTCTCACGAGCAGGTCCCTTAACTTTATTCTTATTAATGGCAAAACCGGCTTCCAGGAGGATTTGGATAATTTCCTCTCCTTTCTCAAACACTTCTTCTGCTGCATTTCCCCACACAATGATGTCATCGATGTACTGCAAATGTTCTGGAGCCTCACCCTTTTCCAGTGCAGCCTGGATCAGCCCATGGCAGATGGTGGGGCTGTGTTTCCACTTCTGGGGCAGTCGGTTCCAGATGTACTGCACGCCCCTCCAGGTGAAAGCAAACTGAGGCCTGCACTCTGCAGCCAAAGGAATAGAGAAAAACGCATTGGCAATGTCAATGGTGGCATACCACCTTGCTGCCTTGGACTCTAGCTCGTACTGGAGTTCCAGCATGTCCGGCACGGCAGCACTCAGTGGTGGAGTCACTTCATTCAATGCGCGGTAGTCCACAGTCAGTCTCCATTCTCCATCAGGCTTGCGCACAGGCCAGATGGGGCTGTTGAAGGGTGAGTGGGTTTTGCTGACCACCCCTTGGCTCTCTAGCTCCCGGATCATCTTATGGATGGGGATCACAGCATCTCGAGTTGTCCTATATTGCCGGCGATGTACTACTAAAGTGGCAATTGGTACCCTTTGCTCTTCCCCTTTCAGAAGTCCTACAGTAATCGGATTTTCAGATAGTCCAGGCAAGGTATTCAGTTGCCGAATGCGTTCTGACATCACAGCAGCTATTCCAAATGCTCACTTAAGACCTTTTGGGTCCTTAAAATACCCACTTCGGAGGTAATCTATTCCCAAAATACATGGGGCCTCTGGACCAGTCACAATAAGATGTTTTTTCCACTCCTTGCCAGTTAAACTCACTTCAGCTTCCACTATGGTAAAGTCCTGCAATCCACCTGTCACACCAGCAATAGAAACGGATTCTTCCCCCACATATCTTGATGGAATTATCGTACACTGTGCTCCTGTATCCACTAAAGCTTTATACTTCTGTGGTTTCGATGTGCCGGGCCACCGAATCCACACGGTCCAAAAAACATGGTTCTCCCTCGCCTCACCCTGGCTAGAGGCAGGGCCCCTCTAAGCCTGATTATTTTTCTTTTCCGGGGCATAACTCTTAGAAGTTCCCTCAAGAGGGTCAGACATGTCATTATCATTATCATGTTTGGCATTTTGACTACGGGAAACAGGAGCAGCTCTCCTTTTGGCGGAACTTCCTCTTTTAATCTTGCCTTCCTTCAGATCACGCACCCGTTGTGCCAGAGCAGCCGTAGGCTTCCCATCCCATCTCCTCATGTTCTCTCCAGAATCCTGTAAGAAAAACCACAACTCGGCTCGAGGAGTATACCTCCTCTCCCCATCGGGGAAACGTCTACGTTGGATACCAGGACGTCTAACTTGCACTGCTGAAATTTGGAGGAGGTCCTCTTTAATCTCCTCCCTGAGCCTCTTATGATTTTCCTCTATCTTGTCCTCTAAGTTCTGCAAGCGTGTTTCCACAGCTGCGATTCTGGCATGTGTTGGGCCATGCACAGCATCCGCATAGGCTCGAAGCTTCTTATCCATATCAAGAACTGCCTCATGTACCTCTTCTCACTTCAGTATTGCTAAGGCAGAGGCGTATTCAGATGGCCCGAGTCTCACAAGTTTTCTCCACATCACCAGTGTGCATGGGACCAGGTCCGGATTCCTAGTTGTTACATCCTCCGAAAAAATGATCTCCGCCACTGCCAATTCCCTTAGTCGTTGGATCCCTTGCTCCATGGTTTTCCATCGGGTTTGTTGCATATATAGGTCATCGGCACACAGATATCTTTGTGCCACACTGTCTAAAACCCGTGCCCAGAGGCTTTGAGGGTTAGCCTCCCTCATCATTCCCTGATCGATGACAGGATCATGTGACAGGGATCCCAGGTGTCTCGCTTCAGTGCCATCCAGGATGGTAGCCTCGCCTGCCGCATCCCAAAGCTGGACCAGCCAACTAATTATGGACTCATCGGGTCGTCTCGTATAATCCTTCCTCAGACCACGATGATCCTTTAGGGACAGGGACTCATTATTAGTCTCTGATCTCACACTAGTTGTTTTGACTCTTGATTTTATATCAGGAGGCGTTGAGGGTCCTTCTCCTGCATCTTCATCCTCATCATCCACAGGCCGATCGGTCTTCTTTGTGCACTTTCCACTTCTGGTGCTAGTAGCCACGGCCATTGGTTGAAGCTTATTATCTAATTTCGCCCCTGTCCTCAAGTCTGGAGTGTTTACTACATCCTGAGTCACTGGGATGGTAACTATTCTATCTCCGTGTTCCCTGTCTGCTGTCTGTGGTCCTAGACTATCTAACAGGCTACGATAAGCATATGGCAGGGCCCAGCTCACTGCAGTGATCTTTTTTTCCTTAGGGTTATCATGGCACTTCTCTTTCAAATATTTTACCACCTCAGCTGGGTTTTGAATTTTCTCCTGAGGCAAGTCCCAAACTATAGGATCAGAAAATTCCTTTAACATTTGGCCCAGGTCCTGCCATTTCCCACACCATTCAGGACTCTTCACATTTTGCTTTGCTCCTAAATCAGGAGTTACACCAGCCCCTCCAGAAATCTCAGCTCTCATTTTATATAAACTGTAAACAGTGTATAAAAAGCTTACTAAATTAAACATCAGAAAGATAATCTCTTTAGTGTTCAGGGAAACCTGCACATTTTCTAATAAAGATGTAAAAAATTCAGAGGAGACAAAGGAAAGCAAAGGCTGAAAAGCTTCCTCCCCCTCTTCTCCTCTAACAAACTGAGTGCATATCCATAACCAGGATCCAGAAGATATCCCTGGAACCGATTCCAGCATCTTTATAAACCTCTTACAAGCCATCGCAACCAAACCCAGTCCGATAAATATTTTGGTCATTATCCCTCTAGTATAAAAACTACAAATAAGGGACAGTACTGGAGCTATTTCCGGATAGGAAAATAACCCCAGAGACCAGAGAGGTATTAAAACCTCAAAAAATCCTAGTATCCAAAACCACATACCAGCTTCCATCCCAAAAAACATTTTAAATCTATACCAATACACAGTTACAAGGTAATAAAGTTTTTTCCACTTCCTCGTGCCCCTAACGTTGGGCGCCAAGATTTGTCCTGGTTTAGGACAAATTTACGGGAGATATCTCGCAAAGGAGTCCCCCTAGGAAAATAAACCCCCAGAACTCCTTCCCCCTCCCACTACCGGGTTCGGGAAGAACTTCCTCCGAGGGAAAAAAGTGGAAAAAACTTGTTTATTTTTACAAAACACTTCCCAACACCAGGAAAGAACAATCCCCAGATGACACAAAACGTTTTCACCAAGGTGAGCGAGGATGGACGAGCTCGATCAGTCCCTGCTGGGAAGGGTGCAAAGCTTCTTTTGGCAGGCTTCCAGAGGCAGTCTCTGATGTTCAGATCCCTCCGTCCGGAGCCGGTGCAGATCTTCGGGATGAGGGGAAGAAGGGAGAGAGAAAGAGGGAGCAGCTGGGGGCAGGAGAAGCTGGGGGCAAAAGCTAGGGGAAAAAAGCGGCAGCAAAAGCAGCAAAAGCAGCAGCAAAAGCAGCAGCAGCAGGCCGGCAGCAGCAGCCAAAGCAGCAGGCAGCAGCAGCCCAGCAGCCGGGCCCGCCGGGGCGGGGGAGGCGGCAGCAGCTCCGTGCAGACGCGGGGAGGGGGTGGGGGTGGGGGCCAGGGAGAGGAGTAGTCATAACACTGACCCAGGACAGTGCCTCAGAGTGGAAAAAGGATTATGGCCCATGAGTTGGCAGGGCTGGTTGAGAGGTCTTTTAACTAGGTTTAAAGGGGGAAAGGGATAAGATCAGGCACACTAGAGGTGCGCTTAGAGGCAGCATGCCTGTGTCATGGGCAAAATCATTAGCCCAGTTGAAGTGCATCTGCATCAATGCACACAGTATGGGCAACAAAATGGTGGAGCTGGAAGAAATTGCACAGCAGGAAAATTATTATGTAGTTGCTATCACGGAAAAGTGACGGTCTCACCAAAACTGTGGAAAAAACAGAAACTCTCCAACAACATCTTTATGGTTGCTAAAATTGTCACTGAAACTCATGAAGATAAAAAACTCTCCAGCACTATTTTTTTTTACTGTTAGAGACTCAGGCACTACTTTATTCTGGCCAAGATGTTATTCTGGCCAGGATGTGCAATAGAAATCATTCCATCCACACATGCCCGGGATGTGCAGTAGAAATCATACCATCACACATGGTTCTTTACAAGATTTTTCACATATTTATACATAAAAAACCTCAAAGAAATTCTCATTCAGTGATTCTGTATTACACAATTCTTCGTATTTGTTCTCGTATTGGTTTTTGATCCCTGCACCTTCAATCTAATTTGGCGCTCATTCTTTGGTTTTCTTATCAATCTTTTCCCAGACCAGGTGTCTCCAACTGCACCGGGGGTAATGTTTGTTAATGTTTGTTTATCTCCCCTGTATCTTCTTGCTACTCCAACTTGTAGACGTTAAACTCTCAGAGTCTGGGAATCTTCTTTTTGTTGATTGAGTCTTGTCAAGCCTCACCCAGCAAAACTCAAATCCTCCATAAACAGTCTCTTTTGAAGAGAAACTTCAATTCCCCTCCCCCTGAGTAAAGGCAAACTAAACCATGGCTAAAGTTAAAAAATTTTAAAAGTTGTATAATTTCCAAGTGGGATGACTCTCGCAACTGGAGTGCTTCAATGGATAGTTATGAGCCCTTTAGAAGAGACAGGTGAAGCAGGAGTGGTGGTCGTGTAGCGCTGTATGTTAGAGAGTATTTTGATTGTCTTGAAATTGACAATTATGAAGATGACAAGGTTGAGTGCCTGTGGATAAAGATCGGGGGAAGGTCAACAGGGAAGATGTCATATTGGTAGTCTGTTATAAACCACCCAACCAGGAAAAACAGGCAGATGAGGCATTCTACAAGAGGATGCCAGAAGTCTCATGATCATGGACACCATTGCGGCTTCAGGCCCAATAAGTATAAACAACAGTGAATTGAGGAGAGCAAACTGAGAAGATGGGACTTCATAACCTGAAGCTGTAATTGGACAATTAACCCCAAGATGTAAATGGACCAAAACTTATAAAAGTGTGAGAACTCGTGACCGGTCATCCATCTTGTGTTCATCTTAGGTCCATCTTGGGTAGAGCCACAGCCAGGCTCTTGTACTGCCCAAGATGTATCCTTTGAAGGCCTTTTAATAAATACCTACTTTATTCCTTTAACACTGTCTAACCTCTGTTCCAGGTAGCCTCTCACAGTCATCACTTGTACTCATGGGGAACTTCAACTTGTCAAATGCCTGCTGGAAATACAATGCAGCAGAGAGGAAGCAGTCTAGGAGGTTCCTGAAATGTGTTGAAGAGAACGTCCTAATACAACTGGTAAATGAGCCTACCAGAGGAGATGTCCTGCCAGACTTGTTGTTTGTGAACAGAGAAGGACTAGGGAGTGATGTGGTGGTCAGTGGCCATTTTAGGCATAGTAACCACAAAATGGTAAATTTTTAGTACTTGGTGAAGTAAGGACTTTCAGAGGGCAGTCTTTGGCCTGTTTAGGACACTGATTGACAGAATCCCATGGGAGTCAGTACTGAAGGGTAAAAGATTCCAGGAAGGCTAGATTTGCTTTAAAAAGGAATTTCTAAATATTCAGGAGCAGGCTGTCTGTTTCAGGATTCATGGGTCAGAGACAGAGATGACATACACTTTCAGAGATCCATGCAATAAGGTCTTTTATTGTTCAGATCCTCCTTAAATAGGAAATTCAAAGCTCCCTTGTCTAGACAGCTGATTAGTCTGGCTTTAACACCGCCCAGGTCCCTGAGCAGTGAGATGTCTGCAGTCCAGGGTGGAACATCATTGGATGAAGTCCCTGCTTGGGTTTGAATATAACCTTTCATTCTCCACCCAGGGGCCAGCCCATGGAACCGGGTCGGATCTCTTATTTATAGCCGAATTAATTGCCCAGTACAAGCCAGCTTGTACTGTAACAACTCCTTCTTTCTTTCTTTATTAAAAATTGCAAACTGCCCTCTGTTGTCCTACCTCCAAGGGCCCTTTGCAGACAGGGTGACAGAAGACAGCATGGGTTTAATTTGAATGCGATATTTCCACTCAATATGACAAACCCTGCTCCCCTAGTTAGCGATGTGTTCCATGTATCACTGGAGCTGCAGCATTCATGTCCAGGAGCTGCCAGGCGAGAACTATCAATACTGCAGTCTTTCAGGCTAGCATGTCATGGGCTATTTGCTTAGAAGTTACAAGTTACAACTTAACCCTAAAAACAAGAAACCTTTTAACTCTTAAAACTGTTAGAAAAAACCCAATTACCAGAAAAACAATTTGTAAACAGAAAAACAATTTGTAAAAAAATAAAGTCCTTATATGAGCTGCCACTTCAAGAGTTCCAGATTTCCATGAGGTAGGTAAACAAGTTGTTTCAGTCATTTTTCTACATGTCTTCACCAGGTCCATTGAGGAGCTATCAGGGGGATTCTGCCTGTGGTCCCAAGCAGGATGTAGAGCAGGCTGAACACATCTGGTGGGTATCCAACATGTTCCTGTGTCCATGGAAACACAAACATATCCTCATCCCCAGGTAATGAGATTCCACAGGCCTCCCCACCTATTGGTGATAAGGTCTTGAATAATTACCTTGGATTTGGGCGACTGATCATTGCTAGATGATTGTAGTGATAGAAAGTGATTTTAAATGACTGGTGTCACGGTGTGACTTGGGTTTGCCAACCTTAATATATTTAATTTCTTTTGGAGACAGGACCCAGGAGTAGAGACAAGGCAGGCTCAAAACTTAAAAAAGTACAAGAAGAAATTTATTAATAATACAAGAAGAAGAATTAGAATTCAGGATAAAATTCCTAGATTGTTCCCTTCTCCCCTTCATTCCACATTTCTTACCAACAACATACAGAGAGAGAGAGAGCACTTCAGTCAGTTATACACTCAAATAATCAGTTCAGTTTTCTTCAGAGAGAAAAGTCCCTTTTCTGGTTATGGCTTAGGGGGTGTCTTCACCTTCACAGTCTGCGTCTGCCCCAGACCCACAGAACTATGAATTTTCCTCCCATTTACACAGTCCTTCCAGAGCCATGTTATGGGTTACGATGCACACATGGGGTACCACATCTAAAGGCAGGCTGCTAAAAAAACCAGAATTCTCTTCATTGGCTTCTCTATCAAATGTCCCTGTTCATATTCCAGTTCCAGAAGAGAGACCCCCATTCCCTCGGAGCAAAGGATCCTTTTCTCAAATATTTCAACCCCTCATGTATTTTCCACAGTTTAAAGGAACTTTAGTGAAGTCACAATCCCCACAGCCCACAAAAAAGGTTTTCAGCTACTTGCATCTTTTCAATCTCTTCCCACCAGGAACTTTGTCTTCATCCCACTGACTTCTGTAGTCTCCAGGCTTCATTTCTTCTCATTCAGGGGAACTTAGGAGATCCAGGATTCCATCCAGGCATAAAGAAGTTACAATTGTATCCAGATTGTGAAGAAACAAACGTGGGCAGCTGGAGTTCTTCTCTGCCACGTGGAAAGGCGAGCCGAGCCCAGCCGGCAGGGCTGGGGCCATGTGGCTGGTGCTGGAGCCATGCGGCTGGGGCTGGGGCCATGCGGAGCCAGTGCCATGTGGAACCCGGGGGCCCCCCAAGCCAGGGGCTCCCTGCAGAGCCGGTGTTGGGCTGGGCTCCCCCCCGCCGAGCCCGGGCCCAGGGTTCCGAGCCGGGCCCCCCGCAGAGCCGGGGTGCCGGGCCGGACCCCAGACCGAGCCCGAAACCGGGCCGGAGCCCCCAGCCATGTACCCCCACACCTCCGGAGACCGGAAACCGAAAGAGAGAGTTAACTCGATCCAACTGTGATTCGTGAAAGCGAAATAACTTTTTCATTAGTTTCCCGAGCTGTCCATCACCAAATCAGCTCTCTGATTGGTGCCAGAAGCTCACAGGGGAAGCTCCCAGAGAGGGGAGAGTCCCTCCCACTCCCCAGCCTCATGGAGCCTGCCCTGAGGTGAATCCACCCCTTCCCCTTACCACGTGAAACCAACACAACTGGGTTCTGGGACTTTTCTGATATTCTCAAATGATTTAGTGTATAGATAGTTTTTGCTACCCTGCTCTGTGGGGTGTCACCACACATTCCTTTATTTTGTTTTTGTTAAGTTTACGTTTATTTTCTATTCCCTTTACTTTATTATCATCTGCATTTTGAATTGTTAGCTGCAGAGTTATGAACCATTGTTATTATTTTTTACTTCCTCCATCAAAATGCAAAAGCTTCATTGGATTCAATTCCCTAAAATTTTAAGATAATTTATTTACATGCTTAAAACACACATTAATGAGTTAAAAATCAATTTTTATAAATTTAAGACTAGTGATTTTACAATGTTTAAGCTCTCTGAGGTCAGTGGAAACATATTGAATACATAAAAAACTTTGTCTTTCTCTTTACTCAGCAATACCTTGTGGAATTCTTAAAGCTCCACTAAATGGTGGGATATTGACTACAGATTATTTAGTTGGCACCCGCATTACTTACTTTTGCAATTATGGATATAGGCTATCAGCCAAAGAGCTTACTATTGCAGTCTGCCAGCCGAATGGTGCCTGGAGCAACCACAATAAAACACCTCACTGCGTAGTTAAGTAACATGTAAAAAGTCTCTGTTGAGTAATAACCTGTCTGTACATTTTGTTTATTTATCCAGGGCACAAACCTTAACATGAGTTAAACTTTCATCTTCAGGTTACTTTAATCTATGAATCATTGCTGGTATTAAATTATTATTAAATACATATATGAAGTGCATGTAACTAAGACATGCTGAAACTTAACAGCATAAACAGAATAAACATGCTAGAGCTTATAGAATGCAATCAAACTAATAATAAATTTACAGTTAAATCGAAGTTAATGGTTGCAGAGGTTTTCCACCAAAGTCATCTCTTCAGGGAGAGCTGCTCAATTCATATACATTAACAAACCCTTTTTTACTATCCAGAATTGCAAAACTTGTGATAATTGTTTGATGTTTATTATTTATATCCACCCCATCATTAGAGTCCTACAACATCTAAACTTGGGGGAACATCACTGCAGAAAAAACTGCATTTAGCTCCCAAAATGAAGTGGATATCAGCAGTTGCAAAGGGGATATGAAAACCCAGGTGATTCTAAGAGCGATACAGGGATGACAGTGTCTCATGCACATTAGGATTTGGATTATCTCACCCAATGAATTTTGGAAATGAAAGCAAATTGAGACTGGAATATTTTTCAAGGATTTCCCCTTTCTCCTTTTTTTTTCTTCTTGTTCTTGAAAATTTCATTCTGTCATGGATTTTCCTCTTTCCAAAGAACCAATGAAAATAGAGAAAAAACAAAGTGGGAAAATTGTTATGCTTCTATACTATTTTTTACTCTGTTAGTATTGTAGAATGTTTTTATTCCACTTCTGGAGGAAGAACACTTAGAATTAAGAAATGAGGCAAAAATACGTAGCTGTTGAAAAAACAACTTGGATATGGATATTATTTTTTCTGTCGCCAATGTGCAGCGTCTCAAAGAAATTTTTCATATCTCATGGTTTACCTGGGTAGAAAAATAATTTCTCCACTTAAATGTACTTAAAATTTTAGTAAAGATTCTGGTGCCTGATGTAAAATGTCACAGAAGCTCCATCTAATATGAATTCAACCATGGTATAGCTCCTATCTACACCTACACCAACTGCATCACTTTGCATACACAATCCCTTCTCTTTCTGGATAATTATTAATTAAATGAGACAACTCATACCTGCTCATTTCAACTCATACAGGCAATTTCACATACAGTCTTAGTTTTCACTGTGCTTAAAATACATTTTTTTGATTAGTAATAGTACAGATTTCCCCAATTTACCTGTACTAAGCCACAATAACTACGTCTTTGTTATTTTGGAAATTGTTACATGTCCGAGCATCAATTCTTTTACCCTGGAACATGGAAGATGGAGAATAGTGAGTGGTTCACACTTAGAATATAAAACAAAAGTAGTTTTCAGCTGTGATCCTGGGTATTATGGTTTGGGACCGGCATCTATCGAGTGTCTTGCTAATGGCACCTGGAGTTGGAGAAAGGAATGGCCTTACTGCCAAAGTGAGTATATGTTATATCTGCATCTGCTGTACAGATTTCAGGATTTTTTTTGGTGAATTAGATATGCACTAATTTAGTATTCAAAACAGTAAATTTGAAAAAGTGTTTCTTGGCTGGAATTCCTGGGTATCCTAGAGGTTGTTATTTACAAATAGAATACATTAGATTTAGTGACAAGGACATATCTGTAGGCACACTTTTGGAGTTTAAAGGTCCCTAAATTTATAAAGGTACAAAGAGAATATTTTCCTATTTGTTTGCTTTAGGTCAGGGATGCTGTAAAATCTTGAAAAATGCAAAACCTTTGTATCCTGTCTGTGCACTTGTTAAATAAAATAATCTCTTCGGACCAGTACCTGTGGAGACACAAAAACCTGACTTTTCCCCAGGTTATTAGTTGAAATGGATCTTTAATTTTTGCCTAAAATTTAATTTTGCCTGGAAAAATCTCTGACCTGGAAAGCGAACCGAACAAACACCTGGACAATCTAACAATGCAAGGCACATTCTGCTGCCATTACTTCTGAGGAAGTATCTTGTTTAGGAGTTAAATGGAGAGCTGCAAGGATATTCTCTAATCTTTTATCTGTAGCTTCTTGAAATTTCCCGAATTGTTCTCCCAAGATGTTTGCCTGAATTGTTGCCATATGCTGAGGCGTGCCTATCTTGCTGCATGCTTCTATCATTTGAGGCAGGGTTGGTTGTGGATTGGGCAAAGCACTAATTATGCGTTTACATTCATCATTGGCATTTACAAAAGCCAAGCTTCGAAGCAGATGTGGATGCGCAGTTTCATCACTGCACTGCCTCTCCAATGCTTGCATTAAATGATCTATGAAAGAAGTGAAAGATTTTGAGACACATTGCCTTACTTCTGTGTAGATTCCTTCTGGAACTCCAGCTGGTTGGATTTGAAGGATGGTCTTCCGAGCTGCTTCCTTGATGTTTTTGAGCACATCTTGAGGCAGGACTGCTGCTTGATCCTGAGGTTGGTCATCAGGAGGGTCTCCTGCCAGTTGTTCCACTGTGAGGTTCCCGTGTGGGCCTACAGTGTAAGACTCTCTTAATTTTGTGAGAACTCTCTTCCATTTCATTTCCCACAACATGAACTCTGCATCTGTCAGAATTGTCATGGCAATGTGTTTGCAGTCGAATGGAACCAAATCATAATTAGCGAAGATGCCTTTTAACATTTGCTTGAAATATGAAGAGCTTAAAGCGCTTTCTTTCAATGCCTGTCTTAAGTCTTTGATCACATCATGTGTCAGAGATGCCCATGTGGGATTTGCATCTCTTCTTCCATAGGTGACAGGCATAGCTTTTAGCTGTGATGATGCCATGTCGAGATCTCCTTCTTTCAATGCTTTTCTCCTGATGTCATCCCAGTCTGTGAGCATTTCTCTCAAGGGTTTCTTTGTTTTCTGCTTTTTTGGCATGGCCCCTGTTCCTGAATTCCCTATTTGCAGCTTGTAAATTGTCTTTATCTGGTATGCTTCTGTCTTGAAAAAATGCTCCTTCTTCCAGCTTCAAAGCTATATTCATGTCTTCACGCCCTCCTCCTTCTGTGAGGTAACTTGTACTTGACACCTGCTGTTGTAAATTGCATTTGAAGGTGTAGTAATAAGAACTGCCAGATGTGGCGCTGCAGCATGAGGCTTGACATCTTGTCGTTCACAAAAGTGCATAGCGGAAGTAAGTAATCATTATTTACGCAACTGAACAGGGTGCTGCCATTTTGTTGTACGGAAGTTGAGTGCATGGATCTGCCATTTTGTTGTAAGGACCGAAAGCATACAGCTCCGCCATCTTGTGACCCATACAGGTCTCTTGCGATGTCTCACAACTGGAACAAAAGATCTCTGAGAAATTCTCTCGGGATTATATTATGATATGTCACTGTCTGGCCAAATGGAGGATTAATTGGTGTGACTGAGATGTCTGTGGGTTGCCAGGGACCAGGAAAGGATGGTGCTGAACTTATTTGTCCTGTTTGTGACTGGGGGAAAGATTGCAAAAAAGTTGGTGAAGGATTAAGTGATCGTGCCGCAGCTTTTGGTATTAGGGAACTTCTTCATATATTTTCTGTGTTTGCAAGCTCCGGTTCAGAATCGGAACTGTCCCCTTCTCCCTCGCTTGCTTCTTGGGAACTTTGTTCCCCCTCTGCATCTAATTCTCCCTGGATTTCCCCTGTCACACTCTGTGAGCTGGCTGAAGGCAAAGCCGTGCTTGCAATATTTAAAACTTGCATCGGAGTTGCTCCAAGCCATGAGGACTGCCCTGCGGACTCTCCTCTCCATGCGGCGGCTGCAGCTGCAACAGTCCCGGCCCCGGACCCCCCGCCGGGGGGGTCACCCGCTCCCTCCTGTCCGGGCGGTGCCGCCTCCACCTCCCACCGCTCCAAGCTCTGACGGGAGATGGCTGCGGCCATCCCAGCTCCCTAGGTTGCATCGGGGGTGGTTTGCTCTCCGTTTGCGGTGGTTGTGATGTGCGCGCCGTCTGAAGCTGCCCTGCCCACCCTGCTCGGCTCTACCTCTGGCAACGCTAGGACCGCAGCGCCTGCTGCCTGCAGAGGTGCTGATGTTTGAACTGCAGGATTCTGCGCAGTTTGTGCTGAGCGGGGTTGGGCCGCCCCCAATTCAGGGCTGTTTCCCCAGGGGCCCAGAGTTTTCGGATGTCCTCCCTCTCTCAGGAGTTGCTCAGCAGGAGCCCAAGGTATCCGCTCTGTGATAATTGATAAAAGATACATGTTAATCATAGAAGTATTGGGGTTTGTATAAACCAGAATACTTAGGTCTGAAGTGAAGCATGACACTAGATAAAGGAAAATATATGATTAAATAATTCTGGTTTAAATCCCTCTCTTATGAATATTATGTTTTCTAAATAACTTGTATCTACTACCAGCTTGCAAAACCAGACTTTCCGATAGTCCGATAGATTTTGCAAGCTCAGACTTCCTGCCTTTGTTCCATCAATGCTGTCTATCTATAAAGACCAGACTTCCCGATTTTTGCCGGTTTTATCTACCAAGATCAGATGGTTATCTATGAGACTTGACTATCGCCCAGAGACTTTATGGATGTTTATTTCAACCACCACTGCTTACCTGGCAAAATTATGACAGCAAAAAACCAAAAATTATTGATGACAATGAAAGATCATGCTATAAAAAGAGTCTGTAAACCAAGATTCGATGGAGCGTGGAGTGGGCAGTGACCCCTCACGTTTCCCCAGTGCTGCATTGCTCTGTCTATATAAAATAAAGCAATCTAAATTTTGCTGAATATCGAGACTTTATGTTTCTCATTTGTAACACCTCCTTTGGCTGAGGCTTTTCTTGTAGTTTTTTGGGTTTCATCCCAACTCTTTCTGGAGTGGGAGGCGGCAGGGATATGCTTTGGGCTCCACCCACTCCCTTGGATTCCCCCGTGGCTTCCATTTCTGTCATGGGGATTAGTTCTCTGCTCTCTGCTTGCCATTTGCACTTATATGTTAATACTTCATATACCACTCTGCAAGCAAAAAGTAATTTTGCAGCTGCAGGATTCCCATATGTGGCTGCATTATACAATCTGAGATTCGAGGAGTCCCATAGAAATGGATTAAACAGATTTTTCAGGTCCTCATCTGGGAATTGTTCCTGGGCCCATTTTAAAAGATCTTTTAACTGCTCTCTGGAGACTTATTTGGATGATCTTTTACCATTTTTTCTATTTGATCCAGAGTGTTCATCTGAGACCTGGACATTATGTTGCCCATATTAGCTTGACCTGAATATAACAAATCACTCCTACCTTACCGGTACTCAATTTCTTCCTCAGGTCCCTCCTGAACCGTGAATGACCAGCACCACGGGCTCCTGGTTCACTTTTCACTGGCCTCTAGGGATCACCGAGCTTCTGTTCACCCCGGGGATTTTTCCAGCTTCCTGCTGCTTAGGTTGTCTCCTTTTCTTCAGGGAGGTCCTGGACTCTGAGACTTAACAGGTGTCTTTGTTTCCTCACTCACAGGCACCAGTTGCGGCTGGTGGTGCAGGGGCTTTGCACCACTAAATTAGTGGCTTGTCATCAGTCTCATCTGCTTGCCTTCAGAGCCAGGATTAACAAAACACGATTGAAACAGTTTTTCTCTTGTTCACACTTGAATGTTTATTTTATCTTATCAGAAAGTACAAGGGAGTACAACAGCACTTCCAGCTTCTGGCTCGAAGCAGGCAAAATGGCCTCAAGTGAAGCTACTACAAGGTCTTTTAAAGCTAAACAATCCAATAGAGAATTAACACCTATATTATTTATACTTTTGACCCAATAACTAGATTCCCATTACCCTTAGAGTGACACTGACTGACCAACCAGAAACTAATACCTGAAACCCATGAAGAAGGGAGGAGAAAGATGAAGAAAGAGACAATGCCCAAAAAACACCATCTTGTCCCATACCTATCACTACACTATAAAAACCTCAAATTTAAAACCCATCACCCTGTGAAAACACACACTTCTATTTCACTGCACACTAGTGATTTTCACCTCATCACTCATATTTAGAAGCTGTCTCCAAGGCCTCAGGTCAAAAGCAGTGTTTTCCAGGGGGCCTGTGCCTGAAAGCACAGAAAGCTCTAAATCTCCCGGTTTCTGGGATCCAACATTAAAGTACCTATTTCTGATTTATTGTTGACTTGTGATCCTATGATCTATAGCTCTTTGCATTATTCTTTTCACTATTTGTTCAGATTTTAAATGTCTGAAAAATAAGCTGTAAAGTTGAGCCTGTATCATGCTTGGTTGAAAAGGACTCCCAATAAAATGTGCTAGATTTCTGATAAAGATGTGAAGCTACTGTTGCAGTGCCAACTGAGGATGCAGAAGTGCAGAGCCTTAGGTTAGATGTTGAATAAGTTATAAATCCAGAAGTGACTGATGCAGGAATATGTTATATTAATTTTTCAGTTTTGACTTGAACAGCACAGGTAGTCTTCCTACATACTGTGAGGAAAGGGAATAATACCTAATACATTCCTTTGGAGCACTACAGCAGAAAAAACTGGTCCCTTCTTACCACAGATCTCCTTCAGGACGTCTGGTTGCTTTGTAATTGGACACAGAAACCTTCCAGCTCCGTTCACAGAATGACCGCCCTGTGAAGTAGGTTGTGATGCTTACTATGATGAGAGACTGTAAAAGCAGCAGGGTGCAAAATGCTTATTTCCCTCAATTTCCAAGGCTTTTGCTTGCTCTAAAATGTGAGCTCTACATAGTTTTAGGGATTTAAAAGCAGCCAAAAAAGTATTGGCCAAGTTCTTTTTGAACAGATCCAGGGACCAAAATACACTTTGAAGCAGAAACAAAGCCCAAGCATCTCCATCAACATACTAGGAAGTGACAGGGAAGACAGGAAGGAACTGAGTCATCTGAATAGAGGGAATCAGTGAAAGGTAAAAATTTAGATTATCAATCTCTCCTCTCAATATATATCACAGTTATCTTAACATTGGAAGCTTATGAAGTTTGCTTCTCACCTTCTTCCAGTGCTGCAAATAGCAGTAGATTGTATATTTTCTTAGTTCGAATGATTAACCTGATTCCTTCAGTACTCAGTGCACAAAAATAAAAAATAAGTGTGGATGATGCAGTTATCCCTGAAGGGACCCCCTGGAATCTCATCCCCTGAGATAAGAAACCTTAGAATGACTCATGTTAGAGGAATGTTTACCCCCCTACAGACCCTCTGTTATCTTTTAGAATTTCTATTGGTCTTTAACTTTAATAGATGATTGGTCTTTTCTTACCTAAAATATTAAAGTAATTGGATAGTTTTCAACTTATAATTTTACTGGCTAGTTTTCAATCCTCCTTAACCCTATAAAACCCCCTTGTTATGCTATGTATTCGGATTTTGCTGGCGGAACCCTTTGAAGAAATAAAGTTATCTTCAGAATATCTGCAGCAATCCCAAGATCTCATTCCTAGCTAGCTAAGACGGTCTGCAAGTGAAGATGAATCTCACAAAAGAGCTGTCTGCCTAATCGTTAGGCATTGCTTGCATTCAAAGACCTTGTAGCTGAATCCTGCCCCGAAGCAGCCAGGAGTTCTTACTTGGAACGCATATCCAGGCTTGCCGTGGCAGCCGGAGGCAGGAATGACCCCAGCCCCAGCAGCTACAAATAAGTAGCATCCCTTTATCAATTAGAGAAAAGTCATCATCTGTATTCTCCCTTGTGCAGCTGAAGTAAAATCAACTTGGCAAGAACCATGGGATAAATTAGAACTTAGAAAAGAAGCCAGAC
The DNA here is from genome assembly GCA_034336665.1 of Luscinia megarhynchos. Taxonomy (NCBI): domain Eukaryota; kingdom Metazoa; phylum Chordata; class Aves; order Passeriformes; family Muscicapidae; genus Luscinia; species Luscinia megarhynchos. The sequence goes on from JAPFBE010000032.1 coordinate 1,985,163, forward strand.
CTTCAAATTAAAGCAAGTCAGGATATTTTTGTTTTGCAATTTTTATGTACACATATTGCAACATGCTACTTTAGCTAAATTTAAGTTTTCAGCAGAAACATCATAATTTGAATTATTTTTTAGTGAAAGATTCTCGCCTGTTGAACAGTATGCCAAGTATAGATAAAGAAAGAGAGGAACACACCTAACTTCAGAGAAGCAAAGATCTATTTCATGTTCCGATACAGAAACAGGTAAACCTAAGTTTCTATATCTCAGATGAGTGCCCCAAGTCCAGGTCTAGTTTAAACTATCAGTTATGTTACTGTCTGTGAACCATTAAAAAAATCTCTGGATTTTCCTTGGGGTAGAAAAAGTCCTTTGATTAAAATACTTTTTGCAAGATGAAAAAGCCTTTTTCCTACCCAGCTCTACTTTTGATTTGCACCCACTACACTGAACATTGCTACAATTGTCTGGAAAGAAACTCTTGAGCACAGAGAGAAAAGTCATTGCTATGGCCTAGAGCTGATCAGTGCAGGAGAAAAAGGGAACAATTATGAAGATTTGGTTATGACTGTTAATTTTTTGCCAGCACTGGCCACAGAGACAGAGTGTGTTAGAGCAACTCTCAGGCTGGTCCAACTTACATAAGATGACAATGGTCTTAAGGCAGCCAGATGGAATTTTTCTGGAGTATAGTAGCACTCAGGTTCCATCCTCTCCAACCTCTGGCTTTCTTATTTTATGGGCTGTGACTGCTAAGATTCAGGACCATGCCAATCTAATGTCTACTGAACACTCTCTTCTACTGGGAAATTTTCATTTGGCCAGATACAACTGAATTCCTGAGGCACAGAGAGGCCAGCATATGGAACTGAATCTGTCCCAGGGTATTTTTGGTCTATCATCTTGTTCACTCATCAGTTAAAAAATGAGTCATGCGTATGCAGTAACTACATGTAAAAGACAGGATAAATGAAACCTTCACCACCCTTTGTAGCAGATGCAAAAAATCCAATTCTTTATTGCAGCTTACACCATAATAATGTAAATGTGCTTATGATTTTAGCAGCCTTTTCTACCTTCTGCTGAGATTGGGACATTTAGGCAATCATTATCAAGCGTGATTAATATCCAGAGCTGTTCCCTCTCAGTGTACTGAACTGACAGTGATCTTCTGGAAACAGGACTACAGACAGAGGTAAATTAAGTGAATGGAGTAACTGGGAGAAATAGAAGGCTGCTCTAGTCTGTGAGAAAGGGCCTCTAGACATGAATGAGAAGAAGACTTTGCATTCAGCAGATATCCCTAAAATTTCATGGCACAGTGTAGTAACAGAACCTACCAAAGTGCTAGACCTGCATGGAGAGTGTTTACATCACCCAGCCTTGGGCAGCTAGCCCAGTCAGCAACTCCTTTCTAGGCAACAAAGGAAATTAGGCCCAGAGGTTTATTCAAAAATAGGAAAGGGCCTTAAGAGATCACCTAGCTTGCTTCTTATCCTAAAAGAAGATCAGCCATTACTTGTGCAGTTTTACCACCAAAACCTCCCATTGAAGGTGAAAACTTCACAACCGCCTGAAGCAAGCAAACAGTTCATGGTTTTTAGTGTCAAAAAGTTTTTCTATCTTTACCTGTTTTGCTGGTTTCACGTGCTCGGGCGGAGGGGTGGACTTGCCTCAGAGCAGGCTCCATGAGGCTGGGGAGTGGGAGAGACTCTCCAGTCTCTGGGAGTTTCTCCTGTGAGCTGCTGGCACCAATCAGAGAGCTGATTTGGTGATGGACAGCTCCGGAAACCAATTAGAGGTTGTTTGGCTTTCACAAATAACAGTGGATCAAGTTGACTATTCTCTCTTTCGGCTTGGGGCCGGGGGAGGTGCGGTGGCCTCTGGCCAGGGGCACCGGTGACCCAGTCCGGCTCCAGACACAGCGGGGGGGGCCCGGCCCAGCACCGGCTCTGTGGGGAGCCCCCAAGCCAGAGGCTCCCCGGCTCCGCATGGCTCCAGCACCGGCCACATGGCTCCGGCCCTGCCGGCTGGGCTCGGCTCACCTTTCCACGTCGCAGAAAAGAACTCCAGCTGCCCACGTTTGTTTCTTCGCGATCTGGATACAATTATAACTTCTTTATGCCTGGATGGAATCCTCGAACTCCTGAGTTCCCCTGAATGGAAAGAAATGAAGCATGGAGGCTACAGAGGTCAGCGGGATGAAGACAAAGTTCCTGGTGGGAAGAGATTGAAAAGATGCAAGTAGCTGAAAACCTTTTTTGTGGGCTGTGGGGATTGTGACTTCACTAAAGTTCCTTTAAACTGTGGAAAATACATGGGGGGTTGAAATATTTGAGAAAAGGATCCTTTGCCCCGAGGGAATGGGGGTCTCTCTTCTGGAACTGGAATATGAACAGAGACATTTGATAGAGAAGACAATGAAGAGAATTTTGTTTTTTAGCAGCCTGCCTATAGAGGTGGTACCTCATGTATGCATCGTAACCCATAACACAGCTCTGGAAAGACTGTGTAAATGGGAGGAAAATTCATAGTTCTGTGGGTCTCGGGCGGACACAGACTGTGAAGGTGAAGACACCCCCTAAGCCATAACCAGAAAAGAGACTTTTCTCTCTGAAGAAAACTGAACTGATTATTTGAGTGTGTAACTGACTGAAGTGTTCTCTCTGTATGTTGTTGGTAAGAAATGTGGAATGAAGGGGAGGAGGGAACAATCTAGGAATTTTATCCTGAATTCTAATTATTTTTTGTATTTTTAATAAATTTCTTCTTGTACTTTTTTAAGTTTGGAGCCTGCCTTGTCTCTACTCCTGGGTCCTGTCTCTAAAAGAAATTAAATATATTAAGGTTGGCAAACCCAAGTCACACCGTGACACCTGTATTGCCCTCAATCCAACTAAAGTCTCTTTTTAAATCATCATTTGGGTCCTACTCACAGTGGTCGTAAGTAAAGCACTCTTGGAGTGTGATTCAGAAGAAGAGTGAGAACAGAGAATTTAGAGAGATATGCTCTGGAGTGTGGCCAGCTCAGGTCAATGCCTAGCCATAAAGGCAGACCTCATCAGTCCTTCCCACTGGAACTATTCTAATCTATTCTAGTCTAGTATTGTCTAGTCTAATTATTTTTTAACAGTTTTATTTCCCTTTGGAATAGAACTGGTTCCTTTTCATGGCAAGAATGAGAAAAAATCCCTATGTTTTTTAGCTCTGAAATATATAAAATCCATGGCCAGCTGAAAAGTAAAGAGCAAAGGAAAGTGAAAAGGGGAAGAAAAGCCAGTGGCACACAATGTTTTAATTAATAATAGAATGCTGGAACTGAAAATTATGAGAAAAGTCAATATCCTTTACCTCATAATAAAAATGGTCTTAAAACCTTTTAATATTATGAAACTAACCATTTCAAATGCTTTAAAATTCTATTCCCTACTAGGCTGGAGATGTGAAAGCTCATGGAGTCTCTTTCAATAGCGGGCTGGCTGATGTGACAAAGAACATAGCTCTTTCTTTTTAATTCTTGACTTACGTTTTAAGTTGATTTTCCTGTATCTGAAGTCATGGGAAATGAGATGCTTATAGCCTTGGGGACAATTTGCTCACATCCTTCAGCAAAATTACTTTCTTATTTAGCTGAAATATATTAAGTGTGACCAAAATTATCTCAATACATACTGCAAAAAATGAAAATATTTAATGAATAGTGGCATGCTGAGACCACTGCCTCATGGGGCTTTGGGAAAACCTTGGTGGTCTTCTAACTTTTGCAGAGGAGATTCAGGGCCAAATCCTTGGAGATGCTGCACTACATTTAACACAAAGCCCAGGAAAGGAACAAAAGGCAGTACCATCTAATTGTGGTAGAACTTTAAAATCCAAATATCTGAAGACCTTTTATGCCAAATCAATAAAATGTTATTATACCATTAATCTCATTATAAAAAATAAAGGGACTTTAGATTCCCAAATCACTTGCAGTAACCATGATTTTCTTAATATGAATATCTCATCACCCTCATCACCAGTTCCCCACACACTAAAAGAGCTAACAATGTATTTTGATTATGTTTTCTAAGGCCAGCTTTTCCTTCATTTAATTTTTCTTGTGGGAAAAAATGAGATCATTATCACTAGACACAGCCTTTTGTAAGTTTAAGACTTGCTCTGATCTCATTCTTTTACACAGTGGCTGTCCTGTGTCATGTCTAGACTGTTAAGTGATGTTTAGTCTTTTAAGCAGTCCCAATACAGCTAAACTTCATGAGGGCTTTCCAGTTCTGTTAGGAGAGAGACAAACACCTTTATATCTGTATTCCAAAAGTCCCTTTTTCTACTCATCAAGTTAATTTTTCAGCGATCACCTTTTCCTTTGGTTACCATTAGGACACAAAAAGCATCATTTCATTGGGCAAAGGAAAAAAATATGCACTCAAGTAATAGTCGATGAATACACTGCTAAAAATAAGTTCTATTTGTTTTCAGTTGGGGACAATTTTGTGGTGTAGAAATACTTTTTCAAGTTTTCTCTTCTCACCAGGAAACAGATTTATTGACAATCAATTAGTGCTTTCAGATAAATCTCTCATGTTTCCAGCAATATTTCTGACTCACTTATTTTTTAACAGTTTAGTTTTATGTTCTCATCGACTTGCAAAAATTAGTTATTGAAAAAGCCATTTCTTCATCTTTTCCTTCTGGAAATGCTACTTTAGTAGCATTTACTTCTGCTAAGGTGCCTGTGTTTGTTTAAGCAGACTGATAAAAAGCTGAGAGACAACACTTTTCCCCACTCTTTCCCTCAGGATCTTCCTCTGTCAAATCAAAAAACACAAAACACAAATCACAAAACTGAACATCCTGAAGAAGACAGTGAAGCACTATTTTATTTTATAGAATCATATAACGGTTTGGGTTGGAAGAGACTTTAAAGATCATCTAATTCCAACCTCAATGCTATGGGCAGGGACATCTTCCAGTAGACCAGGTTGCTCAAAGCCCTATCCAACTTGCCCTTGAACACTTCCAGAGAAGGCACACTGGAACATCAGGAATGAGCAAAAATCCCGGGTGATAGATAAGATGTATCAAACTCCACAGCTTTATCGAGAACCACGGGACATTTCAGTGAGACAGAGAAATTAAGAACTAAGAATCAAGCATCAAGAAATGCTTTGACTAAAAGGGGGCTGAAAAAACCGTATGGAATGCTTAGACATTTACTGTATGTACAAGAACAGGAGGAGAGCAAGGCTACAAGATAAAGAGCTAGAATGCGCAAACAGGATGGAAGGACAGAGGCACCACAGGATAAGGGGGATTCTTCAGACCCCTGAGCCAGAAAAACTGATATCAAAGTCCAGAAAATGACCAAAGGACTAAAAAGACCATGTGCAAGGAAACGAGGTGAAAAGTTCAACTGAGAGGAAGACTGTTTACTTCATCCCAAAGACCCCCAGACGACCATCAGAGCAACCAACAAGGAGCAGTGCACAGTCACAAAGAGATGTGGAACTACATGTGCTTATATACCATTTTCAGGAAGGCTAGTAATTTTTTACTACAGTCATTTAAACATCACACAAACTTTACATTTATACTTAGTTAAATCTTCTTTCCTGTCAGCGAGACTTGATCCAATCTTCTTTTAATCTTCAAAGCTCTATTTACTCTTGCCAATGCATCTTGGTTATCAAACTGCATATGCTAATTAAATCTACAGTACTATCAGTCTCATTTGTAGTTACCACATCTCCTCTGTTTCTTTCAACCGAAAATATACTCTTAAGTGACTTGTCTATTAAATTTTTCACACACTGTAAAATGCTAAGAATAACTTCTACAATGCATAATATAATGCCTAATACATATAAGCCTACTTTAAGCAATTTCCTAACCCAGCCAGTGAGTCCCAAATCTCCCAGGAGTCGATTTAACCAGTCATACCTATCATCTACTTGCAGTTTGTTTACACTCTCTTTCAGTGCTTGAATGCTGGCATAGATGGACTGGGAGTGGTCAGAAAGGTTAAGGCAACATATTCCATCAAATTCGTCACAGCTATGTCCCTGTGCTAAAAGCAAAAATCTATCGTTGCTCTATTTTGCAAAGTAGCATGTCTAACAGAATCAACATCAGTTAAAAGTCCAGTTAATGCTAAGGATGTAGCATTAGTTTGTTTATCTAGCCAACAGCCTAATCAGTTAAGTAAGCCTAAGGCTTTTGCTGCTGCTACACCAGCGGTAAAAAATGATGCTGCCCATCACTGTCCCTTAGACCAAAAATCAAGCTGGTCATCACAATCTTTGTCAAAAGCATGTAAGCTTCTCTTAATTCTAGAGGGATATTTATGTTGAAAAATCATGGAAGTGTTTGGGGTTAAAAGGGATAATTGTCCAAGGCTACATGGTCCTCCTTTAATATGTGATGGGATGGCAGGCCAGGCCCTATCCCCCAAAACTAAAAACACTCGAGGAGGTAAAAGTATAGGAGCATTGGCGGACCGAGAAATTATCCCAGATGCATAATTACACCAAGCACTCGCATTTTTATACACAGGGTAATAAGGGGAAACATCCCAAGCCTTAGACTGGTTTTTCCCAGAATAATTAATTTCACACAAAAATCCATTTTCACTGAGCCCAAAAGTTCTAACTCCTGTGGCTCAAGGGACACCAGGGAAAGATAAGGGGTCCACTGGTCCCAGGTGTCAGCATGATTGCAGTTTTGCAACATGGTATTTGCCTGAGGCAGGCAAGGCAAATTGTCTAGGGGCAGAGCAACAAGGCAGGTTGAAAAAGGGATTATCAGGGGATGCAGTGGCCAAACACAATGTATCTTGACGTGTAACATTTGCTAAGGTTACCCAGACATTTTATTTGGTTGGTTAACAGGCCAGGTCTGAGCACTAGAATTCATTCCCAGTAAATACCATAATATTTGGGAAGTCATTGCTTTCCCTTATTCTCGGTGGGAGTAAGCCACTGCTTGAGAGCAATTTCCAATTGTTCAGGTAAACCAAATTTCTACTCACACACTAGCTGTTGAATTTGTGTGTTGTCTCTACTGTGTCTCGTTGGATCACAGTGATAGCAAGCACCTTGCCTTTTATGAGATGCACAGTGCCACAGTATCGCACATTCAATACATTTGCATTTAACCCAGGCTTGGTGATGTCCAGTATGACAGACTAAACAAGGAAAGGAGAGGACTAGTCCTGCACCAAGTTCCTGCTCAAAGGCAAAAACTACTTGGCTAGGGTCCTGGTGTTCCCAGTCCAAAGCAAGAATAGTTTCTTGAAATGGGAATTGTGTGCTGTATAAACCTCCTCACGATGTATGGAGTATCGGTTCTCCCAGACAGGACAACCTAACCCTGTAAACCCTGATACCTCTGGATAATCGAAACCATTTTCCCAAGGGCATCAGTCAGTTAGAAGTTAAACAGGTGCTGATGTGTTGGCGAAGTCCTGTTCACAAGGGTCCTCCTTTGATGTTGGTATTACAGGTGGGTCCTCAGGTGATACATTCAAGGGTTCTTGAAACGGCTTCATATTCTTTACTGGAATCCACTTGGGACCATTCTCTGTGGAGACACGCAAAAAGCCTCTTCCCCAGGTGATCAAAGGATAAGGCCCCAATACCTTACCAAATTCTGGATCCTTTACTAAAACAAGGGGCATTTCCTTTTGTTGCAAATGTGAATTACAACTAAAATGTTGAACAATCGGTGGATTAGAGTCTATAAAAGAACAATTCAAAAACTTAAAAACATAAAGGGCTTTCTGCAGTCTCTCAGCATGGGTGCCATCTCTGCCCCCCCCTCCCCCTTTCTGTTGTATTAAGAGACTCCTGAGAAAGCTGTGAGCCTGTTCAATGATAGATTGGCCTGTTGGGGAATGAGGAATACCTGTTTTGTGAGTAATTCCCCATAGAGCAAAAAAGGCAGCAGCTCGATGGGAAGTATAAGCTGGGCCTTTATCTGTCTTCACCTCAGAAGGTATACCAAGAGCTGCAAAAGCAGCAGTAAAGTGTCTACAGACATCTTTAGCTGTTTCCCCTGAATGGCCTGATGCAAAAAGAGCAGCAGAAAAGGTGTCAATAAAGGAATGAATGTATTTCAAAGGGCCAAACACAGCAAAATGGGTAACGTCTGTCTGCCAGATTTGAAGGCTTTGAAGCCCTCTGGGATTAACACCTCCTGCAACAGAGGGAAAGGAGAAGCTTTGACAATCAGGACAAACAATGATAATCGCTGAAGCTTGGACTTTAGTAATGCCAAACTTTCGAATCAAAGCAGCAGCATTCTGGTTAAAAAAAAGGAATGGCTCAATTTAGACTGCTCCATCTTACTAGGTATGACAGAGTTTTGTACAGGCATTGTTAAAAGATCAGCCAGCCTGTTCCCTTCAGCCAAAAATCCGGGAGGGGTTGAATGTGATCAAATATGCATAACAAAGTAAGGAGATGTTCTATTTTCTAAGGAAAAAACAAGGAGCTGCAACCAATAAAAGAGTTGTGAATTTTTAACCTCTTTCAAAACTGATGCTTCAGCTCTCATGACAATTCCTGCAACATAAGCTGAATCTGTTACCAAATTAAAGAGATCAGAAAACTTTTGAAAAGCTCTGACAACAGAAGCTAGTTCAACTATTTGGAGAGACCCCTCTATTGTGGATACATCTGATTTCCAGGTACCAGAAGAGGGGTCTCTCCATACCACCACTGATTTATGAGAGCGACCAGAACCATCTGTGAATGCTGTTAAGGCTTTAAGTGGACCCTCACTTCCCTTTGGTTTTTCTATCAATTGAAATGAAGGTGTAAAAAGCTTATGTTTTGGAGGGTGTATTGAGATTTGTCCCCTGAATTCAGCAAAGGCCATCTGAATAGCCTCCGATTCCTGAAATATCCAATCCAAATAAAAGGTGGCAATAGGCACGAAAATAGTGGAAAAATCCACTCCTGCAAGAGAATGAGTCTCTGTTGGGCTTTAATAACCAGTTGTGCCATCATTTCCTGTTGGGTACTGATGGTTTTGGTGGCTTGGTGTGGCAAAAAAATCCATTCAATGATAAGCAAAGGGTCTGGTGCATTGGAGTCCCATTGAAATACCAAAGCGTGGGGTTGTTTTGGTGGGCGCAAGATTATTAAATGGAAAGGCAGCTCAGGTGCCCAGCATGCAGCTTGCCAGTTTGCTAAGGCATCACAAACGCCCTGCAGGGCTTGCTGAGCCCGTGACTTGAATCATCTAGGTGATAAAAGGTCTGAGTCCCTTTTTAGCAGTTCAAACAAAGAACTCAGCTCTGCATTTGAGATTCCTAATAAGGAGCACACACAGTTAATTGCTCCCAAAAGTTTTTGTGCATCATGTAAGGTACGAATGTTTGTCTGAATTTGTAGATTTTGGGGAGAAATTAAATGGACTCCAATGCACCATCCCAAATACCTCCATGGAGGGTATTTTTGTACCTTTTCAGAAGCAATGCAAAGCCCTGCTTGACTCACAGCTTCGGTGGCAAGGGCTAAGGCTTTCTCCATGACCTCCTGTTGTTCAGGTGCTATGAGAAAATCATCCATGTAATGATATAAAAGAACGTCAAGCATTTGTTGATGAACAGAACTGAGGACCTTAGCAACATACCACTGGCAAATAGTAGGAGAGTTCTTCAGACCCTGAGGTAAAACAATCCAGTGACATCGCTGCAAGGGCGCCTGCATATTTGTGCTAGGTACTGAAAAAGCAAATTTTGGAGCATCATCAGTATGCAAAGGAGTGTTGAAAAAACAATCCTTTAAATCAATGACTTTCAAATGCCAATTTCGAGGGATCATGGTAGGAAAGGGGAGCCCAGGCTGCAGGGCTCAAATTTCCTCAATTACAGAATTAATTTTGTGGAGGTCTTGGAGCAAACACCACTTGCCCATTTGTTTTCTAATAACAAACACAAGGGAATTCGAAGGACTGGTAGAAGGGACTATATGCCCTTTCTGGAGTTTTTGTTGAACCAATTCTGTCAATGCAGGCAGCTTATGCAATGATAGGGGCCACTGACTCACCTACTCAGGCTCAGAAGTTTTCCAAGTCCGTTTGAGGATGCCGCATGTTCCAGTGACCCAAGGCAAAATTTGACTGCATAAAAATTCCCCACTGAGTTAATACATCCCTCCCCCACGAAACCAGGGAGACAGACTACACAAAAGGTTTGACTGTAGCAATCCGCCCCTCAGGTCCTGTAAATTGTACCAAGTTTTGGCTCTGCAGGCTTTGACTATTCCCCCCCATGCCTGAGAGCTTCTGAAGCATAGTCATTAATGGTCAATCACTGGGCCATTGGTTTTTAGAGATAACAGTTTCATCTGTACTAGTGTCAATAAAGCCTGTTAAGACTATGTCCCTGCCTTTCAGAATCACTTTGCATTGGCATGTGGGATATTGAGATGTAATACGTTGTGTCCAAGGAATTTGTGGGACCCCTGTTGAACCAAATCCACCTTCCCTCTGCTCAGCTATTGGGGGAGTAGATAGAGGTGCTGCCAGGAAAGGTATGAGGTGGGCTATATTGGTCCCAGATGGAACCACACAGGGCTGCTGCAGGGTCCAAGCCATGATCTTTATCTCCCCAACCGAGTCAGCATCAATGACTCCTGGCAGCACAAGCAATCCTGTTATCGAGGTAGATGATCTACCTATGAGCAAGGCATGGTAACTGGGTTCCAAGGATTCATAGATTCCTGTAGGGAGACAAAAAACTGTGCAGTCAGACAACACTACTGTGTTCTTGGTTGATATGTCCAGTCCTGCGCTGCCTAAGGTGGCTGCATGTCGGTTGGCAATGGTCGGCCGGGTGGGGGCAGGGCCAGTTAAAAGCTGAAAGTTGCTCCTGGTTGCTGTGTTGGCTGTGGGATTTGTTTCTGCATGAGTCGCAGTGCTGCTCTCCGAAAGAAGTTTCCCTGCTGCAAAGGCTGGCCATTCTGGTAGAGTGGCATTGATTAGCAAAATGAGGCCCTTTCTGACAGCGAGGGCACATATCCGAGGTCCTGGGTTTCCATATTCACCCTTTTTTACAGTCTCTTTTAATGTGCTCGGGTTCCCGACAACCAAAACAAACCAACTGCTTTCGGGAACTAATTTGAGGGCAGCAAAAGTGTCAGCTATGCCCTGCCCCACGGCCTGATAGGTGACTGTCATGGTGTGCTGCAATGTTCCCAAGTGGTTACAGGCTTCTAAAATTTGAAGCAATGTGCACTCAGGTTCAGGGGACAGGGATTTCAAGAGGTGCTTACAGTCTTCATTTGAATTTTCTATAGCCAGTTTGAGGAGTACAATCTCCCTTGCTTGATCATTATCAATTTGTCTCTCCAGTGTTTGTTTTAATCTGTCCACAAACTGCATATAGGGCTTCTGGGGAGCCTGTTTAATATTTATGAAGGACTGTTGTTGGGTTCTGGCATCAGGAACCTTAAAACTAGTCAGAAAGGCTGCCTCCATGATTCCCTCTAGGGCCTCTCTCGGTAAAGTAGCTTGGACATTAGGATCGATAAGCACACCTTCCCCTGCTAGGCGGTCAATAGTTAAGGGTGCCAGGGCTTGGTTAGCATGCCCTGAAAATGTGACAATAAAGTTTTCCAGTATTTTTTTCCATTGTGCCATGAATATTGCATATTGCCTTAGCTTAAGCAAAAGATTTGCCAAAGATTTAACATCATGAGGAGTCATGAGGTGAGTAGTGAAAGTTGTTCTTAATAAGTTACTGAAGTAAGGAGACCTCAGACCATATTCCGTTGCAGTGCGGCGCAGTTCCTTAATTTCTGAGTGTCCCAAAGGCTTCCATTGTGGGTTCCCCCCCTCGGGCCGAGTTGCACGGGGGCCACAAAGATTTCTGCTGCAGTCTCAAAGTCTCTGTCCTTAAGGGCTTTCTTTTTTATCCATAACCAATTATTATGCATATCCGTAGGGAATAATTCCGGATCTTTTCTGGGGCTGGGGTCAAAAAGGTCACGTTCTCCTTCACTGCTAGAGTCAGTGTCCACCCTGTAAGCGGTAGGCGTTCAGTGGCTCTGGGGTCTCTGGTGATTGAGCGGTGGGACTGTAGGTCGTTACTGGGCTCTAATCATCGGGGAGGGTGTGCAGACGGGCGACAGGAAACGTGACCTGGGCAGGTCTCGGTCCGGCATGGTTTTTATAGCTGTCTCAGAGGTAGCTTCACAGGCAGCCTCACTCTCCCCCTGCTTTTTAATCACATCCATGACCGCCCTCCATGCAGGAAACATTTGTAACTGGCTCATGGCCAGGGACAGTGGCCAGGTCATAGAATTTAATGCCGACCTTGTCCTAGTAGCAGAGGATGAAAATAGAAGAAGGGGTGGTGTCAGGAAGCATGCATGACACCCATCGTAGAAGTTACTTAAGGTCATGCTTGGGGATGGGGAAGCCATGCTTGCCTAGAACAGCGAGCATGGTTTTATAGACACATCTCTCCTTGAGCATGTCCTGTCCCATAGTTCAATTCCCCAGGCTCACCTGTCATGTTGCAGCAGGACAGGTGATTGGGCCCAGACGCGGTTCTCTCACTGACACGATCAGTTCCAGGGTCTCGCTGATTGCTGCTAGTTGGGCCAATTCTTCTCCTTACACGGGATCATCAATTATCGACAATTGAGAGACGGGGATACCGATTCATGATCAGAATCTGAATTTTACTGTGAGCTACATATGCTTATATACCATTTTCAGAAAAGCTAGTAATTTTTTACTACAGTCATTTAGTTAAACATCACACAGACAAACTTTGCATTTCTACTTAGATAAATCTTCTTTCCTGTCAGCAGACTTGATCTAGTCTTCTTGTAATCTTCAAATCTGTTTGCTCTTACCAAGGCATCTTGGTTATCAATCTACATATGTTAATTAAATCTACAGCACTATCAGTCTCATTTACAGTTACCACAATCCGTATTGTGTAATTCTAGTTTGTAGAGAATAAAAAGAGAGGCGCAAGTCGCTGAAGGTGTGCATGTTTTTGGAGGATCTATCCCCCCATGCACCTCAGTGCTGAATAAAATGTATGCTTACTCTTATAACTTACTTTGTGAGTTATAAAGTTTTTCTGCGCCTCAGGAAGGGAACATAGAGCAGGAGCTGGGAAGTGAGCTGCAATCCCTGCTCATCCACCAAGATGGCTTAACCTCTGTGATCCTGTTATCTGAAAATGGGGGCCATTGTTTTTACCCACTTGCGCACCTTGAATGAATGTGGTGGAATTAGTTATCAGCAGATCTAGAAAATTCATATTGCTAAGCATACTAATGAACCGCACAAGTCTCCACTCTGATGCTGGCTCAGGGGCGGGATGAAACAAGCTCTGCTCTTCCCACTGTCTTTTTATCTTTCATTTGTGGATGCCCAGAGGAGTCTAGTTTCACATGGCCATGGGAAAGCAGAGCCATAAGGACACCTCAACCTATGCCCAGCTTGTGCAGGGATGGCATTTATCCAGTCAGCAATTCTGTCATGGGATGAGTGGGAGCTTCAGACAAATCCTGCCTTAGTCTCAGATTTTGGCAACAGTTTAAATTTAAGGACTTACTCTGGCCCGCTTCGATTTGGTGAGCCAGGCAGGAGGATCTCTGTCCAGCTTTGGGAGCGGCTGAAGAGCAGATTCCCTGGCATGCCCCAGGACCTTCCCTGGAGGGACCCCGAACCTCAGTTCGCTCACCACAGGGACAGACAATGACCTGCTGGCATTGCGGATAAAACGGTATGTATTAAATATCAATAACAGGCCTGCTGGTAAGTTGTACAGATACGTCTGATGCACAGCGCAGTCCCAGTGGGCTTGCAAGTAGCCGGCCAAGGGGGTCAGAAACAGAGGGAGAGAGGTTGATCCCTGGTCAATAGTGCAGCCAATGGAAAGGTCTCACTGAGCTGATAGAGCAGCCTGCTAGCGACTTTGGGGGTGAGTAGAGTGAGCCCTTGTTTTTGCTGCTATTTTATGTGACTGCTAAGTACAGACACGTTGAGTCGTCAAGTGTGTCAGTGAGTGAATGAGTGGGTGAGACGTACCTCTGGTACGAAGTGAGTGGGGAGTTATATCCATATTTCTGACCTCGAGCGACTGAGGCAGCTGGAGAAAAGGGAAGCGATGGGGGTCAGTGTGGGGTGAGTGCAAGTGTGAGCGGAGGAGTGTTGTGCTTGAACACGGTGTGGCTAGCGTCTGTTTTAACCATGGCTAGACCTAGACAAACAGAAGGAACCCCCCTCCCTCAGTGGTTTGAGCTTGATCCTTGGGAGATTGTAAATCCGGTGAATTATTGGATAGAAACGAGAAATGATCAGGTTTATCTGGAAGGAATATATAGAACTTCAGCAGGAAGGTTGGTAGCTTTGGATTGGAAACAGCCTGCACAAGAGGATCTGGACATTCAAGAGAGAAGAAGTGGAATAGCTTGCTTTTGCGGGCATTACGAGGCCTTCTGGGCATCTGGAGGTTGGCACTCCTCATGGTTACTGTTATAGTGTATGACTTGTGAAAAATGTTGGTATTGTTCCTCTGGGAGACGGCAAGGTCTATGCCCTCAATGTAAATTGAGGCATCCTAACTGAGCTGATTTTGAACCTAAGATTCTAAAGTTTATGTGTGGAAAATCACATTTAGTACCTGCAATTTGGGCATATGTGTGGGAGGAAGATTGGGAAAGAACTGTGAGAAATTACGAAGAGAGATTTGGGTGGAAATGGGACAGGACAAGAAGGAGGAGATAATGGGAAGTGGACAAAGTAGATTCCTAAAGCCAGTCCGCTAGGCTGTATTACTGCACCTTTGAAAGATGTTGCTGGGCATGAGGGTACAGAAAACAAAATAGATCTTATTAGATTTTGCAGGCAATGGTGGCCATTATATAAATTGGATTATGGAGTGAAGTGGCCACCTAGTGGAACTTTGGATTATAACACGCTATTAAAACTCATAGCATTTCTTAGGAAGGAAGGGAAGTGAACAGAGGTATTATATGCCAATATGTTTTTCTCCCTTCGAAATCACCCTAAATGGCAGAGGGACTGTGGGATCAGGGCTCTATCTGACCCTCTGATATTTGCTCTAGAGAAGGAGAATAAGAGAGGAAAGCTCAAGCGTGTTGTTCAGCGTGTAGTATAGGGCGAAGATGTACAAAATCAGATAAGGTTTACCAGACTGTGGCCCAGGAACAAGATCTGGTGGACAATTTACTCAAGCCTTCCCGCATAAGGCAGGAAATGGATGAGGATGAGGATGAGGATGCCGACTCAGAAGATGCAGACCCCTCCTCCAATCGTGCACTGGACTAGACAACAGACACACATATTACAGGCATTTCTGCGAAAGGCAGTGGGACCAGAGGGAGGACTGGTATTGGCCAAAGTTCCCTTCTCCAGAATCAATTTGGAGGCATGGGAAAAGGTTGCTAAAAATTACAGCAGTGATCCAGTTAACATGGCTAAACATCTGCGATATATAATAAAACAACATAATTCAGATTGGCACAATATGCAATTATTATTGGATGTACTGACAGAGACAGAAAAGCAATTAATTATAAAAATGGCAGGGGATTTGGCAGACGATTATTATAAAACCCAACAATTCGATATGAAAGATTATTTCCCGCTCCAAAATACACAGTGAAACCCAAAGAGATCAGCAGAATTGAGAAAGTTGGAAAGCTCTCAGGAGTGTATTGCAAAGGGGATGGAAAGAGCCATTCCCAAAACTATAAATTGGTCAGCTTTATGTGCAATCAAGCAGGGGCCCTCTGAGTCGCCATACAAATTCCTTGATCAATTAAGGGATGCAATGCGCCACCACACATCACTGAACCCTGAGTCTGAAGTAGGGATACAGCAGCTTGTCAATTTATTCCTGGGGCAATCTACAGGTGACATAAGACATAAACTTCAAAAGCTTTGTGGGGGGGATGGGAGAACTTAGAGACTCTGTTGGATGAGGCGTGGAGAGTCTTTAGTAACCGGGAAGAAGGATATAAAAAAGGAATGAGGAAGTTCATAGCTGTCGTAAGTGAGAGGGAGAGAGGAAGACGTGGACAGGGACCACCTAGACAAGGTCATGTCCCAATTGGGCAGAAACCAGTGTGCTATCTGTAAGAAATACAGTTACTGGAAAAATCAATGCCCAGAATGAAGACGGGATGGTTGTCAGGAAAAGGGAGACCGGGAAAAGGGAAAAGTGTTCTCACATATGAAAGAAAACTGAGGAGGACTGGTAGATCTTACCCGAGGAGATCCACTGGTTATAAAATTGAAGCTGGGGGGAAAAGGGAAAGAAGTGGGATTTCTGGTTGACATGGGGGCTACATATTCATCTCTGAGTAAGACCTTGACACCTGTGGGGAAGGAATATGTTATAGTAATAGGAACAACTGGCCAACCTGAAAAAGCATATTTTTGCAAACCATTAAAGTATAGGCTTGGAAAGCAATGGGGAATTCATAAATTTCTATATCTGCCCAGTTCCCTGAGACAACTTTTGGGGAGACACTTGTTAGAAGAATTACAAGTAACCATTAAATTTAAAAATGGGGAGGTTATTCTGGAGGTAAATGATGAACAGTACATAGAGGCATTAAATTTAATGTTAACAGCCATTCAAATGGAGGGAGAAATTTGTGAAGAAATAATAAATCAAGTATTTCCTGGAGTGTGGGCTTCTAATGTACCAGGGAGATCAAAAAATGCACTTCCTATATTAATCAGACTTAAGGAAGGAAAACACCCAGTTAGAATTAAACAGTACCCTTTGAAAAAGGAAGATAGAGAAGGAATTAGTCCGATAGTTAAAAACTTTTCACAATTAGGGTTGTTAAAAGAGTGCCCATCTGAGTTCAACAGTCCCATCTTACCGGTCCGAAAACCTGATGGGTCATGCCGGATAGCACAGGATCTAAGAGCTGTTAACAAAATAACTGAAGATCTCTATCCCGTGGTAGCAAATCCATACACTTTGCTAACGTACCTAACACCAGAACTAGCTTGGTTTACTGTTTTAGACTTGAAAGATGCCTTCTTTTGCCTCCCTCTCCATGAGGTCAGCCAGAAAATTTTTGCATTTGAACGGGAAAATCCTAAAAGTGGGCGCAGATCCCAGCTCACATGGACGATGTTGCCTCAGGGATTTAAGAACTCTCCTACCCTGTTTGGGGAACAACTTGCCAAAGATCTGGAATCCTGGGAGGCTCCCTCAGAAGAAGGAAAGCTATTGCAGTACGTGGACAATATCCTCATAGCCATCCAGACGAAAGAGGCATGTGTAGCCATGTAAGCCTCCTAAACTTTCTAGGACTTCAGGGATACAGAGTATCAAAGAAAAAGGCCCAGGTAGTGAAGCAAAAGGTAATTTATCTGGGTTATGAAGTTAGTGCGGGGCAACAGACTCTGGGGCAAGATTGCAAGGAAGCGATATGCCAAACCCCAAAACCTCAAACAGTAAAGAAACTGCAAACATTCTTTGGAATGACAGGGTGGTGTAGGTTGTGGATACACAGCTATGGGTTGCTTGTAAAACCTCTATATGCACTCATTACAAATAGGAACAGAGACCTCCAGTGCACAAAAGAGCACAAGCAAGCCTTTTACCAGCTGAAGAATGCTCTAATGTCAGCTCCAGCTCTTGGACTCCCAGACGTGAGTAAACCATTCTTTCTGTTTACCTATGAGAAACAGGAAATTGCCCTGAGGATACTGGCCCAGGACCTGGGTCCATTCTGGAGAGCAGTTGCTTACTTCTCTAAGCAACTAGACATATCAGACAAGGGATGGCCGCGATGTCTTAGAGCCATTGCAGCAGTGATGCTGACTATTCAAGAGGCACGCAAATTCACTTTGGGCCAGAAAATATACTGTATTGGTGTCTCACAGAGTGTCTGCAGTCCTGGTAGTAAAGGGTGGGCACTGGCTTTCCCCACAAAGGTTCCTGAAATACCAAGCCATCATGGTAGTGTTATAAATGAGTACAATGGACCATGCGAGATCGAATCAAAATTGAAAAATTTATTGGTTACAGAAGGCAAAAGTAAAGATCAGCGCTGCGCTGGGCGGCAAGGGAGTCGAGCCGAGCTCGCTCCACCAACTGCCATGCCCCCCCCTTTCAGTTCGTCACTTTTAAGTTGTTCGGTTTCTGGATTACGTGTTCTTCCTTTAGTAATTTGCGCATGCTCTTCCAGTTGCTAGGGGGTCTTTTTCTGCCTTCTGGTGGTCGAGGGATGAAGGTGAGGAGCCTCTTTCTCTGTTTTGTCTTGCTAACCCCCCTCCTCCTTATAAGGTGATCCGGCGGTTTCTTGGAAACTTACTAGCACTTAAAGCGATATGTGATTTATGCAAGTAAAGCAAAGCGATTAACAACATCTTGGCCTCACTCTCAAGGTCTGTCTGGCTAGCAAAGCAAAACAATTAACACCATCTTGGCAAGCAAAGCAAAGCAATGCAAAGCAATAAAACAATTTACGACATCTTGGCTCCACAGGCCCAGGCGATATCTTTTTCAAGGTCTGTCAGGCGATCAAAAGGTTCCTTATCTATCACAATCCCCCCTTTTTCTATATTCTACTTTTGTTCGCTAAATCTTTGTAATTCTCTTTTGCTTAATTCTAAATAGTTTTCCATTTCTTCTCCATTTAAGGTTTCATATTTTGCTCGTATTAACATAAGGTGAGCTGCTTCTAACCTACTCTTTACTATGCTAATGATTTTGTTAAAGATGCAGGGGCCAAAGGTGAGTCCTAAGATTAGCAAGATTAATGGTCCTGCTATGGTAGACAACAAAGTTGTTAACCACGGAGAATAGTTAAACCAAGATTCATACCAACTTTGTCGGACTTCTCTATCCTTTTTACGTTGCTCCAGTTGTTTTCGGAGCTCAGCCATGGTGTCAATTACTATCCCAGTGTGGTCCGCATAGGTACAACATTCTTCTTGTAAAGCTACACACAATCCCCCTTGCTGTAAAAATAACAGGTCTAATCCCCGCCTATTCTGTAATACAACTTCTGAAAGAGATCTTACTGATTTTACAAGACCGTCTATTGCTTTTTCTATTCTACTTAGGTCTTCATCCACTGAGACTCTAAGATTTTTAAATTCTTGCTGTTGGTTTACTAAAGAAGCTACTCCTGTTCCTACTCCAGCACCTCCTAATGTTAATAATACAGCAACTGTAAGGGCTGTAAACGGTTCCCGTTTTGCCAGGTGGTGTCCTGGAGTGATTTGATGATTATACACATAGTCCTTTGGGTGGTATACGATTCGGGGAACTATCATGACCTGAATGCAGTATTCGGATGTTTTGTTGAAATTAGGTATTGATATACACGGGGTTACCCCTAATGTGTTACAAACCCACTTGGTGTTTGCAGCAGGGATTAACCATTGGGCAGGTTTGCGGGAGTCGGTTACAGCCATTTTTACCCCGCAGAGGTGGTCTTTATCTCGAGGTATGTTGCCTATACACCTCCCCTTCCCATTTACCTGCACCATCGATACCCCTGGGGTGTTTTCTTTTCCCCTTTTCCAAAGGCACAAGGAGGGATTGGTCCCATTTATTCTTTTAGATTTTGCTACAGAACCTAAGGCCTCATAAAAGGGTGGATTAATACTGTAACATAACCAGCATTCTTTAGTCAAATTGGGGTATGTACTATTTAACACCCTAAAGGTGGCTTGTAGGATCTTCCATAGGGGCCCTTTACTGGGTTGTGTCACGGCTGTTGTCTTTATTAGCTGTGATTCATTTTTGGTCTCTGTAAAACTTTCTTGGGTTATGTTGTCTAAGTTACTCTGATCCGTTATTGTGGCTTTTGAGTCTGTCATTATAGGATTTGGTCCAACAGGCTGAGGATCGTGGGGTATAATTTCCTTCTTTATAACAATATGTCCTCCTCGGTCTTTCTCGGGTTCCCATATTCTAACTCCCCAGAATTTTCCTACTACCCATCCCGGGTCTTGGGGTTGCGTGACGTTAAGATAGACCCATTTGCAAGTACCGATATAAGTTACCACCCCTGATGGATCTGTCCAGGGTTTTTTACATCCATGTGGACCTCTTTCAACTCTTAAGTACTTATCTTGGATTTGGACCGACCATCCTAGGGAAATCGTTTCACAGCCCCAATATCTACAGTAAAATTCTCCGGGGTAGTTACAGTATGACCTCCCTGGGTTAGATGCTGGACACATGTAGAATACACTATAGGGGCTAGAACCTGTCCTATCAAGTAGGTCATCCAGGATTATGTTAAAGCTAGGACTTCCCGAAGTAGTTTGTGTTTGAATTTCTCTCTGACCTTCCCATTTTATAAGTGACCATTTAAACGGTTCGTGGCTTGCACGTACTCCTTTTAGGGACATTAAACAAATTATTCCTAACTGGAGGTAGTAGCTTCCTCAATGCCCGCAACCTGTCTGCCAGTGGTGATAACTATCCCATTGTTTCTGTAACCTGCCCTCCCATCGTCTTTGGGTCCCCACCTTTAGTCTCCTCTGTGCCCGTGGGCGACCCACTCCACAAACATTTTCTCCTCTGCCTCGCACATCAATTGGGTTGCAGCGAGCTATGGGGAGTTCCATCTCCTCGGCAGCAAGAGTACCCTTCAGGAGGGGTGTTTGCCCCATGCTTTTTGATGCGTTTAATATACCTGCTCCACTTGCGGGCTTTAATTAGAGGAGTATAGCAACTGAGTTCGGGTACCCACCGCCTACACAGGGCTGCTACAATTTTGGCTACAAATGGGGTAGGTTCGTTAGAGTGGTAGCAGTAAAATTGAGGGTTCACCCCCTTTGAAAAAATTTCCCACCACTTTTCGGATCCCACCGAAAGCCCTCCCACAGCCACTACGGTGGCTAGGACCTGAGAAGTGAGCCTCCTTTGGCTCCAGTAACAATTGTGACACACCCCCCTAGGGATGTAACCGTTGCAGCAATGGGCCCACCACTCCTCCTTACAAAATAAACAGACAAAGCATACAAACGGATTACAATTTCCCCAGCAGTTTTCAGCATTACATTTGAGTTTAACCTCTGCACTTAGTACACTTTCCCCACCTTCTAGTGGTACCCCTGTTTTTCTGTTTTCTATTGTGAAAGAAAAGTACTGTGGATCCCAAGGTTCAGCATCCATGTGGTGTCGGTATAGGTTTCATGTCCCAAAAGGAAGTAGAAGAATAAAGTCTTTCAAGGTTGCACTTTCTTCTGCAGTGTTAGCTTTAAATCCCCAGGTGTGCCTCTTACCTCCCACTCAGGATTGTTGGTGAATTTAGACGGATTTACTGGTCCTTTGATCTGGCTTGCGTGAGTCCACCCTTTTTCTACAGTGCGTACCGCTGAATCCGTTGTCAGCAACACCTGGTAAGGTCCTTCCCACTTAGGTGTTATCGGATTTTCCTTCCAACTCCGGACTAGTACCCAGTCTCCGGGCTGAACCTGATGTAATACAAGATTTAACGGTGGTCTCTGAGCCAACATTCCCTTTTCCCATAACTGTTTCCTGAATTTCATCAGGGTTACTATATACTCATTAATGTATCGTTCACTAACGTTTGGATTTGTTTGTGCCCTTTCTAAATTATAAGGCATACCATATAACATTTCGAATGGGGAAATTCCTAGTTCTGCTCGGGGTTGAGTCCGAATATTCAGCAAGGCTAATGGAACACATTTAACCCATGATAGCTTTGTTTCTAGTACCAACTTAGTCAGCTGTTTCTTTATTTCCCCATTCATTCTTTCTACTCGGCCTGAACTCTGAGGATGCCAGGGAGTATGATGTTGCCATTTAATTCCTAATGCTTCTGCTATCTCTTGAGTTACCTTTGATGTAAACTGCGGCTCTTTATCAGAGTCAATTGTTTCTGGTACACCATATCTGGGGACTATCTCCTCTAGTAAAACTTTTACTACTGTTCATGCAGTTTCTCTTGATGTTGGGAAGGCTTCCACATAGTGGGTGAGATGATCTACTACCACCAAAAGATATTTAATTCTTCCTACCTTTGGCAATTCGGTAAAATCCACTTGGATATTTGCAAAGGGCCGCTTTGCTATAGGCCTTCCCCCATGGGGTAGTTTTCTGAGGTTACTTCGATTTACCCGCAAACAGGTAGGACATCCCTTTGTGATATGTTTAGCTAAATCGTGGAGTCTGATGCTCATGTATTTAGTGGCAAAGTGATCTACTAGCCCCTGGGCTCCCCAATGAGTTTTCTGATGTAACTTATACAGTATTCTTTGAGCTACTGCTTTTGGTAGCACTTCTCGGCCATCTGCTAATATCCACTCTCCTGATTCTTCTTTAATCCCCATCCTTTTAAGTTTCTCTTTTTCCTCATTCGTAAAAATTGTGTCAGTGTTTTCATTGTTATCGACTCCACCCTCATCCCTTTGCCCCCCTTTTTCTTTTAGGACCATCTCCTTTAGGGCTGCCCGTTTTGCTTCCTGATCTGCAGCGTTGTTTCCCCTGCTTCTCAAATCCATTCCTCGTTGGTGTCCCTTTAAATGTACCACTGCTAACTTCCTCGGCCCTCTCAGGGCTTTTAATATTTCAACTATAAGTTTCTGATGTATCAAATCTTTTCCCTGTGAGTTAATGAGGCCCCTTTCTTCCCATAGCTTTCCAAATGTATGTACTACTCCAAATCCATATCTGGAATCAGTGTATATTGTCCCTTCCTTCCCCTCAAGAAGTTTTAAGGCCCTTAATATTGCATATAATTCGCATGCCTGTGCAGACCATGATTTATCTAATGCACCCGACTCTACCACCTGTAAGTTTGGACCTTGCACTATTGCATACCCTGATTTCCTCCTTCCCTCTATTATCCTGGAGGATCCATCCACAAAAAGTTTTTCACCACTTTCTAATTCCTCTTCTTCTAAATCTGGTCTAATCTTTGTCTGCTCCTCTATTGTAGCTATACAGTCATGGGCTAAGAACTCATGCTCTGGCTCTCCGTATAAAAATGCAGCCGGGTTCTGTAGTGTAGTGGTTTCTAACGTCAAATTGGGTGCCTCTACCAGAATTCCTTCATACTTTAGAAGTCTAGCATCTGAAATCCACTTCTCTGCTTTTTGTTGTAATACACTCCGGATGTTGTGAGGGGACATTACTTTAATATTACCATTAAAGGTGATTTTTCTAGCTTCTTCCACCAATAGGGCACATCCGGCCACTATTTGTAAACAGGTCGGCCAGCCCCTACTCACAGGATCTAAAATTTTTGATAAATATGCAACAGGCTTCTTTTTCCCTGCCCAGTCCTGGGTAAGTACCCCAAACGCAATGCCCTCTTCTATATTCACAAACAAGAAAAATGGTCTCCTCAAATCCGGGAGGCTTAAGACCGGGGCATGGACTAAGCTTTCCTTTAATTCTTGAAGTTTTTCTGTGTCCTCCTGACTCCATTTTACTAGTCCTTCCTGTGTTAATTTATGGTAAAGAAATCTAGCTTTACTGCTGTAATTTTCAATCCACTGTCTACAGTACCCAGTAAGTCCCAAAATTTGACGAATCTGTCTCTTGTTCTTTGGAATAGGTAGTGACATAATTGCTTGGATCCTTTCAGGGTCTATTTTCTTCTCTCCCTTCTTTAAATAGTGCCCCAAATATTTTACCTCCTCCTCTACAAACTGAAGTTTAGTTTTAGAAACTTTTAACCCCTTAAGTCCCAGGAAATTCAATAGCCTTATGCTTTCTTTTCTCACATCCTCCTCATATTCCCCCACCAGAAGCATATCATCTACATATTTTATCAAGGTTACTCCCGGTCCTGTTTGATAATCCTGCAAGATTTGTTCCAATGCCTGTCCAAACAAATTTGGAGATTCTGTGAACCCCTGGGGTAACACTGTCCATTTCAACTGTTGCCTCTTTCCGGTATCTGGGTCCTCCCATTCAAATGCAAAGTAATCCCGGCTTGCCTCGTCGAGAGGGCAAGCCCAAAAGGCATCCTTTAAATCTATGACACTCTACCACAAGTTGTTAGGCCCCAATTTGCTTAAGAGTGTATACGGATTTGCCACCACGTGGAATCGAGCCACTCTGCGTTTATTGATTTCTCTTAAATCGTGTACTAACCGATAAGTGCCATCTGATTTGCGCACAGGGAGTATTGGTGTGTTGAAGGGTGACATACATGGTTCTAACAGCCTCTTACTTAGCAACCTATCTACCTCAGGTTTCAATCCCCGTCGGCCCTCAGGGGATATGGGATATTGTGTTATTTATACCGGGACCTCTGGATTTTTAATAATCACCGAAAATGGGGCTATTTTTAGCTGCCCTACGTTTCCCGGGTTATACCATACTTCAGGGTATCTTTTCGTCATCTTCCACTCTAAGAGGACAGAGTTTAATTTGTAGTTCCTTCTCTACTACTTCTATTTTAATTCCTAGTTCTATAATCATGTCTCTTCCTAATAAATTATATTCAGATTCTGATATTAACAAGAAATCTCCTAACCCAATTTTTGACTCTGATTCAACTGTCACCTTTTTAATAACCCCCACCTCAAAGGGTTCTCCTTTTGCTCCTACCACTGTGGCAGTCTCTTTGGATAAACTACATCCTTTTGGCAAAAACTGAATAGTTGATCTTTCAGCCCCTGTGTCAACCAGAAAAACTATTTCCTGGCCGTGGGGACCCACTTTTAGTTTTATCAAGGGCTCCTTATGATGTTTCCGGGTCCCCAAGAGATAGAGCCCCTGACCCCTCTAATCTGTCTTGAACTCCTTCTCATCCCGAATCCTGGCCCTACACTCTCTCTTGAAATGTCCTTTTTTCCCACAATAAAAACACACTTTGATATCCTGTCTCTCCTTAGAATTCCCAGGCTCCCTAGACTCTTACTGGTCGCCTCTGTGTCTCCCTCCGGTCTTGTTCCTTACTTTCTGGTACCGCATCAACCATCATTCTAACATTCCGTTTGTGGCTCTCTTCTTCCCTCCGGACATACACCTTTTGGGCCTCTCTCAACAGCTCGTCTAAGCCTCTATCCTGCCAATCTTCCAGCTTTTGTATATTTTTCCTTATATCTTCCCAAGATTTAGACACAAAATGTACCTTTAACACCGCCTGCCCCATTTGACCATCTGGATCCATTCCTGAATAAAGCTGGAAATTTTTTCTCAACCTCTCTAACCACTCTGTGGGGGTTTCATCTTTCTTTTCTCTTTCATTAAATGCCTTATTGATGTTCTGGCCCCTCGGGACTGATTCCCTAATTCCCTGAACTATAATTGTCCTTAAGTCCTGCATGTGTGTTTGATGTGCAGGATTCTGGTGATCCCATTGAGGATTCTGCAGGGACCATTTGATGTTAGCTGCAGGACCCTGAGCGTGCTGGGTGTCCCAGATAGGCATCCCTTCCCTCCTAATCATATTTTTCTCTTCGGCAGTAAACAGGATGTTCAAAACAGATTGTAATTCCTCCCAAGTGTACATATTAGGACCCAAAAATTGATCCACTCTTTCAGCAACTCCCAGTGGGTCTTCTAATAAATGTCCCATTTCTTTCTTAAACTCCCTAACATCCCCTGAACTGAGGGGTACAGATATAAATCCTATTCCTGCCTGGGGGCCTCCCATTGGCATTTCTCTCAATGGGAATAAATTTTCTTGTTGTTTCCTAGATCTACCTCTAGTGACTGGTCCTGAATAGCCTGAATGATCAGAGTCCAAATCCTCCTCTGGGGGAGGTGCACTGGGCACATATGGGGGGGGTACTATCAGAGTTTCTTCTTTCCTACCCCCCTTTTTCTTATTTTTGCCATCCTCTGATTTTTCGGTCAATTTGAAGATAAAAACCTCGGGATGGGCTATCCAGATTTTTGCATATTCACTTTCCTCTAAGCAAGCAGGTTTTTTGGTGTTTACCCAAATATTCAATCTCTGCTTTACCCAATCCTCTGTTGACCCAAATATCGGCCAAAACACCTTTCTTGAAATCTCCTTCCCACCCCAGACTTCCACACAATAATGTATCATCTTAGCCTTATCCTTCCCTCCCGTCCCAGGAAAATGGTCCCAATTCTCTAGCAAGAATCCCAAGGGACTATCTCTAGGTATGGGTGGGAGTTTAACGTCTGCAGGAGGTTTACTTTTCCCCTGCCCCATTCTTCTGGAGTACCTTCACTCACACCAAAATCACTTTCGCTTCCCCTGTTTCGTGGCCCACGCCCTTGCGGGCCAGTGGGAACCGCACTACTGAGGGTCCACACTTGCTTGGGGAATCTGGCTGCCAGCTCCCCTCTCACACACACACACACCACGTCGCCGTACTCCCCGATCCCGACCCCGCCCGAACGAATCCCCTTATACTTACGCGTCCTGCGCCGTCGTCCAGACTTTGTGCACAAAATTTAAGGGGTCAACTGGGCCCTCCTACCTTTACTTTTGCTTTCCTAACTTTTAGGTTCGTCTGTCGAGGTTGGGATAGGGCCACCCCCGTCCCCGGGGCCACCAAAAATGGTGGGGCGCACCTTCCCGCAGGCGGAGAGCCCCTCCGAAATCTCGATCCGAGTCACGGCACTAAATTGTTATAAATGAGTACAATGGACCATGCGAGATCGAATCAAAATTGAAAAATTTATTGGTTATAGAAGGCAAAAGTAAAGATCAGCGCTGCACTGGGCGGCAAGGGAGTCGAGCCGAGCTCGCTCCACCAACTGCCGCGCCCCCCCCTTTCAGTTCGTCCCTTTTAAGTTGTTCGGTTTCTGGATTACGTGTTCTTCCTTTAGTAATTTGCGCATGCTCTTCCAGTTGCTAGGGGGTCTTTTTCTGCCTTCTGGTGGTCGAGGGATGAAGGTGAGGAGCCTCTTTCTCTGTTTTGTCTTGCTAACCCCCCTCCTCCTTATAAGGTGATCCGGCGGTTTCTTGGAAACTTACTAGCACTTAAAGCGATATGTGATTTATGCAAGTAAAGCAAAGCGATTAACAACATCTTGGCCTCACTCTCAAGGTCTGTCTGGCTAGCAAAGCAAAACAATTAACACCATCTTGGCAAGCAAAGCAAAGCAATGCAAAGCAATAAAACAATTTATGACATCTTGGCTCCACAGGCCCAGGCGATATCTTTTTCAAGGTCTGTCAGGCGATCAAAAGGTTCCTTATCTATCACAGTAGAACAAGACAATGTGGAGATAGTTGTACCTGACATTGTCAACCCAGCTTCCTTTCTTAGTGGAAATCAAGGGGACCCGGTACACCATGACTGCCTGGAGACTATAGAAGCCTCTTATTCCAGCCGCCCAGATCTGAAGGACACCCCTTTGGATGATGCAGAAACCTGGTTCACTAATGGAAACAGCTATGTCGTCAGTGGAAAGCAACATGCTGGGTATGCAGATACCACCTGCAAACAGGTAATAGAATCTGGACCCTTGCCAATAGATATGTCTGCACAAAAGGCTATGATAATCAGTCTAACCTGCGCCCTAGAGATCGTGAAGGGAAAGAAAATAAGCATCTATACAGACTCAAGATATGTATTTGGGGTTGTAGAGACAGACATGGAGCCATCTGGAAAGAAAGAGGACTGTTGAACTCACAAGAGGAAAACATCAGACAGGAAATATTGCAGCTACTGGAAGCACTTCAGCTACCTGAGCAGATACAATTATGCACATTAAAGCACACCAGAAAGCGAGCTCAGAATTGGAGGAAGGAAACGAGCAGGGGGACAGAGAGGCAAAAGAAGCAGCAAAAGGTGAGATGATGATTGAGGGACCCTTAATTCCAGATGGACAGAACTCCCTTGAAGGTAAGCCAGTATATACCAGAAAGGATAGAAACCTAATTAAGGATCAAGGAGGAATATATAACCAAGAAGGATGGGCTACTAGTGCGGAAGGGACGATGGTCATCCCTTCTCATCTGTTATGGTCATTAGTAAGGGAAGAGCACCACAAAAGAATGGGGAATAGATGCCCTGTATAGCTATTGAGTTGAAATGATTACTGCCAGGAATTTATACTCTACTGTCATTCAGGTAACCTGGCAGTGTGACATTTGCCTCCAGACCAAACCCAAGAATACCCCCAAAACCAAAACTTGGTCAAATTGGAAAAGGCCATGGGCCTGGACAACACTGGTAAATTGACTTTTCAGAGCTCCCAAGAAAAGGAGGGTATCGATATTTGCTGGTGTTAACAGACACCTTTTTAGGGCTGCCAGAGGCTTTTCCCACCAGAACTGCCAAGGCCTAGGAGGTAACCAAGGTATTGCGACAAGAGATAATACCACGCTTCAGAGTTCCAGCCACAATATCTTCAGATAGAGGGCCACATTTTATTTCAAAAATAGTACAACAAAACAGTCGTCACCTAGGCATAGACTGGGAGCTACATATCCCATACCATCCCCAGTCAAGTCACCAAGTAGAGAAAATGAATCATTTAATTAAGCAGCAAATTGTGAGGCTAGGACAAGGGGCTAATTTACCCTGGCCTCAATCTCTCCACCTGGCATTGCTGTGGATCCAAACCAAGACTAGAGCCAAAGAAAGACTAAGTCCCTCTGAAATGCTTTATGGAGACTATATGGAGTGCAAAAGGGATTCTTTACCAAAGTGGGGGAAGAAAGGCTGACTGCCTATATGATAGCCTTAAGTAAGCAACTCAGAGAAATTAAGAAACATGTGACTGGAACTTGGAGCAGAGCGCTGGATGGATTAGTGCATGTGTCTTGGTTTAGGGCAAATTTGAGAGAAAACCTCTGAATGGGGTTTTTTTAGGAAAGAGATTTAAGCAGTCCTTTTTTAAAGTGGTTTAGGGAAATATATTTTTGGAGAGAAGAGGAAAAATGCCTGTTTATTTAATAGGCAAAGCACTTCCTAGCACAAAAATGAACAATACTAAGTAACAAAACTTTTCACTGTTCTGAAGAGATGACAAATTTAGAAGAGTTCTTTTTGTGGGTTGCAGCCTGGCTCACTCAGTCTGTTTTAAGTCCCTCCGGCGCTGGGAAATGCAGCGGTCCAGGCCAGGCCTGGTGGGCTATGGATGCGAGCTTTTGGTGCTCCTCTGGGTATTCAGTTCAGAGCAGGTTTGAACAATTCCAAGAAAAAAGGAAAAAACTACAGTCCAGGGAGCTTCTTTGTTTCAGCTAGCAAGAAACTAACTAAGAGCAAAAGAGATATTTCTTCTGCTGTTTACTGCAGACAATACAGTCTGTGTGAAGGATGCGGGGGAGCAAGTGGAGTCTTTCTTTGATAACAAACTTTTCACTTCTTTTCTCCCCCTTCACTTCTGAAACTAGTCTTAAAGCTGCAGAACTTAATATTCAACACCAATACAATAGACGATTGGGGATGGAAGCATCATAAAGTCATCTTAAGACATTCTAGCCCTTATCCCCATATCGCTGGCTTACTACCATATTTAATATATATTCGAATTCTATAAACACACACACACATATATATATATAGTATATAGCTATATAGAGACAATGACAGTGACATTTAATAGCAATATTTACATATAGTTTTGTGTTGGGTTGATGTGGCCAGAAATGTGTATTCTATCACCATCTGTTAAAACCGGGTGGGGTAGTGATTCATTATCTCCGTGGCACATATCATCTGCTACTGTTCTGTCTTTAAGACAAGGTGGGACAATCACCTTTATCTTTTCCACAACCCATCCTCCCTCCAGGAAGATATCATCTGCTGCTGCCCCATTAAGTCCCACTGTATGACTGATAAAATTACATCATCCCATTGGGAGATGCTCCAGACAGGGAGAGGAGCCAAGCCTTTCCTAGCTAGATAACAACTGAGCTTTTGGACAGCAAGTTACCTTCTTTCCACTGGATTCCAGAGGAGAAGCCGGACCTTTCTACATCATCCCTGGACTTTTGGAGGAAGTCTGCACCCTTCTGCAGGAGCACTGCTTCAACTGAACCACATCTGCCACTGCAGGAGGACTGTAGCCACCATTTGATTGGACTTCTACCAACACCCTGACTGACAGGGTGTCAGGTTGTATTCTGACACTGTCAGGGTTGGGATTGGTTTTTTGCAATACTATATTTCTATTTGAATTTTCCCAGTAAAGAACTGTTATTCCTAATTCCCATATCTTTGTCTGAGAGCCCCTTAATATCAAATTTATAATAATTTGGAAGGAGGGGGTTTAAGTTCTCCATTTCAAAGAGAAGCTTCTGCCTTTATTGGCAGATACCTGTCCTTCAAACCAAGACAAGTTTTTATTTAACAAGTAGATTTTTTTGAGGTACACATTGTGTTTTCTTATTTTTCTGCATTATCCACCATGTGTAATTTGGTTCTTGAGAAGAGACAATCCCACTAATGGGTTTGTTTGTACTTGAGGCAGAATTTATTTAAACTGGTGTTTTTATCAAACTTTTGACATGCACCACTGGGACTTTGTTTTTGTTTACTGTATGCAAGGAGTTAGATTGAGCAGGTCTTGTTTGGTTGGTGGAGCCTTGGGTGTTAACTAACCAGGTGACTTTTGCTTGATGCTGATTTTAATTTTTGAATGATTTTCTGCTTAATGTTTTCAAGGTGGTTTTTTAAGAGTTCATTGTACCTTTTTGCTTTGCTTGCAGCTGGTGTATGGTAGGGGATATGGTACACTTACTTAATGTCATGTTTTCTAGCCTAGATGTTGATAAGGTTGTTTTTGAAATGTGTTCAATTGTTTGACTTTTTTAGGGGTATCATGTTTCTAAATGACTTGCTTTTTAAGGCTTAGGATGGTGTTTTGGGCAGCGGCCTGAGGCACAGGGTAGGTTTTTAACCATTCAGTGGTTGTTTACACCATGATTTACATGTAGTGCTTACCTTGGTGTGTCTGGGGCAGTGTGATGTAGTTAATTCACTAGGTTTCTTTATACTTATATTTGTACCACTGCCCTTTACACTACAGAGGCTTTATCTGCTTGACTTGCTTGACGGCAGCACACATTTCACAGTCATGGATAACTGTTCATGGTTAAATTTAATTTTTGGTTTTGTGTCTATTTATAGGTGGTATTTCTGCCCTGATGACCTGAGACATGGGCCCATTGAGCTAGGAACAATTTTTCTTTGTGTTATCAGTTTAAGTTTATTTTTGAAATTTCTATCTGTGTACCTTGATTTACTTACTTGTTGTTTTGGTGTTTTTCATTAGCCTGATTTTGGGGATATGGGCATCTGCATGACAGATTTTTACATGTAGCTTTTCTACCTGAGTGGCAATGCTTTTTTCACTTGTCAGCAGCCTAGACTGGTTTTTATTAACCTTGGTAATTAGCTTTTTTTACTTTTTTAGCTAACCCTAAAGAGCATTGGCTACTATTAATGAATCAGTATAGAGGTAGAGCTTTGGCTACTTCTCTCTTTTAGCAATGTCCAGGGCCAGTTGAATGCTTTTGAGTTTTGCAAGTTGATATTAACCAATTTTTTTTTCAGTAGTTTGTGTAACTTGTTGTGTGGGGCTTTATACAGCTGTTTCTACTTCCAGGTTATTTTTACAATTTGGCAAGAACCATCAGTAAAAAGTGCGTAGTGTGTTTCATCTGCTCGTAGTTGGTTGTATGGTGGGGCTTTTTTGCACGTGCCACTTGTTCTTGTTTTTTTTGTTAGTGAGACCAAAGTTTTCACTTTTGGACCAATTTGCAATTATTTCTAAAATTTCAGGGCGATTTAATTTTTTAATATGGGCATG
Source organism: Luscinia megarhynchos (assembly GCA_034336665.1). NCBI lineage: Eukaryota > Metazoa > Chordata > Aves > Passeriformes > Muscicapidae > Luscinia > Luscinia megarhynchos. The sequence continues at coordinate 2,016,859 of JAPFBE010000032.1, forward strand.
CTGAGTGATGAGGGAAATTTATTTGCTTCGTGTGGCATTGGTGGCGTGGTGGGTAGAGGGAACTTTTGCTTTGAACATTTACCCTTGCACCGGTAGTTGGGGTGCTAAGAGGAGTAGTGTTTTAGTGCTGATTACTTTTGAGACAGCTTGAACTTCTTCATAGGCCATCAAGATTTTCTTCTTTGTGGGAGTATAGTTGGCTTTAGACCTTCTGTAACTTTGATTTTAAAATTCCAGTGACCGATTTTGAGTTTTGCTAGGCATTTTTTGTCAAAGGCTCCAGGACAGACCATGGCTTTTGGTGGTAGAGTAGAGCATGTTTTTCACATTTGTACCTGTTCTGACTGGGCCAAGGGCTACCGCATGAGCAATCTTCTGCTTGATCTAGGCTAAGATTTGCTGCTGTTTAGGGCCCCGGTGGAAATTGTTTTTCTTGCTGATAACTAGGTGGAGAGGGCTTACAATTTGGCTGCACTCAGGAATATGCATTTTCTAAAAGCCTATGGCACTTAGGAAAGCTTGTGCTTTTTTCTTGCTGGTTGGTGGAGACGTTGTGATTTTGTTGATGACATCAGTGGGAATTTGACGCCGTTCGTCTTGCCACTTCTAGGTACTGGGTTTCTCAGGCAGGTTCTTTGACTTTGCTTTTAGGAGAATCTGGATGATTTTCTTTTCTTTCTTAAATACTTCTGCTGCCATGTTTCCTCACACAATGATATCATTGATGTACTGCAAATGTTTTGGAGCTTTACCTTTTTTCAGTGCAGCCTGGATCAGTCCACGGCAGATGGTGGGGCCGTGTTTCTACTTCTGGGGCAGTCGGTTTCAGGTGTACTGCACTCACCTCCAGGTGAAAGCAAACTGAGGCTTGCAGTCTACTGTCAAGGGAGTGGAGAAAAATGCATTGGCAATGTCAGTAGTGGCATACTGCTTTGCTGCCTTGGACTCCAGCATGTCCGGCACGGCAGCGCTCAATGGTGGAGTTACTTAAGGCACGATAGTCTACAGTTGATTTCTATTTTCTGTTAGGTTCGTGCACAGGCCAGATGGGGCTGTTGAAGGGTGAATGGGCTTTACTGACTACTCCTTGGCTTTTCAGCTTATGGATAATTTTGTGGATGGGGATTACAGCATTTAAAGTTGTTCTGTACTGCCAGTGATGCACTGTTGACGTGGCAATTGGTACTTGTTGCTCTTCTACCTTCAAGAGTTCTACTGCAGATGGGTTTTTTGACAGTCCAGGCAAGGTGTTTAATCGCTTAGTGCTTTTACAGCAGCTATTCTAAAAGCCCACCTGAGTTCTTTTGGGTCTTTGAAATACTTATTTCAGAGGAAGTTGTCCTGGTTTAGGGCAAATTTGGGAGGAAACTTCTGAATAGGGTCCCTCTAGGAAACAGATTCAAGCAGTCCCTCCCCCAGCTGGTTCGGGGAAAAATATTTTCTCAGACAGAAGTAGAAAAACCTGTTTATTTTACAGGCAAAGCATTCCCCAGCACAAAAATGAACAATACTAAACAGTAAAACCTCTCGGCACTCTGAAGAGATGACAAATTTAGAAAAGTCCCTTTCATGGGTTGCAGCCCAGCTCACTCAGTCTTGTTTTCAGTCCCTCCGGCACTGGGAAATGCCGCGGCCCAGGCCAGGCCTGGTGGGCTATGGGTGCGAGCTTTTGGTACTCCTCTGGGTTTTCAGTCCAGAGCAGGTTTGAACAATTCCAAGAAAAAGGAAAAAAAACCAAAAAACCAAAACCACAGTCCAGGGAACTCCTTTGCCTCAGCTAGCCAGAAAAACTAATCAAAAGCAAAAGAAGAGCTCTCTCCTGCTGTCCACTTCAGACAACACAGTCTGTGTGAAGGATGTGGGGGAGCAAGTGCCGTCTCTGATAACAAACTCTGAACCTCTTCTATCCTCCTTTCACTCCTGGAACCAGTCTTAAAGCTGCAGATCTCAATATTCAACACCAACAGAACAGACAATTTGGGGATACAAGCATCATAAAGTCACCTTAAGACAGAAGTTTATGCCCAAATTGTGTGGGACCTCTGGGCCAGTCACAATAGGCTGCTTCTTTTACTCATTTCCAGTCAGGTTTACCTCAGCTTCCACCAAAGTAAAATTCTGTGAGTCCCCTGTCACGCCAGCAATAGAAACAAATTTTGTTTTTACATGGTTTGATGGGATTCGCGTGCACAGTGCACTAGTGTTGACCAAGGCTTCATATTTTTGTGGTTCTGATGAGCCAGGCTAGCGAATCAACACAGTTCAAAAAACACAGTTTTCCCCAGCCTCTACCTGGCTAGAAGCAGGGCCCCTCTAAGCCTGGTTATTCTTCTTTTCCTGGGCATTATGTCTTCGAGGTTTCTTTAAGGGGATCAGACGTCATTATCATTATACCTGGCAGTTTGGCTACGGGCTACTGGAGCTGCTTCCTTTTTGGTGGAACTTTCTCTTTGCATCTTGCTGTCTTGCAATTCAAGTACCTGTTTTGCCAGAGCAACATTTCATTCTACCTCTTCATGTTTTCTTCACAATCACACAGGAAAAACCAGAGTGTAGCTAGTGGGATGTATTTTCTCTCCCCATCTGGGGGACGTTTCTCTTTGGGGCCAGAACTTTTGATCTGTACTGCCCAGATTTGGAGGTCCTTTTTAATCTCTTCCCTGAGTTTCTTGTGATTCTCCTCTACCTTATCTTTTAATTTCTGCACACGTGTTTTCACAGCTGTGATTTTGGCATGTGTTGGGCCATGCACGGCATTTGCATATGCTTAGAGCTTATTTGCCATATCAAGCACAGTCTTTTCCTTGTTATTGCTAAAGCAGGAGTGTATTCTTGAGGCCCAAGTCATACAAGTTTTCACCACAGCACGGATGCATATGGTACCAAGTCTGAATTCTTAGTTGCTAGGTCATTTGAAAAGACAATTTCTGCCACTGTCATTTCTCTCAAGCACTGAATTTCTTGTTCTATGGTTTTCTGTGGTGATTCCCTGTGCCTCCCTCTGGTTCCTTAGCCAGCTCGTTACCAGGAGGAGGCTTGGGACTCCCACAGGAATGAGATAAAAAATCAAAGATGCTCCTTTTCCCGGGATAATCCAAGCGTTTATTCCTGAAGGGGTCCAGGGGAAAAAGAGAGCAAACCAAGGAGTGGCGGGGATTTTTCAAATCTCAGGTGACGGGAGCGGAAGCCGAGCTGCAGCCAATGGGGTTGCACCGGTGGGGAGGGGCTAAGGGAGGGCTGAACCAATTTCACAGAACTTCAGGGGAGTACAGAACAAACCATTTTTCTCAGTGCAAAACATAAACCAAATCAGTGAAATACAGCAGTTTTCCATTGGGTTTGCTGCATGTAGAGATGGTTTGCACACAGATATTTTTGTGCCATACGTCCCAGGACCCGTGCCCAGAGACTGTAAGTCCCCCTCATTATTCCTTGGTCAATAACTGGGTTACGTGACAGGGATCCTAAATGCCTCGCTTCAGTACCATCCAGAATTGTAGTCTCGCCTGCAGCGTTTCAAAGACGGACTAACCAACTAATTATGGATTCATCAGATCATCAGGTGTAATCCTTTCTTAGGCCACAAAGGTCTTTCAGGGAAAAGGACTTAATAGTGACTTTTCATCCTGTGTCAGTAGCTCTGATTTCTGATTTTGTATCGGGAGCCTATTTTGAGGATCCTTCTTCCAGATCATCATCGTCCACTGGCTGATCAGTTTTGCTTGTATGCTTCTTTCTTGCAGCGACTGTCAGTGGCTTAGGCTCACTGTCTGGTTTAGCTGGTGGCTTAGGCTCACCATCTGGTTTAGCTACAACCTGAGTAACTGGGGTGTTGGCTGATTTATCTCCCTGCCCCCTGGCCTCTGTTTGCTGCCCTACAGTATCTAGCAGTGTGCGATAAGCATATGCTAGGGCCTAGCTTATTGCAATGAGCTTTTTCTCATTAAAATCATCATGGCACTTCTCTTCCAGATATTTCTCCACTTCATCTGGGTTCTGAATTTGTTCACATGAAAATTTCCAGGCTGGGGGATCGGAAAATTCCTTCAGGGTTCAGCCTATTCTCTCCCATTCTTCACACCACTCAGAATTTTCTATGCCTGGGCATACTTCTGGTTCAGGGGTCTCATCAGCTCCTCTGTACATCTCATCCCTCATACTAGAGAGGCTGCAGACTGTATAGAGGAAGCCTACCAGATTAAATACCAGGAAGGTGGTATCCTTGACATTCAGGGATGCAGGAAGGAGTTTATTAGCTATTGGAACCAATGAATGCAAAGGTTAAATTTAAGAGTGGACACAGTATGCATAGTATGCAAAAGAACTTATGTAAAGATGATTCAGCAAAAAAAGTATATAAAATGGATGGATTTTGTTTGTTAAATGGAACATGTTTTCAGAGGAGCTATCCCCCATGTTTTCTGGAACTTGAATAAAGACATGTCTGCTTTTTCATATCAAATTAGTGTTGGATGTGTCAGGAAAATTAATCCGCAAACACCATAGGTTTATGTCCAAAAAGGAGACAGAGGAGTCCCTTTACTTTATTCGAACAAAGGGAGAGGCCATGGTGCATTTCCCCTGGGGTCTCTCAAATTTTTGGAGGATGCAGCCTCCTTTTTATCCTAATTTCCTGGCTGCATTTTCCTCTCTCTTTCCCCATTAGCTGAGGTACTTGAGAGATATAGACTTCCCGAGACACCTAATACCTAAGACCCCCTTCTAATGTATACCCTCCCCTTTGTCTTTCCCTTGTGTCACTCAGTGGAATTCCTATGGAATTTATGGCTCTTCCCATTGTTCCTTTCATGTCTCAGTATCGAATTTTATTTATCAGCAGACCCACAGTTTGTTTGTAAAGACAAGTCCTTCATTCCTTTCAATCCCTCCGTTATAGATGGGTAATGCAATGGTTGGCTCTGGTAATTAAAGGATGATTATTATGTATATGTTAAGTTTTACTGATGTGTAGTTACATTATTGTGATTTACTGTTTAGAAGTCCTCTGTTCTCCCCATAGTCCCCTTTCCCCTTCCCATTGTATTGTTGCCACCTGATGGCCTTAGCAGTCAGGACATGTGGGGGAGGGGGGAGGCATGTACCTGTGCTTCTTGCATGGGGCATATGGGAGAAGGGCAGGCCTGTTACTGAGACAACACCTGACCTCCAATCAAGTTGCAAGAAAGTAATCTCCACCAAAAAACTGCAAAGAAGAGTTGGTGGACAGACTTCAAGAGGGGCCAGGGTTGGCTGATGCAACCCCCACGGGTATAAAAGGGGGAATAGCCATTTTGTGTACGAGCACACGGCAGATGCCGGTTCCCAGCACCATGCCTTTTTCCTTATTCAGTCCTTTGTTGTATTGGTTAAGGCTTAATAAACCTTTGAAAATTTTAAAAGTTAGCATCATTTCTCACACCTCCTTTTTTATTTTCTCAATAATTGTCTTTACAAACCTTAGTTATCATTAACTTTCTGTTCGTGGGTCCTTTTTGGTTTTGCAATTATTTGCAGTGACATAATTTTCTGTCCTTTTGTAGCTATTTCTGGATCTGTAGGCGTGGCTACTACCTGCATCCCCTTGATCATCCGCTAAATGAGCTATACTCAGCAAGGGATCATGCATGGTAAAAAGATGAACGTTGCTACAGCACATAAGAGGAAAAAAAAAGCATTCATTTAACCCATAGTCCACCAGGTAACCACGAAAACATATCTCATTCCCATCCTTTCCGTGCTTGGACTGGTGTATGAGCTAACTTTCTTATTCCTTTTGTTATTTGTTTCATCCCTTTTTCATTGTCATCTATTTGCAAACAGCAGTTTGAGTAATTTTATTTTCCACACTCTCTCTCTTCTTCTTAACTGATTTCCCTGAGTTTGTGGCAGCAAAAAAACCAACAGTTTAATACATCCTGTATAACATATTCCTGACCAGTTTGGAGGTAACCTGTGATAGGCCTGTTGGCTACCCATGATCAGTTGTCAGATTGTCCTGGCCTTCTGCTGCTCCAACAATTGCTAAGGTTAAAGGCTTTTGTGACTTCTTCTCCTAGGGCTAAAAACTGTTCTTCCACCTCTGGCCCAAACCTAACTGACAATATAAAGGTAAGATTATTAAGAAAAACATTCTAATGGTGTAATCTAATTTTCTAATCTGGTTCTCACTGTCGTCTTCTGCAGTACCTGTGGTCACTGAAGGCACAGAAACAACATAAAACAATGACAGCAAGTAGTAGCCCTCCAGTGACTGGAGATCAGAAAGAAGGAATGCCCATGCAGACTACTTCAGCAGAAAGTCTGTGGGTAGGCACACGAGGCTTTCCCTGATGTTGACGCACTGGGTGCTGCTCCAGTCAACTCCTGTGGAGTGCTAGTAGAAGCCTCCTGTCCTTCTCCAGCCGAGATGTCCAAATCTTTTTGGCCGCAGAGGCCTTGACCTGAGTGTGATGGGTCCACCTGTGTTCATCTGTCTTGACGGCTGTTTCTGTGGTCAGTGTAAGAAATGTATGTATGATTCATATTATGAGGCAATAATAAAAGCAAAACCATGCAAATGCTGTGTGATGAGCAGAAGAAGTGCCTAGAATACTTATAAAAAGTTAATTTTAAGAAAGTCAAATAAATCATGGAATAATGTCTGCTTGCATAGAAATAAGGAACCTGTCATCACATCTGCTTGTTTGTGGTTATGCTTGTTTGCACAAAAAAAATAAGGAACCTGTGTATATTTGCTTGCATAGATCAAAAATTAAGCAAATTGTGAAAACTATACTAAGCAAATAACTGTAGATAGCTGATAGCTGATAACTATGCATGCAGAAAAAAAAGGTCAAGAAAAAAACACTGAGGAAGATGGCAAGCCTTCATCCAAAAGACCACCAAAAGAGGGCAAACAACCCCCTAGCAATAGCTAATGCCTGTGCAGAAGGCAACCATCAAAGTAGAATCAAGGAAACGAAAGAAGGAGAGGGATACCGGGAAAATGAAACTCAGACTGAATAAAAAGGTGGAACTAATGCTGAGCGGCATGCGTCGTTGGTGGAGCGGTGACCCAGTGCTGTTTGCTTGCTGCTTCTTTTATTAATAAATAATCATTGGAAAGATCATGAATTCTCTTGAATTTATAACAGTCTGCAACACTTGGAAAAGTCTACACCACTTTGCCACCAGTGGTGCTTCTTTCCACTCCTTAACTAAGACCCGTTCTCCAGGTTAGATGTTATGAACATCAAAGTCCAAAGGCAAGGTCTGTGTTAACCAGGCTTTCTGTCAGAAATTTCATAAGAAGCAGTATCCCAGACACATATTGTTTCAAATATACATCACTTATTTCTCCGCACCCCACCCTCCACTAGGTTGGGAATTACAAGGGTAAGGAATTCCAAACAAAATTTCAAAGGGAGATAATTTAATCTCTTCTGAATCTGGCCCTTATTTTTGTCAAAGCCAATGGCAAAAGCCATACCCATGGCATTTTAGTTTCTATCATCAACTTCAAAAGGTTTCTTTATTTCTCCATTCATCTGTTCTACTTGACCTGAATTCTCAGGGTGCCAGGGGGTAAGGAGACCCCACTGAATTCTTAAAGCAGCCATAATCCCTTGAAGGATGCTCCTGCAAAATGAGTTCCCCCATCCAGGTCCACTGTCTTCATAATCTCATATTCAGAAATCATTTGTTAACTGATCAAATAGTTGCTGAAGTGACTAGAAACTCCTCTGGCCACCCTGCTGTTGCCTTGAGGAGCTGGAACAGAGATCACACAAAGGGAATAAAATGGGTATTTATTGAAAGGCCTTCAAAGGCCACACCCTGGCAGTACCAGTGCTACAGTGTGGCCCCTGCCTTGCCCGGATGGCTCAAAGATGGAAGTAAAAGAGGGCTTGGTCACATGATCTCACATCTTTATAGACATCAGTTCATTTGCATACAGGAGTCAACCATCCAATTAATAGTCTCAAATTGTAAGGTTTCATCCTCCTCTTCTCCTGGCTGGCCCGCCCTCTGCTTTTCACGTTGTTTATGCTTAGAGTCTGGAGTTTGAAGAAACTGTCCTTGAATCAATAGGTGGAATCGGACTATTTTGTCTTCATCACCCTAAGCACAACGGAAAAGCATACCCAAGCAGAACAGAAAACTCAGAACTTAAGGCATCACTGCCAGCCGGCATATCGCTACCACTGTCTAAGCCTTCCTCCCTAGGGCATCTCAGCAAAATACACTTGACATCCCTAGAAAGGATGTATAGCCCAAGGCCATTTCCCTGCCTTGCAATCTCCTCTGCAGGCTGGCTGTTAACTTTAGCCAGGCATCCCTCAGTAGCTCATTTTGCCAAAACTAAAAAGACTCAAGGCAGTCCTTAAGAGTCCAAACGACTCCCCCCATGGAGCTGTCCCAATATTTGCAGGTTCAAAGTTCTTGTCAGCCAGTGTTTACTGTCCTTTGTAAATCAATTCTTCCCTCCTTCCTCTGCCCCATCATCTTTAATTATCTCCAACTCTTCTGGAAGAAAAGACATCACCACCATTTCTCCCCTCCCCCTGGCAACAGCTGAGACACAGGGAGCAAAGGGAGTACCCCAGAGACCTCTGGCAAAGTGCTGCTTTTTGAAAATCTCCATTGACCAGTTGATTATCTGTTGTCTCTTCTGAGCTCTCTGTCTGATGTCCCTTAACAGCTCTTATTTATACCACTTTCGGTAAATTCATCATTTCCAACACATAAATAATTGAGATGTCATGAGCGGATGTTTTTCCCAACAAGTTAACAAACTTCTTTCCTCCCAGCTTTCCAAACTCACGTACAACTCCACGTGCATCCATAAGACCTTTAGCGCCACCATTTTTCAGTAAAAAGACAAAACAAGTAAGGCAAAAATCAAACTCAAGATTATGTAGAATGTTTTAACTAATATTTGATCTCCCACCAAGTCACTCAAACTGAAAACAAACATTAACAAACTGACAATGCAAGCGCTTATGGTGGCACTTTAAATTTCATTGGTTGTCAGGCAGGTCCATCTCATGGATTGGAAGGCTCCCATAAAAGAAAAGTGCAAATTTGGCCTACCAGACCGATTATTAAAAAGAAGTTAAAACCTCTTGTGGCTAACACAAAGTGATAGAGTCCACCTGAAGAAATGGTTATCAGATTTAAGTGAGATTTTGTTGCTTGCGGTTTCTCTGCTCACAAACTGTTCTCCTTATCTTTGATTGGGGATGTTTGGCATTTCTAAAAAAGAGAAAAGAAAAAACTCCTTGGCAAAATATGCCTGAGTGAAACAGTTAATTGCATTAACTTATTCAGGTGGAGTTTTAGCTTTTATTCTATGAAGTGCTTGTTGCACCTCTTTTGTTGTTTCCCACAGATCTTCAGTGAGATTTTCCTCTGATAGACTGTTTGGTGGAGAGAGTGTGACTTCTTTTAAAAAGTTTTTAAGAGTTCCATTCTGTGAAGCAAGCATCTGCTTTTCGCCTTAGAGAAGTTTGCCTTATCCATTTCCTCCTTTTGTTCCAGTGATTTTCCTTTTGGACATGATGGAGTGGCAAGAAATGCCACTGCCTAAAGTCAACCACTATTTTTCAAGCAACCAATTGCTCCCTATCCCAATTTTTTGCATCAAGTCCACCCTAGCGGTAAGGAGGTGACTAACAAATTAACCAAGGAGAGCTAACAAAATATTTTCGCCCTATGTTTTCCTATAGCCCCCTATGCTGGTTTTGCCTGGAAGTCACCAAGGAGGAGGGCACAGACACACACACAACTCTTCTGGAGCCCTGCCATCATCTTGGAACAGTCGTGGGGAGGTGAAGCCCCCCAGTTGCCCACACAGCTTTTAGGAAATGCAGCTGAGGCTCTGTTTCAGCAGACCCCCTCCCTTCCCCATGCATTTGCTTGCTGGGCTTTGCAGTTTTATACAGCCTCCCCCCACATGGCCTGTGCGACCTGAAATCCTGGCACGGCTCCAACATGGCCTGGCTCGTCTCCCTTCACCTTCTTTGTGAAATTTTAACCCTTCCAATGATCAGATAAGACTGCAGATCTCCTGTTCTCCCTTGAATGAGAAGAATAAAGCAGAAAGTACACTAAAGTCAGTGAAGTAAGAGCCAAGTTTCCAGATGGGAAGAGATTGAGGAGACGCCGTGAAAGTTGGCTGAAAAATCTTTTTGTAAGCTATGGAGTGGACTAGACTACACTGAAGATTCCTATAAATCATGAAGAGAACATGGGGGGGTTGAAGAGTTTGGGAAAAGATCCTTTGCCCCGAGGAAAAGGGGGATCTCTGTTCTGGGGAATGAGGTATGAACAGAGACATTTGAGAAAAAAGGGATGAAGAGAACTTTTGTTTTAAATAGCTTGCCCTTAAAAGTAATACCTCATGAATTTGACATGGCCCAGAAACACAACTCTGGGAAGACTGTGATGATGAGAGGTATTTCACGATTTGTAGATTTCTTTTTCCTGGACGGATGCAAATTGTGAAAGTAAAGACACAAGAGAACTTTATTCTTCTCCGGGAAAGGATCCCTGTAGCCAAACAAGAAGGAACTTCTCTCTCTAAAGTGAACTGAAACGATTATTTAAGTGAAAAACTGGCTGAAGTGTTTTTGTATCTTGTTGTTAAGAAACGTGGGAGGTTGGGGGGAGGAGGGAGTGATCTGGAAATCTTATTCCGAATTTCTTATTTTATCTGTGTTAATAATAAATTTCTTCTTTAGACCCTTTTAAGTTTTAGGCCTGCCTTGTTTTTGCTCCTAATCCTATAATCCTAACCCACAACAGAAATTGAGTATATTAGAATTGGCAAACCTAAACTAAACCAAGACAGCCCCACAGAGGAAGTTGCATGATAAATACCTAGGCTTGCATAGGGATAACACCATCTCCACAAGGCAGCAGCTGCAGAATTGGCCTCAGGATTAGAACCTGTCAATTCCAGTTCCCCACAACAAACCACAGACTGGTGGGGGGTTCTCCACAATACAGGAGTTGCAGAACTGGCTTCAGGACTGAAACCTGCCAATTCTGGCTTTTCACAACAAAACACGCAAAAAGCAGAGGGGCTTTGGTCCTCTCCAAACAGGAGCCTTTCAGCTCCACACAAAGCCTCATGTAGACAAAGGAATTAAATTCCCAAATTCATTTACAATTTCTACAATTCCCTCACAGAAAGATGCTTTCAAACTTCTAATCCTACAGAAGAAACAGCAATTTTCACAACTCCTTCAACAATCAAACATCTTTTTGACAATTTCCCTCCCTCTTAGGTATATAATTTAAGGTGGATTGAGAGGGCCCCTGTATCTACCAGAAAACACACCTCCTCTTTATTCAGACCCATTTAAAAATTAACAAGGTCTCCGGAATGGTGAGGCCCTGGTATAATGGGTGCCCCTCACATCCCTAACAATCCATCTCCATTATCCTCTGGACTTTCTCCTCCTGAGGATCCAGCTGTCTCTGTGGACAGTAACGCTTCCAGTGTCCTTCTGTCTTTCCCCATTGTCCAAACAACTCCCTCCCCCGCCCCGGAGCTCCCAGTGGGCACTGCCAGCAGCATTACAGGTGGCTGGAGCATCCTGCAGCCTCATGGAGGCCGGCCGCCACTGCCACCCCTATCCGTGGGTGGCACGGTCAGGCACTGCCCGACGCTGAGCCCCTGCTGCCCCACAGCCCCCACACGCCCCCAGCCTGTGATCCCTGTCCCGCACCTCTGTGCTCAGTCCTGTTGCTCCTTGCCTCAACCATATCTCTCCACACTCTCCTTCAACCAATTCTGTTCAGACACACCAACACCATTCATCCATCCATCCATCCATCCATCCATCCATCCATCCATCCATCCATCCATCCATCCATCCATCCATCCATCCATCCATCCATCCATCCATCCCCTGTTGTCAAGACCCCTTCTCGACTTTCCCTTATTGTCCCCTCCTGAGCATCTATGTCCTTAATTACCTCTGGGAGAATGTGTAAACCAACTCAACATTCTTCCAAGGGATTCTTCAGAGATATTTTGGGGTCGTCATCCCTTTTGCCAGGGCCCCTTCCCGGCTTTACCTTTGCAAGCCTCCATGGGTGCCCTCTCAAGTTTACCTGTGGAATATGGGAAACATACATATATGATAATTCAGAATTTTAGCAATTTTGCAAAAGAAGCGAAACAACTTGTAATAGAACATATAGGAATGCAGCTTGTTAGGTAGAAACAATTTGTAACATGCTGTAAGTACATATTATATTATTGGCTTTTTGCAAATATTTAAATGAATGTTATATGTATAATGTTGGAAAACTGCTGTATGAATATAGTTTCTTTTACTTCTATTGACAAAACTTAGAAATAGTAGTGTGATAAATATATATTTTTCTTGGACTATAACATGGTGATGTAAAAAACTTTTGTTCATGTAACTAACTCAGAGAATGGTAAAAACATAATCAGGAAATTCTTCACATTTTTGGATTATCGAACACCAGAACCCCAGGGAAAGAATTTATTCATTTTATCAGAGAGTACTGACAAGATGGAGCCAGAAGGAGAAAAAAAAAAAATTATTTACGGGTTGGGGGGGATGATTTTGAATAATGCATGAAGATCTATGAATATGCAACATGTAGATGCATGTAAAGAAGCGTTTTCTGAGTCAGTGTGTGCTCTTCACTGAAGGCCAAGCACCCAGTCGTATAACGTTTTGCTTTATTGTTTGTCTATTATTTTCTTTTATTAAACCTTTTGAATTTTACCAGGAAAGCGAACCTCGTTTTTCACAAATAGAACACATAGGAATTTTAGGTGCTAGGTAAGGACATAAAGATGCATACTGTGAAAACCCAGTAAAGCAAGACTTAGGTATTGGGAAAACTCGATAAAGCAGAACCTTTTCATTAAGAAACCAGCAAGAACCAGGCTCCTGGTTTTGGCCAGGGCAAGCTGACCAGGGAATTAGCCAAACCTCCACTGCACCTGCCCAGAGACAGGGGTCAAACAGCGAACACCTAAGGAAGACCTCTTTACTTCATCTGAAGACCCCCACCTGGGACCACCAGGAGGCGTGGCACCACAGAAGACTAATTATAATATGAAGACAAAAGAGGTGGAGAGGGGGCGGGAATGGACGGGCAAGGAGGTGTGGGTTTGTGGGACCTATGTGTATCTAAACTTGAAACCTGCCCAGTGCTGAATAAACATACACTTTCTAACTTTAAAGTGGTAGTCTTTTGTCCGTCACAGTTGAGTATCGGTATTAGACCAATACTCTTATTTTGGTAAATCAACAGGAGGAATGGAGAGTAAAAGGGTTTTGATTAAATATTGTAATCGGTAGTGGTCTCTGTATAAATTAGAAGAGGGAATAAAGGGAAACAAGGAAAGGTGATCACAGTAGCTAAGAAAGAGGACAAAGGTTCTGAAAAGGGACCCCTGCTTCCCCTCCTGGGAAGAAACCAATGTGCTATATGTAAGGTCTTGAAGTTTGCAGTTTATTGTAACGGGCGTGGGTATACAGAGTCCTGTGGAGAGCTGCCAGCCGCAGCTCAGAGCAGGACTGAGAGAGAGAGTGGAGGCAGGAGCTCTCAGAGATAGGAGAAGGGAATGATGTAAGAGGTAAGAGTGAGTGATAAGAAAGTGGTGGGAGAAGTAAGAAGTAAGAAGTAAGAGCAGTAAGAGAGGTAAGAGAGTGATTTTCCCGTTTACAACACAATAAATCTTCTTCCATGTTGAATATTCTAATTTCCACTAACCAATCTATTACAAGATACAAATTTTCTAATATTTGCATGCAACCTATAGGAATTGCTATATTGCCATGTTTTACTGCTTTCTTATCTCTAAACCTTTCCTGCCATACTTGGAAGAAGATGTCTGCTTGCTTCTTTGGTATTTATAGCATTTGGCATTACTTAAACAAAGGAAGGAGGCCTGAAACATTCACATTGTTGCTCTCAGCCCCACAGTTGAAAAGTGCTATAATTTCTATCTCGCTTATGGTTTTAAAATCTTTTGCTAAGCACTTATATTTATAAGGTTTTCCTGTTTCATCATTCCCAACACCACTGGAAAAATGAGTGCCCAGAATGCTGGGGGAAAGGAAATTAAGGGGCACAGGTGGTGTCAAATGTGAATGAAGACTGACAGGAGCTGGGGGATCTTCCCTAGTGGATCCGCTGGTTACAATGAAGCGAGGGGAGGGGGACAAGCAAAAACAAGTGAAATTTCTAGTTGATATGGGGGCAACATATTCAGTCTTAAAGAAAGCTCTAACACCTGTGGGAGACAATTATATTATGGTTAAAGGAGCCACTGGCCAAGCTGGAAAGGCTTATTTTTGTGAATCACTAAAATATAAATTGGGAAAATAGGTATGCACAAGTTCCTATATATGCCTAACTCACCACATGCACTCCTGGGAAGGGACCTACTTGAACAATTAAATGCGATAATCAGATTTGAAAAAGGGGAAATTACACTGGAGGTAGACGCTCAACAATACATTCAAATAATGAGTTTACTTTTAGTTGATGTTCCTGTGGGAGTCCAGAGTATTCCTCTGGCTTCCCTGGAAGGTTTATGATCCCCCTGGCGGGGTCCTCAAAGACCCTCGAATGAGACCTAGGTGTCTCAGGGGCTGGATTCAGCTTCTTGGAACAATTTACCAACATTGAGAGAAGAAATGCAAGCTGCAAAAACAAATATAGTGTAAATTAGACAGTTAGAATGTAGAATTAGCAGATTTATAGAATGTTTGTGATAAGGGACATGTGGCCAAGATGGTGAAATTGGGGTGTGGATACCTCTTCCTCCTTCTTCTTCGTGTTATCCATGCTGGGTGACGTGCTGACACTTTCAGATTGGATGTGAACAAAGCTGGACCATGTTATAAGACTGAATTGTATTGGAAAATAATTGTAAATACCTAGTACGTAATTTAGACTATAAAAGACAATTCCTGCCTCTACCAGGCAGATTCTGCCTTGGACTTCTAGCGAGCAGACGGCTGCTCGCTGGACAAAGCATTCCTGAGATAAGGAAAAATAAACAACCATAAAAACCTCTAAGAACAGCCTCATGCAGTCTCTCATCGGCGGGCATCGAAAAAAGCTGGGTTGCAAACCACCTGCATGTCCTCCAGAGGTGATCTCAGGTCTAAGGAGACACCTCAGGCTGTAACATGTTCCCATAGATGGAGAAATCAGTGAAGACATCATAGTCCAAGTGCATCCTGGAGTATGGGCCACTGAGAAGCCAGGAAGAGCTAAAAGTGCATCACCAGTAGAGGTAAAGCTTAAAGAGGGACAATGACGGGTGAGGACAAAACAATATCCCTTAAAGAAAGAAGATAGGGAAAGAATCCAGCCGGTAATAGAAAAATTTTTAAAATGGAGCCTGTTAAGAGAATGTGAATCTGATTTCAACACTCCCATATCACCAGCCCGGAAACATGATGGGACATATAGAGTGGTCCAGGGTTTAAGAGCTGTCAATAAAATAGTAGAGGATTTATATCCCATAGTAGCAAATCCATATACTTTGCTAACAGTACTAACACCAGAACTAACTTGGTTTACTCTTTTAGATTTAAAGGACTCTTTCTTTTGCCTCCCTCCCCATGAAGCCAGCCAAAAGATATTTGCCTTTGAGTGGAAAAATCCTAAAAGTGAATGAAGAGCTCCACTCACCTGGACTGTACTGCCTCAAGGATTCAAAAATTCCCCCACCATATTTGGCAATCAACTCACCAAGGATCTCGAGTCTTGGGAAATCCCACTCAGGAAGGGAAGATTGCTACAATACATAGACAACATCCTGATTGCCACTGAAACAGAAGATGCTTGCATGGCCTGGATGGTGAGTCTCAAACGTTTTAGGACTCAAAGGGTACTGAATGTCTAAGAAGAAAGCCCAGGTAGTGCAGCGAGAAGTCATTTATTTGGGCTATGAGATTAGTGCAGGGGAAAGGACCTTGGGCCAAACACCAAAGCCACAGACTGTGCAAGAGCTGAGAACATTTCTTGGGATGACCGGGTGGTGTTGCTTCTGGATCTACAATTATGGACTACTTGTTAAGTCTCTGTATGCACTAATCAACACTGAGCAGAAGCATCTTCAATGGGATAAACAAGCCACACGGACCTTTGAGCAATTGGAAAAGGCCCTGATGTCAGCTGCAGCCCTGGGGCTCCGTGACGTGAGTAAGCCTTTCTTTTTGTTTTCTCATGAGAAACAGTGAATTGCCCTAGGAATATTGGCACAAGATCTGGGTGCATATTGTCGAGCAGTCGCCTACATTTCTAAGCAATTGGACACGACTGCAAAAGGATGGCCAGGGTGCTTGCGTCCGGTAGCAGCCATGGTAGTAAACATCTAGGAAGAGCGAAAATTCACCTTGGGACAGAAAATGACTGTGCTGGTGTCCCATACAGTGTCTGCAGTATTAGATGTGAAGGGTGGACACTGGCTTTCTCCACAGAGATTCCTGAAGTACCAAGCCATAATGGTAGAACAGGATGATGTAGAGATTGTGATCACTGACACTGTCAGTCCAGCTTCTTTCCTCAGTGGAAACACAAGAGAAACAGTGCACCATGACTGCTTGGAAACCACTGAAGCAATGTACTCAAGCTGCCTGGATCTGAAGGATACCCCTATGCAGAGAACTTGTTCACAGACGGAAGCAGCTATGTCCTAAATGGCAGAAGGCATGCAGGATATGCCATCACCACTTGCCATGAAGTAGTAGTCAGAGCCATTACACATCAATACCTCTATGCAAAAGGCTGAGATAATTGCCTTGACCTGTGCCTTGGAATTGGCCCAAGGTAAGAATGTGAACATATACACAGACTCAAAGTACACTTTTGGAGTTGTACATGCCCACAAAGCAATCTGGAAGGAAAGAGGGCTGTTGAACTCCCAGAGTAAAAACATTACACATGCAGAAGAAATTCTGAAATTGTTAGAGGCAGTACAGCTCCGAAAGAAAATAGCAATCATGCACATCAGAGCACATCAAAAAGCACATTCTGAGTTAGAAAAAGTAAACGAGCTGGCAGACAGAGAGGCAAACGAAGCAGCAAGGAGAGAGGTAAAAACTGGAAGGAGCTTTAATTCCAGATGGAAAAATTTCCCTCGAAGGTAAGCCAAATTATAACAAAGAGGACCTGAAGCTAATCACAGATTTGGAGGGGATATACAATAAAGAAGGGTGGACCTACTCTCCAGAAGGAAAGGTAATCATAACTAGCCATCTAATATGGTCTGTAGTAAGGGAGTAGTATTGGAAGAGGCACTGGGGAGCAGAAGCCCTGTATAGGCGCTTGACTCAAGACATTATAGGTAGAAACTTGCACACTATCGTAAGGCAGGTAACCCGACAGTGTGATCTCTGCCTCCAGACTAATCCCAAAAACACTCCAAAACCAGAAATGGGTCAAATTCAGAAAGGGAATGGACCTGGCCAACAATGGCCAATTGATTTTTTGGAACTCCCAAGAAAAGAAGGATTTCGTTATTTACTGGTGTTAACTGATATCTTTTCAGGATGGCCTGAAGCTTTTCCCACTAGAGCCACTAAGGCTCGAGAGGTGGTCAAGGTATTAATCAAAGAAATAGTACCACAATTTGGGGTTCTGGCCGTCATTTCCTCAGACAGAGGGCCCCATTTTATTTCAAAAGTGGTACAGCAGGTTGGCAATACTCTGGGTATGAATTGGCAATTGCATACCCAAAATCATCCCCAGTCAAGTGGGCAAGTAGAAAAGATGAACCATCTGATCAAACAACAAATTGTGAAATTAGGACCGGAGGTCAATCTGCCCTGGCCTCAGTCTCTTCCTTTAGCTCTCATGCATATGGACTAAGCCAAGGGCAAAGGAAGGTTTGAGTCCCTTTGACATCCTGTATGGACGACCCTATGAGATGCAGAGGGGAACAGCAACACAAGTAGGGGAGGAAACTATAACAGAATATATGGTAGCCCTGGGGAAATGACTCAATAAAATCAAGAAACATGTAGTGGGAACTCGGTATGGGGGATTGGATGGGCCAGTACATAATGTGCAACCTGGAGATTATGTCTATGCAAAGTCTCTTACAGAAAAGACTATGGAACCTCAGTGGGAAGGATCATATCAAGTGCTCCTCACCTCCTTCACCTCAGTCAAGATCAGAGAGCAAGCTGCATGGATCCATCACACTAGCATCAAAAAGGCTTCACAGTCACCATGGAAAATCAAGCAGGTGCAACCTTGAAAGCTGTGGCTTTTGCAATCATAGTCATGGCAGCCTCAGATGTCAACACAAGACCACCTGTATATAATGTGACTGGCATGTATGTCAAGGAAAAGCTTATGACTTTAACTCTCCTGAGTCTCTGTGGCAGGTGTTGCAAATTACAAATTCAATTATTTGGACTGGGAGAAATGTCCCAGGATGTAAAGTAATGTTTGTTCACGATGGAATACACTGAGGACCCATAAAACCCATTCAAATTGGTACTAAATGTTGTGACAAATGCTTAAATAACTGTTCTGAATCCAGGATTGTAGTATCGAGATGCAAAAGTACAGCATTCAATATTGACTACAATATAACTCAAATTTGTGTGGCATCGAATAATAATCTGTAGAACAGAGAGACTAGAACAACTCCACAAACCCTGACACCAGGAGAAACCAGTCACTCAGGTCACATCCACTCAGAGTCTAAAAGAAACAATTCAACATTTAATCACCAAAATAGAACCATGTGATATTAAGAAGACAGGGGTCCAAAGGCTATTGCTCAATCCAGAGTGGTCCCTGAAGCGAGTACAGATGGCAATGCAGGTAAACACTTCTGCCATTTGGTCAGAGTGCACTCCATTCCTCAAAACTTATTTTATTGAATGGACCACTTGGCTGCAAAAGTGTGCACCTTATACAATCAAATGGAAAAAAGATCTTACAGGGATATTAGGAACAGGACTGGGGATCTTGAACATGAGGGATTCAGAGGTATTACTGAACAAGTTGACTGCAACAAGTAATGATATAATTAAATTGCCACAACCCTTAAATCATCTTTCTTATCATTAGGTACTATCCAGTGGAAGTTATCCAAGATATTTCCAGAATGGGAAAACATAGATGAACGAGGTCATGAATTGATAATTAACCCTCTGGGCACAGCTAGTGAAAACATTTCTTTAGCCCTTGGTTGTATACAAGCGCAATTGAGGATGCAATCAGTGGCTGCCTCAATTATTAGGGAAGGTGGAGAAGGCACCTTCCCTACTGAGATTGGCAAAATTATTTGAGATAATGCTTCTGACATGGATGTAAATATTTTAATGGAATGTGTTGCATGAATCTTTCTGACCATTCAGTATCTATACATAAGAGCATTCAACAATTGCAGGAAGGTATCACCAAACTCAGAGTTGAAGAAGGATCATGGTTGAATGATCTGTCTAATTGGCCGAGTCTCACACCATTGTGGAGAGAACTTTTGAAAATTGGCATGTATGTGCTGATTGTCATCATAGTAATCATGGTATTTGTGCCTTGTGTATTTTAATGTATCTGCCAGAGAGTTGACGAAGCTGTCAACACAGTGTTCATGGTTCAAACAGAAGGGGGATATGTTGAAACCCAGAAGCCTGGGAGTTTTGAACTTTCTGTGCTTTCTGACACTGATCCCCAAGGGAAGACTGCTTTTGACTTGAGAGAAATTAAGAATTAAGAATCAAGCATTACGAAATGCTTTGACTAAAAGGGGGACTGACAAAATTGTATGTTTGCTATAATTTACGGTCCTTAGAAGAACAGGAGGAAAGCAAGACTACAAGGTGGGGGTCAAGGGCTAGAGTGCGTAATCAGGATGCAAGGACAAAGACACCACAGGATAAGGGGGTCCTCAGACTCCTGAGACTGGGAAAACTGATATCATAGTCTTGAAAATGCCAAAGGACTAAAGAGAGAGCATGTGCAAGGAGGCAAGGTGAAAAGTTCAAACTGAGAGGAAGACTATTTACTTCATCCTAAAGACCCTCAGACGACCACTAGAACAACCTAAAAGGAACAATGCGCAGTTGAAAAGAGGTGTGAAACAAATTTTCCTATGAAGCGGAGATAGGCAATGAATATGTATTAGGCGAATTGTGTATTCCTAGTTTGTAGAGAATAAAAGGAGAGGCACAGGTCGCCAAAGGGGTGCATTGTTATAAATGAGAAACTAAAAGTGTCGATATTCAGCAAAATTTAGATTGCTTTATTTTATATAGATGGAGCAATGCAGAGCTGGGGAAACGTGGGGTCACCGCCCACTCCAAGCTCCTTCGAACTTTGGTTTGCAGCTTCACTTTATAGTATGATTTTCTCATTGTAGTCAATAATTGGTTGTTTTTTTGCTGTCATGTTTTTGCCAGGTAAGCAGTGATTGTCAAAAAACATCCGTGAAGTCTCTGGACGATGTGAAGTCTCTGAGGGATTTCTCAAATCTCATAGATAACCATCTGATCTTGGTAGATAAAACTGGCGAAAATCGGGAAGTCTGGTCTTTATAGATAACATTGATCAAACAAATGCAGGAAGTCTGAGCTTGCAAAATCTATCAGACTATCGGAAAGTCTGGTTTTGCAAGCTGGTAGTAGATGCAACTTATTTAGAAAACACAATATTCATAATAGGAGGATTTAAAACAGAATGATTTACTCATATATTTTCCTTTATCTAGTGTCATGCTTCACTTCAGACCTAAGTATTCTGGTTTATACAAACCCCAATACTTCTATGATTAACACGAATCTTTTATCAATTATCACAGCATGTTTTTGCAGGAGCTATCCCCCATGCAACTCAGAGCTGAATAAATACATACCTACTCTTATAACTTATTT